>CANTUS010000003.1:52752500-54002500 GCA_947683365.1 Euphorbia pulcherrima
GTATGAAACTTGATACGAGTACTCGGTTCTTAAACAATTCTATAATATTTGTGCACGAAGAGGGGCTGTATTTGTTTGTACAATCATCTTCGGATGGCTATATAACAATAGAGTAGGCAATCGCTTCGTAGATTTATCCAGCAAAATAATCAACCACCACCACTGGCACAGCTAAAAGAAAAGCCGACAAATTTTGTTGGTTAGGGCTGTATTGTAAATAACAAAATTTATCAACAAAGTACTTTTTCTCTGCTGAGCACTCGAGACGTACCATACTGTAGAAAAGGTAAAAGAAAGGGCAAGGGCAACTTTTAAATTGTTACTCTATTACATTTTATACACAGCTTTTTTGAGACAATCGAGTTCCAAACTCAATAATCAAACAGTTATTATAGTATAATTAGAAAACTGCAAGCCAGTTTGACTTAGCTTATTTTAGCTGCATTTCTTAAAAGCTCTATTTTTAAATTTTTTCTAGACTCATTTTTAAGCTTTTTCTAAAAGTTGCAAATTTTATTTTAGAAAAAGCAAATCAGTCAATTCATAGTATAAATGGTCAAAATGTGTTATTCAAACAATAACTTAAAAAACTATATCAAACAGCCCTACAAAGAATAAAGTGTAAGGAACAACAACAATACAGAAGCAGCATTTTCATTATTATCTTAATTTTTTTTTCTCCACTTTTCTATTCAGATGTCAATTAAAAAAAGCTCCATGACGGCAGCATTTAACTACAATTATACCGACCATCCCTGTTCATGGGATATCAAAATATGATTTAGAAAGAAAAAAAACCTATGATTTCATCTTACAGACAAAAAGGCTTCCTGCCAAAGCCTACAGTAAGAGTAGCGAATTACTTTACTTAGGCTAAAGGCTTCGGAGAAAGAACACAAAATTTTATGCTATTTCTTTTATGTACAATGACAAATTTACATGAAATAGCTCAGGGCATTCGTTCTACTCGAGCCACCTTCACCGTATAGTTCATTCCACTGAATTAATTCCATCATGTTCCCTGAATCAGACGAAACACTCGGGCGTACCTGTTTACATAAACATAGAAAGACATAAAATCAATAGATGACAAGAGTAACGATGCGACTAATTGGGAAGAAAGGTAGATTATATTACCCGTTTATGAGCATATCTGAAGTCGTTTATGTTCAGAGGTCGTATATCTATATCATCACTGTCACTTAAAGCTGGAACAGGTTTACCTTCTTCTAGAGCCACCTCTCGTTCCTGCCAACGAATATATAACGAGCAACATTAGATTAGAGACAGAGAGAGAAAGAGCAGTTGTTTATGTTAATACAAAAGCCCACCTTTTTTTCCTTTTCCAGTATCTCTTTAATTGGACGCTGTGCAGCTGCTACACATAAGTTCTGCACCACAGACCAGCAAACAATAAGATACTAAACTAAGCCAGCCAAGTCCAAATTAGGAAAAAAGGTAACGAAAAAAAAACTCAAGATTAAAACCTTAAGGTCACTTCCAGAATATCCCTCTGTCAGACTTGCGATTTCATCGAAATCAAAATCAGGCGGCAAATCTTCCTTTGCCAAGAAAACTTTAAGTATCTTTGCTCTATTTGGGGCATCAGGTAAATCCACCATTAATCTGTTAAGGAAAAGGTATTCTTTATCTTAAAGAAAGCGGCATATCTTAACCATATTTGCCGAATCATTGTATTAACAAGATAATTATTATTACCTCCGCGGCAATCTCCTAATAACAGCCTCATCAAGGTCAAAGGGCCGATTAGTAGCTGCAAGAACTAGAACCCTTTCTGTATCTTTAGTACGTAGACCATCCCAATTTACCATAAATTCATCTTTCATCTTTCGCACTGTTTCGTTCTCCCCAGGACTTTCCCTTCTTCCCAACATGCTATCTACCTGCAGGAGTAAAAAATTTGAGGGTCAGATGATCCAGGTGCTTGATTAAACTGTTATGAAAATAGAACAGAAGTAAGGATCATAGAAACTCACCTCATCAACAAATATGACACTCGGGGCAATTTTGCTAGCCAGGGAAAAAACCGCTTTCACATACTTCTCGCTCTCACCAAACATCTGTTGCAAGAAGAAAGTAAAATATGCATTAGGAAATTAACCCCGTAGTACTGCATAAGGATCGAGTTTAGAGTTAATAATATTACTTTAGATACGATACTTGACATAGAAATGTTCATGAAATTCGCACCAGCTTCTGTCGCTACTGCTTTGGCAAGCATAGTCTTCCCAGTTCCAGGAGGTCCAAATAGAAGTATGCCCTTACAAGGCTGCACCATAGATTGTTGACAGTTACACACTCTTCCCATGAACAAACCGAATTCATAGCCATATGTCTTCATCAGTTGCCTAATAACTTAACTCGAAAAAAATTTAAAAATACCTTGGTCAGTTGCCCTTTGCAGAAAAGATTCGGCCTTTTTAAGGGAAGCATCACCAACTCTTTAAGAGTATCCTTGACATTCTCAAGAGCTCCAATATCGTCAAAGGTAACTCCAATGTCACTGGGTGAGATAACATTGGCCAAAAGCCTTCTCTCAAACTCATCTTCTGTTACAACATCCTGATTGTGGCCAAAATGATCAGCAAAGGATGCCCTCGAGGAAAATAGAATTTCAATTCATGCAAATAAATCAAAATTTTAAGATACCTTGAGTGACTTCTTTGAGCTTTTGGAATCATTCTGGATAGTGTTTAAGATCCCAATCCCATACTGGATGCTGTTTGAATTAACAATAGCATTAGAACAGTATAGTCTGTTAATCGAAAGAAACCTAACAAGATAACCTATCAGTTACCTCTCACGAGGCAAAACAAGTCTTGTATCAACATCAGCTTCCGGATTGTGCATTAGATGATGGCTTAAAGCCCATCCAACCACCTTCTCTGCACCTGTAATACACATTAAAAATTAGTTTTACGACAAAAAGTCTATCAAAAGTTGCAAGGTTAAAGTACATACTTTCACTTGTGAGACTCTGATCCTTGAAGCATAATGTCTCAATTCCTTCACATTCCATTCTACTCTGTCTCAAGACCTATTATACGAAATGACATCCTCAATTAGACACATTCAAATGCAACCTAGTTTAACTGTGTAGATTACAGAAGGATACCAAATAACATCAGAAAGAAGTTATACACAAGCTATAAAACACAAATTTTCATTTGAATATATCCTTGAGTGGACAAGAAGAAACTACTCTCTCAAACATGAACCTTCAACACAAACAAATCTAAATATCAATACTAAATATACAGCAATCCAGCAACAGTTTTCTCTAAGCAATGAATAACCATAAGAAAGGAGGAACGACAAGAAATTGCTTCTTTAAATGATTTTTTCTTTATCCATACAAATAATCTGAACTTCCACATACAGATATTCTAGCAATAGCTCCATCTGAATACATACATTTTCCTGAGAATGATAATTAGAGTTCAAGAACCTGCCACTTCTGAATGACATAGCCACTCGTGTGCAACAATAGCTACAAATAAAACCAGATCAAGGTAGCACTAAGTTAATCTCCAGATCAAGGTAGCACTAAGTTAATCTTCCATTTATTATTATTATTATTATTTGTGATAATAGGTTAGTTTAATTATTAATTATTATTATTATTATAGTTAGTTTCAGTTCAGGTCTTTTAAGTTCGGTTTAATTCAGGTCCACTAAATTCCACACGTTTCAATCCACAAAAAAACAAAGCCTTATTTGAGCTACAAACAACTAACCACACACATATATAGGTTAAATAGCTAGGAGTGTTAACACGGCTTTGTTGCTTATAAGAACTCATCCACTTGCTTATTTTTGTGATGCCTAGAGACAAAGAGGACTTAAATTCCATATAGGTATGTAATTGACTCTTACCAAGAAGACGATATGAAGAAGATAAAAACGCAATAGTTGACCATCAAAACTAGACTATAGCACACAGTAGAGGCCTCCATTGATCTAGAGAGAGACTGCTGTGGAAAGCAACCTCATATATCACCTTATCTAAAAACCTAAGAGCTCATGCATCCCTAAAAATGCTATCAAACACCACAATGCTCAAAGCACATAAAGCTAGATATAAGACAGACATAAAACAAATAGTAAGAACTAAAAACATGCAAAACTGCTCAGAAAGATTCCTCACAAGACGCAGGTGATTCAAATTTCCCTTCATTTTAAGTGTCTCAGCATCCTGATCTAGTTGATTCTTCAAGGATGTCAGAAGTGCCTCGTCCTGCAACAACAAGAAGCTTACATATGCCATCCAAGTAGAAGCAGTCATAGAACTGTAGGGATAGAACAGTGCCCGTAACAAACCTGTGGCAATTGAATAACTACTTTATTAGGGAAAAGTTTATTCAGCAATTTTGTTGACTTGGACACTTCTTTCCCTTTGTCATGAAGTCTTCCAAAACCATCCTGAGAAAACAGAAGGGCAATGGTTCATACGTTATATATCAGCATGCATCGGACACCATGATTACTTAATTACAGATCAACCACTAACAAGGCAATGACAAACATTGTGGCACTCTACTCCATTTAATCCAATTTCATAAACATATTTGCATTGAAAAACCTAAAACACAAATGAAATGTATGTGCTCACCCTGTCCCATCCCCTACTCAAAGCCCATGAAAGCCAAAAAGAACTCCAAAGATAAACCAAGGAAGGAGCATGTGTATTCCAAAACCACTTCTAGTACTCCACCAATGTGACAAAATGTTGTTCCTACTACAGTTTCATAAATAATCTTCTCATATTAAAATCGCTAATATTCTACCATGATTCATACAAATAAAAATCTTGAAACCTCCATTTTCCTTCTTTTCATTACATCATCAAAAAGGAGAGAGCTTTACATCTCTCCAGCATACATCACAGTTTTACACTCAAAATAAATAGGCATCTACACTATGTATAAATTTTGAAGAACTTTTCAGCTGGGGGAAGGGAGAATAATATTCTACATAAACTTATGCCAAATTAAAAAAGAAGAGAGATAGGAACAAATGGAATAGAGTGCCCACCGGAAATGCCAGGTCAAGAAGAGCAGTTTGAGTGCTACCAAACAGAAGACCGCCAGGATGCGACTGTAATAAGAAAATGCTACTTTTGTTATAAATCATATTTGTGAAGTGGAGACCATTAACAGCTAATCAAACGCAATTGGGATTTGCCCTTATAATTTGAATCATTTGAGTTTTATTAGTCCTCTTACTCTTCTCATATTTGTGGGTCTACCATCGAGGTTAAAGCTAACGGAATTTGGAATACTTCGACGACCACCTCTATATGCAATGTCATTTGTGGAAACTCTTGGGATGGCAGTCCCATTTGGTTTGACATCTGAAGTTTTCCAAGGAGTGCAACATTTGTGGGTCTCAAATTTGGATCTAATTTTGGGTCTCAACATTTGTGCAATACAATTATTTAAAATATATTCTTTTATTTCTAAACAAGTCCAACTATATATAGTTTACCAACATTGGGAAAGGACCCACCTAAAGAGTGCCTAACATGCCTCAATAGATTCACGCACCAAAAATATATTGCACAGCAACAAACTAATTCGGAAATTACAAAAACAAAATTATGGGTAGAAATTGGGCAACAGTGAAGTGAATAAACTCTACAAAACATTTAAGATGATATGGTTTACATCTAATTATGCTCAAGTCATGCACAAGTTGATCAGAAGGCCATTGAGAAGTAATGCTACAGAATAGTCGTTTCAGAAACCCAGAAAGGAAAAAAACTAAAGACTAAGCATAGCTCCGATACAATCAAGATGCAACTTTCCCTATGTACGCCAGGAGAAACTATTACTACTAATATAAATAACAGTAAATATATTATCAACATGAGCCTATTAGCATACATTACAGCATATAACAATGGCCTATCCAATCATAAACGCCATTTTTTCCCAAGATAAATAAAAGATGCAATAGTATTGTATCTTTAAGTAACATACTTAAGTGTCAGCTATGTGGGTCAATAGCTTGAATGACTATTGCACTTTGTCCAATGGCGACTTTAAGTCTTCATGGGTCCACATAGAAGCATATCAATAAAAGAAAATTCAGAAAGATAAACCATTTTACCTTTTCCTTTCGGTTACCAGTTTGAGAGTGTGAAGCAATAACAACTACATTATCAGGAAGAATTTGAAGATTGCTTTTGAACTCAGGTAGAAACCTTGCAATCAATTTCTCTGCATCTATCACGAACAAAATGAAAGGAGAATTTCTACTTTCACTCTGTACAGCCTGATAAAATACTCAAGTAAGAGCTTTAAACAAAAACCAGTGTTGGAAAAAGAAAACAAAGCCAGCCTAAAATATTACAGATAGCAAGTACTACCTCAAACAATGTGTCGAATAACAGCTTCCCAACATTTTGATCGTTATTCAAGCGAAGATCAGTAACTAAGCATAAGAATAAGAGATACCTTCAGTAAGATGGACCATGAAAAATCGCAGAAAAATTCAAAGGGCTGACTGATGTTAAACTAGATAAATCATCATCCAATTATGATTACCATTGCAAAAAAATCCATGACCTCCCTTGGACAGGCCTCCAAGATCAACACCATCAGATAATGGAGCATCAAACCTTACTCCAATTTTTGACAGAGGATTGTCCTCAAAAACCAGTACAACATTTCCACGATTCCCATTAGCTGGGCCCCTACAAATTAAATCAACACAGCATTAGTGGAGCAAACAAAATACAGTACAGAGGCCGAGCCAAAACAGACACAAAAAAGATATACTGGAGAATCTATCAAGTTCAACTGCAGAATGCAAAAGTTTCTTAAAAAGCACAAGTATGACGTAGTACAATTATCTTTGTCTTCATATAATATAATAATATCAACATAACTCAGCACTGTCTAGAAAAATTTCTCCATATTATCTGGTCGTGGTAAAAAATCTCCAAAACAATCCTAAATGCACCTCCAAATATGATGACTATTATGAAAAGCATTGACACAGATATTGCAGTGATTTACCTACAGAGTGACCAACCATAGAACGCAAATCTTGCAATAGGCATGGCTCATATTGAGCTTTCTGTTAAAAAAGCCCATCAGGGTACACAAAACTCAAACAAAATAACAATCTTGCTATAGGCATGTCGTAAGTCAATATTTAGATCAGGCAACCATTATATTTTGCCAATTATTGCAAACGTGAGCTATTGTAAACTAATCAAGAAATGTAAACTGATCCACCTAAAAATAACTCCACATAAACTAGAGAAACCACAGAAAAACCATAGAACTTCAAATATAAAACTGTATACCTTGACTGTGATAGTGTTGGATAAAAGCGACCAGCCCTAAATCTTACTCTATCACCTGAATATCATATATTTTAGGTTATCAGTTACTTTAGAACCCAAGACAACGGACTGAAACTACATCATGATATTGAATAAGAAGAAAAAAGGAATGCCAATCCCACCAATTCGAAGCTCATCTTTTTCTGCAATCATACCGCCTTTTGGTAACCCCTATATAACAACCACTAATTAACTACATGTCAAACAGATGACCATGTCCATGTGAAGTAAATGTCAAGTCACTGTTTCAGCTTACACTCATAAACAAATGGTTATCAAATAAGAGTAGTTTAGCACCAAAATGGTTGGCAAGAGCTTTTGCCAACATTTCCTGATATATCCCTGAGCCTGCACAAGAACAGTCAGAAATTTCATTTTCATACCGAACAAATGCGAACCTGTACATATTCAACCACAAAATAACAGAGATGAAGTAAGCCACCAACAAACCTGCAGGACCAGAAAGCAAAATTCGTGGATTTACAGTTGTCAGGTCTGCGGTAAATTTCACATGTTTTTTATGCCTCAAGTGTATATATGAAGCTTCAACCAATACATTTTTTGTAATCTCACTGCCAAAAAGAGAGGGTACAGGTTGACAAGTTACTTTCATTCTCATGAAATCATTTCAGCTGAATACAACTATTATTCCTCCATGCATTTAGAAATAAAAGGCAGATAAATTATTAATCACCAAGTTATCCTGTCCATGAACATTGAAATGCAGTTTTCAAGAATCATTCAAATAACAACCCTTAATAATTCTAAAATATAAGTCGGCCACCAAAGAAAAAATACAAAATTTTGTACCTCCCAAATATAAAGCGCCACAAATCAAACAATAAACGCTGATAACTCATAGACTATAATAAAAACAGTTTTACACAATAAAATTTAACTTATAAGACATAATTCACTTCTTTAAAAGTCGTTTGTTTGTTTATAGCACTGAAGTTCAATCACTATAGCCTACAACTTCCATATTACTATTGGTGTAAATCCATTTTAAGAAAGAGCATCGCTCAAAGATTGGACTAGAAAGTATCGATTTATAGGAAATAACTTTTTTTATGCTGATTCAGATATAATCATGTACTGGTAAAGCTAAAAAACATATCCAAAACAGTAAAGTAATTTTGAAATAAAAGTTACGGAGAATACAAGTACTTCAAGTAAGCTGTATCACCCACCCATGGTAAGTATCTTTTATTCAGTACCATATTCATTTGCATTTAGCACAGTACGGCAGAAATAAGACAAGGATTTCAATAGCAAACACTAAACAGCCAAACAAGCAAAATATGGCCATGTAGGGCTCATAGAGAAGACAACATTGTGGATTATAAATTGCAGTTGTAATCCCCTCTAAGCCTGTGGTTAGAAGGAAAGCTCCTGCATGTGAGAAAGCAAGCTTAAAAACCGAAAAAACGAGCAAAAGAAATCTTGATCTTTTTTCCATGTTTTAGAACTCGTCTCTAATTGTGTCATTGCACTTAGGAAATCCCAGATGAAACGACCATGTTAATGTCAAAAGATATAAATATTGTCCAACCTATCTCTTTAAAAAAATCATTTATAAAATACATATGAACGGATTTTTCCCAAGAGCTAGAAGGAATAATCCAAGTTTGCTCTTTCTTAAGCTAGCAAAAACTCCTAACAACTACAGTCAAAAACTTCTGCAAAAATGGAGTCATCAATTGAAGTCTTAATTACAAATCTAACAAAAAAAAAATCACTGATACACAAATCATCTATATGTCACTCAGTAATAAACACCAAATGTGGAATAAAACAATTTATACCTTAAATGGTACGGGAAGTTCTCAAATGAAACTTCTATGTTTGACCCATCAAGAATCCCAGCATAAATGTCTTGTCTGAATGAGGCAGACTGCAATGGCCTGCCTGAGGTTGAAGCCAGCTGTGAATCCCGTGCACACTCGCTCCTTTCTTCAAATACCTGGTTACAGATACTTTTGCTCAATTTTTGTTTATAATAAGTTGATTGATCTAGCATACTGAAGGAAGGCCTTATAAAATCATTCACCCCAGAGATATTTACATTTCCTGCCTCTGTGCCAGTGTTTTGGTTGCAATCTTGAAGAACATTCTTGCCAACTGCCTCAGTCATGAGTTGCTGAAAAATCTAAGTTGGGATATAATTTAGGAAATTTTCCTAAGTAATTGGTTTTCAATAAAACACAAGAAAGAAGCAAGAATATAAGGTTGAAAAAAAATTCCACAAACAAAAGACAGCTGGATGGATAACTCGGAAGAAGGATACATAGGCCTCGTTCCCAAGCAAACCAAATACCACCTCATCTCCAGAGTGCAATGCATGAGCAATATTCTTCTTGACTACTTCCCCGTTTACTTGCACCGATCCTTTGCTGCCTGTGCTTTCTAGCCATGCTCTGACAGTTCCCTCACACTGATCATGTCCAGAAACAGTGAGTACTGAAATTGCGTGTACATATTAAGGAGTTCACCTCTAATCATCTAGACAATTGCACAGAAGTACATCAGATAAGAGTGAAATCCTTATGATTACCAGTGTATATACTTTACTCATCATCTGATTATTCTTACTATTTGTTTGGAAACATTCTTCTTCAAGGAATTTAATTCATTTGAAATCATTTTACATACAAGATTCAAAAAATTTATACATGAAATTATTTGAAATGAATTGAATTCCTTCAAAAAGAATGTTTCCAAACACACCCTTAAGTTTGAAAAGGAGATAGTACCTGCGTGTGTTTGATCTTGCACAAAACTCCACCGACACTCTGATCCTCCAACTGGAAATTGCAATTTCGGCTTGAACCGATTGTGAAACACGATGAGCATATGTCTACGTCAGGATTCTGCCAACATAACCGAATAAATATATATATAAATCCTGTATTTTATATATTTCAAATAAAACAAAAGATGGTCATTGTTTCCAAGTTATCCAAAACTCACTTCATTTGTATTCCAAGATCAGACCTATGAACCTTAGCTATATTTTGGGATTGAACATTTAACTACTGATGCGTACCTCTGCAGACTGTGAAAGAAGCTTACACCACGGCATGGACGTCTCAAAATTCGTTTGACTCGAACTTCTAGGGCCTTCAAATAATCGCCAATTAGGTTTTCAAAGGTTAAAAGATAGATATGAGCTCACAACAACGAATCACCTACCTTGTGCGATCGGCGCCAGAATCGATTTCGCAGTAGCTCCACCATTTCCATTCTGGAATTCAAACAAATCAGAAAAAATTTTCAACAAAATGAAACGATGAGGAACAAGAAGAAATTAGGGTGGAATCATAAATGATATTTGCCGAGTTCTTGACCTTTCGACGCTTGGAAGATGACGGCGTATCCTCAGGGGAGGAAGATCTCTTTGCTGAAAGAAATGCAGTCCTTCTTGTTGAAACCATCACTCTGCTTCCTTGTTTGTTTCTTTCTTTCTTCTCTTTGTTCTTGAATATCCAGAGATATTTATATTTATATCTCTAATTAAATTTTTTGTTTTCAATATTCTAACGAGGTATTTAAATTTGCACGTGTTTATGGATCCGGCGAAATGTAGTTAGTTAAATTATTGTAAAACCATCAAGGGGTGGTCATGTGTTTAGCACTAAGGTAAGATTTTTGTTTTAAGTTATACTGAATACAGAATATCTTTAATGAGAGACTCATCCATTATAGATAGGTGTGTGATTTAAGTTGAATTTAGATGTAGTCGGAGCAAAGTTTCGATTAATCAGATAAAAAAAAATTATTAACAATTTTTTCACAAAATTTATTTTAATAATATTGCATGGCAATGTTACACTGTATGTTTTTATTTTTTGTACGATTATTTTTATTTTAATTTATTTATTATAATTATTTAAAGAAAAATAATAAATAATAAATTTTAATGTATGGTTTTAAGTTGGGTTTGGGATGAATGCTTTAAGTCTAGCATGAGCGTGAAATGTTGTTTCATGCGAGTAAATTGCGATGGATTTAACATGAAACTCTACATCTCTATTTATTCGAAAATAATTTAGAATATATTAAGGATAAATTAAAACAATAATGACTATCAATGTACAAATTTAAAAATGTGAGAATTTAAGAATATGAAATAGATGTAGAAGAAATTGGAGGGAAAATTAGTTCGAGTATTTGCTACATATGATGAACATTTGGCTTTTCATATTATTTTATGTCATGAAAAAATTCATATAGTTGATTCCACTTAGCGTGGCTTTTAGAGTACTACCGTGAGTCACTTGTTTCGTTCTTTGTTAGTGAAAATGTGCGGATAGCATCAAGTTTCTTTGTTTTACTGGAAATATTTCTTTGTTGAGGCAGAACAAAAGGGTAAGGGCAACTTTTAAATTGTTACTTTGTTACATCTTATACACATTCTAGGGCAGTTTGGTATTGCTTTTTAAGCTGCTAAAAACATAAGTTGCTCTCACAAACTTTGAATAGAACTACATATTTTGGCTTTGAGCAACACACTTTAATCTTTCATACTAATTAATTAGGAACTGTTTGATTTGTTTATGAAATATAATGTTTCTAGAAAAAGTTTGAAAATAAAACTTTTAAAAAAAGCTACTAAAAAAAGCTTAGCCAAACTCGACTCTTTTAAGACAAATGAGTTCAAAACTCAATAATCAATCACACTAATACTCTGCTTATTATTGGGAAAATCACAACACTAGAAAGAACAAAGTCCAAGGAACAACAACAATACAGCAGCATTTTCTATTCATGTGTTAGTTAAAATTCACAAGAAAAAGCTCTTTTATGGCAGCATTTCAGTACATCTATACAAACAATCCCTGTTCACGGGCTTACTATGATTTGATTTGGCAAAACCTATAATTTCATCTTACAGACAAAATGGCTCCCAGCCAAAGCCTACCGTAAGAGCAGCAAATTACTCTACTTCGGCTAAAGGCTTCGGGGGAAAGAATACAAAATTTGATGCTATTTTTTTTATGTACAATGACAAATTTATATGAAATAGCTCAGGGCCTCATTTCTTCTTAAGCCACCTACGCCGTAAAGTTCACTCCATCAAAGTAATTCCGCAACTAATTTAGACGAAACACTCGCGCATACCTATTTACATTTACACAGAAAAACATAAAATCAAGATAGATGACAAGAGTAAGAGTAACGATGCAACTAATTGGGCAGAACAGTGTAGATCATGTTACCCGCTTACGAGCATATCTGAAGTCCTTCATGTTAAGGGGTCGAATATCAGCACTACCAATTAATGCTGGAACAAGTTTACCTTCTGCTAAAGCAGCCTCTCGTTCCTGTCATCAATTGAATATAACAACTCACATTAGTGGTTAAAGAATCCGTTATTTCAAAAACTTCAATCAACCCATAAAAGCAAGAAAGGCTGCTTTTTAACTATGCGGAAAAACACGAACACCGACCCTCTTTTCCTTTTCCAGAATCTCTTGAATTGGACGTTGTGCAGCTGCTACACATAAGTTCTGCATCATAGACCAGCAAACAACAAGATACTAAGTAAAGTAGTAAACCAAGTCCAAAATAAAAAAAAGAACGAAATAAACGAAGTATTCTATAGTGATCCATCTTATCAATGAAAAAAAAACTCAAGATTAAAACCTTAAGGTCACTTCCAGAATATCCTTCAGTCAGACTTGCGATTTCATCGAAATCAAAATCAGGGGACAAATCTTCCTCTGCCAAAAAAACTTTAAGTATCTTTGCTCTATTTGGAGCATCAGGTAAATCCACCATTAATCTGTTAAAGAAAATTTATCCTTTATTTTAAAGAAAGCAGCGTATCATATATTTGTCAAATCATCGTATTAACGAGATAATTATTACCTCCGCAGCAATCTCCTAATAACAGCCTCATCAAGCACTCATCTAATTTATGCACAAGGTTTTGAGTAATAAAGTCGAGTTCTCCCTCTTCTAGGGTTCCTTCTCCCTTGTAGGGCTTTGATTTCTGTGCGTTGTCTTTCTCTTTGATTCTCTAGGATTTTTCATTTTCCTGATTGTGGTGTTTTTATTCCATTTTGTTTTTTATGCGTTGTTCTCCTTTTCCCAATTCGACAGTTTCCAATCTTCTGACTCCATCAAGAAAACTGTTTTTTCTTAATTGCTTTATCAATCATGGCAACAGATGATATGGCAAAACTGATGATAGAGGACTCGGATGACGAAGAGGGTTTTGTGTGCGATGAGAGTGATATCACTGTGGATAGCTGCCACTCCAACTTTCTTCTGATAGCCAAGGTAATTTTGGATAAGCCCTTTAACATGAAAGCATTTCGTGATACCATGGCTGGTGTTTGGCGTCCTATGAAGGAGATTGATATTCAAGAGATTGCACCGGCTATCTATTGCTTGAAGCTATTTATGAATTAGATGTCACCAGGATTCTAACAGAGGGACCTTGGTCATTCGAGCAAAAATTAATGGTTGTGAAGAGATTTGATCTAGGTGTTAATCCATCATCAGTGTCCATGTTTGAGACGGAATTCTGGATTCAAGTGTATGATCTGCAAGCATGTTTTTGGACCAAAGAAATGGCAAAAAATATAGGCAATTTTGTGGGAACTCTTGTGTAGGTGGACTCTAAGGCATTCGATGGATGCTAGAAACCTTTTTTACGGATGCGAGTAAGTATTGATATTCGAAAGCCCCTGAGAACAAAAATAAGGATTAAAAAACCCGATGGTGAGTGGAATTTCATAAAGTTCAAGTTCGAGCAACTTTCTTATTTTTGTTTCTTCTATGGTATTATCGGCCACTCCGATAAATTTTGTGATTTAAAATTTGATGCGGATGCTGACAAGCGGGTTCTAAAGTATGACACTTCCATTCGTGCGGTGGCTAAACCTATTATTACTAAGCCGGGTGATCACTGGCTTCGCTTTTCTTCAGCAAATCAAATTCTGAATGAGCAGATTCTTGATGAGGGTCAGAGTAACACAGTTGCTGGGGATGATATTGGACAAATGGCTAATATGGAAGGTTGTAGGGATTAAGTGGCTGAAACGGTGAATCAAGGGCAACAACAGTTGACAGTTTGCGATGGGTAGTAGCGACAATTGATTAATGGAGCTAAAGTAAACCAGTCTGGTAAAGAGAGCAGTAGGTGTTTCGTAGTACCAAATGCAGATAAAAACTTTACAGCCCTATTAAAGTCTATGGAGGCAAAAGCTGGGGGTCAAGTGAAAGAGATGGAAATTGGTTCTGAACTTAAAAGGAAAAGGGTTGTATATGGTAGTTCTACATCTGTTGAGTTTTCAAGTTTAAACGCGATTATCAATGGATCTTTTTATAGTTAGAGGCAGGTTCTGCAGAGGTGTAGACCCGCCGGGAGTCATGAGTGTGCTTAGTTAGAACTGTTGTGGCTTGGGCTGGGTAGCAGCAGTTCAGGAATTAAGGGAGTTGGCGGTCCGGTTAAAGCCTAGAATAATTTTCTTGTTAGAAGTGAGATGTTCTCGATCTAGAATGGAATATGTTTGTCGGGAAATTGGCTATCCTAATTCATTTTTAGTTAGAGGAAGCGGTTCAGGGGGTGGTGTGGCATTGATTTGGGATTCTTTGAGTTCGGTTCGGTTGAGGAAGTATAGTTTATTTCATATTGATGCTTCTGTAGTTATGAATTCAATGTCGTGGCAATTTACTGGATTCTGTGGCCATCCGAGACGGCATTTAAGGCATTTATCGTGGGACCTTTTAAAACAATTAGCAATAGTGGATAATCAGCCATGGATAGTTCTAGGGGATTTTAACGAGCTTTTAAATGCGAGGGAGAAACAAGGTGGGGCAACTCCTTCTATTGCGGGTATTTCAGCCTTTCAACAAGTGATTGATGAATGCAGACTTACTGATATGGGTTTCTTGGGTTTTCCCTTCATGTGGGAATGTCCTAGAAATGGTGAGATAATTTTACGAGAGCGGCTTAATAGGGGTTTGGCGAATGAGCAATGGTTTATAAGCTTTCCCAACCATATTATTCGACATATCTGTACGGCGATGAGTGATCACAATGCACTGTTCCTTTATGAACGGACTATTTCAGGGGTCGGAATTCTAATTTTCAAATTTAATAATGAATGGCATTTGCATGAGGAATGTCAAGAGTTGATCAATCGGACTTAGGAGAATGCAGGTGGTCTTTAAGTGGCAGACAGATTACGTGTAGTGGCTGAAAAATAGTAGACCTGGAGTAAGACTGACCGAGATGAATTTTAGCGACAGATGGCGTGTTGTAAAGCAAAAATTCAGCAATTTCGTCATGGACAGAATGTTTCTGAGGCTGACTACTTCGCTGCTAGGAGTGAATTAGCTGCAATGTACAATAAGAGAGAAGTTTACTGGAAGCAACGATTGAAAATTAGATGGCTTTAGAATGGAGATAATAATACTCGTTTTTTTCACTCACATGCTTCTAGTAGAAAAAGGAAAAATGTGATTGAATCATTGACAAATGACCAAGGTTGTCAAGTAAGATGGGGTGAGGGGTTGGAGGAATATATTAATGATTTTTACCAACATCTTTTTACGAAATCAGATTAGTTGGACCTTACTTTTGTCCATCATATTGCTGCCCGGGTTTCGTATGATCAAAATATAGACCTCTGTCGAGATTTGACCAAGGAGGAAGTTTGAGATGTCGTGTTTGCAATGCACCCAGATAAATCACCAGGTCCCGATGGCTTCAACCCAGGTTTTAATCAAACTTATTGGAGTCTTATTGGTGATGACATATTTACATGTTTGTCCAACATACTGCGTTTTGGGTCTTTGCCTGATTTCCTTTATGATACGAATATTGTGTTAATCCCAAAGTCACCAAATCCTTTGTGTGTGGCTAACTATGGGCCAATTGCTTTATGCAATGTTCTTTATCGCATTTTGTCTAAATTTTTGGCCAATCACTTAAAAGGAGTCCTTGATGATGTTGTTTCTGAGTCTCAAAATGCTTTTTTGTCTGGTCGATTGATTACTGATAATGTCTTAATTGCCTATGAAGTGGGACATTATTTACATCGAAAAACTAGGGGCGTTAAGGGGGTAGTTGCTTTGAAGCTAGACATGGCTAAAGCTTATGACAGGATTGAATGGGCTTATGTTAGAGTTGTGTTAGTGAAAATGGGGTTTTCAGATATTTGGGTTAATTGGATGTTAATGTGCATTTCCTCTGTTTGATACTCTTTCACGACTAGTGGTCATCGCTTTGGTAATGTTATTCCAGAAAGGGGTTTGAGGTAGGGGGACCCATTATCCCCCTATCTTTTCATTCTTTGTGCTTAAGGTTTATAGTCAGCCTTATCACACCTAGAAAATTGAGTTTTTATTCATGGCTGTAAGGTGGCACAATCTGCCCCACCTGTGTCCCATTTATTTTTTGCTGATGACAGTTACTTATTTTTTCGTGCTTCTCTTGATGAGTGTAATCATATTAAGAATTGCCTTCGGTCGTATGAAAGAGCGTCTGGTCAACAGGTTAATTATCATAAATCCTCGATTGCTTTTAGTGATAATTTAGAAGATTGTTATAAGTAAGTAATTTGCAATTTCTTTAATGTCCTAATAGCCGCTCGCACATCTAACTATTTAGGCATGCCTATGAGTATTGGAAGGAGTAAAATTAGCTCGTTTGGGTTCATTAAGGATCGCATTTGGAAAAAGATCAATTCTTGGAGAACTAAATACTTGAGTTGGGGGGGAAGAGAAGTCTGGATTAAGTCGGTCCTTCAGTCTATACCTGCTTACACTATGTCCCTTTTCTGCCTTCCAGTTAGTTTGTGTGATACTATTCATAAGCTGCTAAATTCATTTTGGTGGGCTTCGAGTAATGGAGATAGACAGGGATTAGATGACAACGGTGGGAGCTTCTTTGTAGACCTAAAACACAAAGGGGAATGGGCTTTAGGAATCTTATTGATTTCAATACAGCATTACTGGGAAAATAAATTTGGAGGTTCCTTCTTTATCCAGAATCGCTTATTAGTAGAGTCTTTCAGTCTCGATATTTTACGAATCATTCTATTTTATCAGCTCAATTGACTGACTCACCAAGCTATGTGTGGCGTAGCATTTTTTCTAGTTTGGAGTTGGTTAGATCTTAAATCAGATGGCGAGTTGGTGACGGTCGTAATATCTCTATTATTGATGATGTTTGGGTTAATCATGTGGATCGTATTCATGTGGTGGGTATGGATAGGAACGTTTTAGAAGACAAAAGGGTTGAATGGTTAATTACCAATGGTTCTTGGGATATCTCTAAAATCATTGCATCTTTTGATAATGGAGTAGCTGAGTTAATCGTCAATACTCCGATTCCCAATCCTACTCAAGTCGATACTCCTTTTTGGCCGTTAGAAGTTTTGGGATTGTACTCAATCAAGAGTGCATATCGATCTTTATCTATTACTCGACTTTTTCAAGAACCTAATTTAAATTATCCATGTAATAACTTATGGAAATTGCAATTGCCATCTAAGATTAGAATCTTTTTATGGAGAATTTTGACCAATGTGTTGCCTGTAAGAATGCAATTATTACAACGCTATATTTTGGATGAAGGGTATTGTTGCTTATATTTCCTCAGCTTGGAGGATGCATCTCATCTATTTCTTCATTGTAACTTAGCAAAGCAAGTTTGGGCCATTTTTAATCAACACTTCTTGATAACTCATGATATGGACATTATTCATTTACTTTGTGTTTGGTTAAAGGATGGTTCCACTGATTTTCTCCAACAGGTTTCGGCTATTCTTTGGGCCCTGTGGAACTCTTGAAATAAAGCGTTGTGGCAACATGTATCACCTCAGTCTGTTACAGTTCATCATCTTGCCATGGCCACTAAAAATCAGTGGAATGCAGTAGGTTTGGGTGTTTAAAATGGTGGTGTGGTGGACAGGTCTTCATCTGAGCATTTAAGGGGCAGATTTTCGTCATCTAGGCAGTAGCTGGTTCAGACTACGGTTGAGGGTGCTCAGTAGCAGGTCAGACGCCCTAGATAGCAACAACGACCAAGGACAAGTCCCGAAGAGCAAGTTCAGCTGTGGCAGCCACCCTTAATGCCATTTCTGAAATGTAATACCGATGCGGCTATCTTTAATGATGGTGAGAGTACATGCTATGGAGCGGTGATTCGGAATTCTATGGGTATTTTTACTGCTATAAAATCAGGAGGGTTGACGCCACATATTTCTATAATGGAAGCCGAGGCCCTTTCGGTTCGAGAGGCTTTGTCCTGGTTGAAATCTCTCCAATATACTCATATTGTGTTAGAATTCGATTGTCGGGTTTTATATCAGGCTCTTATTTCTCAGGAGCCCGATCTTTCATACTTTTTTTCTATTATTCAGGATTGTAAGTTTATAGCACAATCTTTTGTGTTGTGCTTATTTAGTTGCATAACTAGAACTAATAACATTGTTGCGCACCGTTTAGTAAGGGCTGTTCACATTGAGTCTGTAGAGGGGGAATGGATGTTAGATCCCCCTTCTTGTATTACTCCTTTGCTTAATTGATAATACAATCCTCCTTCCTAAAAAAAAAGAAGAGCCTTATTAAGGTCAAAGGGCTGATTAGTAGCCGCAAGAACTAGAACCCTTTCTATATCTTTAGTATGCAGACCATCCCAATTTACCATAAATTCATTTTTCATCTTTCGCCCTGCTTCTTGCTCCCTAGGATTTTCCCTTCTTCCCAACATGCTGTCTACCTGCATTAGTAAAAAAATTCGAGGGTTAGATGATCCAAGTGCTTGATTTAACTATTACAAAAATAGAACAGAAATAAGGATCATAGAATCTCGCCTCATCAATAAATATGACACTCGGGGCAATTTTTCTAGCCAGGGAAAACCCGCTTTCACATACTTCTCGCCCTCACTAAACCACTGTTGCAAGACGGAAGAAAGAGAGTGAAATTCGCATTAGGAAATTAACCCAGTACTATATAAGGATGGAGTTTAGAGTTAACAAGGTCATTACTTTGGATGTGATTCTTAACATAGAAATGTTAATGAAATTTGCACCAGCTTCTATGGCTACGGCTTTGGCAAGCATAGTCTTGAGGTCCAAATAGAAGTATGCCCTTACAAGGCTGCACCATTGAATGTTGACAGTAAGACTCCACCAACAAACCAAATTCATCAGTTTCCTAATAACTTAACTCGAAATAATTTTAAATACCTTCATCAGTTGCCCTTTGCAGAAAAGATCCGGCCTTTGTAAGGGAAGCATCACCAACTCTTTAAGAGTATCCTTGACATTCTCAAGAGCTCCAATATCATTAAAAGTAACTCCAATGTCACAGGGTGTGATAACATTAGCCAAAAGCCTTCTCTCAAACTCATCTTCTGTTACAACATCCCGATTATGGGCAAAATGATTAGCAAAGGATGCACTCCGGAGAAGATATCAGGAAAAAAAGATTTTCACGAGGACCATGTTAAGATATTTAAGATACCTTGAGTGACTTCTTCGAGCTTCTGGAATCATTCTGGATAGCTCACAAGATCCTAATCCCATACTGGATGCTACTTGAATTAACAATAACATTAGAACAATATAGTCTGTTAATTGAAAGAAAGGCAAACTTTAAAAAAAGCACCCTATGGTTTCACTCATTTGTAAAATGGGGTCCGAGGAAAATTTTTTGGCAAAATGGGGTATGGGGAATATTTTTTGGAAAAACGGGGAAAATTTTGCAAATAAAGGATCCTCAATATTAAATTATGTCACGAAAATGGGTATATCTTGTTCGTTTTTATCTGAATTTTTGCGGGATGGTTATTAAAAATACAATACATATCAGTGAAAATTTTTGAAATTTTTTGTATAGCACAAACATTTTTTTAATTAAATTATGATAACAAACTTTAAAAAATCATAAAAAAAAACTCTAAAAATTACTCAAATCCTGGCGTATAATTTTTAAATAATAAGGTTAAATTATTAGAATGTTGAACTGTTTAAAATATTCAATGTAACATCACTATTCTGAAACTATAGGCTCCCTTTTGCAAATTTTTGAAACCACATACCCAATTTGCCAAAAAAAATTCATCAGACCCCGTTTCGCAAATGGGTGAAACAACAGGGTAAAGTTTTCCCTTGAAAGAAACCTAACAAGAGAAGCTATCTGTTACCTCTCACGAGAAAAGACAAATCTTGTGTTAGCATCAGCATCAGCTTCAGGGTTGTGCATTAGATGATGGCTTAAAGCCCACCCAACCACCTCCTTGCACCTGTAATACACATCAAAAATTAGTTTTACGATAAAAGTCTATCCAAAGTTGCAAGGTTAAAGTGCATACTTTCACTTGTAAGACTCTGATCCTTGATGCATGTTGTCTCAAGTCCTTCACATCCCATTCTACTCCGACTCAAGACCTATTATATGAAATGACAAAACAATAATAACTGCATCTCTAACTATACACAGTTAAATGCAACCTAGTTTTCTATGTGTGGATTACGGAAGGACACCAAATAACATCAGAAGAAGTTATACATAAGCTTTAAGGCATAAATTTTCATTTGGATATCTCCTTGAGTGGACAAGAAGAAACTTCTCTCTTAAACATGAACCTTCAACACAAACAATACTAAATGTACAACAATTGCCTCTAGAAAATTTAAGTTATTCAGGTCTTTTAAGTTAAGTTAAAATTAGGTCCACTAAGTTCAGTAAGTGTCATTAAAAAAACAAAGCCTTATTTGAGCTACAAACAACTAACCATAGATAGATATAGGTTAAATAGTTAGGAGTGCTAACACGGCTTTATTGCATATAAGAACTCATCCACTTGCTTATTTTGTGACTCCTAGAGATGAGGAGGACTTAAATTCCACAAACGTATGTAATTGACTCTTAGCAAGAAGACAACGCAACAGTTAACAATAAAAAAACTAGACTATAGCATTCAGTTGAGGCCTTCATTGATCTAGAGATAGACTGCTGGTGAAAGCAACCTCATATATCATCTTATCTAAAAACCTAAGAGCTCATGCATCACTAAAAATTATATCAAACACCACAATGCTCAAAGCACATAAAGCTAAATATAACACAGAAAGAAAACTGTAGGGATGTTAAGAGAGATTTTTCACAAGTCACAGGTGATTCAAATTTCTCTTCATTCTAAGTGTCTCAGCATCCCGATCTAGTTGATTCTTCAAGGATGTTAGAAGTGCCTCATCCTACAACAAAAATAAGCTCACATATGCCATCCAAGTAGAAGCAGTCATAGAACTGTAGGGATAGAATAATGCCCATAACAAGCCTGTGGCAAGTAAATAACTACTTTATTAGGGAAAAGTTCATTGAGCAATTTTGTTGACTCAGGCACTTCTTTCCCTTTGTCATTTTGTCTTCCAAGACCATCCTAAGAAAACAGAAGGGCAATGGTTTAAATGTTTTATATCAACATGCATCGAATACCATGATTACTTAAGGCAGTGACAAACATTGTGGCACTCTACTGCATTTAACCAAATTTCCTGAACATATTTGTATTGAGTCTTCCGCCTTCATTTTATTTAAAAAACCTAAAACACAAATGAAATGTATGCTCACCCCACCCTACCCCCACCCCTACCCTTTAAGATAAACCAATGAAGGAGCATGTGTATTCCAGAACCACTTTTAGTACTCCACTGATGCACAGTTTCATAAATAATCTTCTCATATTAAGATCACTAATATTGTACCACATAAAATTACTACGATGGTTCATACAGATAAAAACCTTGCAACCTCCATTTTCCTTCTTGTCATTAAAATCATCAAAAAGGAGAGAGCTTTACATCTCTCCATCATACATCACACTTTTAAACTCAAAATAAACAATCATCTACACTATGTATAAATTTTGGTGAACTTTTCATCTTGGGGGAGAGAATAATATTCTACATTAACTTATGCTAAATTAAAAAAGAAGAGAGACAGGAACAAATGGAATAGGGTGCCCCCACCGGATTTGCCATGTTAAGAAGAGAAGTTTGATTGCTATCAATTTTTGTGAGAAGAAGACTGCCAGGATGCGACTGCAATAAGAAAATGCAACTTTTGTTACAAATCATATCTTTGAAGCGGGGACAATTATGACAGCTAATCAAATGAAATTGGGATTTTCCCTTATAAACTGATGAAAAACATCAAGCCAAAACTATGTTTCCTTGTATCAAATTGAATGGAATAAGGTAAAGATAGCCTCAATTATACAATTGCTATTTCTTTGCATCACGGTCTTTTTATCTTCAAAATGAAGTTAGCAACGGGCTATAAAACCACATAGACCCATCTTCATATATTAATATTGCACTACAAGAACCAACTAAGGATGGCTTAAGAGGGAATGGCTATAGGTGGCTTAAACTACAAAACTAGAGTTTGAGTTCTGTTAAAGGAATTATAATTATTGTAGGAGCAGTTATAGGACTTATAGTTATTTCTTTCCTAGTCTAGATTTAGTGCCAGTGTTACAAAATCTAAGAGTGATTCTAGGAGCAATTAAAGGGTGATTCAAGGAGTGATCATAGGAATTACATTTATTTCTTTCCTATTCTAGATTCAATAGCTCTAGTATAAATACCATACAAAACACAATACAATTATTCAAAATGTAGTCTTTTGCTTCTAACATGGTATCAGAGCTCATGGCTCTCTCTCTCTCTTCTTCTTGTTTCTCTTCTCTGTTTATGTTCATCTATTTTTAATTCTTGTATCCAAGCTTCAGTTATATTTTCTCACCTATAATTTGAAACATTTAAGTTTTATTAGTCCTCTAACTCTTCTCATATTTGTGGTTCTACAATTGAGGTTAAAGCTAACGGAATTTGGAATACTTCGAAGACCACCTCTATGTGCAATGTTATTTGTGGCAACTATTGGGATGACAATTCCCGTTTGGAATGATTTTTGAAGTTTTCCAAGGAGTGCAACATTTGTGGGTCTCAATTTTGGATCTAATTTTTATCGTAGGTCAGCAGTTTCTCACATGTTTTGTAATACAATACACAATACAATTATTTAAAATTTAGTCTTTTATTTCTAACAAGTCCTACTATATGTAGTTTACCAAAATTGGGAAAGGATCCACCTAAAGAGTGCCTATGCCTCAAAAAATATAGCACTGCAAAAAACTAATTTGGAAATTACAAAAAAAAACTATAAAACATTTAAGATGATATGGCTTATATCTATTTATTCTCAAGTCATGCACAAGTAGATCAGAAGGCCATTGAGAAGTTATGCTATAGAATAGTTGTTTCAGAAACCCAGAAAGGAAAAAAAACTAAAGACTCAAGCATAGCTCTGATACAATCAATATACAACTTTTTCAATGTACGCCAGGAGAATTATTACTACTAATATAAAACTATATAGTAAATATGTTATCAACATGAGCCTAACAGCTACATTATAGCATATAACAATGGCCTATGCCATCATAAACATCATCTTTTCTAAGATAAATAAGATGAAATAGTATTTGTATCTTGAAGTAATATACTTAATTAATCTTTCTTTAAGTGTCAGCTATGTAGGTGATTAGCTTGAATTTAAGTATAATGTTAGTTAACTGTATTTAGAACAAAAAAGACAAGCTTGAATGGTATAGTATGATCGCACAACATCAAATGACAATTGCACTTCCTCCAAAGGCAGGACTTCAATACTTGAAGTCTTATGATGCATAGAAAAGATGAAGTAGAAACGTTGTGCGTTTTAATTAGTTTTTCCTACGCTTTGGAGTCTGTAATTAGGCTTGAGTAGTTGTGCGTTTCAGTAGTTTTCATTGTCGTTTTGATGAGCAGACCTATATCATGCTCTTAGTCCCTGTATTTTTGATTATGCTTATTGAATAGAATAACAGAATTCTCTCTCTCTTTCTTCTTACTGTTAAATCCCTTTTCTCTCTAGAATTCCTGGCGAAATTCTCACCTCCTCCATTTAACTATATCAATTAGTATCAGAGCTTTCGATTCTCGGCCTAAAAGTTTCTGATCAATCAATGGCATCACATTCTCCAAAAATTTAGAAGTTACATGAAGGTCTACAGGCCATGATCGACGACATGTTTGTAGAAATTCAAAAGGAATGAGATGAATATTGGTAGCGCAGTGAGCTGCGATATCAAGAAATAATGGCAAAACATCAATTCAAGATGGATAGAAATCTGGAGTAGCTGAATTCTATGAAGGTTGAGCAACCTAGGGTTGCCATAGTTACGGTGGCTTTGCCGGAGTTCAAATCAGAATTGAAGCTGGGGTTCAAACCAGAATTCAATCCGAAATTTAAGAGCGATCTAGAAAATGTCGATCCTGAACTAGAGGCTGCTGAACTCAAGAACAATTACCCAAGCTTAAGTGGTGAAAATTCAGAAGGATTGCTCCTCTATTTAGAGAGTTTTTCCAAAATCCATTGGACTCCTCAATTATCAACGGTTCTGTTAACTGCTTCGCATCCATTTAGAGGAAATCTAGAATGGAATCGGTCTAATTTGAAGAGAAGAGGAATTTCGATGGAGCCGCCATGGAAACCTCCATGGGAAGAGCAGACTCTGAAAATTGATTCCCTATAAAAATGCTTCGAACCATTTGATGTCGGTGAGCTTTTATTGTTCCATTTACCTACACCTCTTTGGCTACTCTCAAATATAGATCTTCTTGTTCTTGAATCAGACATATATTATCAAGTTAGGTATAAAGATATTAGGGATGATGATTCCTATGGTGATTTAGCTTCTATACTCAAATCTTGTGGTGATATTTGCTTAATTTGGTATTGCCTAACATGCGATGCTTGCAAATACCGAAATCTAACTGCCAAGTATTTGGAGGAAGTTAAAGTAACTTGTTCTCTTCTTAAGAAAAATGACTTTTTACTAATTATTACAAATAGTTTTAGAGTTATAGTTGAAGGTGAACTATTCTTTAAATTTGGGAACAGCGATGTTGAAGGGGGAATTTATGAGGAAGGCATATCTGTTTCAAATGATAGAATAGTTGTTCAACTGAAACTTATTGGAAGGATTGGGAAAAATGAATTTGAGAGAGTAAGGGGACAATGGATGCTTTTCATGCAAGGTGTTATCAAGTGGTTTGTAATTACAGAGAGAATGTCATTGGCAATTGGGGTAGTTGTACTCATCCTTGTAGCTGAGCTGAAGGGGGTTATATGCTTAGCTTATTACATGGTCATTTATATTGGGGAGTGTGAAGTAGTTTTAGAAATCAATTTGTTTTCAACTCAAATAATTGTTGTCTGGAATTTCTCCAATAGGACTATGAATTTCCTTTTAAGGAGAAGGGATAATTGCTTACATGAAATTACTAATACGCCGGATGGATACAAGGCTGTTCTTTGTTATAATCCCTTTGTGATTATTGTCCGTAAGAATAGTGCTAACTATCGCCAGGTCCTCTTCAATTCCCCCCAACTATTTGATTATGAGAAATTGAATTATATGGAAGAAAGTGACGATAGGGAGGAAAAGTTTAGAAGCCATACATACACTGGACCTCTTACTCTCCAATCCATAAGCTTGGTTGTGTCCTTTTATGAAGCTGGTCTTATTTTAGGAATACTTACACTTGCTACTAGACTGGCCTTCCAAGCTGGGTTGGATTTAAAATGGGGCGATTTAAAATGCTACCAGTTCACTGAGCTCAAAGAGTTTGATGACTCTTCATTTTATGAACTTGATAAGTTTTGTGGTGGAGGAAGCCCTCAAATCGAGTTATACTCAAATGAAATTGAAAAGACACCAAATCATGTTAAATATGGTATTGAAGCAAAATCCGTCAGCATTTGGAAGTACTTCCGTGAGATCCAAATTGGCACTCTTAAAGACATTATTGAAGCTGCTAAAGACCATAAGACATCTTTCTTTTTGGAAGTAGGGTCTATCACAAACAAGATGAGAGAATTTATAGCTTATGGAAATAAGGAATATATGAAGGCACTAGTTGTTGGAGCTTATGTGAGCATGATTGAACAATTTGGTGTTGGCCTCTATTCAGCTTACCCTATTTTTTAGAAGGTTATTATTACCACTAAGCACAATGATGATGGGCAGTACATTTGAGAGTCTCAAGATGGTGGATCCTTTACAATTACAGGAGAGTACTCGAATGGGGAATATTTTACTTCCTGTAAAAACTTCACTAATGACTGTGACAAGCAGTTGAATTTGAAACACTTCATTTTTTAAGGTCAAATAGAGTTCATGGCCATTCTTTTGCATATGAATATGTGGTACTTATATGTTGAAAATCAATTCAAGTTCAATATCATTCTTCTTATTCCTAAAAGAGCTTCTTTTAATCTCTCTCAAAAAGGAAGAAACCAAACAATATGGTAGATAAGATAGATGAATATGGTGTTGATGTTACAATTTTTAATTGCAGAAATATTTCTGATGGGGCTGACGGTGACATGTACAAATTCTCCAAGGATGGTGATGTATATATGTTGGCTGATCAGGTGACCTTATGGGAAGCTTCAATGAATTTTATTCTGCTATTGATTCTATCAAAAGTTTTTGAAATGCGAACTGCAAAGAGAAAGGTAGCAGAGCTAGCTACATGGAAATTCATATAGGGTTTATAGCAAAAGTCGTCAGTATTGGACCTTGAGGCAATGTCTTAAGGGGAAGGGATTGATGTGTGGAAAAGATGAAGTAGTAACATTGTGCGTTTTAATTAGTTTTTCCTGCGTTTTGGAGTCTGTAGTTAGACTTGAGTAGTTGTGCGTTTCAGTAGTTTTCATTGTCTTTTTTATAAGTAGACCTATATCATGCTCTTAGTCCCTGTATTTTCGATTATGCTTATTGAATAGAATAATAGAATTCTCTCTCTTTCTCTTTCTTCTTGTTGTTAAATCCCTTTTCTCTCTAGAATTCCTAGCGGAATTCTCACCTCCTCCATTTAATTGTATCATCTTCATGGGTCCACATAGAAGTATATCAACAAAAGTAATTTCAGAAAGACAAACCATTTACCTTTTCCTTTTGATTATCAGCTTGAGAGTGTGTAGCAATAACAACTAAGAATTTCAAGATTGCTTTTAAACCCAGGTTCAAAAATCGCTTTCGATTTCTCTGGATCTTCCACGAACAAAATGATAGGAGAAAATTTACTTTCACTATGTACAGCCTGATAGAATACTCAAGTAAGAGCTTTAAACAAGAACTAGTGATAAAAAAGAAAACAAAGCCAGCTAAAATGTTACAGATAGCAAGTACTACCTCAAACAATGTGTCGAGTAACATGTTCCAAACATTTTCATCGTGACCCAAGCGAAGATCATCAACTAAGCACAAGAATAAGAGATACCTTCAGTAAGATGGACCATGAAAAATCACAGAAAAATTCAAGGTGATGATTGATGTTACACAAGATAATTCAGCATCCATTAATGATTACCATTGCAAAAAAAGGAGCAAGAAGGTAAGCGTTAGAATTTGGTGATTACACCTGAATTTCTCAAAAGCTAAATCTCGGTCAATTTATAAACTTTAAAGTAGTTCAAGCAAGAAAGCACTACTCAGCGAGAATCTGCTTTAGAACAAGAGAGAATAGAATAGATCATCTCATTGTAATATTTGATTATTTTAACTGGATCAGCGTTTTTATAAGTTGAACCCAGCTCTTGTTTAGACTCTTAGTGAGTTGCTGATAGAAGAGGGTATTGTAGTCAGCGGGTGAACGATTTGCAGTTTGGAGGGTACTTACTGCAATCGGGGAATTTGTGAAAGGCTTCTCCGCGTAGGGTGAAAGAGTTGAGATTAGTGGATTAAAGCCGAGACACTCTCTCGGGACTGGATGTAAGCACAGATTGTCGAACCAGTATAAAAATCTCAGTGTTCTTTACCTTATCGCTTTTTCTAAGTTTTCACTCAGCTAGCTGACCTTACTCAGCGGAGCAAGTTATTATCGTGAAAAAGTTTTATAAGCTCTTAAGTGAGTCATTCACCCCCATCTGACTCAGTGAGTGTACGCATAAGGACCAACATAGTCTATTATCGTAATTTTCAACTCTCTAAGGGGAAGGAGATTCTCATTGAATCTCCTTAAATCTTCTTAGCGAGTTGAAAATTATTTCTCAAACTCTCATGAATATATTGTTTTAACATAATTTTGTAGTCAATTCCCTGAAATCCCCCGAAATCCCCTTATAGGTTTGAAATAATAATTTTCAACATTTAAAGGGATTCTCACTGAATCCCTTTAGCGAGTTGTTTTAACCTGATTTTGTTGTAGATTTTGTTGAAAGATTGAGTTTTGAAAAGATTGAAAGTGACGATTTTAGAGAGCGAAGTTGAGAGTTTGAGAGAATATGGGAGAGAGAAAAATCCAAAATTATGAGAGAGACAAAAAAAAAAAAAACAAAAAATGAAGCATTAAGTAGTAAAATGGGGGCGCCATAACACACTACTCTTTCTATTTTCTAATAAGGGTCAGTTTGGCTGTGAGTTTTGCAGCTTTTTTGAAAAGCTCCATTTTTTAGTTTTTTTAAAAGCTGTAGATTTGATTTTGAAAAAAATAAATCAGACAGTTTTTAATTAGTTAATTTAAAAGATCAAAATATATTATTCAAAGCTAAAATATATATTACTATTAAAAGTTTACAAAAATAACTTATTTTAATAATAGGTCAAATCACAATTTCAAATTGGTCCCATTAAATAAACGGAAGAGCAAGGTAGGGGAATATGCAAATATAATTCCGAAATTACCCCTGTTGGATAATTTCGTGCTCCTCACTGCACAGGATTATTCTCCACTAGTATAAATTCGTGTCTATCGCTGCATTACTGGAGCCCTAGAACCTCACTTGCGCTGCCAAGAGTAAACTCAGCTATACACCTAGTAAGTTCGCAGATCCAGAGCTGCTCTTATTTCTTCTTGATTTATTGATACTTTTGCCAGTTTCGTGCTGAATTTAAGGTCTAATTGATTTATGTTGATGATTGTTGTGTTACTGCTTTGATGCCATGATTATGTGTGAATGGATTTTGGAGATTGACTAGCATCCTTTTTGTTCACGAACTTGCTTAACCGCTATTGAATTTGGGGAAGTTAGATTGTTTCCTCGTAATTTCGGTCTTAGATAATTCTGGCTTATGCGGTTTGTTCGTTTATTGTTCCTATTTATTTGTTTTTATTCTACTGAAAGAAGTTCCTTGTTTGTTCTCTTTTAGAAAAATTCCACAAGAGTTAGCAATGGCAGTCACATTCTGCGATCTCGGTTCATCAGCAGGACTCAAGAAACTTGATGATTATCTCCTTACCCGTAGCTACATCACTGGGTAAGTTTTGCATCGTCACTTTCCTTTTCTGGGTGCTTTTGTCTATCTTTTGAATTGGATTGAAAGCTATTATTATTGAAGAAAGGGAAGGCTGTTCTGTAATATGTTTCTTATTTTTTTTTATCTCAGGTATCAGGCCTCAAAGGATGATCTTACAGTGTTTGCAGCTCTGCCGAAAGCTCCATCTGCTGAATATGTTAATGCATCGAGGTGGTACACCCACATCGACGCTCTCTTGAGGATCTCGTGAGTTGATTTCTTTATAATTTATTCTTGATGCTGTCTTTTTGCGTTGTTTAAACATGGTTTAATGAATCTTGGAACCTATTTCAGTGGCGTCTCTGCTGAAGGTTCAGGGGTCACTGTTGAGGGATTTGCTCCCATCGCAGAAGAGGCAACTGCAACTCCCCCAGTTGCTGACTCTAAGGTAAATATCAGACTTCTGACCTGTAATAGTAAGTGTTTGAATTTATGATTTAATGTCGCAGTGTGCAGTGTGCACAAATAAAAGTTTCAACTTTTATGGATCTTATGAGGCAGCTAATAGAGTTTATTAAAAATTGTCCGAATATGTTAAACTTTAGATGGGTTCCTTTATTCTGCTTCTAAAACTCTTGACGTGTTCTGCAGGCTGCTGCTGCTGAGGATGACGATGATGATGTGGATCTTTTTGGTGAAGAGACTGAAGAGGAAAAGGCTGCTGCAGAAGCACGTGCAGCTGCTGTTAAGGCATCTTCGAAGAAGAAAGAATGTAGGCAGCTCAATTATTTTTACAATCTCTTGAATATTTTTTCTTACATGTACTGATATGGCATTTTTTGGTTTTGGACCATATGTAATATGTTGACAATTGCCTTTACATTCCATTGCAGCGGGCAAGTCATCTGTTCTTATGGATGTCAAACCTTGGGATGATGAGACTGACATGAAAAAGCTCGAGGAAGCAGTTAGAAGTGTTCAAATGGAAGGACTTACGTGGGGAGCATGTAAGTTAATTAGTTTCGCATCAGAAGAATTCGAATTAAATGCTTGTTTTAGTTTCTTTCAATCGTGCGTGTAGTATAGTATCAATGTCATGCAATATTTGCTGTACAGGAAACTCTGTACAAATAGAAAATGATAATTATGATATTATAATTATCAAAAGGGTTCTAATATTGATATGCATATGCCCAATCATTGCAGCCAAGCTTGTAGCTGTTGGATACGGAATAAAGAAGTTGCAAATTATGCTAACCATTGTGGATGACTTGGTTTCTGTGGATGATCTCATTGAGGAGCGTCTGACTGCTGAACCGATCAATGAATACGTCCAGAGCTGTGATATTGTGGCATTCAACAAGATATGTAAGGCCATGTTCTTTTTAACTTTTAAAAGTTGAACTAAACTGAACTAAACTTATTTTAGTGTAAATTTATAACTATGCAAAGCTGAACTGAACTGAACTTATTTTAGTGTAAATTTATAACTACGCAAAGCTGAACAAAGTTGAACTGTAGTGGATTGAATTGAATTGTAGTCCAAGAAAACAGGGCCAAAGTAACACCAACAGTTGTTATAGGTTTCAAAATAGTTAGCATATAAACAAAGCAAATGCCAAGGAACATATGTACAGTATTCGATATCTTGTAACATATGAAGAAGCTTTTGATGCATCATTTGACAAATATTTAAATACTTATGTTGTTTTGCAGAATCTGAGAATCCTCAAGTGGAATCAGCTGCAGTGAAGTTCAAAGTGAAGATGGTTTGGTAACATCTTCCTATTATGTTATTTTGTGAGGGATAATTCAAGTATTGTCATCATTTTGCTACTTTGTTCTATTTATACATTGAGTTCGAAATTGTAGTGGTGTTGACTTTTGAAACCAGATTTTGAAATGAAAAGTGAGTTGTCAAGTTTCATTTTCATATTTTAGTATCATTTCTTATGTTGGTACTATCAGAACTTTTATTTGTTCCTAAGAAAATAATTGCATTATGTTTAATCAAATTTTAATTGAATTAGTTATTAAATTATTTTTACTGTTTAAACTGTAGAAAGCATCTTCAATGTACAAACTTTTACCACCAATAGAGTTCAATATGTAATTAACAAGTTTGAATCAATTTTTTGTATAGAGGCCATCTCCAAAAACAATATATGTTTTTATCTATATTTGGTTGGAAAAATTAGATCTAAATTAAATAGCATAAATATATTTTTTTACTGGGGCATTTTTTTCAATGTGTACTGTAGAGGGAACGACCTTAATCTTCTTACATAGGTGGTGACCGCCAAGCAAAATCCATCCATATATATATGTTACTTTATTTTGTTGGTCTAAAAAATGCAACAATAAATTATTCCTATAGATAATATGTATTTGAGTTGCACAAAAGGGTAGATATAATTGAACTTGATCGCATTTAACATGCTCGCGAAACCCAGGAATTGCGAGTCACAAATTTAACCGAGCAAACTAAATTTATCCATATATCATATATGAGTAACATTAGTCATTTTTAAAGAAAAATCTATAAATACCAAATGGAGTGAATTAAAATTCACAGAGGTAAAATGCAGCTAATCTAGAGGGAGATTATCCAAATATTTAGCGTACCATATTTTTCATCTATAATAACTTGTCTAAACATGAAAAACTATTTGTATATGATCAATATATGCTGAGGGTGATTCTTTTGTCCAATGGACAACTATTTTCGTAAGAATTATTTGCATTTAAAATTTATAAGTAGAAAAATTAATTAAAGCAATATTGAGGGTGATTCTTTTGTCCAATGTCAATATATGTTGTTTTATTAAATATTTGTGAGTGAAATTTTTTGTCACGGTAGCTTTAACAATAATTTCAAACATGCATGTAATATATTAAATTATGTTGCTATGGTATGCCATATCTACTTCTCTAGAATAATCATATAAAAGATATGCTTTGATAAATTATTAACAAACAGTAATGGCTAAGGTAACTCTCTAATTAACACTCAGCTATTCACTCTACTCAACTTAGGCATCGAGGGAGTCACCAAAGGGCACCCTCAATTTTTAATTTTTGTTGATTCTTGCAGGTTAGTTAGAGATGATATTCTAAAGTCAATAGCATAAAAACCACTTTCTTATACTACTATTTCAGGTATTCTTCGTCAGGGGTGAGCAAATATTAATTCGATTCAAAAATTAAACCAAATCGATTCGAACCGAAATCCGAATATAAGAACCGAATCCGAACCAAATATAGTCTGGTTTGGTGTAAACCGAACCGAATATGATTCGGTTCGGATTCGATTCGATTCGGTTATAACCGAATTGCTCAAACTCTATAATTTATAAAATAATTTATAATTTATTTTTTCTTTTTAGGGTTATACGAGAGAGACTTAAATAAATTTCATCTTGATATGTGTTAAATTTGATAGTATTTAGATTTTGAAATTTATATTTACAACAATAAATATAAATATTGATACATAAAAAATATTAATTCAAGTAGTATGACATGGATATAATGATATTGAATGAGTCATATTCCTAAAATTGTAAAGTAAAATAATTCTTTATAGATTATGATTATTGAAGTTAAAATCTTATATTTGTTATTGTTGTTTACTAATTAGTGTGTTGTATATCGTCAATATTGATTAGGATATTAGATATAATATGAATATATATTAAAATATAATATTTATTAATTTATTCGGTTCGATTCGATTTTATTTCAATTTTTGTAGCCAAAACCGAAACCAGAATTTAAAAATTTTAAAAACTGAAACCGAACCGAAATAAATTTGGTTCAGTTCTATTCAATTATTTTTATTCGATTTTGGTTTGAATTTTAGTTTCGGTTCGATTCTAGACACCGCTATTCCTCATATAATTTTTCTATTTTCTAATATATCTTGGTTTTTCAATAGCAAATATATTTTTACAATATTACCACATTGGTAAATAAGTGAGTTGACATACTTGACCTCTTCTTACTATCACTGAACAGTAAAAAATTAATTTATAGAGAAATAATATCAAATAAGAAAAGTAAATGTAAGGTCGTATTTTATGATTTTAACATTTTATTGGTTTTGATGGGCATGAGTGGGTATTAATTGTTGGTGATATTTAGAAATTATGTTTATATTTAGATTAATTCTCAATTATTAATTTATAGGTGCTTTAAAAGATAGGATGATTGGCTTCAAGATTTAAAGTTGCTCCGTAAACATTATAGGTTTTATCCTTAACGAATGTTTAACGATTGACATGATTTTAACATAACCTATACGACATCGTTTTAGTGTTGCTTAATCCTTTATAACCATCGGCGTCGTAGAGTCGAAGAAGACAGAGAGAAATGCCGAAGAGAACCACTCACACGTACTCGAGCGAAGACGCAGCTCCGGACGGTCTAGATTCCGATCTCTTCGTTTACTATTGCAAGCACTGTGGCTCTCATGTCCTCATTACTGGTTCGCTATCTTACTCTTTCCCTTCTTTTTCTATACCTATTTCAGGATTTTGAATGCTCATATTCCTCCTTCCTTCGTGTTTCTATGGCGAGAAATTAGCCTTTTATTTTGTCAATTTAACTTCAGCGAAGTTCTGAAATTGTTGAATCTTCTATTTTCGGTTTGCTTGAATAAAGTTAAAAGCAAACTATATAGCAGCGTACCTGATTTTCCTTAAATCGTGTCTATTAACTGTTAAATTTTGATAATTAGCAATTAAGAGTGAAACCTAGAGGTGAAGGCAAGGGGACTTTTAAAGATCATCCCTGTTTGATTGTACTTATAGACTATTTTCTGTTTCTCTAGTTGCAGATATACTTTTTATTGTCCATTATTTTGATGGGGCCAAAGATTCACCATTCTTTGGCTTTAGATTATAATGGACTAAAGCAAAATGACTCATTAAAGCTTCTTTTATTGTGAAGTCACGGATAGCTGCTGCAACTCTACTTTAGGGTCAATTGGAAACAACCTCTTTGTAATTACAGAGGTAAGGTTGCGTACACCCGACCCCCTTACCCCACTTGTGCGGGAGCCTTGAAGGCATTGGGGTAATGTTGTTGTTGTAGTTGCAGAATTATCAGACACAGAATCCCTACAATTAAGCATCTGATGCTTCAATTCTGATTACTGCAATGGAATTCCTGTTTAAGTTTTATAGCTCTTATGTCTCTTCTTCAGCTGATTGTAGTTTGATTGCGCTGTTTAGATGCTCAAAAGTAGTGAATTTATATTAGTAAAAGTAAATATTGCAGTATATAATGTATTTCTCTATTCCACACTTTTGCATGAAGAAACTTCACTATTTCATCTTCAGTATGATATTGTTGCGCACTGAATTATGTATGTTACAAGATACCCAGTTGCAGAAAATGCCAAAACGAAAGACTGATAATGCATACGTATTGGACAAAAGGAAGCATCTTGCAAGGTTAAACACCAATGAGGGAGGAAAAGTTCTCTTGAAACGGTACTCATGCTATCTTCAATGAGATCTACTCATTCTGCTTTATTGTCTTTTTGTCTAGCAGTGCTGGATTTAGATATATGTGTCGCAACTAGTACCTGATCACTTGCTTCCTACTCATGTATTAATTGTCAGTCCATTTGATGTTTATGGCTTCTGCATTTTTGTGACCAAGTGTTGCTTTTGGGAGAGGGGCTTATTTATTATTAAAGATAGAAGGTTGGGTTTGAACTTGCCTAGTTGTATAGCTTCCTATTGGTAGATACCAAATCTAGGATATCGTGGGCTACAATAGCGGAGATTGTTTGGGAAAGAAAGTAGGTGAAAGCCAATTATTTTCCATGCGGGAGATGCTATCCTGAATTTAGGGGATTCCTTGGGCTCAACAGAGTTGAAATTTGTCATTAAAGCCTAAAATACCCGGTTAACCAGCTATCCCTAGGCCAGTGGATGGTAATACATAATTATCTTGTTCTTTTTCCTTTGATCGGACAGTTTTGTCCCATCAGAAATTGAAGAGGTCGTGTTTTAGCCTTCTAGCTAATCAAGATTAATGGGTATATTTAGATTAAAGTGTTAATTTATCAGTCAAATTATCATTGTCGAATGATTCTTGAATTGTTAACATGGGCAGGAGTGCAATAATTGTTTTTTCAACTTTTGGTTCATCTAAATATCTCTAGGGACTCAAATTTGTCTTGTCTTTTAGGGGCGAAGGGAAATTGGAGAAGCAATTTCGCATGAACTGTATGGGCTGTGGCCTGTTTGTTTGCTATCGCGCAGAAGAAGATTTGGAATTCACTTCATTTGTATACGTTGTTGATGGTGCACTCAGTACAATTGCTGCTGAAACAAATCCTCAGGTACAACTTTTTGGGAAGGAAGGCTTAATTTCATCCATATATCGTAATCAATAAATTTTGAGATTTCATGTCATAACTCCTAGTATATACCATACACAGCTTGGGTTTCTCTGTTTATAAGTATTATACCAACCAACAAAGCCTTAAATCCCATGCTAGGTGGGGTCGGCTTTGTTTATAAGTATTATAAAAGTTAAAAATTTCCTCATAGAGCTTTGTGAAATATTCTATAGGATGCTCCTGTACCACCATGCATATCACAGTTACCAGGAGGACTGGTTCAGGTGGCGATTGAAGTAGAAGACCGTGCACAACGCTCCGCAATTACAAGTAACTTAGTTATTTCATAACTATTACAGATCCTTTTCATATCATTGTGTTGCATGATTGCATCTTGTTTTTTCCTTGTGTGCTGGACCCTTTTAACTAGGATTAGTTCCGGATAACTGGACAGTTATAAATTATAATATTTGTCGATGAATTGTGGATTCGCTTATCTTTCTTCATTCTTTATAGAGCAGGTAAAGGAATAAATGCATCGTCTTTTGTATGTTAGGGACTGAATCACTGAAATCTTCCAATAGAACAGGCACTATATTTTGGGGTTATGATTTGTATATGTATCATGCATGCGATGTTTTCGTTTCTGTAGGAGAGAAACTGACCTAGAAACAGAAAGCTCAAATACTAGATCGCTAGTAGATATTGGAATTTTTTTTATATTTTTCTGATTTTCAGTTTGTATGCTGACAAGGTCGCTCGTTCGCCTTGAGTTTGCCTAGGCATTAAGTTGATTAGTCTAATTTGATTTACCGTGTCTCTTATAAGTTATAAATGCTTCTCTCTTCTTTTGATTGACTATGCTCTTTCATGTAAGAGCAGGAGAGAGGTTACAGGAATAAGGAATCTATTGTTCCTCTCCTATATGGACATGATTGTTGAAGTGGGCATTTTCTTTTGTTCAATAAGCATATATTTAAACGACAAGAACAACTAAGCCCAAATTCCGTAGTAGGCGGGGTGGGATGTATGGATTGTTTGACACCATGAAGCTATTTGTCTAAGACTGATAAGCATATATTTGGCTGTTGTGGGAATAGATTCCTGGACATTCTTGCATTTGTGTTTGAATGTAACTCTCTTTGGAACTATAATTTGTGAGGGACAACTAGACATGAAAAGAACGCCTTAAGTAGTTTCATATACAATTTTGAGAACTTTAGTACTTTGTTTGTAGCTTTTCAAGGTACAACTCTTGATTTTAAAATGATGGGACGGATAATGTTGAAATTTTTGCCAGGGGTGAATGCTGATGATGTTCGAGTCAGCGTAGCGGCTCCTGCAGCCCGGGGAGAAGCTAATAACGAGCTGTTGGAATTCATGGGCAAAGTATGATTTCTTTTTTATTTTAGCCTGGATGGTATTTAATTGTGAACTAAGCAGAGAACCTGCAGTCATAAATCATCTGGTTTCGAGACCAGGGTTGACTTGATTGGCTGATTTTCTTTTTACAGGTCTTGGGCCTGAGGTTGAGTCAGATGGCCCTCCAAAGGGGATGGAACAACAAATCAAAACTTCTTGTGGTAAGTTGACAAAGAAGGTCAATTAAGATTTCATCTTTGAAACCAATAAACCCCATTTCTGTATGCTTGCAAGCCTGTCGTATTCATTTTTGCAAGATTTCATCTTTTAAACCAATAAACCCCATTTCTGTATGCTTGCAAGCCGGTCGTATTCATTTTTGCGGTTATTACAATCATTTTCCTTTTGAGCTTTTTACTTCAACTAGCCATCATTTAAATATGGAGAAATTCACATGTTTATACACAGTACCCTAAAAAGAGTTACAAGATTAGCCGTTCCAGCAGCCTGCATCTTTCATATTCCAACGCCATTCCCTCTTAGTCTAAATTCTCTCTTTAAGATCATATTGAAATGCTGTGTGTATTTCAGGACAAATGGAAGTTACGAAATTTAGGAATTTATACTTGTGGTATAGATATATCTAGATGTAGAAGACAAATTAATATAGCCAATGACTGTTAATTGATTTGTTTTCACTTCACTGTCATTAAACCACATGACATGTTTTCATATTTACCATAAAATAAATGTGCCAGTGATAGATGGTATTTATGGACAAAAAGGAATGGCAAAATAGACAATTCACGTGAATGAACACACCAGACCCTACTGTATATAAGATGCAGACTGGGGTTAATACAGCTCAATGCCTTGTGAGAGAACAGAACGGAGTATCGGTGGTGTTTGGTACCGTTCTTGTTCCGTTGCGGGCAAATGCTAATCTTCTATTTCCTTCCGCATTTCATAGTGTTGCTATCACTCTGTGATCTCAAGAAAGGTTTTAATACATCTTCTTTGATTCAATTTGTTAGAGATATGGTTAATTAGTAAATGGTAGAATAGTAACTTAAATAAATAGATATGAGTTTAGGATTTTAGGGATATATGAAGATAGTTGAGTGTGGGTAAAAGGCAGCTTTGGAAATGGTGCTTATTGCTTGAGAATCCAAAATGCCAATTACCAAAGCTGCCTTTTACCCACACTTAAAACTCCATTTATATATCCCTAAAACCCAAAACCAGTATGTATTTATTTAAGTTACTATTCTACCATTTTCTAATTAACCATATCTCTAACACATCTGTTATCTTGTTCTTCTTATTATGGCCGATATGTTCATTATTTTGATGAGGCCAAAGATTCACCATTCTTTGGCTCTAGATTGTAATGGATTAAAGCAAAATGACTCATTAAATTGGCTGAGCTTCTTTTATTTTGAAGTTTTGGATAGCTATTTAGGGTCAGTCGGAAACAACCTCTCTTTAATTACAGAGGTAAGGTTGCGTACACCCGACTCCCCCCTTACCCTGCTTGTGCGGGAGCCTTGTTAGCCATGGGGTAATGTTGTTGTTGTTGTATTATGGCCGATCCAATGTGTTCTCATATTCAAATTAGAAATCATGAGAACTCAATTTCACCCGGCCTATAGTTGATTTCATGGGGGCATCCTCAAGGTTTTGCATGTTTTATGTCATGTCTCAATCCAGGGTAACTGCCCTAAATTTCTGTGTTCTTACGATGTGCTCATAACAATTGAATTTGAAGAACGTTCTATGTGGAAATCATTTTCGAATGAATCGTAGTGCTTGAAATAACATGACATTACATTAGACATTGAATTGATTTGGTTTTAATGAAATTTTGCTTTTTAAGATGTGGATTTGCAAATTTATTCAATTCATAGAATTGAGATACTAGGATCTGAGTTTATTTTCATATTTCCGTAGAGTTTTATGGAATTCATTCATTCCAAGTGGAGGAATGGTCATAATTGATATGAGCAATATTATAGAAAATAAATCTGTAGTTTTGTTATTATTTTTTTTTATAACAAAGAATAAAGTTCGTTTTTTCATTTTTTAACGTACAGAGTATACGCCAAACATATATACAGTATTTATTTCTTCAAACACCAATCTATGCTATATTTTTGTGATGATTTCATCTGGCTTTCTTTCACTACTGATCTTTTCAAATTTGGTCATTTTATTTTTCTGAAATTAATCCTTTTGACAAATCATTTGAATATGATGTGATTTTAAGTTAAAATACTATATGAAGATTTTTTTTTTCCTGCCTTCGGGTGAACAATTTATATGCCTTGTAAGTTTGTCAAACATGACTAGTTTGCTTATTGGTTAATATTCATTATCAGGTGGAGGATTTGTCTGTCAGACAAGTTTATGAGAAGCTTCTGGAAGCAGTACAACCTTAAACATGTCTCTACAATATTATCGCTTGCTATCTACTGTTCCAGGAAGTTGTTGTACATTAAATTGCAGGGTAACATGCATATTTGCAGTTTGAACTGATTTAAGTGCATTAATGCTCTACTGAAATTTTGTTGTCATCTTATTTTTCTAGATTAGAATTTTGAATGTATGAAAATGGTACATTGTCATAAGAATAACATCTTGGCAATTATATGGAGGAAGTATTCAATATTTTGATGCGACAATATAACAGACTTGAGCTGTATATTACAATTGTTGGCTTGATTCAGTTACTATGAAAATGAAAAGAAAACAAGCATGGAATTGTTAAAATTTGATGTAAAATATAAATTGATGTGAATTATTATTGAACTTTTACTTAGTAATTATTTGGATAGTTATTTAGCCATCATTTGAATAGTTATTTAGTCACCATTTGAATAGTATTCTAACCTCATGTGATAATTTGCTCCCTAATTTTTATTATAAATATGTAACCCTTTCTCTTCTTCTATACACAAACAAAAGTAACAAGAAAATTTCTCTTCCTCAATTCTCTCTATTCTTATTACAATTCCTTTGTATTAATAGTTGATTTTTAATACGTTATCAGCACGAGCTTGCTCTATCAGTCAAAGAAAAAGGTATCAATTTTATTTATTATAAGTTTAGTTATATATTTGTTCTAATTAATCTTAATATTATAGATATATCGAAACTTGCAAATATCGAGTTTGTAGCACTTGATGTCACTGGGAAAAATTACCTTTTCTAGGTGTTGGATGCCGAGATTCATTTAGGATCAATGGGTCTTAGAAAAACGATATATGAAAAGAGTGATGCCACAGTGCAGGAAAAGGCTAAGGCCTTGATATTTCTTAGATGACATCTTGATGAAGGTTTGAAATCTGAATATTTAACTGTCAAAGATCCTGCAGATCTTTGGAAGCAACTAAAAAATAGGTATGCACATTTAAAATTGATATCGTTACCAAAAGCTCGATCTGATTGGATTCAAATACGGCTACAAGATTTTAAATCTGTAACTGAATATAATTCTGCTGTGTTCAAAATTACATCCACTTTAAAATTATGTGGAGTTGAAGTTACTGATGAGGATATTATGGAAAAAATATTATCAACTTTTCATCCATCTAACATGGTCCTGCAGACCCAATATAGAGAAAAAAGCTTTAAGAAATACAGTGAATTAATTTCTTGCCTTCTTTTAGCAGAGCAGAATAATGAACTTTTATTGAAAAATCATGAATCACGTCCCACTAGATCTGTGACATTCCCTGAAGTGAATGCAACATCTTATGATAATAATAATTTTAATGGTCGTGGACGTGGTCGTGGTCGTGGCCGTGGACGTGGCTATGAAAATGATCGTGGTTGTGGCCGTAAATATGAGCGCGGTAACAACTTCCACCCGAAGTGGAAAAATAATAAAAACCGCCAGAAGTGGAAAAATCAAAATGATAATTTTGATAAAAATGTTCAAAATGATGAGAACAAATGTCACCGTTGTGGCATGACTGGGCATTAGTCACGTACTTGTCGAACCGCAAAACATTTAGTCGCCCTTTATGTTACAAGCATAACTTTTGGGAAGAAGTGTTTACTTGAAAAATTTTATATTCTTTCATCTGGCTTGTACTACACATTTATAAATGAAATTGAAGCCAATTTAACTATAAACCAGAAGTTTATAGATTCAGATACATATAAAATTTGGTACGATAGACTGGTCATCCTGGTTCAATACTAATGAAAAAAATTATAGACAATGCACATGGGCATCATTTGAAAAACAAGAAGTTTCTTCAACATAATGGCTTTTTCTGCGCTGCTTGTTCGCAAGGAAAATTAATCATAAAACCTTCAAAACTTAAGGTTGTAATTGAATCACCAGCATTTTTAGAACGCATACAATGTGATATATGTGGACCGATTCATCCACCATGTGGACCATTTAGATATTTTATGGTTCTAATTGATGCTTCAACTAGATGGTCACATGTATGCTTACTGTCATCACGCAATATGGCATTTGCGAGATTACTTGCTCAAATTATAAGATTACGAGCACAATTTCCCGATCACGCAATTAAATCGATTCGTCTTGATAATGCTGGAGAATTTACTTCCCAAACTTTTAATAATTATTGTATGTCAATTGGGATAAAAGTGGAACATCCTGTAGCACATGTTCACGCTCAAAATGGTCTGGCAGAATTATTTATTAAAAGACTGCAATTAATTGCACGACTATTGATTATGCGAACAAACCTTCCTACATCAGTATGGGGATATGCAACATTACATGCAGCAGCTCTTATATGTTTAAGACCTACAAGCTATCATGATTATTCCCCCTTGCAATTAGCTTTTGGTCATGAGCCCAATATTTCTCATCTAAGAGTTTTTGGTTGTGCAGTATATGTACCAATTGCTCCACCACAAAGAACCAAAATGGGTCCTCAAAGAAGATTGGGAATTTATGTTGGCTATGAGTCTCCTTCAATTATAAAATACCTCAAACCATTAACTGGAGACATGTGTACTGCACGTTTTGCAGACTGTCACTTTGATGAAAACACTTTTCCAAAATTAGGGGGAGAAGGCAAAAAGGCAATTTTGGAAAAGTCAATCTTATGGAATGCTTCATTACTTTCCCGTATGGATCATAAAACAAAAGATTCTGAACTAGAAGTTCAGAAGATAATCCATCTTCAAAATTTAGCAAATCAGTTGCCTAATGCACTTGCTGACCCAAAACGAGTAACCAAGTCGCATATACCTGCAAAAAATGCACCTATAGGTATTGATATTCCTGAAGAACAACCAAATAATAATACGATAACACGCCTGAAGCGTAGACGACCTATCGGTTCAAAGGATAAAAATCCTAGAAAGAGGAGAGTTAATGATAATAAGGACACTCTCGTTGAAAATTCAAATACTAATATAAATACACTTCTAAAAGAAGTAGAAGCACTTGAAGTGCAATCACCTAAAGTGTAAACACCTGAAGTTATTGAAAATGAAGAAATTCAAATAAATTATATTAGTAATGAAAGAAGATGGAATCCGGATAAAATGGTTATAGATCCCATTTTCGCATATAATGTTGCAGTAAATATTGAAAATGATAATTTAGACTATGAACCAAAATCTCTTGAAGAATGCCAAAATAGAAATGATTGACCTAAATGGAAAGATACAATTCAAGTAGAGTTAAATTCTCTTGAAAAATGAAATGTTTTCAGACCTGTAATTCGAACGCACAAGGTATAAAACCTCTGGGATACAAATGGATTTTTGTGAGAAAGAGAAATGAGAAAAATAAAGTAGTAAGATATAAAGGCAGACTTGTTGCCCAAGGTTTTTCTCAAAGACCTGGAATTGATTATGAGGAGACATATTCACCTGTAGTGGATGCAATAACTTTTAGATATCTTATTAGTTTGGTAGCGCAAGAAAATTTGTAAATGCACTTAATGGATGTTGTTACAGCTTATCTATATGGTTCGCTAGATAATGATATTTATATGAAATTTCCTGAAGGATTAAAACTACCAAAAAAATATGGTCAGCGAGAACTTTACTCGATAAAATTATAAAGGTCTCTATATGGATTAAAACAAACTGGACGCATGTGGTATAACCGTCTTAGTGAATATTTATTAAAGGAATGTTATAAAAATGATCAAATTTGTCCCTGCATTTTCATAAGAAAATCGGGACCTAAATTTGTTATCATCTCTATTTATGTTGATGATTTGAATATCATCGAAACTCCATAAGAGATTCCAAATGCGGTAAATTCTTTAAAGAAAGAATTTGAGATGAAGGATCTTGAAAAGACAAAACTATGTATTAGTTTACAAATTGATCACCTGGAAAAGGGAATATTGGCGCATCAATCAAATTATACAGAAAAGATCCTAAAACGATTTAATATGGATAAAGCACATCCATTGAATAATCCAATGGTTGTATAATCACTTGATGTGAAAAGGATATATTTCGTCCTAGAGAAAATAATGAGGAAGTTCTTGGTCCAGAAGTACCATATCTAAGCGCAATAGGTGCATTAATATATCTTGCCAACAATACAAGGCAGGATATTGCCTTCTTTGTTAATTTATTATCAAGATACAGTTCAGTACTAACACGTAGACATTGGAGTGGAATTAAACACATAATGCGCTATCTTCGAGGAACTACTGATTTAGGCTTATTTTATCCATTTGAATCTAAGTCTAAATTAGTTGGATATGCGGATGCGGGTTATTTATCCGACCCACACAAAGCTCGATCTCAAAAGGGCTACTTATTCACATATGGGGGAACAACTATTTCTTAGGGATCCACAAAGCAGACTATCACAGCTACTTCCTCAAATCATGCTGAATTAATTGTGATTCATGAAGCCAGTCGCGAATGTGTATGGTTGAGATCATTAACTAAGCATATCCAAGAATCATGTGGCAAAGTAAAGACTAAAGAAGACCCGACGGTAATATATGAAGATAATGCTGCTTGCATTGCTCAATTAAATGAAGGATATATTAAAGGAGATAGAATAAAACATATTTCACCAAAATTCTTTTTCACTCATGATCTGGAAAAGAATGGTGAAATCAGTATTCAACAAATCCGTTCTTGTAATAATTTAGCAGATTTGTTCACCAAGTCCTTACCTTCCTCAACTTTCAAGAAATTGGTCTACGGCATTGGAATGCGTCGTCTTAAAGACATTCAGTCAACTTGTGAACATGGGGAGTAAACATTGTACTCTTTTTCCCTTAACTATGGTTTTTATCCCACAGAGTTTTTCTATAGTAAGGTTTTTAATGAGGCAGTGCCCCATTCGCAATAATCCACATCAAAGAGGGAGTGTTAAAATTTGATGTAAAATTGATGTGAATTATTGTTGAACTTTTACTTAGCCACCATTTGAATAGTTATTTAGCTACCATTTGAATACTTACTTAACCACCATTTGAATAGTATTCTAACCTTATGTGATAATTTGTCTCTCAATTTTTACTATAAATATATGACCCTTTCTTTTCTTTCATACACCAACAAAAGTAATAAGAAAATTTCTCTTCTTCAACTCTCTCTATTCTTGTTACAATTCCTTTGTATTAATTTTCAACGAAAATTACTTTTTAAGTCATTTTTAAAATTAAATTACTCTTATAAACTTTAAATAAAATTATATATTTTAATTTTAAATAATAAATTTTAATTATTAATACTAATTAATTATGAATTTTGTGATGATACTGATCATCAGACTAAGCAAGTACAGTACAACATCCAAGACGGAAATTGCTCAGTAATTGACAAACAGAAATGCACATGGTGAAATGAATTGACAAGGATTTACTGTTTTCATGTTGGGCTTACCACTGGAGTGAATAGAGGCCCATTTTCATTGACTGGGCTTTAATTGTTGGCCAATAAAAGCCCAACCATTGAAAGAAAATATACATGTTCGTCGGTCTTTTGTTTAAAAATATAAATCTATCCTCGGTTTAGTCTATACTTTAAAACTTTAGACTCAATTTAAATTTATTAAGTCATTCTCAAACCCGGTTCATGACTCATAATTTTTCTTAATTTTTTTTGAATTTAATTGAAATAAAATAATAAAAAAATTATATATAACTACGAAATTTACCTGAAGTCCTTAATATATTTTAGAATATATTGTAACCAAATTTAAAATTCATTAGTGTAAAATATAATAGTTGAAAATAATTATTTAATATAATATATAATAAATAAAATATTATTTATTGGACTTGATTTGAGTATATATATAAAAATTAAGCCCGCCTATTAATTTTAGGCTTTAGCGGGTTCAGGCTTAGTAAAAAAATAGGTGACCAAATCGTTCCGTTTGAGTGGGCTCGGGTTGGGCTTGACGGGTAGCCCACTCGTAGGGTGAGCAAATATCGGTTCGGTCCAAAAACTAAATCGAACCAATACCTGAATTAGTAAAAATATAAGAATCGAAATAGAACCGAATATTATTCGGTTCGGTGTGAACCAAATCCAATATAATTCTGTTCGGTTCGATTATAACCGAATTGCTCAAACTCTATAATTTAAAAAATAATTTGTAATTTATTTTTTCGTTTTAGGGTTATATGAGAGAGACTTAAAATAATTTCATTTTGATATGTGTTAAATTTGATAGTATTTAGAATTTAAAATTTATATTTACAACAATAAATATAAATATTGATACATAAAAAATATTAATTCAAGTACTATGACATGCATATAATGAATTATTGAATGAGTCATATTTCTAAAATTGTAAAGTAAAGCAATTCTTTCTAAATTAGGATTACTTAAGTTAAAATCTCATATTTATTATTATTATTTATTAATTAACATGTTTTATATCGTCAATATGAATTAGGATATTAGATATAACATGAATATATATTAAAATATAATATTTATTAATTTATTCGGTTCGGTTCGATTTTATTTCGATTTTAATGACGAAAACTGAAATCGAACCGAATCCCAAATTTTAAAAACCGAAATCGAAATAAATTTAATTTAATTCAGTTCAATTATTTTCATTCAATTTTAATATAAATTTCGGTTCCGGTTCAATTCTGGAGACCCTACCCGCCCGCGGGCAAACAAATCCAAAAGAAAATTGCCAATTAAAACAAGGGTGATTACGTCATTACAATAGACTGAATAAACACCGAAAGGGATAAAAAGAAATCTTCGACTAAAACCTGATCTGAAAAAACGGTGGGAATATGGAAACAGAGGCAAATTCTGTTACCGTAGTTTTTCAACTGTGAGAATCTTATTTTCATCTTGTAAGAGATCTTTTCCCGCCTTCTTCTTTTGCACTGCGTATTTGTCACACAAGTTTCAGCATTCCTTTTCTTTGGTGCGATAATATTCTGCTGTTGGAGAGAAAATCTGAAGCAATAAGAATTGGCGATCTTTGAGCTCAAATTGTAAGTCATTCTGTGAGGTAGATTTTTATTTTCGCTTTAGTTGGTTGATGTTTGTTTCTGATACTAGGGTTTCAGAGCTTTATTTTCAAATTGAGCTGATTTGGGTGTTTATTGCTGAGAAAAGTAGCTTTTTCTTGTTGCTCTGAATCTGATTTTAGTTTTATTAGGTTGTTTTGGAGGTTCTGGTTTTTTTTACATTGGAAATTTTTCTTCACTTGTTAAGACATTCAATGAATAACAATACTCCTGCCAAACCCTTTGGTTTACCTTCTGCATTTACCGATTCTGGTCCAATAACACAGTCTTTGCCTATGAACAACCAAACACATGGTGGATCTACCTTTCCAGGCCACTTTCAGCTTTCAGAACCACAAGCTAAAGTGGTAGGCCATTCACATTTTGCACAGGCGGCTCATGCTCACTTCCATTCTCAGCTGCAATCAACTAATCACACCATTGTCCATGTGCAAAACCCTAGTTCTGGTAATGCTGGTCTATCTACACCCCCCACATCTACACCTGGCTCTGGAATTGCCAAAAGGGCTAACCCGAAACCTCCCTCTAGGCCTCCAGGTGGTTCATCCAATGCTAATTCCGTTTCGCCATTCAAAACCACGGAGTTAGCCCCCGCACCACAGAGGAAGAAACCAAAGCTTTCGGAGAAGAAGATACCAGATAAAGTGGCTGCAGTTTTACCAGAGTCTGCACTTTATACTCAGTTGCTTGAATTCGAAGCCCGAATAGATTCCAACATGGCAAGAAAGAAGATTGAGATTCAACAGTCACTTAAGCATCCTTCTTGCACTAGAAAAACTCTGCGAGTATATGTTTTCAATACATATGAAAACCGAGTTGAAGGAGAGAAAAATAGTGAAGAATCTCTTTCCTGGTCGTTAAAGATTGTTGGAAGGATACTTGAAGATGGGAAAGATCCAGTGTTGGCTGGAATTCACCAGAAAGCATATCCGAAATTCTCATCTTACTTTAAAAAGATTACGGTATACTTAGACCAGAGCCTCTATCCAGATAACCATGTAATACTATGGGAGAGTTCTCGTTCGCCTATTCTTAACGAGGGATTTGAAGTGAAGAGGAAAGGGAACAAGGAGTTTACTGCAATGATAAGACTGGAAATGAATTATGTGCCTGAAAAGTTCAAGCTTTCCCCTGCCTTATCTGAAATTCTTGGCATTGAATCAGAAAACCGTGCAAGAGTATTGGTGGCAATTTGGCATTATGTAAAATCCAACAAGTTGCAGATGCCGAATGATCCGTACTTCTTCATTTGTGATCCCCCGCTTAAGAAATTATTTGGGGAAGAGAAAATGAAATTCACAATGGTTTCGCAGAAGATAAGTCAGCATTTAATACCCCCGCAACCTATTCATTTGGAACATAGGATCAAGTTATCAGGGCATTGTCCTAATGGAACTACTTGTTATGATATTGTAGTTGATTCTCCTCTTCCATTACAAAACGACCTTGCTGCGTATTTGACGAGCACTGAAAAGAACAAAGAAATTGATGGTTTTGATCAAATAATATGCGAGTCTATTAAGAAGATACATGAGCATCGTAGGAGGCGAGCGTTCTTTCTTGGTTTCAGTCAGTCTCCTGCAGAATTCGTAAATGCTTTAATTTCATCGCAGGCTAAAGATTTGAAGCTTTTAGCTGGAAATGCAAGCCGAAATGCAGAGAAGGAGCTTTATTCTGATTTCTTTAATCAGTCATGGTAAAATCTCCCCCTTCTGTTTATTTACTTGAGTTCAAAATTTTCATTTCTACTGCTGACTTTTCATAGTGTTTAGAACCTTAACTATAAATTTTTTACTGTACTATTGCCTGCCAGTGGAGTTTAGTTTTAATTTGATGTTTGTTTTGGAATCTTAAGGGTTGAAGATGCTGTTATTCATTACCTGAATCGCAAGTCTGCTGGAATTGATGCTTCTTGAAGCAGCAATTGACATGAAAGTAAGCTCTCTTGCAGATTTCTGGTCCTAACATTCTTGTGTTTCAGATCTGAACTAGATCCTATTCTGAAAGTAGCTTGCTGTCTGATGTATTTGGTTAGGTTAATGTAGTTGATGATATTAATTAATCATCTTCCATTAATCAAAGGCATGATTTGTTTCTTCACTCTTCAGTAATTTGATTTCATTGATATCTGTTAATGATAATAATGGCTGGTGATTAGCAGTTACATGGCCAACAAGTCTTCATAACTGATTTTCTTACCCTTTTGTGTCGTTCATTTAACAGAATGGTTGGAATGAATTAGGGCAAAATAGAAGAACTATTTCTTAGTCTCTATTTGGAAACATTTTTTTACAAGGAATTCAATTCATTAGAAATCATTTACATACAAGATTCCAAAATTTATACATAAAATGGTTTGAAATGAATTGAATTCCTAAAATTTTTTTTTCCAAACATACTTGAAATGAATAAATGATGACAGTGAGGCTAATGTTTTAGATGAGGAAGAATGATTTGATGATTATTATTACTTGTTTGATCTGATCTCAGCTGAACTTCCATTATAGCCTAAGTCTTTTTTTTTTAAATTTGCCTCATTGAACTTACAATAATAACTAAAGAAAACCCACTTCACCCGAATACGGACTCAAACCTGTGATCTAGACCATCTCCAACCCCTCGCTATAAGTTGGGTTGGAGTTGGGATTTGGCTCCACCTGAGCTCCAAATCCGAAAGCCATATCTTTGCTTGTGAACAGTGCCACGCAAATAATGGTGTGGCACTGTTCACCCTACATTCTTTTTTAATTATTATTTTTTCTTTTTTAATTTTTATTTAGCTTTTGTTATGTTTTGTTTTGTAGAAATTAGGTAAAAAGTTTGGTAGAAAGTAATAAAATAATAATATTTTAGTTTAGAGTAAAAATTTGAAGTGAATGGTTGGAGAAGTTGGCACTATAGAAACACCAAATTATAGAGGAAAGTAGAATTTGGTGTAAAAAATGAGTGTAGGGTTGGAGATGCCCCTATAGGATCACAACTTCAGGCTCAACCACTAGGCTGACACCTTTGCCAAAGTAATTTTTCTAATTGTTTACTGAAAGCAGATATTTCTAAAATTATAAACATTTGAGTTCTGACTTGCGAAAACATAATTGTGAAAATAAAACTAGGTTGATATATTATTTCATGTAACTTTCAAATCATTTTATTTATTTCATATTTTTTTTTATTTTTTCTTACCATAAAAATGCAATTATAGGTGTGTGTCAACAGGTTTAATCTATGGGTACTTTATTTTTTTATGAAGCAATTATTACTTGTTTTTTTTCTAATAGTGTGAAATTATATTAGGGTAGTAAAGACAAGTAACCATATAAAGCACCAAATGAAGGATTATTCAGGTCAATTTCTTTTGTTTTTGTTTTTATAAACAACAAAGTTCAAGAACTAAATAGATAAGTTTGAAGTTACTGAAATTTATGGTACTATGGTTATTATCCTTCTCTTCATGACAGTGTGTTTAATCAAAAAACTTATTGGTCTAATTGCATTTGTCTGTGGCAAAGGCTTGGTCTAGTGGTTGAGCTTTGAAGCTGTGATCCTAGAGGTTGCAGGTTCGAGTCCACGCTCGGGCGGGGGGATAAGGTTTTCCTTTGTTATTATTGTAAGCCCATATGAGGCAAATTTTTTTTAAAAAAAAATTTCTCGTCTTCTCGTAAGTTAAGTCATTTTGGAGAGTTTATACCATGTTCCTGGAACATTGCTCCTTACTCCCTGCATGAATGACAAGTGTCTCAGAAACTACTTTATGCTATTACTTTTTATTATCTTATTCATTTCTGGAACACTTGTCATCTAGGTAGCATGGAAACTCCACCGATATAGCGTTTCCGCGTTTCCGAAACGTTTCCGAAAGGGAAACTCTCGGAAACCCCTACGAAATGTTTCCGGGCAGTTTCCGCAATTAAAGAAAGATGTAAACTCGTTTCTTAAAATTCCGGAAACCGTTTCCAAGCAATTCCTTCAACTTTATGACTAAATTCTAGTTTATTTCAAAACTAAACTTCACATTCATTCGTTTTGTAAGTCACCAAAGTGTATATATATTTTGTTTGACTTAGAATTTTCAAATGCTAGGTGACCTCAATCAGATTATTAGATTAATATGATTTGATGTGTAAATTTATAATATTTATGGTAAAATTGTTTAATAATTAACGAATATATTTTAAGTATCTTATTTTAGTATTTTATTATTTTATGAAAGAATGAAATTATATGTATGAATATTTTTTATATTTATAAATATACCTCTATAGTTTTAATATTTACACGTTTCTCCACAGTTTTCAAACCTATGTTTTTTGAAATGGCGTTTCTCCGTTTCCGTTTCTGTATCAATTTCCATTTGTATTTTGGTGCTACCTAGCTTGTCATTCATGCAGGGAGTAGGGAGCAATATTCCAGGAACATGGTATAATTTACCGGCATTTTTTGGGCTACCAACCAAACTGATAATGCATTATTTATTCAATAATTTTGTTGTTCTCCTGCCACGTGGAATTCTTGGACCTCAAGATTTTACATCATGATTAACATCTCTTACGTTACTTAATATTTTGTTTTAGCTAGGATTAGGATTCTCTAAAGTATTTTAGAGTAAAGTTAGAGAGATATAGAGCATGAGGAAGTGAGAAATTTTTTTTTTTGGAAAATGTGTATAGCATCCTAGCCTTTCAAAATGGAATGAAGAGCTTGGATTTGTCCAAATGTTACTTAAAGTTGAAAAATCAACTTTGAAAAATCTGTGAAGCATCCTAGCCCTTCAAGTCTGCTGTATTTTTTTTTTTGAATAACTTTAGTTATCAAATACATACATATTTTTGAAGTGTCTGAGAGTTTTTTGGAGTGTCCGACACATATTCCATGTTAGTGTCCATAGAATACGTGTCGGACACGGATACGACACCTATTTTAAAGAGTCGGAGTATCATAGGATATATCTAGATATAGAAGGCATAACTTGTATCCATTAATAGAGCCAATGACTGTAGGCTGATTCGTTTTCGTCTTCATTTATGACTGAAAGCTTGTTTATTAGTAAACGCATAGTTGTCAAGGCGCTAGGCGCAACTTAGGCGCTAGGGGGGCCAGGTGTGCCTCAAGGCGAGGCGCGCGCCTAAGGTACGCTAGGCGTAGAAGATTTGCAAAAAATCATTTCTTGAAAGTGAAGTTAAATGCAATAAGACTAGAAAAAAAGACTAAGAGAATTGTTAGATGTACATATGTGTAATTTACATATTGCATTAGGAATATTTAGCCTTCTTAATAGAAATTGAATTAGGAATATCTAGCCTTGAATTATTGTTAAAACCTATGATACTCGGACTCTTCAAATTAGGAGCCGTGCCCATGTCCGACACGTAACCTGTGGACACTGACATGTAATATGTGTTGGACACTCCAAAAAACTCTCGGACACTTCAAATATATGTATGTAATTGATAACTATAGTCATTCCAAAAAAAATAAAAGCAAGACTTCTTATAAATTTAGAGTTTCTAATTAGTTAAATTCCCTAAAAATCTAAACTTGCTATAAAATTAAATATAAATTATTAATTAATATTCATCTTATATATTTGGAGTTCCTAAATAGTTAGAATCCCTAAACATTCTTCTTTCTTCTCTATTTGTGGTTCTTTTGTGTTAAGTTTTCTTATGTACGTTCACTTTTTTTAATCATATTCACTTTTCTTCTACTATATTCATTATTATTGGCTTTGTTGCAGCAAAAAATTGCATATATACATACATATATATGAGTATTTTTTAAAGTTTTCCGTGTCCCCTTACCCGAGTCCGAATTTAGGACAGGGTCCGCGTGTCCAGAATTTTCCCACTTGCCGTACTGGATACTCAGATCCGTACCCGTATCGGATACTCCTGCACGAGTCCATGTAACATAGGTTAAAACTCTTAAAAATAGATGGAAACACATAATAATGAAAAACACACAGTAAAGTAAGTTAAAACCTTAAAAAATAAAAATGTCTCGCACGAGGCGCACAACAAAAGGTGCATGTGCCCAAGGTAAACCACCGCGCCTGAGGTATGGCGAGGCGTAGGACCTGAGCCTTGCGTGAAGCATACCTTTGACACTATGGGTAACCGTCTGCATTTTTTTCCTTGCAAGTTTCTCAAACATGACCAGTTGGCTTATTGTTTGATATTCATAATCAGGTGGAGGATTTGTCTGTCAGACAAGTTTACTAGAAGCTTCTGGAAGCAGTGCAACCTTAAATATGTCTCTATATGCATATTTGGAGTATGAACTGATTCAAGTGCATTAATGCTCTACTGAAATCTTGTTGTCATCTTAATTTTCTAGCCTAAATGTGCATTTTCAAGTTCTGGCTAAATGTGCATATTCTGCTTTTAAACTCTATATCTCAGCCAATTCTGGTACATACAAGAAGTAGTAGAATAAATACCTGCTCTTTTAACTTGGATTATAACATAACTGTGATTTCAGTTAATGACAATAAATTTCTCGAATTTTTCTCGACACTATCACATTCACCAAGAGCCGGCACTTCTTTTCAAGTTTTCTATGAATCTTCAAAATTCAATTGAAAGCTTGAAATGGTTCAGTTTTACAAGATCCAAGACGGAAATTACTCGGTAATTGACAACCAAAAATGCCCATGGTGAAATGAATTGAAAAGGGTTAACTGTTTTCATGTTGGGATTGCCATTAGCCAACTTAACTAAATTTAAGATTTTGAGCTTTTAATTTTATAAATATCAACCTAACATTTTTTAAATTCCACCATAAAAACTTACTACTTCTCTTAATTACCTAAACTCTTTCTTAATTATAATATTTTAACTTTTGAATTTTGCTTTTACATGAATACAAGAACTCTCATTGTAACAACTCTCTTTTTCCCAATTAATTTAATTTTTGCAACTTTAAAATGATTATATCTCACAAACCGTTAATTTTTTCGACACGAGCCTTTAGAATATTTTGTTTGTCTTATTTTTATTTTTAAAACAAAATCAATATTTTTTGAGCAAAAATTTTTTTTCGCATCTTATATCAATTTTATCAATGTTTCGTAAATTCTTATACCTGGTATAAGAGCGGTATAATATCTTTATATCACCAGTTTTCCATTTATTTTCAGGTAGATAATATAAAACATTAGCAATATTGTTCTATTTAAAGCAAAAAAACTCTTATACCTGATATAAGACTGCAATTTTTTTTTGCTCCTAAAATATTCAATATGGATTTTGTTTTAAAGATAAAAATAAAAGGCTCATATTGAAAAAATTAACGGTTTGTGAGATATAGTCGTTTTAAATTATAAAAATTAAATTAAATATAAGAGAGAAGTTTGTGGTAAAGAGAAAAATAATAACCCTAAGAGTTGTAAGCAACTAAAGAAAAGAAAGATATATAAAAAAAATCCTAAAAGGAGTATTTCCTTCTTTGCCGTTATATAGTGAATATAGGCCTATTTTCTGTGTATTGGGCTTTCATTGTGGGCCAATAATGGTCCAACAGTAAAAAGGAAATTGCCAATTAAAACAAGGGTGTTTATGTATAATTAGGGCTCTAAACGAATCGAGCCGAGCTCGAACACTAACTGTTCAAGCTCTGTTCATTTAAATTTTAACGAACACGAATCAAGCTCGAGCTTGGTCAAATCGAGTCCGAACCAAGCTCGAGCCGAGCTTCGAGCCTATCTCGAGCTTTGTTTAAATCGAGAGCTCATGTTATAAAAAAGATAGAATCCGTAAGATGAAGAATCTAAATACCACAAATGATTTTCATTGTACTAAGAAGAGGAAGAGGATGAGTGTTGTATTGGTGGCTGTATTTTTCAGAGGAAAATGAGATTAGAGTTTTACTAAGCATACAGTGATTGATGAATATATATAGTAAGGATTGAATTGGATCCGAATTGCCTTTGTTAGGCTTTATATCCATATTTTCTCTTTTTTATCTATATTTTATATATCACTTTTATCCATATTTTTCCTTTACATATTTTTATATCCATTTTACACGTACACTATTTTATACTTATTCATAATTTATCTATTTCATAAATAAAGTTTACAAATATATTAACGAGCCTATTCGCGGGCCTAATAACGAACCTGCTAGCAAACTAATTCACGAGCCTCTTATCGAGCATGTTCACGAGCTTTCGAGCCGAGTATCCCCTTGTTCAAGCTTGGTTCGTTTACGATAACGAGCCTAAAATTTTAGTCACGAACAAGCTCATTTATTAACGAATCGAGCTTGAACGAGCTTTGATCGAGCCGAGCATCGAATAGTTCACGAGTAGTTCGACTCGTTTACAGACTGAATATATAACGATCAGGATAACAAGAGTCGGATCTTCGATTAAAATCCGATCTTAAAAAACGGAGGGAATATGGAAACAAGGCAAATTCAGTAACCGTATTTTTCAACTGTGACAATCTTTTTTAGCCGTAAGAGATCTTTTTCCCGCCTTCTTCTTTTGGATTGTATATTTGTTCATATAGGTTTCAGCATTCCTTTCTGTTGGTGCCATAAAATTCTGTTTGAAGCTGCTGTTGGGGAGAACATCTGAAGCAATAAGAGTTGGCGATCTTTGAGCTCAAATTGTAAGTAATTCTGTGAGGTAGATCGTATTTTCGCTTTAGTTGGTTGCTGTTTGTTACTCTGAGTAGGTTTTATTTCCGAGACTAGGGTTTCAGAGCTTTTTTTTTCAAATTGAGCTCTTTTGGTTGTTTATTGCTGAGAAAAGTAACTTTTTGTGGGTGCTCCGAATCTGGTTTTAGTCTTACTGGTAGTTTCATGAGGTTGTTTTGGAGGTTCTGGTTTCTTATATTGGAAATTTTCTTCATCTATTAATAGTCTAAGATATTCAATGAATAATAATAGTACTCCTGCAAAACCCTTTGGGATACCTTCTACACTTGCCAATTCTGGTCCAATAACACAGTCTTTGCCAATGAACAACCAAACATCCAACCTTCTTTCACACTCACAAACTCAAACACAAGGTGGATCTACCTTCCCAGGCCACTTTCAGCTTTCTGAACCACAAGCTAAAGTGGTAGGCCATTAACATTTTGCACAGGCGGCTCATGCTTACTTCCATTCTCAGCTGCAATCAACTAACCACACCATTGTCCATGTGCAAAACCCTAGTTCTAGTACTGCTGGTCTATCAACACCCGTAACTACTACACCTGGCTCTGGAAGTGCCAGAAGGGCTAACCCGAAACCTCCCTCTAGACCTCCAGGTGGTTCATCCAATGCTAATTCAGTTTCGCCGTTTAAAAGCACTGAGTTAGCCCCTGCTCCACTGAGGAAGAAACCAAAGCTTTCGGAGAAGAAGATACCGGATAAAGTGGCTGCGGTTTTACCGGAGTCTGCACTTTATACTCAGTTGCTGGGATTAGAAACCTGAATAGATTCTAACATGGCAAGAAAGAAGATGGATATTCAACAGTCGCTTAAGCATCCTTCTTGCACTAGAAAAATTGTTCGAGTATACATTTTCAATACATTTGAAAATCAAGTTGAAGGAGAGAAAAATAGTGAACAATTTTCTTCTTTACTGGAAGATGGGAAAGATCCAGTGTTGGCTGGAATTCGCCAGAAAGCACATCCGAAATTCTCGTCTTACTTTAAAAAGATTATAGTATACTCATAGTTGTCAAATCGGGTTTCGAATCGAGAATCGAAATCCAAATTTTTTGAATCGGGAATCGTGAATCGAATTGAATCGTAAGATTCGGTTCATGTTTGTAAAATTATAAAAATAAACATTTAAAATGTCCAACTAAAATATATCATTAAATTTTAGTCTAGTGATGGCAGTTTGATGTTAAAATAACTACGTAACCAAATAAATACTTAAAATTCAAAACTGATGCATATATAAACCTAATAAAAGTTTTAGTCTATAGTATTATATTCTTAGTTTGATTTCGATTGTTATGTTAGATGATCTAAAATTTGAAATGTTGAACGTGATTGACAGTAAGATTGTTTTCAATTAGTATTTAAAGAGACTTAATTTCCATTTTCCCTAAGACTAATTTTAAAGCAAAACATAGATGTGACACACTTCAGTGCACAACCGCTCCACTATTTAGTCGCGGACATCATCGCTTGGAGTCCATTGTCAGCATTGGGTTTCTCCTTGCTTTTGCGGCTAATTGGTGGGGGCAATCAACTTTCGCTACCTTGAGTCAAATCTTTAATTTCATCATCTTCAAAATAATATGCTTCTACCATGCTTTAATTCCATAGAGGTCATGAATCGACCGAATTGTTAGAAACGTAAGATTCGACTGATTCGCTACTGAATCGGTATAGAATCGTAAGATTCATGATGAATTTAGATTCACCCCATAGATTCAAATCGATTTGGGGTTGAATCGAATCGAATCGTAAGATTTGTATCGAGAATCGTAAGATTCTGATAACTATGAGTATTCTTGGACCAGAGCCTCTATCCAGATAACCATGTAATACTATGGGAGAGTTCACGTTCGGCTATTCTTAACGAGGGATTCGAAGTGAAGAGGAAAGGGAACAAGGAGTTCACTGCAATGATTAGTCTGGAAATGAATTATGTGCCTGAAAAGTTCAAACTTTCCCCTGCTTTATCTGAACCCGGCATTGAGGCAGAAAGCCGTGCGAGAGTATTGGTAGCAATCTGGCATTATGTAAAATCCAACAAGTTGCAGATGCCGAATGATCCATACTTCTTCATTTGTGATCCCCCGCTTAAGAAATTATTTGGGAAGAGAAGATCAAATTCACAATGGTTTCGCAGAAGATACGCCAGCATTTAATACCCCCACAACCTATTCATTTGGAACATAGGATCAAGTTATCAGGGCATTGTCCTGCTGGAACTACTTGTTATGATATTGTAGTTGATTCTCCTCTTCCATTACAAAATGACCTTGCTGCGTATGTGGCGAGCACTGAAAAGAACAAAGAAATTGATGGTTTCGATCGAATAATCTGCGAGTCTATTAAGAAGATACATGAGCATCGTAGGAGGCGAGCGTTCTTTCTTGGATTCAGCCAGTCTCCAGCAGAATTTGTAAAATATTTAATTGCCTCACAGGCTAAAGATTTGAAGCTTTTAGCTGGAAATGCAAGCCGAAATTCAGAGAAGGAGCTTCATTCTAATTTCTTTAATCAGCCATGGTAAAATTTCCTCCTATTTATTTACTTTAGTTCAATCTTTCATTTCTGTTGCTAACTTAACTGTAAAATTTGATGTTTGTTTTGGAATCTTAAGGGTTGAAGATGCTGTTATTCGATACCTGAATCGCAAGTCTGCTGGAATTGATGCTTCTGGAAGCACTTGATTAATTCAGATTGATAGCATATGGCAATTGGCATTAAAGTAAGCTCTCTTGCAGAATTCTGGTCCTAACATTCTTGTGTTTATTTAGATATGAACTATCGGTTAGGGTACTGTAGTTGATGATACTAATTAATCAGCTTCCATTAGTCAAAGGCATGATTTGTTTATTAAGTAGCTTATAGTATACACATTGGTATCTGTTAATGATAATAATGGCGGCGTTAATTAGCCGTTACATGCCCAACAAGTCTTCATAACTTATTTTTTTTACCCTTTTGTGCGATCAATTTTCAGAATGGAATGATTTACAGGGGAATGGAATAAGTATTGCTTAAAGGAATATAAAATTGATAAATGATGACGGTGAGGCTAATGTTTTTAGGCCATGTTCTCTCGGACTACAATTCTATTCAGTTTAGTTCACTTCAAACCACTTCAGTTCAGTTTAGCTATGCGTAGTTATAAATTTACACTAAAATAAGTTTAGTTCAGTTCAGCTTACTTTAGTTCAGTTCAGCTGGGTTTAGCTTTCAAAATTGAAAAGATCATGGCTTTAGTCTTTTAGACGAGAGGAAGAATGATTTGATGATTATTCATTATTTGTTTGACCTCAACTGAACTTCCATTCTAGCCTAAGTCATTATTCTATTTGTTCACTGAAAGCATATATTTCTGAAATTATAAACATTTGAGTTCTGACTAACAAAAAAATAATTGTGAAAATAACATTATTGAAAAGTGTGTTGATCTATTATTTCATGTAAATTTCAAACTATATTATTTAATTCATAGTTTTCTATCTTTTTTACCATAACAAATGCAATTGTAAATTAATAGTATTTTGCAATGGTATACTTTGTTTTTTACTATTAGTATGAAATTATATTATGGTAATAAAGACAAAGTAACCATAAAACACCAAACAAACATTTATTCTTAATTGGATTAATGTTTAGGATTGTAACTATACTTACCGATTCAAGTATCATATGCTGGAGGCATCTACAATGAAGGATTATTTGAGGTCAATTTTTTTGTTCTTTTTATAAACAAAACAAAATTCAAGAACTAAATAGATAAGTTTGAAGTTACTGAAATTTTTAGTATTATCCTTCTCTTCATGACTGTGTGTTTGTTCGAAATGACCAAACTTATTGGTCTAACAATTTTACTTATCTTCTCCTCAGTACAGTCATTTTGTGGGCTACCAACCAAATTGATAATGCATTATTCATTCAATAATGTTGCTGTTCAGCTAATGGGTTTATTGATAAGAAATTTATTTCTCAAGGCCCTGTAATTAGTGTGGATCAACAAGTGTCTCTTATTCGGCCTTTCTCGATCAAGGAAATTAAGGAGGTAATGTTTAGAATTGATAGCAATAAAAGCCCTAGTTTGGATGGTTTTGGTGCAGGATTCTTTAAAGCTTCGTGGAATATCATTGGCAATGAATTTTTTTAGCGGTAAATGAGTTTTTCAATTCCTGTCAGTTGCCGAGATCCTTGCGGTATTGGTTCTTATTCCAAAAACTACTAGCCCTTCCAATGCTAGTGACTATAGCCCTATCGCTTGTTGCAGGACTTTGTACAAGTGTATTGCTAAGCTCATTTGCAAGAGGATGAATGACATTTTTCCAACCCTCATTAATGACAGCCGGGGAGCTTTTGTAAAAGGTAGATCCATTGCTCATAATGTCCTTATTATTCAGAATTTGCTTAGAGTTTATGGTAGAGCTCACATGTCCCCTAGATGTATGCTTAAAATAGACCTAAGCAAAGCCTATGACACAGTGTCTTGGAGTTTTGTGGAGAATTTACTTAAAGCTCTTGCCTTCTAAGTTTGTGAAATGGATCATGGCTTACCTTTGTAGTGCTCATTATGTTTTGTTACTTAATGGGCGTATTCAGGGAGATTTTGAGGGGGGAAAAGGGTTGAGGCAAGGGGACCCTATGTCTCCGCTTTTGTTTGTCATTGTTATTGAATATCTTACTAGAGTTCTTCATTGGTTTAGTATCCATATCGATCTAAAATACCATCATGGCTGTAGATGAATCATATTAAATGCTCTTTGCTTTGATGATGATCTTATTTTGCTTTGTAAGGCGAATAGTAAGGCTATCTCTTTGTTACTAGAAGGGTTCGACTTGTTCTCAGCTTCTTCAGGCCTAGTAATTAATAAGCGGAAATTGAGTATTTACTTTTTTGGTGTTAAAGATGAAGTCCAAAACTCACTAGTAGCTTTAGTGGGAATTGAGAAACGGTCATTATCCATGAAATACCTTGGTGTGCCCCTTAAACCAACTAAATGGAACAAACTTGACTGTGTTTATATTGTTGATAAAGTCAGGAAAACCATCACTTGTTGGGGCATTCGTCACCTTTCTTTTGCAGGCTAGCCCAATTGGTTTCTTCTGTCTTGATGGGGATCCGTGCTTATTGGACAAACATTTTTTGTTTGCCGCGCTCGGTGATTAAGGAGATTGATAGGCTTTGTCGGCATTTTCTATGGGGGGATCCGAAAGGGGGTCACAAAATTCATGCCATCTCTTGGGACAAGGTTTGTAGTCCTAGAAAATTTGGGGGGGCTAGACTTAAACGAAGGTTTGAAATGGAATATGGCTTCTCTTGGCAAGTACTTATGGGCCATAATGTTTAAACAGGACTCTTTATGGCTCAATTTGATTCACAATATATATATATATATATATATATATATATATATATAAATATCAAATCAAAAGATTTTTTGGCGGATTCTTTTAAAAGTGACGGTAGTTGGTATTGGAAGAAGTTCATCAAGCTCCAAAGTATTATTATGAACCAAATATTATTGACTAAGATCGCTTGTAACCGGAAGTACAGAATTGCCAAATGCTATGGCAGCCTTCTTGTTACTCCTTTACCTAGTTTCGGGTTGTACAAATAGGTATGGTGTTCCCTAGCTCTCCCAAAACACCGCATGATTTTCTGGCTCACTACTCATCAGAGACCGACTTGCCAGTCATATCCAGTTGAATGATCTGAATTGCCCGGTTTGTGAAACTAGCTCAGAAACTCATCCCCACTTATTCTTCAATTGTGTCTTTTCTCAAGATCTTTTGCATAAGGTAAATGACTGGTTAAGGGGGGCTTTTATTCTCCCTAATTTTTCTCTGTGGACATCTTTGTTACAAGACATCAGCTGTTCTAATTTTGAGAGTGCATTAAAAATTGCAGCTGCTCAGGCGGTTGTTTATGCTATTTGGGTCAATCGAAATGAGTGTGTGTTCTCCAAAACTTACAACTTTGTTCTATGGTGCTTTTGGTAGGTTCATTATGTCACAAAGAATAGGTAATGGATTTTACTGTAGGTTAAAGAATGGTAGTACTTTTAATTCAATAAAAAATACCATCTTCTATCGTGGATTTAAAAAAAATTTTGACAAAATTTATTTAAGTCCTTATAACTTTTATTATATAAAGAAAATAAATTTGGTGCGGGAAATTTTTAGAAAAATGTTTATGGAAGAGCCTGAAAATGTGAATACGTGGGTCCAGTTTCGTAAAAAATCGGTAACTCTCAAAAAATTATGAAATATCTGGAAAAAAATGAAGATAAATTTGGTGCAAGAATTTTTCAAAATATGTTTATGGAAGGGCTTGAAAATGTGAAAATATGTTTTGGAGTCTGGTTTCATAAAAATTTGAAAACTCCAAAAAATTATGAAATATCCAAAAAATAAAGAAGATAATTTGGTGCTAGAAATTTTTAGAAATTGTTTCTGGAAGGGCTAGAAAATGTGAAAATAGGTTTCGTAAATAATCGAAAACTCTCAAAAAAATTATGAAATATCCAGAAAATATAGAAAATAAATTTGATGCAAGAAATTTTAAGAAAATGTTTCAGGAAGGGTTTGAAAATGTGAAAATATGTTCCGGAGTCCGGTTTCGTAAAAAAATCAAAAGCTCCCAAAAAATTATGAAATATCTGAAAAATAAAAAAATAAATTTAGTGAAATTTTTTTTCAGAAAATGTATTTGGAAGGATCCGAAAATGTGAAAATATGTTTCAGTGTCTGGTTTCGTAAAAAAATGAAACAACAATAACAACAACATTACCCCAATGCCTTTAAGGCTCCCGGCCAAGTGGGGTAAGGGGGGGTCGGGTGTACCCAACCTTACCTCTGTAATTACAAAGAGGTTGTTTTCAATTGACCCTAAAGCGGAGTTGCAACAGCTATCCGTGACTTCACAATAAAAGAAGCTCAGATAGTTCAATGAGTCATTTTGCTTTAGTCCATTATAATCTAAAGCCAAAAAATTGTGAATCTTTGGCCCCATCAAAATAATGGACAATCGTAAAAAAATGAAAACTCCCAAAAAATTATGAAATATCCGGAAAATGAAGAAAATAAATTTAGTGCAATAAATTTTCAGAAAATGTTTCTGGAAGGGCTCGAAAATATGAAAATATGTTTTGGGGTCCGATTTCGTAAAAAATCGAAAAATCCAAAAAATTATAAAATATACGGAACGAAAGAAAATAAATTTGGCGCAAGAAATTTTTAGAAAATGTGACTTTTCCAAACACACCTAAAGGGAGGAAGAGGGTCATTTTATAATTAGAAAAATAATTAGGGATTTTTTTATAATTTTATTTTACAAAATATTGAATGTATTTAGTTTTTTTATTTATTTGGAAGTCAAATACGCGCCCCTTAGATCAAACCCGGACACATTAGCTGCGATGTCAGATTGAGGTAGCATAGAGGTACACTTTATACAAGTTAGGATAGTTCGGAGGTCCAGTTCAAAATTAGAGGGTATGAAATAAAGTTTGGCTCAACTTAATGATATTAAAGAGCATCCGACCTTCTTTAAATGAAAAATAATATAAAGAGTTGAATCATTTAACGTGGAAAAAATATTATCCACACACTTTCAGTACATAAATTCTCTGTAATAATCATCATTTTTTATATTTTGGCTACTAGGACGCATGATAGAAATTGTGTCGAATTACTCAATCATTTATGTATAAGCCCTGTAAATACATGTTTTCACAGATATAAAAGGAGAAACTCACTATTTTAGTGCTACCAATATGCTTACCCATTTAATACTCACATGACTTAAACATGGGAATGACTTGTAAAAACTCCTACCCAGACTCCTCTCATCTTGTTATACATATCTTGTTGGTTGTTCTTGACTCTGTTTAGTTCCAACCTGGAATTTAGTTTTGTTGAGGTTAATCTTTTATCAACAGATTCAACACGATAACAAAACATAATTAATTTTTTATAAACGTCTAAAAGGAAGAGTGTGACACATGCAGTTGCATTAGTTAATGGTCGTTTAATTAGTTTCCATGTTTAAGAATAGGAAATTCTTATAATTGGATTTGGTTGTCAGTCACCATCAACTTATGAAAGCCAAGATTCGCAAGTTGTTCAATGCCATCATTTTTATTTACTTTCAGTATATTTTAAAGTCAAACTTAAAAAAATATCCGATATTTTTATTTATTTATAAAATGGGATTTGAGAAATTTATTTTTATAAAATGGGTTTGTGATTTTAAAAAATTGATAAAAACGTGATAAAAAGTATTTTTTTCTTTAAAATAGCGATGTTACATAAAATATTTTAATTAATTTAACGTTCTTATAATTTAACCTTATTATTTAAAGATTATACGTTGTAAGTTTTGGAGATTTTTTTCATTTTTATGACTTTTTAAAGTTTATCGTCATATATTAATTAAAAAAAATATTTACAATATTAAAAATTTTTAAAAATTATTACAATGTGTATTGTATTTTTATTAGAATATCTATAAAATTTCAAATGAATAAAATTATTCATTATCGTGACATAATTTAGTATTAATAATTCTCCTTTTGACAACTTTTTAGGGTTAAAATCATTGATGGTACACAAACTTTAACCTTACTTACATAATAATTCACAAAACATCAACTTAATATTTTACTAACATAATAATCAACTTTCCCATTCATTCACCGTTAAAATGACATTTGACCGTGCTTTTCTACGTGTTAAAAGGAGTTTATCGTCTACCACCAACTTCTACATTTATTTTTTTTCCAAAAATAACCCTTGTTCTTCTTGTGACCAAAACCTTTCTTTTTTGAAACTTTTCCTCTTCTGTAAGCATCTAACTATAATAAGTGGGCATTATTTATTCATCCAAAAAACTATTGGTAATTTCTGACAATAAATGGAACACAAATAAGATGAATGTAAAAATAAAACCATTTTCACAAGTTCTCTCTTTTCCATAAGCAATGAATTTCTAAAATTTATTAAAATAGAAGATCAAATAAACCAAATAAGAATGGATCTGTCATTTTTGTAAGAGTGCCAAATGATAATTTTTATGAAAATGAGTTTCAGATCCAAGATCAAGTTTGTTCAGTTTTAAGCCCCAACTCACCACCTAAAATTTGAAACAACTGCTGGATTTACTGGTTATGGTGGATGGAAAATAAAACTAAGCTTCCCAATAATGATTCTTTTACGGCAATCAAATTTCATTCTTAAGTATATATAGACAAAATTAACTATAAATATGCTTATTTCTTGACCGAATGAGTTAACGTTAACGTTAACGACCATAGACCAATGGATGTTTTAACAGCCATGAGATGTAGCGAAAAAAGGAAATCATACACAAGAACTCAAAGATTTTTTACGTAGTTCCCCCCCGTTTGGATTTACAATCCAGACCAAACATCAGGGTACGTCTATGGATCTGAAGGAGTTGCTTTATTGATTGCTAAAAAATGGCCGGAGAAAATACAATAGAGTTTTTAAAGAAGATGAACAAAAACCCTAAGAAACTAGCCAAAACGAAGAACTAAAAAATATAGAGAAATCAATCGCAAAACCGAAATACAAAAGCCACACACAAAACCCCCAAAAAGAACTGAGTTTATATAACCTTTAGAACTCGGAGAGAGTAACCGCCTCAAATCAACATGCAACATCACAACCATTGATAATCGCCATCAAAGGATCCAAAAGCATCAAGCGGCACAGAGAGCAAAAGGAGAGAGAAATGCAGTAGCAGAGTAAGGGCTTTCGGAATGAAGAAGTCCCTGAAGCAAGCGGAGCTTATAAGGCTCGCTCTCAACCAACAAAACACACCGTTTTGTTAATGAGCAGGCCAATAAACCAGGCTTGAATTAATTGGCATAAGACTGAACAGGCTTTTATAAAAATACAACACTTTGGCTAGAGAAAATATAAATACATTAAGCTAAAGATTGACATAAGAGCACCAATAAACCCAACATTCTCCACCTTGGCCATTGAGCCTCCAAATAAAGCCTTCTCACTTCTGATCAGTAAATAAACACTGGATAAATAGCAACTTCAAACTTAATGGCATCATTTGATCAATGATCAAATGATCCAACACCAATCTTCTTTAGTGCAACCTAAAATTTATCAATAGAAACTAGTTTAGTAAAAATATCAGCAGGGTTTATGCTAGTATGTATCTTTTCAATATAAACAGAACCAACACAAACAATATCTCTAACAAAATGCATCTTAATATCAATGTGCTTAGTCCTTTCATGAAAGACAACATTCTTGCATAAATGTATAGCAGACTGAGAATCACAATGAACATTTACTAAACCAAGTTTTACTCCAAGTTCAGAAACAATGCCTTTTAACCATAAAGACTCCTTAATTGCCTCTATCAAGGCAATATACTCAGCTTCAGTAGTTGACAAAGCAACCACATACTGCAGGCATGATTTCCAACTAATTAAATTATTTCCTACTGTAAAACAGTATCAATAAGTTGACCTTCTTCTATCAAGGTCAGCAGCATAATCAGAGTCACAATACTCATCAACAGACAAAGTATTATAATCAAGGGATTTATATGTTAGACTCAAAGTGGAACTACCTTGGAGGTATCTAGCAAGCCATTTGACAGCAGACCAATGATTTTTATTAGGATTACTCATGTATCTACTAATTAAGCTCACATCATATGCAATATCAGGCCTAGTGCACACCATACAATACATGAAAGAGCCCATAACATTCTGATAAGGAACACTAGACATATATTCAGATTCCTCTCTATCTAAAGTTGTACTAGCAAAAAGTTTAAAGTGTGCTCTTATGGGAGTGCTAACAACCTCATTGCAGTCTAGCTTAAAGTTTCTAAGAACCTTTTCTATATACTCCTTTTGAGTTAACCTTAGGTACCCCTTATTTCTATCCCTATAAATGTCTATAACCAGAATTCTCCTAGCAGCACCAGGATCTTTCATGTCAAACTTAGAATTCAGTTTATGCTTTAGTTTCTCAATCTCAGACTTATTCTTACAGGCAGTTAACATATCATCAACATACAACAACAAGTAAATGTAATCACCAGAATTCAATTTGCAAAAATAAACACAGGGATCAAATTTACTTTTAACAAAATTGAGACTAATCATAAACTGATCAAATCTTAAGTACTACTATCTAGGTGACTGCTTAAAACCATACAAAGACTTTATAAGTTTGCACATAAAATCTTCTTTACCCGGGTTACTCATAAATCTGCTTAATTAATTTACAGTATAAGCAATATCATGCCTTGTACAACTTGTAAGGTACATTAGACTGCCTATAACTCTTGCATATTCTACTTGATCTATGCATTCACCATTGTTCTTGGACAAATGTAGATTAATGTCTAACGGTGTGTTGGCTATACCAATATCACATTTGTTAAACTTGTCAAGTATATTGTCCACATAGTGTGACTGCGTCAATATGGGATCATTAGGTGAAAGTTGAACTTTGATGCCTAAAATTACATCAGCTAGTCCCATATCTTTCATGTCAAATATAGAATTTAACATATCCTTGGTACATTTTACCATTCTCTCATTGCTTCCAATAATGAGTATGTCATCAACATACAAACATAGAATTTAACATAGAATTGCTTCCATATCTTTCATGTCAAATATAAAATTTAACATATCCTTGGTACGTTTTACCATTCTCTCATTGCTTCCAACAATGAGTATGTCATCAATATACAAACATAAAATGACATATCCTTCATTTGTAGTTTTGACATACAGTAAAACCTCTATAAATTAATAATGTTGGGATGGAGATATTTTATTAATTTAGCGAGATATTATTATATCGATAAATTAATAATTTATTAATTTAAAGAGGTTTTACTTATGACCTTTAAATTTTCAAGTCCAATGTACATTCACAAATTAATTGAATTTGTCAAGTTCATTGTTTTTGAATAAGTAAAAAGTTAGTTCATGGTACAAAAAAATAAATTACAAAAATAAGTTTCAAGGCACATTTCTTCTCCATGTACATTAAACATGGTTAGAAATTGATCACTATAAAATGTCCATTCAAAATTCGGTCGATGACGAAGTTGAGGATGATTCAATAACTTTGAAATCGGTCACTTGGAAAGAAGCATTGCAACCGGTAACAACTCTTCACAACTTTTTGTTGCAATACGAGAAGACAATGCCCCAACTCTTAAGTGCAATGAGGAGATTTAAAGATTAACTCAATATAGATTTGAAGTTCAATAAAAAATAAGTGACTATAGATTTTTTTTAATAGACAATCTTAGAATTTGGAATCTTTTAGTAATTATTAATTTATAGTTTCGTTGGGACTAATATATATACATTGGGATTTCAAAAAAGTTATTATCTTATTATTTTATCGATTGGGGTCCAATTTTGTACTGGTCCTAAGTTGGGACTAGACAAATTATTAATTTTATTGAGGTTATTAATTTATCGAGTATTAATTTATAGAGGTTTTACTGTATATACATTTATCACACTCATTTATATGATAGTCACTTGCCATCATGGCATCATCAAATTTCTTACGCCATTGTTTTGGTGCTTGCTTTAATCCATATAAAGGCTTTACCAACTTACATACTTTTCTTTCTCTTCTAGAGGCTACACAACCCTCAGGTTATTCCATGTAGATTTCTTCTTCCAGATCTCGATTTAGAAAAGCTGTTTTCACATCCATTTGATGTACTTAAAGATTTCGCAAAGCGACAATTGCAAGTAACATCCTAATGGAAGTTATTCTCGACACTGGAGAATACGTATTAAAGTAATCAAGGCCTTATTTTTGTCTATAACCTTTTATGACTAAATGAGCCTTATACTTATCAGTTGTTCCATCAGCTTTTAGATTACGTTTGAAAATCCATTTAGAACTTAGTGGCTTAGTTCCGGGAGGAAGTAGTTCCTACGTATGATTTTGCAAAATGGAATCAATTTCATTCCGTATGGCCTCTTTCCATAAAGGACTTCCTATAAAGCTTATAGCTTCTTTGTACGTTTAAGGTTCTGCTTTAACCATATAAGTTAAGAAATCTAGACCAAAGGATTTTTCAACCCTTGCCAGTTTACTTCTTCTAGGTTCTACCTCATGATTCGTATTATTCTCTTCTTGATAATTTTGATCATCTTCTTTAATCATTGATAGAAGATTGTCATAGATAGCAATGTCTTGTTGATTAACTTGACCGTCACTTACAATAAGTTTATGAGACCTTTTAGTTCCTGACCCTTCACCTTTTCCCTTAAATGGAAATACATCTTAAAAAAATGAAGCGTCCTTTGACTCTATCAAAGTGTACATTCGGGTTTTTAGATTCATGCATGAGAAGCTGATATACGTTGCTATTACTAGCATAACCAATGAAAATATAATCCACCGTTTTGGGACCTATTTTCATATGTTTAGGTAATGGAGCAAATACCTTTGCAAGAAACCCCCAAACTTTTAAGTAATTATAAGAAGGTTTTCTACCCCTCCATAATTCATAAGGAGTTTTGTCTTGTTTCTTACGTGGTATCTTATTCAAAAGGCAATTTGCTGATAAAACAACATCACCCACATGTTTTGTGGTAAACCAAAACTGGTTAACATTGCATTCATCATCTCTTTTAGAGTACAATTTTTGTGTTCAGCTACACCGTTTGATTATGGAGAGTAAGGTGGTGTTACTTCCTGACTAATTCCATTTTGGGAGCAAAACCCACCAAATGGTGCAACGTGTTCACCACCACGATCACTTCTAACCTTCTTAATTTTCATATTAAGTTGGCTTTCTACTTCTTTCTTGTAGAGTACAAATTTCTCTAACGCTTCATCTTTGCTTTTAAGCAAATATACATAACAACATTTTATGCTACCATCAATAAAGGTAATAAAATATTTATTTCCTCCTCTTGATTGAACGTATTTTAAGTCACAAATATCGGTATATATTAGACCAAGTAATTCTGAATTTCTTTTAACGGATTGAAATGAAGATCTTGTCAATTCTGTCTCAACACACGTTTCACATTTATGTGATTTATCGATATGAAATGTGGGTATATGATTCAAGTTAATTAAGCGTCGTAACATATCAAAATTATCATGTCCAAGTCTACTATGCCATAAATTAGAAGACTCAATCATATAGGCAACAACGTTATTCTCATTTGTTGGTCCCTATGCATACACTCAGTGAGTCAGAGGGGGGGTGAATGACTCGCTAGGATGAAACAGGTAACTTTTTCGCGATTAAACAAACTGCGCTGAGCAGGTCAGCGGGCAACATAGAAACTGAGTAAAGCTTCAACAATAAAGTAAAGAACACAGAGATTTTATACTGGTTCGATAACTTGTGCTTACATCCAGTCCCAAGAGAGTGTCTTAGCTATAATCGACTAATCTCAACTCCTTTACCCTAGGCGGAGAAACCTTTCATAGAGTGTCCCAATTACAACTGAGTACCCTTCTCACTGTATTCACTCACTTGCTGAGTAGAATACCCTCCTCTACCAGCAACTCAATAGAGTCTAAATAAGAGCTAGATTCAACTTATAGAAACATTGATCTAGTTATAAATAACCTAATATTACAGTTCAAATGATCTATTCTAATTTCTCTAATTGAAAAGCAGATTCTCGCTGAGTAGATGCTTTTTTGAATGAACTTCTATAAAGCTTGGAAATTGATAGAGTTTTGCTTCTTAGAAATTCAAGTGTATTCACCAAGTTCTAACGCTTGCCTTCTTGCTCCTTTTGTAGTTGAAATCAAGAATGTAGTTGTTGAAGTTACCTTGACATCTTCTATGATTTGACAGCTCAACTATTCACGTATTGCTTCTTCAAATCAATCTGTTAGGAGATAGGATCACACCGTTGTGAAATAGAAATCAATCCATTAGAGATAGATTGAATCAGAGCTTCAAATTTGAATCTTTATCGTTTGATGACAGTCTTCAATTAGAGGGAACTTGTGCTAACTTGCTATATGTTATCTTCCCATTCCTTCTGGCAATCTGACATTCTTGCAGAGTCGCGCATTTGCAAGAGAAACGAGCTGCAACAAACCAATTTGACTTTGTCTTCGTGCAACTTTTCTCCAAATTTTTTTTATCTACACTGAGCTTTTGTCCTTGTCGCATCATTAATTCCTTTTATCTTTTGTATGACGTCTATCATTAATGTCTGCAAAAGTAATATGACAAAAAGCAAGATTTCGTCTTTCCTTAAATGGAATGTTCAGCATTTCTGGAAAACAAAGTAACTCAGTGAAATGAATAATTAAGTAACACAGCTGAAACGCAATCTAAATATCGAGCGCTGAGTGAATAGTGCTTAGTCAGTGACTAACTACTCAGCTCAGCTCAAAACAACTCAGAGTCAAAACTAAATAACTAGGCCAGTAGCTCGCATATAACCATAGACTATTTATTTTAACAACATTATCGATTTAATTAACTCAAGCTTAACTTAATTGGTATGATCAAAACTTAAGCACTACTGAGTCATCCACTAAGTTAACCTATCCTTGTGCTTGGTTCAACATCATTAATAGAATTTTGCTTACAAGAGATGCAACAAAATTTAAACTTTCCATTACATTCATATCCCTTTCCCACATACATGTCTCCCTTAGACAAGATAAATTTCTAAGATTCAAACACCGTCTTGAAGCCGTGTGCGCTCAAAACGCTCCTAGAAATCAAATTCTTCCACATGCCAGGTACATACAAGACATTTTACAGTTTTACTTCTTTGCCGGAAGCCATTTTTAGAATATTGGCTATGTGGGAAAGGGATATGAATGTAATGGAAAGTTTAAATTTTATTGTATCTCTTGTCAGGTACATACAAGACATTTTCTTGTTCTTCTCGTGCCCAAAACCTTTCTTTTTTGAAAATTTTCCTCTTCTGTAAGCATCTAACTATAATAAGTGGGCATTGTTTATTCATCGAAAAAATATTTGTAATTTCTGACAATAAATGGAACACAAATAAGATGAATGTAAAAATAAAACCATTTTCACAAGTTCTCTCTTTTCCATAAGCAATGAATTTCTAAAATTTATTAGAATAGAAGATCAAATAAACCAAATAAGAATGGATCTGTCATTTTTGTAAGAGTGCCAAATGATAATTTTTATGAAAATGAGTTTCAGATCTAAGATTAAGTTTGTTCAGTTTTGAGCCCCAGCTCACCACCCAAAATCTGAAACAACCGCTGAATTTACTGGTTATGGTGGATGGAAAATAAAACTAAGCTTCCCAATAATGATTCTTTTACCGCAATCAAATTTCATTCTTAAGTATATATATATATATAGACAAAATTAACTATAAATATGCTTATTTCTTGGCCGAATGAGTTAACGTTAACGACTATAGACCAAGGGATGATTTAACGGCCATGAGATGCAGCGAAAAAAGGAAATCATACACAAGAATATAAAATTTTTTACGTAGCTCCCCTCATTTAGATTTACAATCTAGACCAAACATCAGGGTACATCTACGGATCTGAAGGAGTTGCTTTATTGATTGCTCAAAAATGGCAGGAGAAAATACAGTAGAGTTTTTAAATAAGATGAACAAAAACCCTAAGAAATTACCCAAAACAAAGAACTAAAAAATACAGAGAAATCAATCACAAAACTGAAATACAAAAGTCACACACACAACCCTAGAAAGAACTAAGTTTATATAACCTTTAGAACTCGGAGAGAGTAACCTCCTCAAATCAACATGCAACATCACAACCATTGATAATCACCATTAAAGGATCTAGAAGCATCAAGTGGAACAGAGAGCAAAAGGAGAGAGAAACGTAGTAACAGAGTAAGGGTTTTTGGAATGAAGAAGTCCCTGAAGCAAGCGAAGCTTATAAGGCTCGCTCTCAACTAACAAAACACACCATTTTGTTAATGAGCGTGCCAATAAATTGGGCTTGAATCAATGGGCCTTAAATGCAATAGGCTTTTATAAAAATACAACACTTTGGCTAGAGAAAATATAAATACATTAGGCTAAAGATTGACATAAGAGCACCAATAAACCCAACATTCTCCACCTTGGCCATTGAGCCTCCAAATAAAGCCTTCTCACTTCTGATCAGTAAATAAACACTGGATAAATAGCAACTTCAAACTCAATAGCATCATTTGATCAATGATCAAATGATCCAACACCAATCTTCTTTAGTGCAGCCTAAAATTTATCAATAGAAACTAGTTTAGTAAAAATATCAGCAGGGTTTATGCTAGTATGTATCTTTTCAATATAAACAGAACCAACACAAACAATATCTCTAACAAAATGCATCTTAATATCAATGTGCTTAGTCCTTTCATGAAAGACAACATTCTTGCATAAATGTATAGCAGACTGAGAATCACAATGAACATTTACTAAACCAAGTTTTACTCCAAGTTCAGAAACAATGCCTTTTAACCATAAAGACTCCTTAATTGCCTCTGTCAAGGCAATATACTCAGCTTTAGTAATTGAAAAAGCAACCACATGTTGTAGGCATGATTTCCAACTAATTAAATTATTTCCTACTGTAAAATAGTATCCAAAAGTTGACCTTCTTCTATCAAGGTCAGCAGCATAATCAGAGTCACAATACCCATCAACAGATAAAGTATTACAATTAAGGGATTTACATGTTAGACTTAAAGAGGAACTGCCTTAGAGGTATCTAGAAAGCCATTTGACAACAGACCAACGATTTTTTTATCAGGATTACTCATGTATCTACTAATTAAGCTCACAACATATGCAATATCAGGCCTAGTGCACACCATACAATACATGAAAGAGCCCACAACATTCTGATAAGGAACTCTAGACATAAATTTAGATTCCTCTCTATCTAAAGTTGTAGTAGCAAAAAGTTTAAAAAGTGCTCCTATAGGAGTGCTAACAACCTTATTGCAGTCTAACTCAAAGTTTCTAAGAACCTTTTCTATATACTCCTTTTAAGTTAACCTTAGGTACCCCTTATTTCTATCCCTATAAATGTCTATTCCCAGAATTCTCCTAGCAGCACCAAGATCTTTCATGTCAAACTCAGAATTCAGTTTATGCTTTAGTTTCTCAATCTCAAACTTATTCTTATAGGAAATTAACATATCATCAGCATATAGGAACAAGCAAATGTAATCACCAGAATTTAATTTGTAAAAAATAGACACAGGGATCAAATTTTCTTCTAACAAAATTGAGACTAATCATAAATTGATCAAATCTTAAGTACCACTATCTAGGTGACTGCTTAAGGCCATACAAAGACTTTATAAGTTTGCACACCAAATCTTCTTTACCTTTAATAGCAAAACCTTCAGGTTGAGCCATGTAAATTTCATCCTCAAGATTTTCATGTAAAAAGGCAATTTTAAGATGAAGCTGCTCAAGTTCTAGGTTAAGCATAGCAGTAAGGGATAAAATTAACCTTATAGAAACATGTTTGACTATTGGAGAGAAAATATCCTGATAGTCAACACCCTCAACTTGGGCAAAAGCCTTAGCAACGACCCTGGCCTTGAATCTCTCCTTTTCAACACCAGTTACAGAGGGTTTCCTTTTATAGACCCACTTACAACCTATGACTTTCTCGCCTATAGGTTTTGGGACTAAGACCCAAGTCTTATTCTTCTTAAGATAATCAATTTCCTTATTTATAGCTTCCTGCCATATAAACCAATCATTACTCATCCTAGCTTTAGAGTAGGACTGAGGTTCAATAGAATTTAAACTAATAGCAGCTGGAATAGATTGCTCAATGAAAGATGTGTAATTACAGTCATACATGTTGGTATTTTAGTATAATTGGATCAACTAGTTGACCAATGCAGTCGTAATATTTCATCAAACAAGTTAGGAGAGTGCGGAGTGCACGTGTGTTCCAGTTTTATTACGATACTTAGCTTACGAGGGTCCAGGAGCTACCTTTCGCAACACTTCTATTATGAACTATTGCAGCTGCTCGAATGGACATGTCTTTTCGTAATACTTCTGTTCTGAAGAGTTACAACTGTTCATATCAGGTCTATAAAACATGGCATTATCAACACTTATAGAAAGAGTTTTTTGCATTGATTTCTGCAATTTTTGGTTCACTTTTCTTCACAACAAAAATTCATTCTAAGTTCTTGTCATTTCTGATTTTATCCAATTGATCTATTTGGTAGAACCGCCAAATAAGATTTAATCTGAAAGTGTTCATCATGACTTCAGAATTATCCATGCATCATTTTATTAGATTTCTTCAACAAAGATTGATAGATGTTTTTTACAGACATTCAAGGCTTCATTCTACCGGAATTCCCCAAAAAAGATTGAATCTTATTTGATTTTGAAGCCTGCGATTTTCATTGTTCATAAGTTTCAAAGATTGAAACTAATTCGCTAAAAATGACGAACGGAGAATTTACAAAGATTGGAAACTGATTTCTTGATGAAATAAGAACTTTTCATTAAGGTACGCTTTTATTTTGGTTTATTTCTTGATGAATTAACATGGATCGATCATGGCTTATTTCTGTTTGTTAGAAATTTCTTCCAATTGATATTTGACTTAATATCTCAGTACGAAATCTTATTTGGTGAGTATTAAATTAATGGGATCACAGGATTGATCTTTCATGAACTCGGTGTTGATAGTTGCTCAAATTCGATGTATATGGGTTGAAACCGTTTATTTGAGTGATTTGATCATTGTGTTAAATTCTACAAAATTTTTTTCTTTTGAATTGCCATGATTATGGGCATATAGTTTCAGTTCATCATTTACTTAATATATAAAGGGAATTGATCGGTGCTAAGGATTTAAAATATCTAATTGTTCTTTGAATCATTCTTTTATATTAAGAACATGTCATGATCTTTGAGTGTGATAATTAATAATTGTTTGCAATGGTGGTTCTGGCACAATGATTTGCAAAATTCAATATTTATTTCTATCGACAAGCAATTTTCAGTTGATTCATTCAGAGATCTTTGATCATTATCAATTTGATTGGCAACTAATTAGTTATTCGGTAAAACTGATTTTGTGTTTTGACGAGTATTAGTTTTATACTCGGGCTATCAATTGTTGAATTCTTGATAATTGATTTCTGCTGTAATTTCTTAATTGAGAGAGGATACTCGAATGTGATGATTATGTTCTTCATACTTTAATATTTGGAGGCATGTTTCGATCTGAATTCGATTCGGTGATTGATATTTCGGTTATTATTATTGTCAATCACATATTTTAATATTCTGGAAACAACATGTTCTTCAAGTTGGATCAGAAATCTCAGATTTTCATTAATAATGTTCATAGATTTTATGAAGTTTCATTGTTTAATCTATGAATTTATGGAGAAATTCAGCTTGATAACAAAATATTTTTGTAGATTGTTGAATTTCAGTTTTTTCACCGGATGAAATTCGTTTGGATCTATGGAGAAATGGTTATTATTTTGTTAATGTTCAAAATCACGTGTGAATCGAATATGTTCAATTTTGGATATTTTCACGTTGTTTTCACCGAAAAAGGTTGTGTTTTTCACATTATTTTAGATAAATGACATTTCTTGGTAAAATATAACGAATCCATTGGACTCGGGAAGTTTAAAAACCTTAAGAGGGGTCTAGTCGGAGGCCAAAATCATTTTTAGAACGATCTAAATGTAGAAGTCATTTTTCAGCGTTTTGCAAGGGACTCCAAATTTGTTGCAGAATGAAAAGTTGCAATGATTCATTTGCGATGACTGTTTTTCGCGGCAGTTCATGGTTTCCTCTGACGGTTTGTGAGGGATTCTGATTTCGTCAGAAATTCCGTCACAAATGAAAAGTCAGTATGGTTAGTTTTTGTGACAACCGTTTGTGACGATTCATGATATGTGGCGATGCTTCGTGTGGTAGTTTTAGCAACGCTTTTGTGATCTATTGCGATGCTTTTAGAAGTGTTGCCAGAAACAAGGCTACTGGTTGATATGGTAATGATTTTCAGAGCGTCGCCAGAAATTTTTTTTTGTGTCGCAAGAAAGAATGTAAGTGAAGCAGTTTTGGCAACACTTTAGTGAAATTAGGCGTTGCCAAAAACTTATGCTTATCCAAATTTAACCGTAATCTAATGTGGCATTGGTTTAACTTTTGGGGTTGACATGTTAATGGTTGACTGACACGTGTCAGTCAAAAGTCAAAGTTGACCGGTCAATATAATGCCACATGGCACGTTTCTAATGGCTTCCTTCGGTTTTCAAAGGTTAGTCGGATACAAGTTATTTTTCTTATGAGGAGTATAGTTCTTCTGCAAGTGGATGAGTGTTTCTTTTTGGGGGAGGTGCTACTTCTTGGGTGTCTAAGAAACAAACTTGTGTGAGTGATTCGACAATGGAATCCGAGTTTGTAAAAACTGAGCATAATTTAGCCGATCATATAATGAAAGGGTTAAGGAAAGACCTTGTGCAAAAGTCGGCTATAGGGATGAAATTAAAGTCCATCTAAAATCTCTCATGTTAAGATACCTAATTCCCACCTAATATAACGTTAGGTGCTGAATTTAATGAGGAAAGCTTAACATCTAGAGATTGGAACACACTGATTAAAACATCCCAAGGTGTGTGTTCAGACCTACAAGTAAAGGAGGTTGAAGTTTAACATCTTAATAGCCTTTTTGAAAAATTGCATACGCAGGTGCAAGAGTAAAAAGGCTACCTAGATAAGCATGAAGTTTAGCCGCTTCAAGAAGCTTGGACTTGGCTTTGATATGCTTATGAAGGATAGAGACACAAGGCTAGTAAAAGATAGTGTCAAGTAAGAACATGTTAGAATGTTAACTTATGTGTATATTATCTTCGAGTATTCAAGATGGATAACCAAGGTTCAATCCATAGTGACACCTTTAGTTATTCGAATACTTGGAATGTGTAATATACTAAGATGAAATTCAATCGTCACGATATTTCATTTATGCATAAGTTTATTATTTATTGTGATTTTGTTTAGTTAATCATGGATTACACTAAAATGGGGGAGGATTGTTGGTATTTTAGTGTAATTGGATCAACTAGTTGACCAATGCAGTCGTAATATTTCATCGAACAAGTTAGGAGAGTGCGGAGTGCACGTGTGTTCCAGTTTTATTACGATACTTAGCTTACGAGGGTCCGGGAGCTACCTTTCGTAACACTTCTATTATGAACTGTTGCAGCTGCTCGAATGGACATGTCTTTTCACAACACTTTTGTTCTGAAGAGTTGCAACTGTTCGTATCAGGTCTATAAAACCTGGCATTGTCAACACTTATAGAAAGAGTTTTTTGCAACGATTTCTGCAATTTTTGGTTCACTTTTCTTCACTAAAAAATTCATTCTAAGTTCTTGTCATTTCTGATTTTATCCAATTGATCTATTTGGTAGAACCGCCAAATAAGATTCAATCTGAAAGTGTTCGTCACGACTTCAGAATTATCCATGCATCATTTTATTAGATTTCTTCAACAAAGATTGAGAGACGTTTTTTTACAGACATTCAAGGCTTCATTCTACCGGAATTCCCCAAAAATACATGATATAATCTTTGAACTTAGTTGGTAAGCTAACATTCCTTCTAGGTCTTTCATTAATTACATCAGTATTTTGGACAATATTTTATTTAATTCATTATTTTCATTAAAATCATCTAGAACATTTTCATTGAGCTGATCATTAACTTCAGGTTGAGTATGTTGAGGTTGGTTAATAGGATTAGGTTCTAACTTATCTAATTCCACCACAAACAAAACCTTATCTTGCTTACTACTACTAGACTCACATTGCACAAGCATGGGAAATTCACTCTCATTGAAAATAATATCTTTTGATAAAAAATTTCTCATCAGTTAATGACATGCACTTAAAACCTTTGACACCCATTGGATAACCAATAAAACACATTTTTTAGCCCTTAGGTCTAACTTAGACTCCAAGCAATGAACATATGAAGTGCAACCAAAGGTTCTAAGATGATTAGAACTAGACTTTCTATCATGCCATAACTCATTTGGACACTTAAAATTAATAAAAGAGCTAGGTGTTCTATTAATGAGATAACAAGTTGTAGAAGCTGGTTCAGCCCATATAGATGCATCTAAACCTGATTCATATAGCATACATCTTACTTTATTCAAAATAGTTCTATTATATGTCTCAACTATGCCATTCAGCTGTGGGGTATACACACATGTCCTATGTCTAGTAATTCCATTTTTAGAACAATACACATTAAACATGTTATTGACAAACTCCAAACCATTATCAGTTTTTAAGACTTTAATTTTCAAATTCTTTTGATTTTCAACCATGGTTTTCCATTCAATAAGTTTGTCAAAAACATCAGATTTATTTTTTAAGAAATATATCCAGATTTTCTTAGAAAAATTATCTATAAAAGTCACAAAGTATTGATTACCAGACATAGACATGGGAACGTAGGAAGAACCCTGTAAGTCACTATGAACATAGTCAAGACATATTCTAGAATTATTTTGGGCAGAACTTAAACCCTGCTTATGGGACTTTCCCATTATACAGGTTTCACAAGTGTCCAAAACAACAGGCTTTGGTAAGTCCAAGCAGTTTTGCTTCTGCAGACTTTCCAAACCTTTGAGACCAATATGGCCAAGTCTTCTGTGCCATTGAAGGGACTTGTCCTTATTAGTAACATTATTCATAGAACCAACCAACATAATACCAAGGAAATAATACAAACCATTAGATAAAGTACCATTAAAGATGCATCGATTATTCCTAGTTACTTTTAGAACTCCACCTTGAGAAGTATAACTCAAACCCTTTTTATCAAGATGACTAAGTGAGATTAAATTCCTTTTCAACTTAGGAATATGCCTTACCTCACTTAAGGTTACTATTTTACCATTTTTATAGATAAGTTGCACTTTCCTTATGCCTAGGATATCATAGTGTGAGTCATTCCCCATAAGGACCTTGCCTCCACTAAATTGCTCATATTCAATGAACCACTCTCTCCTAGGAGTCATATGGAAAGTGCACCCTGAATCTAGAATCCAAGAATCTAAATCCCTGAAATGGCTAATAGTAAGTGCCTCAATGTCACGAGCTTCAGCAGTGTTATTGACAGCACTAGGATTTAAATTACCTTGCTGGTTATTCTGATTATTTAACCTTTGCCTACAGAATTTTCTAGTATGACCCTTTTTATGACAATAGAAACAAGTTAAATCTTTATATGTTGTAGGTTTACTAGACTTAACTTGGTTACAACTTTTAGTGACAGGTTTCTTATTATTGGTATGTTTACCCTTTTTTCCCTTTTATGTCCTGACTTACCTTTAATGTTTAAGACCTCACTAGACTGACTCTTACTCTTACACTCACCTTTGATTTCAAGTTCTCTTAATCTTAAAGCATTGGTTATATCATCTACCTCTAAGGACTCCCTACCATATTTTAAAGCATTTTTAACATCTTTATAAGTTAAGGAATAGAATTTAGAAGTAAAACAGTTTGATTTTCTTTAGAAAACTTGTCATCAACACATTCATGAACAATTAGTTTTTAAAATTCATCAAGGTTTTCATCAACACTTTTAGAAGGATTCATTCTAAATCTAAATAGTTTTTCTTTTAAGTAAGAGACTCTAGCCATATCTTTGGTCATAAACAAAGACTCAAGCTTTAACCAAAGCTTTGGTGCATCATCATAGTCCCTAACTCTTCTAAGGACTGAATCAGAGAGATTCAGGACAATGGTAGAATATGCCAATTCCATCATGTCCTATTTCTCCATAGGGGTAAGATCAGGAGGGAGAGTATCTATACCACTAAGAGCCCTATGACACTTTTGTTGAACCAAGACAACTTTCATTTTACTTTTCCACAAAGTAAAATCACCTTTACCATCAAATTTCTCAAGATTAATTCTAGTAACAAACATTTTAAACATAGCAGTTAAGACACCAATCATAAAGCAAATATCCCTAGTGAAAATATTAAAGGAACATGTTAAATGAGGGAGAACTCTAGTAACAAGAATCTTAAAGACTTGGTAGAGGAGAATAGCTAACTTAAAGAAAACTAGACTCTTAATGTCTCAGGTAACAGAAATAAGAAAACTATTAATAAGGCTATCCTCAGGAAAAATATCAACTATAAAACCAACACTCTCAATCAAGAAATTAGAAATAATCAATAAGCTATTATGAACAGTCTTAACAACATGCAAAGAAGGATTATCTTTAAATTTAACTATCAATTCATGCAGCAGATCATACGATTTTCAAGAAAAATGTATATAGGCATATAAAACTTCAAATAACAGGAAGAATCACAACACCTATAACCAAGCATGTAAAGCTATACAATCACAATATAGACAAAAAGGAAAAAACTTGAGAAGTAGACGAAGGATCAACTTATAGTGCCTTATATTTCCCTTTCCATTTCTCAATCAGCAAAAATATTAAAGGAGATTAAGGAAAGAAATACTTACAAAGTAGGTCTTCCTTTAACAGTGTGTCAAAAAAGAGGAGTTTAGGAGATTATACCTTTGAAGTCTTACAATCAAGCACAAAGGGATCCAGAATAATTCCAAATGCCAAGAACACAAACAACAGGAAAAAAAGGAAAAGTTAGTAGCCCAGTAATCAGATGGTGTGGCTTTTGTGAAAAATAAAACTGAAAGACAAAAAACACATATCAAGACACTTGCATATAGATTTCATAAAAATTCATGCGATACTAAATCTTTTACGACAAAACTGCGATTTCAAAAGCAAAACTCTAAGTTTTCAGAAATCACAAAAATAAAAGATCTAAACTAGTTTTTTAGAAAGATTTAGTAAATCCAGAAAAACTAAAACCACATGCATGAATAGAAAAACTCAAAATCTTAACAAGATATTAACATGCGAGATCAGATCAGTCACGAAAGCAGAAAGATCTAGCGCTCTGATACCAGATTTAGCGAAAAATGGAAATCATACACAAGAACATATAGATTTTTTACGTAGTTCCCCTCATTTGTATTTACAATCTACGGATCTATAGGAGTTGCTTTATTGATTGGTAAAAAATGGCCGGAGAAAATATAGTAGAGTTTTTAAAGAAGATGAATAAAAACCTTAAGAAACTAGCCAAAACAAAGAACTAAAAATATAGAGAAATCAATCGCAAAACCAAAATACAAAAGCCACACACAAAACCCTAGAAAGAACTGAGTTTAAGTTCTGCCTCAAATCAACATGCAACATCACAACCATTGATAATCGCCATCAAAGGATCCAGAAGCATCAAGCGACACAGAGAGCAAAAGGAGAGAGAAACGCTATAATAGAGTAAGGGTTTTCAGAATGAAGAAATCCCTGAAGAAAGCAAAGCTTATAAGGCTCGCTCTCGACCAACAAGACACATCATTTTATTAATGAGCAGGCTAATAAACCGGGCTTGAATCAATGGGCCTCAAACTCAACAGGCTTTAATAAAAATACAACACTTTGGCTAGAGAAAATATAAATACATTAGGCTAAAGATGGATGTAAGAGCACCAATAAACCCAACATTGAGATAAAACCAAGTCTTTGAATTTGAGTTGAAACTTCTCAGTTGGAACAGATCTGATAAAGCATCAAGCAAATCTATGTTGATGAGTATTGGAGCAGCGACTACTCACAAGATAATAGATAAAACTTTTGAAATGAAATGTAGTAGTGACCATTGATGACGGTGAGGAGAGCTTCCTCGGCGCTGGGGATTGGAAGAAATGGAATGGAACGAATAAGAAAGTTAATTATTAGGTTTAAGGGTAAGACAGGAAAAGAGAAAAAGAGTTGTTTACGTCTTTTTGCCGACAAATTATTTTCACCGGATATTAACTTGGTCAAAGGTCATTTTAATGGTCAACGGTAAAATTGACCATCATGTTTGTAAAATGGGAAATTATATGTGGTACCGGGTGTTAGAAATATGACATATAAGATAATGTTGTGCATTATCTACATTAGGCTAAATTATAATATGGAAAAGCTATGATTTGAATAACATGAAATATGTCATTGTATTCTACGCTTCGAGAGCTTTCCGACGATATATTATACGCCTAAAATGGATTAATGGTGAATGAGAAATTGTAATTTAAAGTTTGAACATCTGTCAAATTTAGATGCGCTAAATCGGTGATTCGGTACTGAAAAATATTGACATGTCATATTTTATTTTCACTAGATTTTTATTTGAATTTAATGGGTTTTAATCCCTTAATCAATATGATTTCTCATAACCTTCATGGTTAATGAGCATAAATTGGTGGTTACAAGAGTTAATGCTCTTTAAGCCAATTTAATCCATGTTAATGCCATCTACCCTATAAATACCCTACTCTTCTAGCCTTTCTCTACACACTTCCTTCATTCTTCTACTCTTGAAAAGTTCTAGCTAATTCTTGTTTACTTGTTTACTTTGTGGTTTATTTTTTGGTTTTCATACTAAAAAAATATTCTTTAAAGTTTTCATTTCTTTTCAAGAGAAGGCTACTTAGTGTTAGGTTCTTGTAATTTGCTCTTCACATGATTAGAGTTCACCTATGATTGCGGTTGTATCCTGGGAGACTAATTCACCGGTAGCGGATGAATAACTACCTTAAGGAAACTAAAGTTTCAGACCTCTGCAATAACTTTGTTACGGTTAAAGGTTTGAGAGTATTTCTATTATTTATTTCACTTTTATATATTTGTTAATTTCATTGTAATCTTGTTCCTATTGAAAATAATATAAATAATAATATTTATTTTGTTTTATACCAGGTTCTAACAATCTTAAGACAATTATGTCTATATTTTTTTAAAGTTAAGTGCAGGTTACTCAGGATTTTTGAAGACTGTTTTTTTGGACAAAAAGTTGTTCATATAAAAAAAAGTAAATTGCTTTTCATAAAAAAAATCTTTCTTCTTTTTCTTTGTTTTTCTCGTTTACAAGTTTCTGACTTACTCTATAGTATTTCATATTGTGAATTGAGAATATTATGGACATTATTTTACCAATTGGAGGTAATGGTTCTAAAACGGTTTCAGGCTAGAATAGCCAAAATGGATAAATTGGTCCTATTGGTTGGACCTAAAAGAAATGAACTTTCGAGTTTAACGACTGTTATGCCTAATGATCATGAGATTGCTTTAGGATTATATCTTATTTCAACTCTTATAAGATCGAAGAAATTTTGTGGTACAAATTTTAAAGTTTGGCAATATAAATTATTTTTCTAGTTTACAAACATGAGACACCATAATATATTGAAAGATGACCCTCATATTGGAGTGGTTAACGCTTCTTTTTAATTATTTATGGATGGTTGGAATCATATGGATTTTATTTACAAAAATCATATCTTGAATGACTTAGTCATTGACCTATATGAGGTGTGTACTAATAAATGTATTGCAAAAGAATTGTGGGATTCCTTAAATAGAAAATTTTCTATTGCGAATCAAGTTTTGGCAAAAGTAAGTGTGGAGGAGGTCATTAGAGACTCTAAAAAGGGAAAACAACATGTTAAATATAAGTTTAAATTTGGACAAATGGAAGCATATCCAAGAGATAAATGTTACATGGAAAATGCTTAAATTGCAAAAAGATGAGACAAAAGTCATTTGTTTGTAAATTGATAAAAATGGTCGATAACATTAAGGTAAATGTTATGAAAGAAATTACGAAATATGTATATGACATCAACATATGTGTAATTTATGAGGGCAATATGACTGACTAAAACCGAACGGAGTGGTGGCTTGACACTGGTGCTACTCGTCACGTGTGTTGTGACAAAGAGCCTTTGGTTGGATTGACTCTTATTGATAATGGGGAGAAACTCTTCATGGGAAATTATGCTACTTATAATGTCAAAGGACGTGGAACGGTGATTCTGAAATGACTTTCGACAAAGAAGTAAAACTGCAAAATGTCTTGTATATAACTAGCATGAGAAAGAATATGATTTTTGGGAGCCTATTGAGTGCATACGGCTTCAAAATGGTATTTGAATCTCCAAAATTTATTTTGTCTAAGGGAGACATGTATGTGGAAAGGGATACGAATGTAACGGAATGTTTAAATTTTGTTGTATCTCTTGTAAGCAAAATTCTATTAATGAGAATAACGTTGTTGCTTATATGATTGAGTCTCCTAATTTATGGCATAATAGACTTGGATACGTTAATTTTGATACATTACGACGTTTAATTAACTTGAATCATATACTCACATTTCATATAGATAAATCACATAAATGTGAAACATGTGTTGAGACAAAATTAACAAGATCTTCATTTCATTCCGTTGAAAGAAATTCAGAATTACTTGGTCTAATATGTACTGATATTTATGACTTGAAATACATTCAGTCAAGAGGATGCAACAAATATTTTATTACCTTCATAGATGATAGCACAAAATATTGTTATGTGTATTTGCTTAAAAGCAAAGATGAAGCTTTAGAGAAATTTGTACTCTACAAGTAAGAAGTAGAAAACCATTTTAATAAGAAAATTAAGAAGGTTAGAAGTGATCGTGGTGGTGAATATGTTGCGCCATTTGGCGAGTTTTGCTCATAAAATGGAATTATCTCCTCAATCAAAAGGAGTAGCTGAACGCAAAAATTATACTCTTAAAGAGATGATGAATGCAATGTTAACCATGTCTGGTTTACCATAAAACTTGTGAGGTGATGCTATTTTATTAGCAAATTGTCTTTTGAATAAGATACCACGTAAGAAATAAGACAAAACCCCTTATGAATTATGGAAGGGTAGAAAACCTTCTTATAATTACTTGAAAGTGTGGGGGTGTCTTGTAAAGATAATTGCTCCATTACCTAAACGTATGAAAATAGGTCTAAAAACGGTCTATTGTATTTTCATTGGCTATGCTAGTAATAGCAATGTATATCGATTTCTTGTGCATGAATCTAAAACCCCGATGTACTCAAGAACACTTTGATAGAGTCAAAGGATGCTTTATTTTTTGAAGATGTGTTTCCTTGTAAGGAAAAAAGCAAAGGGTTGGGATCTAAAAGGCTTCATGAACTTATTGAAAGTGACAGTCAAGTTGATCAATAATGTATTGATAAAAATGACAACCTTCAATCAATGATTGAAGAAGATGTTCAAAATTCTGTGGATGTTGGCCTAAGGCCCATCTCTACTCACTAAAGCCCAAACCCGGAAGCCCAATGTTTGGATATTGGCCTGGCATATAAAAGGCACATCTTAACCAGTTTAGAGTTCATTCTCTTCAAACCCTCTCAAAGCTGTGCCTCACTGTTCCCTCTGTGGTTTTTCCTTCATCTTACTGGACATATCCTTTTGAAGCTAATCAATTCATTATAACCGCCTTGTTTACCAACGGCTAGATTTGCTACTACCGCCTTAGTCCCTATTAGAAAGAGGTAACTAGGCTCTGTACAATGTGTGAAAAAAGGCTTGTTGTTTTGAGAGAAGTTTGATTTCTAGGGTTTATTTTTAAGTCTGTTAACTATAAAAGATTGAGCGATAGTTTTCAGTTCTTTATGTGTAGTTGAATGTATACACATGTGTTTTAGCGTTTGATTGTTCATCGACTTGTAATCTATTTCTGGAAGACATCTTTCATCAATAAAGCTTCGAAATGGTTTGGTTGCAACTTCTGAGTTCTTTTCTTTACGATTCTATTCATATTCATTTTATATTTTTAAGTAATCTAGGATTAAAATCCCTACAAGTTGGTATCAAAGCTATATATTTGGTTGTTTTACCGATTTTAGATCTTGCATGTTAGTTTTGAAATATGTTCTTTTGATTGCATGCGATTAAATATGTTTTAAGAAAACTAATTTTGAAAATTAGGTTTTCTGATATTACATGCAATAAAAGATTGACTCTGTTTTCTATTAGTAATTTCCTTTGTCATAGTTATTAATTCTAGATTGTTATCTCTTTCTTTTCTTGCCTTGTTTTAACTTAAATTCATTATTGACTTCTTTTTTTGTTATCACTTTTCTTTCTGGAAACTGCGCTTAAATTGGATCTGAGCGTGCGCTGATCTCAAGAGCAAATGGAAAGAAGATTAATAAATTGGTAATGGCTGCTGCGTTCTCTGATTTTCATCTTTTCTTTAAAAGGCAAAACTACAAGAGGTAACAAATCTAAACTCTAACTCTTTATCTTCTGTGAATTATTTTTGCAAAGGAGCCATTGTAAGTAAAATTCTTCTCTCTTCTGTTTAAATTACTATTACTTATCTGGGAATTAATGTGTTGGTAGATGAGCATTTAACATGTCTGTTCTAGGAGATTAAGTGATCTTGCATGCTTCTTGTTTACATTTCTTAGCAATAATTTCTTGTATGAAGATTATTTCTAATTTTCTTTCTTTAATTGATTTGAAATTTGTTAATGCTGTGAAAGGTTTCTTGAATGACTTATATGTTTATGTAACTTTCTATTATGACCTAGGATTGATTGATAGCTCTAATAATAGGATTAACATAGATATAAGTCAAATTAGAATTCTCCTTTCTCTGTGTCCTTGTTTAAGGTTAGCATTTAATAAATTTGTCAAATCTGTGGTTTCTTTCTACATCACTATTATGTTTCTTTTGGCCTTTTTAAATCATTTAAATCAATTTAAAATCATGTCAGTTGCTAGAGTTAACCTAGAAAAATTTGATGGAAAGATGGATTTTTCTTTATGGAAAAGGAAAATTGAGGCTATTCTAGTCCAACAGAAGTGTCATAGGGCCTTGAATGGCATAGATACACTTCCTGCTGAACCAACACCTGAAGAGAAATAAGACTTGATGGAATTGGCTTATTCCACAATAATCTTGAATCTCACTGACTCTATTTTAAGAAGAGTTAGAGACTGCGATGAAGTCCCTACACTCTGGTCTAAACTTGAATCCATGTATATCACTAAAGATGTGTCCAATGTGTCATATTTGAAAGAAAAACTTTTTAGTTTTAAAATGAATCTAGTTAAATCTATTGATGAGAACCTAGATGAATTTCAAAGATTAATAATGAAACTTGAGTCTATTGATGAAAAGTGTTCTGATGAAAATCAAACTATTTTGCTTTTAAAATCTATGCCTGAAAATTACAGAAATGTTAAAGATGCTTTAGATTATGGTAGGGAAAAGTTAAAAGTAAAAGACATTATTAGTGCTTTAAAACTTAGGGAACTGGAATTAAAAGGGGAAACTAAGTCTAAAGGTCAGCCTAGTGATGCTCTTACTATTAAAGGTAGGGAGGGTAATAATTCTAAAAGGGATAAAAAGGGTAAGTGGATCAACCAACAGTTTAATCCTAAGACTAGTAATGATCATAACGATAATCAGGATGAAAATAAGTCTAAATCATATAAAGACCTAACCTGTTATTATTGTAAGAAAAAGGGACATACTAGGAAATTCTATAGACTTAGGCTAAGTTAACAGAATAGTAATCATAATGGAAATAATAATGAAGGTGGAGCAGTTGATAACACTGCTGAATTAGGAGATATAGAGGCCTTGACTGTTAGTTAACACAGAGATTAAGAATCTTGGATTCTTGACTCTGATTGTACATTTCACATGACACCTAGGATTGAATGGTTTAAAAACTATGAAAATATAGAAGGTGGAAAGGTTTTAATGGGTAATAATTCAACTTGTGAAATTCTAGGAATTGGGACTGTTGAGTTAGTTAGGGATACTAGTGAAAGAATTCTTCTAAAAGAAGTTAGACATATCCCTGGTCTTAGAAGGAATCTTATATCTCTTAGTTATCTTGATAGCAAAGGTTCGAGTTATGTGGCTCAACGTGGAGTCTTTAAGATTGTTAAAGGTACCAGGTGCCTTATAACTGGAAATCTTATAAATGAATCTATTACTTTGTTGGAACCATCTTAGCTGGGTCTAGTTATATCATAAAATAATCTGAACTGACTGATTTATGACATAGGATACTAGGACATATTAGAAATAAAGGTCTTAGTCTGTTATAGAAAAATGGAACCCTGAATATACCTAAATTTGATAAAATTGAAAACTGTGAAACTTGTATTATGGCTAAAACTATAAGACATAGTTTCATTACTGCTAGCAATACATCTAATGTTTGTCTTGACTATGTATATAGTGATTTATGTACCCATGTCTCTTTCAAGGGCACAATACTTTGTGTCCTTTATTGATGATTTCTCTAGGAAAGTATGTATTTATTTTCTTAAGAATAAATTTGATGTTTTTGATAAATTTCTTGAATGGAAAACTTTAGTTGAAAATCAATAGAACACCAAATTGAAAATTCTTAGGATTGATAATGGTCTTGAGTTTGTTAACACTCAGTTTAATAGTCACTGTCTAGAATCTGGAATTATCAAGAATAAGACATGTTCTTATACCCCTCAACAGAATGGTGTTGCTGAGAGGTATAATAGAACTTTCCTTAATAAAGTTAGATGTATGCTATATGAATTAGGGTTAAGTTTTATATTCTGGTTTAAGGTGGAGCTAGATAGGTTAGAACAAAATGTGAATGTTAATGAACCTAATCAACCCACTGAAAATTAGAATAATAATAATAATTATGATGTTGTTGTTGATAACCAAGTTCAAACTAAAATTCAAACTAGGAATGGTTCTTCTAGTTCCAATTCGAGTGATTATGTATTGGTTAGGGATAGGCCTAGGAGAGAAATTATACCTTCCATTTACCTTAATAGGAACATCTATGATTGCAATTATTCTGAGTTTGTTGAGTTTGCTGCTTGTGTTACTGATTGCATAGAGTCTAGTGAACCTAGGGCATTTATAGAAGCATAGAAGTCTAAGGACTGGTCTAAATGGCATACTGCCATGTTAGATCATATTGAATCTCTCAACAAGAATAAAACCTGGATTCAGGTTCCTAAGCCCAAGAATAAGAGAATTATTGGTTGTAAGTGGGTTTTTAAAAGGAAGCTAGAAATCCCAGGTGTTGAGAAAGAGAGATTCAAGGCTAGAGTTATAGCTAAAGGCTACAGTCAAGTTGATGGTATGGATTTTCATGACATATTTTCCCCTGTAGTAAAACATGTATCAATTAGGCTTATTCAATCCATTACTGCTCTCTTTGACTTAGAACTAGAACAATTAGATGTTAAGAATGCATTCTTACATTGTAACTTAGAAGAAGAGATTTACATGTCTCACCGATGGGTTATTAATCGAAGGTAAAGAGTCTTATGTTTGTTCTTTGAAAAAGTCTTTGAATGGCTTGAAACAGTCACCTAGGCAGTGGTACTTAAGGTTTGATCAGTTTATGCTAGAATTGAACTTTAGTAGCAGTAAATATGACTCTTGTATGTATTACATGAAATTGAATGATGGTTCATATGTTTACTTGCTGCTATATGCTAATGACATGCTTATTGCTTGTAAAAATAAATATGAGATTGATAAACTAAAACTTAAGTTGAATTCTAAATTTGAAATGAAAGACCTAGTTGAAGCTAAAAGAATTTTAGGAATAAATATTGTTAGGGATTGGTCTAAGGGAATCCTGTATTTAACTCAAAGTGATTACATTGATACAGTGTTAACAATTTTTAGGTTAAATGATGTTAAATCTGTTACTACACCTATAGGGTCTCACTTTAAGTTGAAAGCTAGTACTTTACCATTGGACAAAACTGAATTTGATTTGATGAGTGAAATTCTATATCAAAACATTGTTGGATATCTCATGTATACCATGGTTTGTACTAGGCCTGATCTTGTATATGGTGTGAGTGTAGTAAGTAGGTATATGAGTAAACCTAGAAAATTGCATTGGTTGGCTGTTAAATGGCTAGCTAGGTATTTAAAAGGTTCTGTTTCTACTTTCTTGTGTTATAAAAGATTTCTGATAGAAATGTCTGTATTGAAGGCTTTTATGATTCTGACTTTACTGCAGACCTTGATAAAAGAAGGTATGTAATAAGGTTTTGTTTTACTTTAGGAAATAACTTGGTTAGTTAGAAATCTAGCCTTTAACACACAGTTGCATTATCTACTATTAAGGCTGAATATATTGCATTAACTGAAGCTATTAAAGAGTCTTTGTGGTTAAAGGTATTGTGACTGAATTAGGCATTAGTCAAGATGTTATCAAAGCACATTGTGATTCCCATTTTGCTACTCACTTGTGTAAAAATGCTATGTATCATGAAAGAACTAAACACATAGACATTAGGTTACACTTTGTTAGGGATATCATTAATTCTAGTACTATTTGTATTGAGAAAATACATACAGATGTTAATCCTACTTATATGCTTACTAAAACTATTCTTGTTGTAAAATTTCAAAAAACTCTAAAGTAGTTGGGAGTTGTTCAGTTTGTGATTTGAAGACTCAAAGCTGTCTCTTGTTGATTCTTTACAGTCTTTGTTAGATTGTAGTTTAGGGTTTATTATATTTGCTATTTTTTGTTTTTCCTTTTTTAGCAATATGTATAGGCTCTAGGTAAATAGATTAGGATGTAATGGTCTTGCATCTTGGTAAATGTATCTACGCAACCAGACTAATCTGAAGCTAACATTGGTGAAGATGGTCCTATAAGCCAAAGGTGGAGATTTATGGATGTTGGCCTAAGGCCCATCTCTACTCACTGAAGCCCAAACTCGGAAGCCCTATGTTTGGATATTGGCCTGGCATATAAAAGGCACATCTTAACTTATTTAAGGTTCATTCCCTTCAAATCCTCTCAAAGTTGTGCCTTATGTTCTCTCTGTCATTTTCCTTCATCTCACTAGATTTATCCTTTTGAAGCTAATCAGTTCATTGTAACTGCCTTGTTTACCAACGACTAGATTTGCTACTACCGCCTTAGTCCCCTATATAAAGAGGTAACTAGGCTCTTTACAGTGTGTGAAAAAAGGCTTGTTATTTTGAGAGAAGATTGATTTCTAGGGTTTGTTTTTAAGTCTGTTAACTGTAAAAGATTAAGAGCTAGTTTTAAGTTCTTTATGTGTAGTTGAATGTATGCATATGTGTTTTAGCATTTGATTGTTAATCGACTTGTAATCTGTTTTTGGAAGACATCTTTCATCAATAAAGCTTTGAAATGGTCTGGTTACAATTTATGAGTTCTTTTCTTTTATGATTCTGTTCATACTCGTTTTATGTTTATGAGTAATCTGGGACTAAAATCCCTACAAATTCTCAAGAAGAGAATAAATCGAATCACGAGGTGGAACCTAGAACAAGTTAAAGGACAAGGATTGAAAAATTATTTGGTCCAGATTTCTTAACGTATATGGTTGAAGCAGAACCTCAAACGTATAAAGAAGCTATAAGCTCAATTGGAAGTCCTTTATGGAAAGAAGCCATAAGAAGTGAAAATGATTCCATCTTGCAAAATCATAGATGGGAATTAGTGGACATTCCTCCCGGAACTAAGCCACTAAGTTCTAGATAGATTTTCAAACGTAAGCTAAAAGCTGATGGAACAATTGATAAGTACAAGGCTTGTTTAGTCATAAAAGGTTATAGACAAAAAGAAGGCCTTGATTACTTTGATACGTATTCTCCAGTTTCAAAAATAACTTCCATTAGGATGATACTTGCAATTGCCGCTTTGAGAAATCTTGAAGTACATCAAATGGATGTGAAAACAGCTTTTCTAAATGGAGATCTTGAAGAAGAAATCTACATGGAACAACCCGAGGGTTGTGTAGCTTTTGGTCAAGAAAGGAAAGTATGTAAGTTGGTAAAGTCTTTATATGGATTAAAGAAAGCACCAAAACAATGGCATAAGAAATTTTATGATGTCATGATGGCAAGGGGCTATCGTATAAATGAGTGTGACAAATGTATATATGTCAAAACTACTAATGAAGGATATGTTATTCTATGTTTGAATGTTGATGACATACTCATTGTTGGAAGCAATGAGAGAATGGTTAAGAGTACCAAGAATATGTTAAATTCTAAATTTGACATGAAAGATATGAGACCGTCTAATGTAATTCTAGGCCTCAAAGTTCAACGTTCACCTAACGGTCTTGTATTGACACAGTCATACTATGTGGACAAGATACTTAGCAAGTTCAACAAATGTGATATTGGTATACCCAAAACACCGTTAGACGTTAGTCTACATTTGTCTAAAAATAAAGGTGAATGTATCGACCAAGTGGAATATGCAAGGGTTATAGGCAGTTTGATGTACCTTACAAGTTGTACAAGGCCTAATATTGCTTATACTGTAAGTAGTTTAAGCAGATTTATGAGTAATCCAGGTAAAATCCATTGGAACGCGATCGTAAGAATACTAAGGTATTTGCGATATACTCGTAATTATGGACTACACTATATAAGAGAACCTATTGTACTGGAAGCATATTCTAATGCTAGTTGGATAGCTGACATCAAGAATTCTAAAGGTAAAAGTGGATATATGTTCACTCTAAGAGGAGGAGCAGTGTCTTGGAAATCCTTAAGGCAAACGATTATAACTCATTCCACAATGGAAGATAAACGATTATAACTCAATCCGAAATGGAAGCTAGGTTTGTAGCCTTGGATAAAATGGGAGAAGAAGCCGAATGGCTATGTAACTTCTTAGAGGATATTCCAGAATGACCTAAGATTATGCCCGCAATTTGTGTACATTGCGATAATCAAGCAGCGATTAAAATAGCACAAACTGTTATGTATAATGGTAAGTCGAGACACATGCTTCGTCAACATAATACCTTTAGACAACTGATCTCAATGTCAGTTATGTCTAATGATTTTGTAGGATCAAAGGATAACATTGCGGATAGCCAAAGGGTTAAATCGAGATCAAGTTGAAAAGACACCTAACGGAATGGGACTAAAGCCTATGAATATATAAGGCGCTACGTGAAGGAAAACCCAACCATGTTTGACTTGGGATCCTAAGATCTTGGTTCAATGGGACAACCTAATTGCACAAACCTTGTGTGGTCACTGTAGGGGTAACCCCGTGTCCATTTCTGTGATATAAACAGTGAAAATACGGGGTTAAGGTTAAGCTATGCTTTTAATGATCCTTTGTGCATCAACGATTGAGCAAAAGAGATCACCTATGTGACAGTAAAGTGGGGTCGCTTTAAAGGATACTATTAGGGCTTAGTAATCTAAAGCTCTTGTAGATCCAGGAGATGTTCATGACCATAACAAACATAACCATGAGAACTAAAAAATCGTGATGTGTTGATATTTATATGGATTATATCATCGTTTACATAAACAGTTTGACTGGAGATCCCAAGATCTTGGTTTAATAGGATAACCTAATTGTATAAACCTTGTGTGGTCACTGTAGGGGTAACCCTGTGTCCATTTTTGTGATGTAAACAGTGATAATAACGGGTTAAGGTTAAGCTATGCTTTTAATGATCCTTTGTGCATCAACAGTTGAGCAAAAGTGATCACCTATGTGTGAGTGAAGTGGGGTCGCTTTAAAGGATACTATTAGGGTGTAGTAATCTAAAACTCTTACAGAACCGGGAGATGTTCATAACCATAATGAATATAACCATGAGAACTAAAAAATCGTGATGTGTTGATATTTGGGTGGGTTATATCATCGTTTACACAAATGACACTATGAGCACTGGATTTTAATAATTCTTCTCATGAAACTATGATGAGAGCTATATGATGCGATGTATTTCAAGTGTTGTCCATCAAAGGTGTTCCTACTACTGCAGAGTTGAGTTTGGCAAAAGTTTGGAGACCTAGTCTACCCTTAGGGACCTGTATGGGTGCTGCCTGGTAGTACAGATCCATCGGCAGACCCGTATGGGTCATTCCTTCTATACTCCTAGGGAAGGTCCCGTACGGGTCCCTCAGAACCCGTATGGGTGGGGCCCTACCCTAATGGGTCCTCTTGTTGCCTAAACATGCTCTTTTGGAAGGGAATCCTTTCCTATTTCGGGAAAAGGCAGGTCATGAACGCGGTTTATTGCATTCAGACCTCCTTTCCCCTATAAATAGGGCCCTTCTCTTCACATTTTACACAAACATCTCATATGAAAATTATACTAAAACTCTAGCAATTTCTATAGGTATAGAAAAGGTATAGTAAGGGTATAGGAGGTATAAAATAGGGAGAAAACCCTTCCTTTGAGGTTTTGTCCACATTTTATTCATTCCTAGCTTCTTTTATTAGAATTTAAGGGTGATTCTATCCATAAAAATACTCACCTAAATAGTCTTATTTCATCATCTACTTTAGACAGGCTCTCTCAATAGTAAAGGGATCATCTCAAAGTGGGTTCACGCCGCAAAGGTAACACTCCTGAGTTTCAAAGAGACTCACATATCAGTTATTTCATTATCATTATTCTCTGTTCCTTCTATTATATCTGTTCCTTTCATTTCTTGTTTCGGGTCTGGTCCTAACCCATATGAGCCTTGTTAGCACCATATATCCCCAAAGACATCAAATCGGTGAGCCATACTCATACGGAAGGAAATCCCTCTTTATCTTAGTTTTCTACCACCAATCTATTAATCTATCAACTGAACTGAATAAAGTTTCTGCCTGGACCAGACAGGACCCGTACAGGTACACCATACCTGTACTGGTCCTCCTTGGTAGCTGTACAGGTCCTACCCACCCGTACGGGTACCAGCTCTAGGCAAATTCTAGAACTCATTTTAACTGGTTAAAAATCAATCCAACTCACCATTTGCCATGCAATCATTTTCACTAATAACCTGGTAAATCAAACCATGAAAGTTAAAATGTGTTTTCACAATAAAATACGCTGAAGTGCTGATTTATAATGTGCTATAAACTGTGCTAACATCTGTGGATGCAGGGGAATTTATTTTCATTTTTGTTTTATAACTTAGAATAAAATGTATAGGTTCTCTTTGCAATTCCCCCATTTTTCTGCCGGTTGTGATTTTCATTCCCCCATTTATTGCTTGTGCTTTATTATAATATGTAAACGCATGTAACGAGTGTGAAAGAGTGTAGAAATAGGATTTCTGTGATAATTCCCTAAATGATGAAAACTAAAACGGTTTTTCGCGGTGAATGTAATTTTGAATCAACTAAATGAGAAATAAGTGACTCATCCGATACCCTAATCTCTGATCTAATAGGTATAAGTCTCCCACCCAGAGGGAACCTAACCAAAACTCTTTCTCAAGTAGACAACTTAGGTGGCGACTCTATTAATTGTATCGAGATTTGGGTCTCGATTCTTTTATTCATTAGAATTGGCTTATTGTGCAAAATTTTACTAAAAATGTTTTGTCACGCCTAAATCTAACCAAACCCCTAGTGGGGACCGAAAATTATTTACTTGATTCAACCGCTTTTGTTTTCATCATTTGCAAAAATTAGCACACTCTATTTTCTCACCTCCTTATCTCTTTAGCTAGATGTGCTCTTCTTCTAGCGCTAGGTTAAGGTGCCCTATTATTTTTGTGACACTCGCAACAGTGATACTCATGACCACCAGGGATATTGGGGACACCTTAGTAGGTGGAGCACTCATTGCCATCTCCCTTCAAAAGAGGCTTAATGCGATGGGAACCTTCTACATCAACTTCTGATATGTCCCTACACCATTCTTATCGAAAGCTATAGAAATTTAACCCTTTAGGTACCTTGATTTCTGTGTAAGATTAGATTAAGGAAGAATACCCTCAGACTTGGCGGGAGAAATAAGGATGGAACCGATTGATTCGCATATGTTGTGTCACATACCCTTATGATTAACCCTACCATGCATCATTGTAATTTATGCATGCATACCACATCCCATGCATGTACTGATCTCTTAGTTACCGCCTCAATTCAAGACAAAAATCGACAATCCCATCCATTACTTATCCCGAGCACTATCATAGCTCAGCTTGGTCAGTCAGTTCAACCAGCAAACCCAATGCTCTGCATAATTAGTAGTGGGACCCATTCACTCCGTCAAGAGGCTATCCTATAGTTTTGCCGTAGTAAGGGTTCGAGTCGGCTACCGGACTTTATGGTTATGCTAAAGGGGACAATCCTCCCTCATTTCATGGGTTTACCCTATGGTATGACCCACGACCAAGTGGTTCATCCTATAACTCTTGATGATATCTCACCTTGGGGTACTCCTCTGCTGAGCCTTTTTAAGAAGCTGAAGAAATACCAACTGATTGACCATCTTCGACCTTGTGTTTCGCCAAAACCTGAGGAGAGGGGCAACTTTTGCATATATCATGTCAGCCCTGATCATCCAACTAGGACATGTGAGGACCTCCTCAAAGCCATCACAACACTAATTGACAAAGGAAAAGTCTATGAGCCCTAAAGGAGAGGGGATAAAGTAGCCATAATTAACTCGGGATTAGAAGAAAGTGAGGTATAGAAATGCATCATGAAGACCAAGAAAGCAAGAGAAGAGTCGTCCATACTTGACCTTATAGCCATCCGATAATGGAGCTAGGAACCTGTCCATGACTACTTTCAGAGGTGGTTAACCATCACAGTATCCCTTGAAAGGAAACCTCAGGAGAAGGAATTAGCTGACTGATTCATCTTCAGGTTATCTTCTCACCTCCGCAAGATAGCATTTATGAGTGCATACAAAACTATCCATGAGAGCTATGAAGCAGCTATAGAAGTAGAAAAATGTGCCAAACAAATGGAAGACAGTGATCCATTGAAGATTGAAGTATTTAAAGCCATTGATACTCTTACCACTTCAATATACACTATCTTATGTTTGGGGGATAAGAAGAAGACACCAATTCAGAAAGCCTTGAGAAACCTGGCCCAAGCCATGAGGGAAGATGTGGATGATGTATTGACTGAGAAACAGTTGCAAGACCTAGATCATGACCTGACTCACATTCTGATGAGTGACCAAGAAGGCCCACTGCCTATGGAGGATGACAATGCAATTATATGTAATTGAAAATGATGTAGCCTTCAGGCATCCTAATAATAATGATAATGATTTTACTTTCTTGTTTGATGTTTTGGCTAACTGCACCATGCATTCATCTAACCATACACATAGCATTTTTAGCATTCATGATACTTTATTGCATGACATTAACTTGGGTACTAAGGAAAATCCAAAAATGATAACTATTTCCAGTGGTTTGACCCCTATCGAAAAAAGAGAAATGATAAAAGTGCTTAGAAAATATGTTAACGCCTTTGCTTGGTCCTACAAAGACATCCTCAGGGTAGATCACTAAATTTCTGAGCATCGCATCCCGACTGATCCCAAGTTCAAACTAGTCAAACAAAAGTTAAGAAGGTTACGTTAAGAATAGGCCGATAAGATCAAAGCTGAAGTTACTAGATTACTGGAAGCCAAATTCATTGAAGTAATCGAGTACCCGAAATGGTTAGCAAATGTTGTCCCGGTTCCTAAGAAAGATGGAAGGGTCAGAATGTATGTAGACTTTTATGATATAAACAAGGCATCTCTCAAGGAGGACTTTTTGTTACCGCATATCGATGTGTTGGTAGACAGCGCTACCAGGGCCGTAATATACTCAATCTTAGATGGGTTCTCTGGTATAATCAGATTCTAATGGACATTGTCAACAAGGTCAAGATGGCCTTCATCACAGAATGGGGAGTGTATTATTATAAGGCAATGCCTTTTGGGTTAAAGAATGCAGGGGTAACTTATCAAAGAGCTGCGACAGCTTTACTACACGACATGATCCATAAAGAGGTTGAGGTTTATATAGACGACATGTAGTAAAGTCTAATATGAGGGAAGAGCACCCTGAGATTTTAGAAAGATTCTTGACTAGAATCAAGAAGTACAATCTGCACTTAAATCCAAAGAAGTGTGTGTTTGGAGTCACATATGGAAAACTCTTGGGCCACATCATTAGTCAGAGAGGAATCGAGGTCGACCCTGATAAGGTTAGAGCTATTCAAGGAATGCCTATTTCCGGAGCTAAAAGGGAAGTCAGGTCATTCCTTAGATTGCTCCAGTATGTAAGTCATTTTATTGCCAACCTAACGACCGTATGTGAGCCAATCTTTAAGTTGTTGAGAAGAAAGTAGCTAATAGAGTGGAATGAGCAATGCAGATAGCATTTAACAAGATAAAGGCTTATCTCATGAGCCCTCCAGTTTTAAAGCCTCGGATGCCCGGCAAGCCGCTGATTCTATATTTGGCCATAGAAGAGTCGTCTGTAGGGGCAATGTTTGTTCAGGAACAAGAGGATAAGAGCGAGCATGCCATCTACTATTTAAGTAAGAAGTTGTTAGAATATGAGATGAAATACACGGCAGTAGAAAAGACCTATACAACAATGGTATGGTTGAGTAAAAAGTTGAGGCACTACTTCCAGTCCTACAAAATTTAAGCAGTTGCAAAGGTTGATCCAATAAAGTATCTTTGTCAATCCCCCACATTGGCGGGGAAACTCTTTCATTGGCTCTTGTTACTATCTAAGTTTGATATTGAGTATGTCATGAAGAAGGTAATTAAGGTGAGAGCAGTGGCAGAGTTTTTGGCAAGTCAACCCCTAAAGTTTGACTATATCAAAAATCTGGATTTCCCTGATGAGCAGTTAATAGAAGTGAAGGCTAAAAAAGCCGAATGGACCATGTATTTTGATGGGGCTATGAATCAAAAGGGCGTAGGTCTTGGGATAATCATCGTTACACCACAAGGTGAGGTTATTCTACTAAGAAAATGGTTGGAGTTTTCAGTCACCAATAACGGGGCCGAGTATGAGGCTTATCTCTTTGGTCTTGATGCTCTCTTAAAGATAGGAGCAAGGGAAGTCAGGGTGATGGAGGACTCCGCATTAGTGATAAAGTATGTCATAGGAGAGTGGGAAATGAAGGAAGAGTCACTCCGGCCATATATGGAAGTAGTTTGGGATTTGTTAGGGCGGTTCAACCAATGCCTCTTCTAGTATATACCGAGGGAAGAGAATTAGATGGTTGATTCCTTGGCTACCCTAGCTTTGATGTGGGAGGGAGAAGAGGCCTAACCCATCCATTCGCTTATAGTAGAAATAACTCATTCTCCATTTTATGAGAAGGTTCAGGATATGGTTGTAGAGGAGAAAAGGTATGTTGGTACAATGGCATTAAAAAGATTCTGAAAGAGGGGAAGTGCCTCGAAGGCTCATCAAGCTCAAATAGTCTAACCCTCAAAAGGTTGGCCACCCAATTCAGACTAGTCGGTGAAGAGCTCTTCAAAAGGACAGCTGAAGGTTTATTATTAAGGTGCTTAATAGAAGAAGAAGCAGAAAGGGTAATGACTTAAGTACATTCAGGGGATTGTGGTCTGCATATGAATAGGATGGCTTTAGCTAGAAAGATTCAAAGAATGGGGTACTACTGGACCACAATGAACTCTGACTGTATCAACAAGGTCAGGAAATGTCATGAATGTTAGATTCATCGGGACATAAAACATCTCCCTTCATCCGAGCTTCATAATTTATCTACTCCTTGGCCTTTCTCGGCGTGGGAGATAGATATAATCGATGGAATTCGACCATCATCAACCAACGGTCATTGATTCATTATAACCGCGGTTGATTATCTTTTAAAATGGGTAGAGGCCGAATCTACACCAACATCACCGCCAGGAAAATGGCCAAGTTCATAGAGAGACATATTTTTATGAGATATGGAATTCTACACCATGTAATTTCTGATATTGGGGTTTAGTTTCAGGGGGCCACGACTGAATTATTTGAGAAGTTCAACATCGAGCATCACAGATCTTCTCCATATAGGCAATAAACTAACAGGGTAATTGAGGCTGCCAATAAGTCAATCAAGAAGATTTTGTCAAAGATAGTAGCTACCTATAGGGATTGGGCTGATAAGCTTCCATTTGTAGTTTGGAGGTATAGAACCAGCGTAAGAACACCCACTGATCAAACACCTTTCTCCTTGGTATATGGAATGCAAGCCATACTACCGGTTGAAACAGAAGTAAGATCTCTAAGAGTGGCACTTGAATCACAATTAAGAGAGTCAGATTGGGCAAGAGTCAGGTATGAACAGTTGAATGCGATAGATGAAAAGCGGATCAAGGCACTTGACCATCTCCAGATGTACCAATAGCGCATGGCTCAAGCTTATAACAATAGAATCAGATACCCGAAACAACCTCTTAAAGCGGGTGATCTGGTCCTCAAGTACCTACACCAGGTCAACACTGACGCTAGGGGCAAGTTCAGGCCTAATTGGGAAGGACCATTTATCATAAAGAAAGTCCTTAGTAAAAGGAGAATCAAGCTTATGGACATGGATGGAAATGAGTTTGTGAATCCAGTGAATCAAGATAGGCTCAAGCATTATCATGTTTAGGTGAAAAGAGCTAAATTATAAAAAAGCAGCACAAAGAATAAAAGAAATTAAGAATAAAACACTCGGCGAGCGGTCCTCTACTGCTCGGGCAAAAATTAGGGTGCAACCCGTTGATTAGTATCCCGCAAAATGGATCAGGCAAAAATTAGGGCACTCCAACGCAAATAGAGCCCGCTAACCTAAAAACCCGAAAAGGGCGGCTTAAGCAAAAGTTAGGGTATCGAGAGAAAAATGTTAGTTGTCTTCTAGAAAATCTGTAAAAGACTAGTAGGGGTTAACCATGGGAAATTGTTACCATTGCCCATGTACTCAAATTAATCTCATTAATGAACATGTTATGATTTTGCTAAGAATCTTGGTCTTATGAATGCATGCATGTTCTTAGGTGAAATAATCGTTGGTATGTGAACATCAATTTTTCTATACGTGTTATGCATTATTGTATTCGTCTTTACCACACATTTGTAATATTCAGAAAAGCCTACTGGATTGAAAACCCGAAAGGGAGGTCCAAGCAAAAGTTAAGGCAAAAAGAAAAAGTCTGCTGGATTGAGCCGTCAAGGATAATTCAGGCAAAAATTAAGACAGCCTGCGGGACTGAAAACCTGAAAGGGCGGTCTCGGCAAAAATTAAGGTAAAGAAAAAGAAAAGCTTGCTAGGTTGAATACAAGAAAGGGCAGTCTAGGCAAAATTTAAAACTAAAAAGAAAAAGTCCATTGGGCTGAGCCGTCAAGGATAATTCAGGCAAAAATTAGGACAAAAAGAAAGAAAATAAATGTTCAATAGGTCCCCTCACATCGAGTATCCTATGCAAAAGTTAGAACGTCGCTTGGTCCCCTCACTATAAAATCACTGGACAAAATACGGGTTCATAAGGCAACGATACTCAATAATCTCAATTCAAGAAAAGTCAATATGCATAATAGTGAAATATCAAAAGTACCAATCCAAAGTTCATAATCAAAACAAGCTACGCGGGGCCCAAAAATATCAAACAGTTCAGAAGATAATTATAATCTAAGCTGCTGGAGGATCCTGTCCCTAGCGACCCTCCTGAGTCTGGTCCTCAGTATCCACCAGCAGATAACCCACATCTATAGTCATATGGTCCTCGGAGTTACCAGCACTAGTAACTGGCTGGATAGGGGCCCTAGTCTCTGAGGTCCCTGCAGCAGCCCTAGCAGCATCACTCCCCTCAACATGCTAATCTACGCCCCTCTTAGTCACTAGATATGTAGAAAGATCATCCTCGGACTCATCATCAGAAGGAAATGGCATCTGCCTATCCTGAGTCATCCTTGCTAGCTGACACCTTAATGTCTCAATCTCGGCCATCACCTGAGCAGTCTCAACCCTAGCTTGATTGATCTCAGCGGTGGCTGCCCGCAGCTGCTCCTATAAAAATTTGGCTCTCTCCTCAGAAGCGTCCAAATCCTGGGTGGACTGATTATGCTCCATGGCCAGCAAAGTCTGCAATAGAAATAATAAGATTAGTACACATACATAAATGTCATAGCATACATCATGCATGGTTTGTTAAAATTTTGCTGGTAAAAGAAACTTACTAAAGCTAATACGTCATGGGTCAATAGCAAAAAAATAACCCCGGGCTATCCTCTCGACCTCGGGAATGGTCACCTAAAAAGAAAGGGTCACATCAGGATAAGACGCCCTAAGTAATTACAATAATGGACAAAGTCAAAGGTAAAGGATTCCTTATATAAGTGGAGCCAAAAGGAGTGAAACTAATAGGCTGGATCGACTCCTCGAGTTTCTTGACAGCTTGATTCCCCGAATGGTCGAGGATCTGGAAGAAAGCATCCAACCCAGCTCAGAGGACACCCTGCCTCACAGATCCAGAAGTTCGAGACCTCTTCAGTAGTGGCTTAGAGGCGACAACAGCAGCAGCGACAGGTCTCTTTTGCATGGAAGCAGGAGGCTGTAGCAATAAAGAATCAAAACTCAAGATCACAGTCAATTTTAAAAAGTAACAAAGTATTCATAAAGGTCAAGTTAGAGACATACTGAGAAGAAGGGATAGCAGACATAGCCGAGCCCCTGGTGTTTCGGACTATAGATGAACCCCTGCAGTCGCCCCTCGGTTCACCCTCCTCATCATCGTCATCATCATTATCCTTAATATCACTCGAGTGAAACTCCAGAGGATAGTCCTCATGGTGAATCCTATCTCAGGGAGGAAGGAGGGAGGAATCAACAAACTCAGCATGAGGGCCCTCTACAGATAGCATGCGAGCTCCCTCGCTTAATAAATACAGCCCTTGATTGGTCCCCAGCCTGAGATAAGGCCAGAAAATGCTAGCCGGGATCAGGGGAGGGATTAGTCTCTCCATCATGGCACTGGTCCTCCACCCCCAGACCAGCTCGCCGAAATACCTCTCATAGGAGAGTTGTGACTCTAGGACAAAGCGGCGGTCATCCACACCAGCACGTATCTACTCGATAGCTCTATATGTGATCAATCTCTCCCATAGGTCTCAAATAACCTGTACGAAATAAATGCACTATGATTATCGCAACCTAGTAAATAAAGTTTCTACTAATGGTTGAAGTGTAAAATGCAGGTTTACCTAATCTGAGCGCAGCTGGCTTAAAATCTCTCGATACTGTGCTATGGTCAGGGGCTGATTCTGCCAAGGCCCCATCCAGCTAGATATGATGTACGACATCTCAGGCTGCAGGGGCAAACCTGGTCTAGGAGTCAACTAGTGCTGGAAAGCCCAAATCTGCGAGAAAAAGTAAGGATTAGTTGCAATACAGGTTGAGACAAAAGGTTAAAGCACAAGAGATTAGCTTGGAATTTACCATTAATATCAGATGGTAGATCTTGAGCTTAGACTGCTTACCCTGTACTCCAACGTCCTGTCTATAGTATAGCTATGCTAGGATAGCCCGACACCAGTTCTTGCCAGGCATGGTGGCAAGTTTCTCTACAATAAAGAGCAAACCGTAGTTGAGGTTGCTCAAGTAGACTAGGAAGAAGATGGTGGTAAGAAATATCAGCAAGGGAGATCAGGCATACTGGTCCCTCTTGTCAGTCGTAATAAGACTCGGCTGCCTAATCTAGTAAGCATGCAAATCCTCGTACTTGAGCTTATTCGTCCTGCCCGAATGAAGCCTAAGTAGTCTAGTAATGTAGGCCTTCACCTCAGGCCGAGAATGCCACCGGTTAGCATAAACATCAAAATAGACCACATCCCCGTTCCACTCCAGGCGCGTCATTGTGCACACATCTGGGGGAGTGATGGTGACCTCCCCAATAGGCAAGTGGAAAGTATGGGTCATCTCCGACCACCTCTTAGTCAAAGCTGAAACAACACCAGTCGCCAACATCTTAGGGGCCTTAGGGATGGCCCTGATAATGTCACTGAAGTCGAAAGAATCGATGCAAGTCAGCAACTCCGTATCCCCTATGGCACGAATCTCCTCATAACATTTCCTGTAAAAGCTTAGGGCTCCCACAGTCTTATATTGGAACTGTAAAGACAGAATTAAGGATCGATAGGTTTAGGATATAGCAGAAAAGTCAGAAATAGGGAAAAGATTACAGAAAGCAAAGTAGCCAGCATTCTGCCCCTAAGGATAGGACCCGTACGTATAAGCCCCACCCGTATAGGTCCCCTGCAAGTAGTACCTCTTTAAAAAGTCCCCCAAAAAATCCAAAACCATCCAATCTCAGCCAAAGTTCATCCAAAACTATCCTAAAAGCATCCTAGGCTAAAGTTACATGCATCAGGCTCTATTCCAAGGTCCAAAACACCCTAATTCATGCCAAAATTTGAAAAATTGCCAGAGGTTTAAAATTGGAAAATGGAGAATCAAGCGGAATTACCTAGATCTTTTAGGCATGGGTCTCGGGAGAAGGGATTAGTGGCACTTTAGAGATAGGAGTAAGCCTCAAGAATGAGTCTTCCCCGCAAAACGCATACCTAAAGCCCTGAATCATCCACCGAGGACAAGTCCTGGAGTCTAAGGGTGAAACAGCTGGCCTTTAGGGTCTTTTTGTACATGTTTGGTTGATTGCAGGAAGAAAAGCATCGGAATTATGAAATAGGAAATTTTAGGTATGAGGTGATATATGACGGGGCTCGTCTGCCTTTTGAAACCCCCATCATGCTCGTACGGATCTAGCTCACCCGTATGGGCCATCTCTTGCCATCCAGTGGTGGATTTTTGTATCAGTGTTTCAGCAAGCACCAAAAATTCATCCAGTCCAAGTTTGGGGCCAACCCCCCTCCCTTTCAACCTTACATCTCTGTTATATTTGGGATAAGTCCCTTTGCTCAGCTGAATCCTTGATTGAAGGGGGAAAAATAATTTTGTTTTCACAAAAGTCAATCAAGAATCAAGGTAAGCCATTTTTGAATTGAGCACTCATCAGGAAAATTTTTATGTACAGGTCCATCCTAGCACAAGAATTCTTACCCAGCAAATAAGTTTTACAAGAAATGGCCTCCCCAGTAGAAGAAGCTTTACTCAAAGGATATCGCTTCCCTCCCCAGCTGAGGAATCACCAGATCCCAAGGGCATCCCCCCACTTTCTAGTAGAGGAATCATTAAGAACCCTAGTGGCACCCCACTCTAGGGTCATTCCCAACAAAGGAATCAAGTCCCAAAGGCACCCCTCACTAACCCAGGGGCATCCCCCCATTTCCTAGTAGCGAAATCATTCAATTAAGGGGCATCCCCCTATTTCCCAGTAGCAGAATCATTCAATCTAAGGGCATCCCCCTATTCCTCAGCAGTGGAATCAGTCAAGGGGCATACCCCCCATTTCCCAACAGCAAAACCAGTCAATCTAGGGGTATCCCTCCATCGTCGAGCCTTCCAATGGGCATTCTTTGAGAGGCACCCTTCCAAGGGGCATTTCATTCCAAAGCGATCAGGCCAAACCCAACATTTCCTGCACATAATTTTTAGTTTATCTCATCCACACTTCTTTATTCTTAATTAAAGGGGCAAAAATATTTTTGTTTTCACAAAAGTCAGTTAAGAGTAAAGAGGTGTCTGCTTGGACAATGACTAACTCGGTGTTTGATTGTTGTCTCTTTTTAGGTTACTCAAATTCCCCAGTAGGAGAGTCATTCGCCTTAGGAAAGGGATACATCACTGGTCAGGGAAGTTGATCCACCTTAGGAAAGGGATACACTAGTCAGGAAAGCAGATCCACCTTAGGAAAGGGATACACCAGTCAGGAAAGTCGATCCGCCTTAGAAAAGGGCTACACCATCAGAAAAGTCGATCCGCCTTAGGAAAGGGATACACCAGTCAGGAAAGTCAATCCGCTTTAAGAAATGGATACACACATCTTCCCCAGAGAAGTCATCAGCAAAAGGAAAGTCATCCGCCTCAGGAAAGGGATACGCATTAGTAAAAGGAAAGTTGTCCACCTCAAGAAAGGGAAACGCATTAGCAAAAGGAAAGTCATCCGACTCAGGAAAGGGATACGCATTAGCAAAAGGAAAGTTATCTGCCTAAGGAAAGGGATACGCAGTGGCAAAGGAAAGTCATCCGCCTCAAGAAAGGGATATACATGGTAGCAAAAGGAAAGTCATCCACCTCAGGAAAGGGATACGCATTAGCAAGGAAGGTCATTCACCTTAGGAAAGGGATATGCACGGTAGCAAAAAGAAAGTTATCTACCTCGGGAAAGGGATATGCACGGTAGCAAAAGGAAAGTCATCCCCTTAGGAAAGGGATACACATTCCCTAGTAGAGTTACAAGGGGTACGCATCAGCAAAGGAAAGAAGTCTGCCTCAAGAAAGGAACTAACCTATATCATCACCATAGGTACAATTTCTAAACCCTTGCTCACATCATGAGATCATACAGATCCGTATTTGTAGTGATCCCATGAGGGGCAGTCTGTGAGCACTGGATTTTAAAAATCATTCTTACAAAACTATGACAAGAGCTATATGATGCAATGTCTTTCAGGTGTTGTCCATCAGAGGTGTTCCTACTACTGCAGAGTTGAGTTTGGCCAAAGTTTGGAGACCTAGTCTGCCCTTAGGGACCCATCCGGGTGCTGCCTGGTGGTACGGATCCACCGATGGAATCGTATGGGTCATTCCTTCTATACGCCTGGGGGAACCCGTATGGGTCCTCTAGAACTCATATGGGTCCTCTTGTTGCCTAAACAAGCTCTTTTGGAAGGGAATCCTTTCCTATTTTAGGAAAAGGCAGGTCATGAACACGATTTATTGCGTTCAGACCTCCTTTCCCTTATAAATAGGGCCCTTCCCTTCACATTTTACACACACATCTCATATGAAAATTATACTAAAACTCTAGCCATTTATATAGTTATAGAAAAGGTATAGTGGGGGTATTGGAGGTATAAAATAGGGAGAAAACCCTTCCTTTGAGGTTTTGTCCATATTTTATTCATTCCTAGCTTCTTTTATTAGAATTTAGGGGAGATTCTGTCCATACAAATACTCACCTAAATAGTCTTATTTCATCATCTACTTTGCCCGGGCTCTCTCAACAGTAAAGGGATAATCTCAAAGCGGATTAACGCTGCAAAGGTAGCGGTCCTGGGTTTTAAAGAGACTCACATCTCAGTTATTTCATTATCATTATTCTATGTTCCTTCTATTATATCTATTCCTTTCATTTCTTATTTCGGGTTTGTTCCTAACCCGTATGAGCCTTATTGGCACCATATATCCCGAAAGATATCAAATAGGTGTGCCATACTCATACGGAAGGAAATCCCTCTTTATCTTATTTTTCTACCACCAATCTGTTAATCTGTAAACTAAACTAAACAAAGTTTCTGCCTGGACTAGACAGGACCTGTACGGGTACACCATACCCATACCAGTCCTCCTTGGTAGCCATACGGGTCCCATCCACCCATACGGGTACCAGCCTCGGGCAGATTCTAGAACTCATTTTAACTGGTTAAAAATCAATCTAACTCACCATTTGCCATGCGATCATTTTCACTAATAATCTTGTAAATCAATCCACAAAAGTTACAATGTGTTTTCACAATAAAATACGCTGAAGTGCTAATTTATAATGTGCTATAAACTGTGCTAACGTCTGTGGATGCAGGGGAATTTATTTTCATTTTTGTTTTATAACTTTGAACAAAATGCATAGATTCTCTTTGCAATTCACCCATTTTTCCCCCGATTGTGATTTTCATTCGCCCATTTATTGCTTGTACTTTATTGTAATATGTAAACGCATATAACGAGTGTGAAAGAGTGTAGAAATAGGATTTTTGTGATAATTCCCTAAATGATGAAAACTAAAACGGATTTACGGGTGAATGTAATGTTGAATCAACTAAATGAGAAATAATTGACTCATCCGATACCCGAATCTCTGATCCAATAGGTATGAGTCTCCCGCCCAAGGGAACTGTACCCAAACTCTTTCCTAAGTAGACAACTTGGGTGGCATCTCTATTAATTGTATTGAGTTTTGGGTCTCAATTCTTTTATTCATTAGAATTGGCTTATTGTGCAAACTTTAACTAAAAATGTTTTGTCACGCCTAAATCTAACCAAACCCCTAATGGGCCCCACCTCTCACACAGGCGCCAAGGGAGACCCACACGTCATCGACACCTCACAAGCACAATAGTTCAAGGACATTGCGTCTACTAGTCAGCCAATAAAGTAAATATACTTTCACAAGGGAAGGTTCAAAGGTTGTAACCTACCTATTCTATGCAAATATTTACCGAAGAGCATTTTCATCCTTCGATTTCTGAAAGCGTCTGTTTCATTTTCTTTTCCAATTTTCATTCATGTGGGGGATTGTTGGAAATATGACATATAAGATAATGTTGTGCATTATCTACCTTAGGCTAAATTACAATATGGAAAAGCTATGATTTGAATAACATGAAATATGTCATTGTATTCTACACTTCGAGAGCTTTCTAATGATATATTACACGCCTAAAACAGATTAGCGGTGAATGAGAAATTATAGTTTAAAGTTTGAACATCTGTCAAATTTAGACGCGCTAAATCGATGATTCGGTACTGAAAAATATTGACATGTCATATTTATATTTTCACCAGATTTTTATTTAAATTTAATGGGTTTTAATCCCTTAATCAATATGATTTCTTGTAACCTTCATGGTTAATGAGCATAAATTGGTGGTTACAAGGGTTAATGCTCTTTAAGCCAATTTAATTCATGTTAATGCCATCTACCCTATAAATACCCTACTCTTCTAGCCTTTCTCTGCACACTTTCTTCATTCTTCTATTATTGAAAAGTTCTAGCTAATTCTTATTTACTTTGTGGTTTATTTTTTTGATTTTCATACTAAAAAAATACTCTTCAAAGTTTTCATTTCTTTTTAAGAGAAGTCTACTTAGTGTTAGGTTCTTGTAATTTGCTCTACAAACGGTTAGAGTTCGCCTACGATTGCGGTTGTATCCTGGGAGACAAATTCACCGGTAGCGGATGAATAATTGTCTTAAGAAAACTGAAGTTTCAGGCCTCCGCAATAACTTTGTTACGGTTAAAGGTTTGAGAGTATTTCTATTATTTGTTCATTTGTCACTTTTATATATTTGTTAATTTCATTGTAATCTTGTTCCTATTAAAAAAATATATAATAATATTTATTTTATTTTTATACCGGGTTCTAACACCGGATATTTAATACCCTTCTCTAATCCAACAGTTGAGTATTTATGAGAGTGTATCTATATATTCTTTTCATCTTAATCAAATGGTTCCTCATAAATACTCAACCGTTGGATTGGAGGAAGGTTTTAATACCCGGTACCTTGTAAAATAAGTTGATGTACCATTATGTTAAGTATTAAAGTTCACGTACTATTACGTTAGTAGGGTTAAAGTTCGTGTACCATCAATGATTTTAACCCCAATTTTTTGAAGCCACATACCCTATTAAGAAAAAAAAATCTCAGACCTAGTTTGGGTTTAGAATGTGATACCTGAGATGTGGGGGTGACCCCATATTTATAGGAGTGTATTTCATTCATTGGCGGTGAGGAGTCCTTATTAGGTAAAGATCCTGATTAGGTGTGATTTCCTCTCGTTTATTTGTTCAGGAAAGGATATTCTTCCTATTTATTTGTTTAGGAAGAAGAGTTATGGCCGAATTCTATCTCCTATTTAGGCCGGTGTGATCACAGCTATCCGGATGGTGACCCAGCCGTGAGACCGACTGGCGACGTGGCATCTCATGGAGCTTCCACGCGGTATCCATAAAATATCGAGTCAACACCTATTACTCATCATATACCGTAAAGTTTCCTTAACATCTTTCGCATCTTTGGCCGATAGAGGGAAGTGAAGTAGAACTTGTAAGATTCCGACAAGGCCATTGGTGGCGCCCTAGTACCGAGTTCCATGCCACCTGTACATTAAGGGGCAGCCGGGGTTATCAGAGGCTCCGGCCCTCCGCCCTGCTAATACCGCATCCATGATAGGCAGGAGAAGATCATTTGGGATGGTTTCTTGATCGAGATATTTGTTGAGAAAAAAGCAAATAAATGAAACCACTTAATACTTTTTAAAAGCTTTCCTATTTTATTTAAACTTCCATATGATAATATAGGTTATAATCAATTTAATTTCAGGTTGCTTTTGATTTAGTTAATTCAATGTAGTTATAAATTACAATAATTTCATGGGGAAAGTATCATGTGGTTTCACTCATTTGCAAAACGGAGTATGAGAATTTTTTTTTTGTAAAATAAGGTTTGTCGTTTCAAAAAATTGGTAAAAAGATAATTCTCATTATGACAACGGGGTAATCTTATTCGTTTTTATCCAAAATTTTGTGGATTGGTTAATAAAAATGCAATACACATCAATGATAATATTTAAATTTTTTAATAATGTAAATATTTTTTAATTATAAAATAATGATATACTTTAAAAAATTATAAAAAATGGAAAAAATCTTCGAAACTTATTCGAATCGTGACTAGAGGTGTATAGAATCGAACTGGAACTGAAACCTAAACCGAAATAAAATAACCGAAATCAACCAAACCGAATTTATTTCGATCTGGTTTCGGTTTTTAAAATTCTCAAAAATTGGGTTTCAGTTCGCTTTCGGTTTTTGTAATATCACTATTCTAAACAAAAAAATATTTTATCATCTTTTTACCAATTTTTTAAACCACAAGCCCCATCTTGAATTTTTTTTTCTCAGACCCCATTTACAAATGAGTGAAATCATAAAGTACTTTTTTTAAGTTTACTCAGTTTAATTTTGTTCAATTTTTATTTTTATTATTTTAAGAAATAAGTGTTTCTTTTGTCAATTTTTATAAATTATATGGATTAAACCCCAATGTTACACTTCTTAATTCTTTTTTAAAGGTGCTGACCACCAAATATTGCCGGATAGTTATTCAATTTTTTTTCAACTTAAATGAAAGGTGGAGAATTTCGTTAACAAAATAAAAAAAAAGCCAGTTGACTTAACAAAAAAATATAATTCCTTTCATCAGCTATATATGTAATTTCCCAACGAAGAACATGTGCATATATTAAAAAGAAAAGTAACTACAACAATTGTTTGTACTATTTGGTTTCGTGATGAAAATTGAAAATAACATTGGAGCTTTTCTATATTTAATTCTCGGGTCTTTTATATAAATAAAAAAAAATTTAGATCAAATGTTAAAATAAGAGTAAAATAATTTTAAATATATCATAGTTGTAAAATAATTACAATTCCTTACACCTCCTCCACTCAATACACGTCACTCTTTCATTTTTTTTTAATTTTTTGATTTATTTTACTTATATCTTTCAAACTGTTCACTCTAGAGTTTTTTGTTCGTCTCTTTTTAATCTTCGAAAGTAGATACATGATGATATACATTTATCGAGTAGTCCAATAGAAATCGGTAAAACTAGAAGACCTTTAAATAACACATGAATGTCTAATTTTAAAAAGTAGAGGACTCCTAAAATATACGTGTAAAATATTAGCAATGATCCCAATGGTAGCAGTTTATAAAGTAACCGCAAAACGATGGATACAACGAAATTTCCAGTGATCAACTGGATATCTATAGATGATCTATAGGAAATCTATTGGATAAAAAAATGATGAAAAATCATAGTGGATGTCATTTCAAAAATAAAAATAAGACGAACAAAAAACTCTAAAATAATATGTCAAAAAAATAAACGGTTTGAAAAATAAATAAAAAATAAGGAAAAGAAAGCAACATAACAATTATATAAATAAAATTAAAAAATAAAAATAATAAAAATATATTCAACAAACATGATAATCTTATAAATATTTTTATAAATTTATAATTAATTTTAAAAAAACTCCAATTATGATAAATCCCCTTAACCCTTTTCATTCGGACCTATCCAAGGGCCCAAGGTGGCGTACTCACCCCAAATGTGGAAAAAAATATCAAAAACATATTTAACGCTTAAATTATGTCGCTAAAGCAATAAATAGTTTTGTCACTAAAAGTAAAAGTCTCTTCAATACATCATTTAGGGACAAATTATGAAAATTATGGTTGGGGCACTTAATCTAACAGTTTGTAAGAAGAATATCTACTGAAATTCTATTGCTATTAATTTTTTAAAAATCATATTTTATTTTAATTTCTTATAACATATAGTATTTATTTTTTCATATAAGTTTCCTGATAGTTAATACTTAGTTCCCACAATTACATTTGGTAGGTATTAGATCCAAGAGGTTAGCTGAGTAGATAAAAATCGTATATCAATGCATTTTTTTTACTATAGAGGTCTTGTCATTCAAACCTTAAATCTTGCGGGCTCAAGCCCCACTCCGGTAGCTAAAATTGAAAACCCCTCATAGATTTTACATACAACTCCAGTCTTTACGACGGCCGAAAAAGATTGATAGTGGAAGAAAAGTGAAACCGCCCCAACTCACTTTAGATTTTTAGATCTAGCACTACACTTGAGAATTGCGCTACATTAATTAGTATGAGCCAAAAAAAAATAAAATACATTTTAATAGTGATAAATAACAGTGGTTCGTAAAATAAAACCATTAAAAGTAGTATTGAATTCTTATAAAAAAAGATTTGAATTTAATTTATAGATGTATATAAATTCAAATTTATTATACATGTATTTTTTACACTAGATACAAGTGACTTTTTAAGAGAAGAAGATAAGAATTACGATAGCATATACAATTGACTCTGAGTTTTATAACAGAACAAATAAAAAGTATTTAAAACTAAAAATAATGTAATTAGCAGAAATTAGTGGCTTAATTCATCAAATAATTTATTGGCGATCTCCATTAAGGAATCTCAGATTCAATTTTTTTAAGAAAGCAATCTCGATAGAACCTATGTATTACCCGTAGAGGAAAATTAGGCGCCTATCCTCCCTCTATCTAGGGTTGCATTTGATTCCTATCCCTTGACTTAATATTTGAAATAAAAAAAAGGTAATTTAAGTTATTTTCAAAAGGTAAATCCATCGACCGGAAAGGATGCCAATTCACTCACATCATCCTGGAAATGAATAGTAAAATCTTATTTGATGAATTATAATTGTAGGACACGGTGGTTTCTCTTATTTTTTTTTTGTATGTGGTTGAGCATCGTGGAACTTTGGCTCTTTACTTTTTGTCAAAGCTTTTGTCCCGAATAATTTTGTGGTGTGTAATTAATTAGGAGTATATAAAATATGTTTCTTCTACAGAAAATTTGAAAATAATGCTTTTCAGAAAAGTTATTGAAAAAAAGTTATATGTTTACACATTCAAAATATTGGATTCGGATTTATTAAAGTTGAAAAATAATTTTAGAGTAAAGTTGAGCAATATCTAACCATTCATTACATTTTGAATGGCTAAGATTGATTACACAACCTTCAGAAAATTCTTCCCTCACTTCTTTTCTCTTTATCTCTCTAACTTTGCTCTAAAGTTACGTTAGAATATTTTTCCCAAAATATTATACAATTAATTGCTCAGTCACAACTTAATATGCAAATTCATATATTTTCACACATATTTATTAGTTGTGTTTTAAAATCCAGTTTTAAAATTGAATGGAATTCAATTCAATTCCAAATACACAATTTAATCAGTACTCAACTGATTATTAGCATCCTATTTTCTCCTCTTAACCATAACCTTCAAACCACCAGCCATATGAGCGGTCAACAACGGAACAAACGCCGGCTGCTCCACCTCCACCGGACTAATCTCAAACCGGCTCAACACACAAGCCACCACATATTTCATCTGTATAAACGCCATCTCCTTCCCTAGGCACACCCTCGGCCCCGCTTGAAACACCGGGAACTTGTACGGACTCACCTGCCTCAGCCTCCCACCACCAGCAGCTTCAAGCCACCGATCTGGTTTAAACTCGAGCCGATCTTTCCCCCACAGCTTCTCCATTCTCCCCATCCCGTACGGAAAATAAGTCACTCTATCCCCTTTACCGACGAAAGTTCCGTCAGGCAAAATATCGTCGCCAATAGCATGCTTGGAATCCCACGCCACCGGTGGATACATCCGCATCGACTCGCATATGCATGCTTTTAAAAAGTTCATCTGTTTGAGTATCTCAAAATCAATGGCTTTTCCGCCATTGTTAAGCAGCAAATTAGCTTCGTCCAAAATCAGTTTCTCGGCGATTTTGTTCTTGGACAGCAACCAGAAGAGCCACGTCATTGCAGATGACGTGGTATCTCTTCCCGCCATTATAAAGCTGATCGCCATATCTCGAATTACTTCATCTTCGTGACCTGCTAGTAGCAATCGAGATAACAGATCTTCTTCTTGTTCTTCTTCTTCTTTTTTGTTTTCAAGTGTGATTTTCTTGTTCTTTATGATCTCCATTACTGAAGAGTGAACTAATTTAATGGCTTCTTTTAAAGTCCTTTCGTGCCCTAAATTGAAAATTCTCTTCATCTTCCACACGGCATAAACCGGCGCCGCCCCTCTCATGGCGCTTATCATAGACGCCGCATCAAAAGCCTGAACCAGAGGAGGAATTGGGCGGGAGAAATCCAAACAGAAAGGATCAGTTCCGAGAGAAACTCGACAGACAATATCAAAAGCAAATCTCCTCAACACATCTTGCAAATCAATAGCTTTTTCTTTATCTGCAGCGTCGTTTAAAACCGGAATCAAACGATTCTCTACTTCTTGCTGCAGCGTTTTAACGACGAATTCCCGGAGAGATTTGGTGCTAAATTCATGGCTGGCGAGTTTACGCTGAGTTGACCAGAGCTGGCCGTCGACATTGAAAATACCGGAACCGAGAAGATCGCCGAGAATTTCAGTGAAAGGCTGGCCTTTAGGGAAGTTAACGAAGTTTGACTTGAGTATATACTGAATATTATCAGGATTAGAAGTGACAATAACACGGCGAGCACCGAGGCGGGTGACGGAGATAGTTAGGGTTGGGGAAAATGACAGGAGGTCGGTGTACCAATCTAATAGACGGAATCGATTTTTGTAAAAAGAAGGCAAACAACCGATAATTGGATAGGAAAAAGGGCCATTGGAAGAAGAGGTGAGTTTATGTGGAGCAATTTCATGGAATTTAGAGAAGATGAAAAACCCTATAGAGAGGCAGATTAGGAGGAAGAAGATGAACATTGTGTAGAGAGAGAGAAAGAGGGGGAAATGAAATTGTAGGGTTGAAATGTTGGGTAGAAGAGGGACAAGTGCATAGAAGAGGGACAATTGCAGGCATTTATAGAGGGGAAAAAAGAAGAGATGGGGTTAAACCTTAAAAGGATCACATGATTCATGAGCTAAAAATGGACTACAGTGTACAAGGTTATTTGTGGAGTTTCTTAGGTCGACATAGGGCTGATTAGTTTTCCTCTTCCACCAAGTTGATGAGTTGCTGTCATGACATAGCTAGGGCCACTTTGTACCTTCTTTATTGAGATTTTTTGTTTTCTTCCTTTTAATATTTACGGTTGCAAGGGCATCTATAATAGATTAGGGCCTAAATCAATCAAACTGTTTGGGAACAATTTGATATTTTGTCCGATAAAAGTTCGACTCGATTTATAAATTAATAGTTCATGAATATGATTTTTTTTAGCTTGAATTATAAATGAACTGAACATGAACAAGTCAAATCTCGATTCGTTAATTCGTGAACAAGTTCGTGGACTAATTCGATAAATGGTCACGAACTAGCTTGATTATCATTATTCCATATCAAAACTAAAATTTTCTATAATTAAAATAAAGTATGCTATATAAAATTAAACTAATACAAAAAGTATATGTAACATTTACCCAGTCCAATTTTATGGCCCACTTTAAATTATGTATTCAACTGGCATTGTTGTTCACGAACAAAAGTAGATTAGCTTGTTGGAGAACAAATTAACTAACCGTTCATGCACAAAATAAATGAGTTTTTCGTGAACAGCTCACGAATAAACGAACACTTCTTTTATAAGCAAACAAACAAACACTTAAACGAACTGAACACGAACATAATTTTGAGCTCAAATTCGAACTCGGCTCGGCTCGTGTAATAAAAAATAAACGAACCGAAGTTTATGTCAAAATTCGACTCATTTACAACCTTATCTATAAGGTATACATGCTTCTTCTCATAATCGGAGTTGAACACTTTTTTACTATGTTCGGTGCGTGCCTAAATTCAGCAAAGTTTGAAGATTTACAGGCTGAATTTGAGATTTATTAAACTACTCAGATTCAATCATATTCTAGCTAGTTCGACAATAATGATAACGTTTTAAATTTTATGTTACATCTTAATGTTTGTGTTGGGTTTACAATTGGACTTGATGAGTTTAATGCCGTTTATTTTTCATTTTTTTCCCATCTGCTTCATCGGAGCTTTGCTCTAATTACATCTAAATCCGACTCGAGTCGCATAGCTGTCTGTTTATTTTTCATTTTGTGGGAAATTACTTTGTTTAAACCACTATAAATACATGTTTTGCTTTTCATACAATAACTAATTAATAATGAATTAACTCAATTACCCATTCATCATAATCAGTTAAAAACATGCTAGTAATATTTCAAAACTTCTACGTGACAAAGACTTGGTCTAGTGGTTGAGCCGTGAAGCTGTAATTTTAAAGATCGCAAGTTCGAGTCCACATTCGAGCGGGGTGTGATAAGGTTTTCCTTTATTATTAGGGAATTTGTCATAATTTGACACTTTTTCTAAATTAATTACAAATTTATTAAAATATCTACAGGATTATCATGCTTATTGAATATATCTTAACTTCCTCATTTTTTTAATTCTATTTATACAATTGAGATTTTTTTTATTTTTTTCCTTATTTTTCATTTATATGTCAAACCGTTTATTTTTTCGACAGGCTGCTTTAGAGTTTTTTGTTCGTCTTACTTTTATCTTTGAAATGACATCCACCGTGAATTTTTGCCAATTTTTTTATCAAATAGATTTCCTATAGATCATCTATAGATATCCAATTGATCACTGAAAATTTCCTTATTTTAAATTTCTCATTTTTTCAATTCTATTTACACAATTGCCATGTTATTTTTTTATATTTTTTCCTTATTTTTCATTGATATCTCAAACTATTTATTTTTTCGACATGCAGCTTTTGAGTTTTTTATTCGTCTTATTTTTATCTTTGAAATGACATCCATTGTGATTTTTCGTCATTTTTTATCCAATAGATTTTCTATAGATCATCTATAGATATCCAATAAATCACTGGAAATTTCGTTGTATTCATTGTCATGAGGTTACTTTATAAACTTCTACAATTGAGACCATTGCTAATATTTTACAGGTATAATTTAGGAGTCTTCTACTTTTTAAAATTGGACATTCATGTGTTATTTAAATTTCTTCTAGTTTTACCGATTTCTATTAGACTTCTATTAGATATCTATTGGATATATGACAGTTAAAAAAACTTGATAAAAGTATATCATCATGTATCTACTTTCGAAGATAAAAAAGAGACGAACAAAAAACGCTAAAGCGGCATACCAAAAAAATGAACGATTTAAAAGATATAAGCAAAACAAATAAAAAAAAAGCAACAATGGCGTCAATGGGTGGGGGCTGTGGGGGGTTGTAATTGTTTTTGGAAGTATAGTATATTTGGAGTTATATTTGAAGTTATTTTGTCCTTGTTACAGCATTTGACCTAAATTATTTTATTTTTTTTGTTTATTTATATAAAAGCCCCTTATTATTATTGAAAGCCCATATGAGGCAAATTTTTAAAAAAAAAAAATATTTCAAGACTTGTACCCTAAAAAAGAAAAAAATACAACTAATTAAGACCCATTTGTTGGTAGCAAAATATTGCATAAAAGAAATATTGTGAATGAAAAGAAAATATTTTTCTACTTTTGTCTACAGAAAATATTTTTGAATGGCTTGTTTTTTTACCATGATTTAAGTATATCATATAGATGAATATATACTCTAGTATTTTTTTGAATAATAAATGGTAAATAAGTGAAATATATGAGCTCATTCCTGAAAATAGTAGAGCACAAACAATGAACAAATTAAAGTCAAAATTACAAACACACAAGTTAAAGATTGATTATAATTAAGATGTGTAAAAAAAGATTGCAGATATTATTATTTATAGATCACTGAAAATGGATAATCAAGTGAACATGAGAAAAAAAAACAAAGCCTATTAAAGTAAGGTGCGAATTTGAATTATGTACGGTTTTTTTAATTAGTTTTCAAAACCATATTCTCAACACATACTCAATTATCAAAACTAGATCAAGTTTAAGCAAACACCTATAGCCTTTATAAGTGCTTTACTATATTTTAGTGTGACCTCTGGGAGCAAAATTACTCTCAGAAACGGCCTCGTAAAAAAAATACTTAAGTTAATGACAATTGATTATGATATTATAATTTTAAAAGTTGCATGTTCGAGTCACATGTTAGATTGGATATAAATTTTTTTTGTATTTGATATTTTAAGTGCAATTGGGAAAACTTTTTCTTTTAGAAAAATAATTTCTCATTGTTTTGATCAAACATATCTAACAGATCGAGAGCTGAATTAAACAACCAAAACTACAATAAAAGATATTTCATATTAAATAAATAATATATGTAATTGTATTTATCTATGAAAAACATGAAAAGTTTTATGGCTATTGTTTAATGGAAACTTTTGAATCTTGTTGCAACAGTAAAGTCTTGTCAGTAAAATTCAGGATAAACCGTAAAAACATGTCGTGTGGTTTGATCGTTTTTTAAAAAGGTGCTTATGGAATAGCTTTTTTTAAGAGAGTGCTTGTGGTTTCAAAAGTTTGCAAAAAGAGGATTTCCAAAATTTTAAAACCATATTTTAAAGGATAATCTTGTCCCTTTTGAAGTGAATTTTTATAACTTAGTTAATATGAATATAATACACCTTAGAGATAAATTTTAAAATCTTTTTAGAAATATTAATATTTTTTATAATTAAAAATAGAGTATAACTTTAAAAAATCACAACAAAATATAATTAAAATATAAGATTGTTGAATTTATTGAAATAACTGGTGTATCAGCTAATTTTCAAACCACATGCACTATTTTGAAAACTTTTGAAACCACAGAAACCATTTTAAAAAAAGTATTTCACAAGCACCTTTTTGAAAAACGATCAAACTATATGTCATATTATTTAAGTTTACCCAAAAATCAAAGGCTACATTGGGATAGATTTTAGAATCCAATTGTGTGACCCAACTTACGTATCACACAATTATTTTGTATTTGGTTAATTAACCACAATTAATGACAGACTTATTTACATTCATATGTATTAGTGTATATTAAGAAAAGGGTAGAACTAACTCAATGCTTGAGTGGAATTTACTCATTAATCCTTACCAAAATTATGTGATTGATCTTTGGCTTAGGTGTGGAGCAACTTTATATTCCTGCACCAATTGTTCTATCCTATAAACTGCCTGCAAATCAGGGAGAGTGTTATTCACTAGATCAGACGCCAATGGATATACATGCTTTAACAAAAAAAAATTAATTTATAAAAGAAAAATCAAGTCACGTATACGCGAAAAAAATAATTTATATTAAATGCAACGAAATACGTAATTTCTAATTTTTTTTTTGTTATTTGTTAATTTATAAAAATTATCCGGATTTCATTAATGCATTTATTTGTGATGATTTTGCATCTAGAAGGATGTATTGTTTTTCTTTTTAACTTTTGTATTCTGCATTTTTTTTAAATATATTTCGAGCCCTCCTTATTTATAATAAGGAAGAACAAGAAGTGCTAACTTGTTGGGATGTTTTGCTTTATTGGAATAGTAAGCCTCTAATTCAATAAAAAAATATTATAAAAATTAATATAACTTAATTTGATATTAGGATTCTTATATATTGCTTTATTTGTTATAAATTTATCATTATTTTTTTATAAATTAATGTTGGAAATCAATCATCCGGAAGAATTAGCAAAAATCGCAAGACAAGAATTCGGATCAAGGTTTTGAAGAAAATAAAAATCACAAGTTCAAGAAGACCTCATCCGGTTCAAGACAGAAGAAAACATTCACTAAAGAAGCATCCGGTTAGAGTCTGGAATGAAACAATCTGCTAAGCGCAAAAAGACAGCATCTGGAACAGATCACTGCGGAAGAAGCATCCGGTTAAGTTATTGTCTAAAGACATCCGAGAGACATAACTCTCAAGACAAAAGGGAAAATATTTAAAAAGTAATTTTTCCTCCAAATTGGTCTTAAGTCAAACATGCTTTTTTGCCTTCGAGAATGAAAAAGCAACAGCTTTCACAAAATCATAAAAGGACAAAAAGGCCGACAACGAAAAGAGAAAAAGGTAACAACCTTTTTAACCTAGACCAATAGCAAGGCGCGTGGAGCCCAAACAAGGACAAATTTCACAGAGCACAAAAAGTCAGATAAACGCTAACTGACATCTTTGCCGCTCTAATCCCAAAAAATTCAAACGGGACATTTATTGGGTCTAACGAAATGATCAATGGCTCCGGATGCGCCAACTTATATCTGATCAATGGTGAAGATTCAAGATTAAGATACGACTACATTAATTATCAAAGCATATAAAATGAAAGCTTCACAAGTTGAGAAGAGGCTAAATTTGCTATTCAATCAGTGATTCAATCCATGCAAGAACTAAACACTCAAATTCGTTGTAAGAATTCTCAAGTACACCTATAAACTTGAAGAATTCAAAAACCCATCTCTGAAAAAGATAAACTGTAAAATCTCATACTTGGGTGATTATTGAGATTGGGACTTAGCTTAAACTAGGATAGTTTAGGTGGTATATCCCCGTGGGACTTAGCTTAAACTTGGGTAGAGTTTGAGTGGTATATCCTACTAAAGAAGAGGACTCAGCCAAGCTAGGTGGTTTGGTGGTATACCCTACAACTGGAAGAGAGGGTATCTTCTAGAGACAACGCGCAAAGGACTCAGCCAAGCTCGGACTAGGTGGTATATCCTACATCCGGAGGAGAAGAAATCTCCAGAGACAACTGTAAAGGCTTGATTTCTGCCCGCAAAAGACATCATAATAGTGGATGAAGCTCGAAGGAGGAAACTTCGAAAACTAGACATAGATTGGGCCGAACCAATATAAAATCACTGTGTTTGAATCTCTTTACTTACAACTTTTACTTTTAGTGCATTTCATTTCATATTTACATCATCTCGATCCAATAATTCCAGATTATTTCAAACACGCTACACAAACTTCTTAAAAGTCTATAAATTCAGCAAAAAGGGTCATTCACCCCCCTCTGACCCTGACTATACTCGCACAAGGATAAATAAGTGGTATTAGAGCGAGTGCTCATAACTAGAGATCTAACAATCTTAAGCTAAAGGTCCAAAAAGCAAAATGAGTTATAATAACTCACAGCTTCTCCCCGAGCGTATATCCATTACCTGTCCTCCACTCTTCACCGGTGAACACTATACATTCTTAAATAATCGGACGAAGAACTTCATTCAGGCTCAAAGCATGCAAGTGGTGGCCATAAAGGATGACCCTTATGTTCCAACCATTGAGGTTGAAGGTGTTACCACTAGAAAACCATCAAATCAATGGGATAATAATGATTATAAAAAGTTGCATGAAAACACAAATGCTATTAATATGCTCCATTATACTTTGAGTGCAGCAGAATTTAATAGGATCTCAGGCTATGAAGCTGTTCAAGGAATCTGGCAAAAACTTGAGGTAACCTATGAAAGAACCAGCAAGGTCCGGGAAGCTAAGATTGACCTCCTCTAGCGAAAACTAGAAAACTTCAAGATGGAGCCTAAAGAGTCAATTAGTAGCATGAATACTAGATACCCAAATCTAGTGAATGAAATGAAGAGGCTAGGAAAGGATGTTACAGAAGAAAAAATGGTGAAGAAAATTCTCTGAAGTGTCACCAAAGAATGGAATAACAAGAAGATTGCCATTGAGGAAGCTCATGACTTAAAATTCTATAGTTATGATGAGCTCATTGGTAACCTGCTAACTCAAGAGCTATCTCTGGAAAGATATAACTAGCAAGAAAAGAAGCCAGAAAAGAAGAAAGTAATTGCTCTTAAAGCAGATTCCTCTAGATCAGCTTCCTCCGGAGCAGAAAAGCATTCAAGAGAATCTCTTTACTACAGAGAAGAAATGGCTATGCTAGTCAGACTATTTAATAGATTCCTATAAAAGGAAGAAAATAAGTCAAGGGGAAGCTCCAAAAGGCTGGACTCCAGAAGAAAGAAAGAAAGCCACCCCAGAAAGGATAAGTACAGAAAAGCTCTAAAAGAGAAGAAAGATCAGGAGAAGGAGATTACTTGCTTCGAATGTGAAGAGAAAGGACATTTCAAATCACAATGTCTTAAGCTCAAGAAGGAGAGGAGATACAAGAAGAAGGCTGTTTGTCCCTATGCATACACTCAATGAGTCAAAAGGGGGGGGGGGTGAATGACTTGCTCAAATAACTTGAGAAACTTTTTTCTCGATTAAGAGAACTTTGCTGAGTAGGTCAGCTGGTTGAGTGAAATCTAGAAAAACTTCAAAGTAAAGAACACAGAGATTTTATACTGGTTCAACAACCTATGCTTACATCCAGTTCCAAGAGAGTGTCTTGGCTTTAATTCTCTAATCTCAACTCCTTTACCTTAGGTGGAGAAGCCTATCACAAATTTTCCCAATTACAGAAAGTACCCTCCAAACTGTAATCGCTCACCCGCTGAGTAGAATACCCTCTTCTACCAGCAACTCAACTAACTTTAAACAAGAGCTATAATCAACTTATAAAAATGTTGATCTACTTACAGATAATAAGATATGACAAAGCTATTGATCTATTCTAATCTCTCTTATTCTAAAGCAGATTCTCACTAAGTAGTTGCTTTCTCGATTGAACTTCTTTAAAGCTTGTAAATTGGCAGAGTTTTTACTTCTTAGAAATTCAGGTGTTATCACCAAGTTCTATAGGTCCATATGAGAGTCTAAATAAGGTCAAAGGAGGGGTGACTGACCCTTTTTGCAGAATTAACAGACTTTAAAAAGTCTTGTGTAGCGTGTTTGATATATTCTTGATATAATGGATTCAGACTATACAAATATGAAATATTGTGCAATAAATTAAAGAGTTAACGAAATCAAACACAGTAATTTTATCCTAATTCGACCCAGATTACTCTAGTCCACAGAGTTTCTGTACTCGGAGCTTTGTCCACTAGTGGATTCCTTTTCAACTAGTAGAAATCAAGCCTTATAATTTATCTCTGGATATTTCTTCTCCTCCAGATGTAGGATATACCACTAGAAGTACCAACTCCTAATTGAGTCCTCTTGAGCTTGTCTCTGGATGGTAACCCCTTCCAGATATAGGATATACCACTAGAAGCACCAACTCCTAGCTGAGTCCTTTCACTTTAGTAGGATATACCACTTAGATTCTACCCAAAGCTGAGTCCTACAGGGAGATCTCACTTAAAACACCAACTCTAAGCTAGTTCCTAATCTCAATACTCACCCAAGTATGAGATCTTTACAACTGATTCTCTTTAAAAGGGTTTTGAACTCTTCAAGTTTATAATTTTCACTTGAGAGTTCTTACAAATAGATTTGTAATGGATTGGTTCTTGGAGAGATTATGTCACTAATTGTAGTACCATATTCTCTTATGTCATTGCTTTCTCAAATCAACCACCACCTTCTCAACTTGTGAAGCTTCCCTTTTATAGGCTTTGATCATTAATGTAGCCGTTGTGTACCATTGAGGTTGAATTGAATCTTCAACGTTGATTGGGTATGATGTGGCGAATCTGGAGCCATTGATTAATCTGTTAGGCATAGATTTTGACCCATCTGAATTCTTAGGATTGAGGCAAAAAGTTGTCAGTGATCGTTTTGTTTGGATTTTAGTGATTTACCAACTTTTATGTCATTTGCTTTGGTGTGAGCTCCACGCACCATTCTTATTGGTCTATGTGAAAGAGGTTGTTACCTTTTTCTTTTTCTTGTGTCAGTCCTTTTATCCTTTTCTGGGGTGCGTGCTAGCTGTATTCTTCAAAGCAAAATGATCTTTGACTTCTGACCAAAAAGAGATGGAAAAGATAAATTTGAAATTTTCCTTTTGTCTTGATATTTGGATCTTCTGGATGTCTTTAGACCAAATATATTCAGATGCTTTTTCAATCAGTTCTTCTTCCGGATGCTGCTTTTAAAGTTTATTTCCTTTCCAAATTTTAACTGGATGCTTCCATTGTGTGCTTAGGTATTTATAGTCTTCAATAAATGTCCTGATTGCTTGTCTTGGACTTAGGAGACTAAATGTTTTTGTTTCTTTATTTTTGTTTTCTTCATACCTAATCTGGATCAGTTCTAGGATTTGTTCTTTTGGATCATTGTTTTCCAGCTATCTCCCCCATTTGATGGAAACAAAAACCTAAGCATATCTAAGCATAAGCAAAAGGGGTTTTATGAGCTAAGTATGATTCTTGATACTTAGTTATTTACAAATTTACTCCCTCATAATTCAAGCATCCTAACTCCCCCAACTTTTTTGAATTTTAGCTTCTAAGTTTTTGAAGTACAATTATAGATTGTACTTAGAAGTGATTTTTGAGTAGAATATTTTCACTATATATACTTCTATTGTTAACAATGGTTAACCTAGTGAAGTTCTGGATTACAGATATAGAAATATATAAGTAAGAAATGACAAAACTATCTATTACAAGATTTTACAATGGAAAATAGCTATTCTACAAATGTACTACTCTTCCATAACATCACCTTCACCTACTTTATTTGTGCTCTTCTCCCCCTTATTGTTCGCGTGAGATTGGGGGTCAATTACCATGTATGATCTTTTATCCCAATTCTTTTGCCATGCCTTAGAATAAACTGAGTAATCAACATTCCCTTTCAGGCGGTTTGCAAGGATTGTTTCAACAGTAGCCGAAAGGAGATGGAGTGGCTTAATTTATTCCTAGAGGTGTTTGTAAGATTTGACCATATATGGAATCATTTTGAGAGCATGTTTTTGATCTACTTCTTCAAAGAATGGGAAGAGTGACTTGAGAAGTGTCAAGCTGCACTTATACCCAAACAATCTCATGTCCTCAATTGATTAGACAAGGTTCTAACATATTGGGAGGAGAAGCCTGTCCGGATTTATAGGTGAGGATCCGAATGATGTAGAGGGAGGGTTGAGAGAAAGATTAGCTATACCTGAATTTATAAGATCAACTTCCTGAATAATGTCTCTCAGGATATTGTGAACACTAGAGTTGAGTATTGTGAGATCTTTATGAAACACGTCCTTTAGGTTGTTAATTAACCGCTCAGTTCTGGAGAGATGACTCCCAAAGTCATCACTGATGTCATTCATGTGCTTATTCAAAAGCTTAAGGAGTCCTTCATCTATGAAATTACACAGCATTTCCTAGGCAGCTTGATGTTCTTCATTCAGATTTGTAAGCCCGAATGTGATGCCTTGTGTAGAATTTACAATGGCTTGGGGGATGAATTTTTCCAAGCTTTCAAACTTGCAGTCTATATACTCTTGCAACTCAAATTTTAGATTGGTGGAGGATAAGGTGATCTGACCCATGAGGGTTACGTAATTGTTGTCAGCTCCAGTGAGTGCTTGATCTGCAGAGCGATTTGCTTCTGCAATATTTAAATTTAGCTTTTCTAGCACCGGAGTGATATTTGAGGGGAATGTTTCTATTTTCTTCTCAATTATCTGCACATACTCCTTTATCTCTGCTAGTTCATGTTTAAGTTCCAGAGTTATAGATTTATCATTTACTAGATTCTCCACGAATTTCAGTTGGTCACGAATACGCCAGAGACTACGCTTGACATAACTCTCTTCGTGCCTTTAACCTGTAGCCTCTTGTATCATTTTTAGTGCTATGGTTATCTTTTCAACCCAGATTTATATTGGTAGTTGACCGTTTAGGTGTGCTATCAGATGATGAAGTCTTAGACCCATAGCTGCTTCTGGATTCCTCTAATTTGGATGATTCTTCTTCACTACTCTCTTTCTTCTTCTGTTCTTCACTCTTTTCCTCCAACCTATCCTCTGGATTAGCCTTTCCCTTAGAGTCCACTTCAGAAGTGTGCTCAGTGGATCCCAGACCAGTTCCCTCCTCCAGAGTAATTTGCTCCGGGATAGACCTAATTTCCTTAGATACAGCTCAGATGTCTGTTCGTAAGTTATCCTCAATGGCATCACCAGGCAGATTATTAGCAATATTATCAGAATTTAAGATGGGGATTACCTCAATGGACTGTTGTGGCACAATGTGCTCTATTTCTATCTACTTAATTGCTCCAGTATCCGGAAGATTGGTATTATCCTCAGTATGCCCTTCATTCGCCTATATAGGACTTATGTGTAGCACTTTTATATTGATTTAGAATGATGGTATTGTCTTCATCATTCCCTCTTGATGCCTATGTAGGGCTTTCTACCTCAATTACCTCAACCACTGGATTTAACAAGTTCTCCAGAAGAGGTTTAGTTCTGGCCTTGAATATAAATAGATCTTCCTCCGGATACTTGCTTTCTTGTAGGAGTGTGAGGTTTGTTGAGTCAATAAGGATGGCTGGGATAAGATCAGTTGCTATTCTGGAAGAGCTGGTTGGATTTCATATTGGTTTTTATAGCGGCCATCATCTCATCAAATTAGGGATCCTCTAGAGTTATATCGACCGAAAGGATCGGTTTTCCAGCAACCACTATCTTTTTACCCCTACTCATTTGTTAGTTCTGTGCTTTTGGGAGTTAGTTCTCTAATAGTTATACCAACAGCAGTTCTTTTTACAGATAATTTTGCCCTTTTAGCCTTCAATGCCTCATTAAAAGTGGATCCCTTTCAGACGAAATGCTTCTTTGGGACAGGCTCCCCATCCCTTATTTCCTCACTATTAAAGCCATCCTCCTGCTCTAGGATATTCTCAATTGTTATCTTCTCCCCTTGCTTCCATCCTTTTATGATTGCAGCAATTGCTACTACAATGCTCTCATTGGGATCTAACTGATAAATCAGCTTCTTTGCAACAGCTTTAATTAGCCTACCTCTTCTCTTAGGCTTTTCTAGGGTAGGCTTCATTAACTGAGTATGGTCATTGTATCTTCATCCTTATCCTCACCCACATGCCTGAGATTGATTTTTGTTGTGCTCTAGGCTTAGCAGTTCTAGCCTTCTTAGCCTCGGAGCAATTTCATCTATGCTTCTGGCCTTTCGGACCCTACTTTTTTCTTTTCTCCCCTCATTTTATCTGATGGCTTTCTCTTCATCCCATGTCTCTCCAAAACACAGGTTTTTGAAATTTTTCTCCAATATTGCCTTTCCATCTACTAATTCCTCCTTAGTGACATCAATTCCACTTTCAATCAAGATTTTGGTGATGAGGCCCCCATAAGTATACTTGTGTTGCCTGATGAAATGGATTAGAAGAACTAGCATATTGATTACTACACTTTTTGCCCAGTGCTGGAGGACACAATGTTGGAATGAGGATACTGTGGTGAGAGAGCCCTTCCGGATTAGCATAAATTTTGCCAGTATAAACTGCAGCAATCTAGGAGTTTCTGGCCAGTAAGTGGAGAACTTATCTCTAAAAGACTTCACTAGAAGCCATTTCAGTGGTTCATACTACACTTTTTATTCATCTTTATCTATTCTTAGCATTACCCCATCATTCTTCATATTAAAGTGAGTAACAAAGAACTCCGGAGTCAGAGTTATCTCCTTGCATCTATAGTGGTCCGGAGAGTGTCGTAGTAGTTGTAGGCTTTTAGATTATCGTAAAACTACTTTATAAATACAGGATAGGTTGGGTTGTACATTTTGAGGAATTTTTCTAACCCTTAGTCTCTGAGAAGTTGGTTGAAGGGGTATGTTGAAAATAGATAGTCATCTCCCAGGAAATCAAAAGGAATGGCGGTGTCTGAGGTAATTTTCTTTACTGGATGAAGTCAGAATCGCAAAGATCTTCCATTTTAAAGATATTCTTAGGAGGAGGAGTGGATTTGGTGTTGGCCATTTGGGCAATTTTGAATAAGAAGTTTTGGGAATTTAGGGTTTTGAGAAGAAATTTATAGAGTAACAGTAAGATTATTGCTTGCGTGAGGAAGAAGAGGGATTTTGGGGGTATAGAATTCCTAAGGTGAGGGTAAAATGGTAATTCGAATTCTGTTAAAGTTAACTGGATCAGTGAGATAGCAGTTAAAATTTAGGAGAGAGGTAAATGATGTCTAAACCAGAGAACTAGAACAGTTTATTTTGTAAAATAACTATTGCTTTTGCTGAGTGTGAACTGCCCAATAAATGTTTGAAATTCAAAACGTGTATAGTTACCTTTTTATTCTTTTACTTCCATGTGTCATTATTGTCTGCTAAGCTGGCAATATTCCTTTCGGATTCAGAATTAACTTAGCTTCTTCTCTTTTCCTTGACTCTTGATTGATTAATAACCCTGGATTATCCTCTGAATTCTTCTTTAGATTGGATTTGACATTCTGATTACTTCTCTTAGCTTGTTGTATTGATCTTTACTTAATGGCTTAGTAAAGATATCTTCCCTTTACTCATTTATTAGAATGTAGACCAATGTAACATCCTTCTTCATTACATGATCTCGGATGAAATGATGTCCGATGTTGACATGCTTCATCCTGCTGTGGAGTACTGGATTCATTAGCGCATCAATTTCACTTTTATTGTCACACATAACATCGACACATCTATATTAAACACCATAATCTTCCAATTATTTCTTGATCCATAAAAGTTGACCAACACAACTTCCAACTGCCATATATTCTACTTCTATAGTTGATAAGGCAACTGATGTTTGCTTCTTACTATACCATGAAACCAAGCAATCTCCAAGAAAGTGGCATCCTCTGGATGTACTCTTTCTTTCAAGAGTATCTCTGCTATAATCTGCATCAGTGAAGCCTTGCAGTGTGAATTTTCCATTATTAGGATACCATGGCCTAACTTCAGTGGTTCTTAGAAGATATCTGAGAATTCTCTTCACTGCCTTTAGATGTGAATCCTTTGGATTGGCTTGATATCTTGCACAATAGAAGACTGCATAATGTATGCCATGTCTACTAGCTATCAAGTATAGAAGTGAACCAATCATTCCTCTATAAAGCTTCTGATCTACAACTTCTCCTTCACAATCCTTTAACAAGGCTATATCTGATCCCATTGGAGTGGACATAGGCTTGTTCTTATCCATTTCAAATTTCTTTAGAATCTCCTTGGTATACTTGGACTGATTGATGAACATTCTATCCAAACTCTGCTTGATTTGTAGACCAAGGAAGAAATTTGGTTCTCCTATCATGGACATCTCAAATTCCTTCTACATCTGAGTGTTGAATTCTTCACACATCTTCTCATCTTTTGCTCCAAAGATGATGTCATCTATATAGATCTGGAGTGACATCACTCTTTTTCTTCTTGATGAAGAGAGTTATGCCTGCTTTACCCCAGATGTAACCCTTGGATAGGGGGAAGGAAGTAAGTCTTTCATACCAGGCTCTTGGTGCTTGCTTCAATCTATAGAGGGCTTTCTTCAGCTTGTACACATGATTCGGATGCTTTGAGTCTTCAAATCCAAGTGGTTGTTTGACATAGACTTCTTCCTGAATTACTCCATTTAGAAAGGCACTTTTGACATCCATTTGGACAAATGTGAATCCCATGAATGATGCAAAAGCACACATAATCTGGATAGCCTTGAATCTTGCTACTGGTGCAAAAGTTTCTTCAAAGTCAATGCGTTCTTGTTGGTTGTAGCCTTGTGCTACCAGTCTTTCATTATTGCTTACCATAACTCCAGATTTATCAACTTATTCTGGAATACCCATTTAGGGCCAATGATTGACTTTCCTTCCAGAAGTGGCACTAGATCCCAGACATCATTTCTGGTGAACTGATCCAGTTCTTCTTGCATTGCCATCATCCCACTTTCATCTCCTTCTGGATCTTGAAATTTCTTTGGCTCAATGAGAGAGATAAAAGCAATGTAGCTCATCATTCGGTTGAGTTATCCCTTTATTCTGACTGGATTCTAGATATTATCCAAGATGGCTTCAACTGGATGATCCATATGAATCCAGATCTCTCTTTGCAGATCTTCATGTTGTACTGAAGCTTGTTCCTCTACTGCCTCAGCTCATTCTTCTTGATTATCCATAAATTTTATCTCATAATGATTGAGATAAGCTTATGGTTCTTCTGAGTTGAGAGTGATTCCTTCATCTTCTTCTTTGTACTTCTTTATTTTGAAGGAATCTAGAATCTGCAATTCTTCTTTTTCTCCATTATTTTCAGCTCCCAGAGTTAAATCTTCTGGATTGGAACTTATTTTCCCTTCATGGTTAGTCTCATTGAAATCTACATGTGTAGATTCTACCATAGTTTGGGTTCGTTTGTTATAAACTCTGTAAACTTTGATATGTGTTGAGTAGTCAAGGAAAATTGCTTTATCCGATTTAGGACCAAACTTTCCTAATTGCTCTCTATCATTCAAGATATAGCATTTACATCCAAAGGCTTTAAAGTACCCAATTTTGGGTTTCTTTCCCTTCCGGATTTTGTATGGGGCTTTTTCTATGGTCTTTCTAATGAGAGCTCTATTAAAGATGTAGCATGCAGTGTTTATGGCCTCACCCCAAAAGTACTTAGGCAATATAGTCTCATTTAGCATTATTTGAGCCATTTTAACTATTGTTCTATTTTTCCTTTCAACGACCCCATTTTATGGAGGTGTATGAGGAGCAGTGAAGTTATGCTTAATGCCTTTAGATTCACAGAATTAAGCAAAATGCTTATTTTTGAATTCTCCTCTATTATCACTCAGGATGCGTGCCCTGTTCTACTTATATACGGATGAATATTTTTCAGAAGTGGTCAAAGGCTTCGCCTTTGCTAGCTAGAAAAGAAACCTCAGTATAGCGAGAATAATAATCCACTATAACCATAGTGTATTCTCTTCTACCTAAACTCATTAGTTTGATTAGACCAAAGAGATTAATGTGCAAGAGTTCTAAGACTCTTTTAGAGGGTATATAGGAGATGGAAGGGAAACTTTTTCTATGTTGTTTACCTAGTTGACATGTAGTGCATATGTGATCCTTATCAAAACCTACATTAGGCAAACCCATAACCAGTTCCTTTTTGGCTAGTTTGGATAGAAGGTTCATGCTTACATGTCCCAACCTCCAGTGCCAAAGCCATGATTCTTCCTCTTTAGACACCAAGCATATATTCTTTTTCTCATTTTCAATGTTAACAGAATAGACATTGTTTACTCTAGGTGCATAGAGAATGAGTTAATTTGACTTACTATCAAGGATTGAGCAGCCTTTAGAATTAAGATAACTTTTCTTCCTTTATTATCACAGAGTTGTGCTACACTTAGCAGGTTGAACTTTAGTCCATCAACTAGTGAGACATCTTTTATCTTTAGTTCATATCTAATGGTTCCATGTCTAATGATCTGTCCCTTTTGATTGTCTCCAAAGCTTACTTTTCCACCTTTCTTTCAGATTAAGGTGATGAAGGCTTTCTCATCACCAGTCATGTGCCTTGAGCATCCATTATCAATGTACTATTTATGTTGATCTTCTATGGATCTAAGGCATACCAGCAAAATAGATCAAGTGGGTTTAGATACCCAATCAGATTTGCGTCCTCTCAGGTTATTAACCATTTCAGGCCAAGGATAAACATCATAATAACCATTTTTAATCTACATAATTTAGTAATGTGGTTGTTTTTCCCACAAAACCTACATTGTGAGATGTGTTTATTTTGCTCGAGCTTCCTTTGGATTTTCTCTAGATCCTCCTTTCCGTAGTTTCCAATATATCCGGATTTATGTAGATCCAGTTTTCCATTGTGTATCCGAAAGCTAGTTGAAGGTACAATCTCTGCCTTGTAATTCTTTCCTTTCTTAACAAAATTTTCATCATAGATTACTACTGCTTTTCCTTTTTGAGAAGTAGTATATCTTTATGCTTGAGATTGTCTGCTAACTTTCTTCTCCTTTTGATTTGAAGGTTTTGGATTTCTCTTAGCGACTTGATTTGGATTTCTTTATACAGCTTGCCTTGGGTTCCTTCTTCTTTGTGAAGGATTTGGTTTCCTTCCAGATGCTTCCTTCATTAGGTTTAGCTCCCTATCTATCCTAGTTAAGTCTGCACTTAAAATTGCACTTGGCTTCTTAGGAAATTTTCTTCAACCATATCAATGTGCTTTGTGGTTCTTACCATATTGATATCTTCTACCATTGCTTCAGCATCTTCAGCAAGCTCCATCACTTGGCTTCATAAAGATTTAATTGCTTTTGTGTTCTTTCTCACACTACCGATCGCAATCCTTGAAGCTCTAGCAAGATCAAGGCTAGAAACAGAATTAGAATGATAGTTTACCTCATTATTGGCTATTTTTTATTCTAATTCCTCAATTTGCTTAGTGTCTTACTTAGATGGATTTCTTCCAGATCAGTCAGTGCCATGAATGCACAGTTAGCAGTTTCCTCTTCCTTTATTGAAGATAAGCTACTACTTTCTTCACTATTGCTCTAGGTGGCCACTGTTGCCTTCTTCTTGTATCTCTTTTCCTTTTTTAGCTTGGGACATTTGGACCTGAAGTGTCCTTTATCACCACATTCAAAGCAAGCTGATTCCTTTTCTGGATCTTTCTTATCTTCCAGAGCTTTTCTAGACTTGTCTCTTCTTAAGGATCCTTCCTTCATTCTTCTAGAATTATATCTTCTGAAGCTTTTTCTTTCTTCCTTTTTCAGGAATTTCCCAAATTGTTTGGATAGCATATCAATTTATTCTTTATTGCATTGGGATTCTTTTGACTTCTTTTCAGATTTGGAGGAAGCTAATCTGGATGATTCTACCTTGAGTGCAATGGCTTTCTTCTTTTCTTCCGGTTACTTTTCTTGTTAGTTGTATCTCTCCAAGGACAACTCTTAAGTTAGAATATTACCAATGAGCTCATCATAACTATAGAAGTTTAAGTTATGAGCTTCCTCAATGGCAGTCTTTTTGTCGTCCCATTCATTAGTGAGACTCCGAAGCACTTCTTTTACCATCTGTACCTCAGAGATCTCCTTTCCAAGTCTCTTTATCTCATTTACTAAATTTTTGTATCTAGTGTTCATGATGTTGATGGATTCTTTAGGTTCTATCTTGAAGGATTCCAGCTTTTGTTGTAGGAGATCTATCTTTGTTTCCTTGACTTCATTGGTGCCTTCATAGGTCACTTCAAGTTTCTGCTATATCTCTTATGCAATTTCACATCCGGATATTCTGTTTAATTCAGCTGCACTAAGAGCAAAATGAAGTATGTTAATAGAATTTGCATTTTCGCATAATTTCTTGTAATCATTTTCATCCCATAGATTTGAGGGCTTTCGGGATGTCAAATCCTCTACTTCATAAGTAGGAATATATAGGCCATCCTTAATGGCCATCCATGCTAGCATGCTTTATGCCTGAATGAAATTCTTCATCTAATTTTTCTAAAATGTGTAGTGTTTACTTGTGAAGAGTGGAGGACAGGTAATAAACATACCCTCAGGAAGGAGTTGTGAGTTATGAAAACTCATTTTGATTTATGAATCAAAATATGGACCTTTAGCTCGAGATTGTTAGATCTTTAGTTGTGAGCACTAGCTCTAATACCACTTGTTGGTCCATGTGAGAATCTAAATAAGGTCAGAGGGGGGTAAATTATCATTTTTTCAAAATTAACAGACTCTTAAAAGTCTTGTGTAGCGTGTTTAATATGTTCCAGATATAATGGATCCAGATGATACAAATACACAATATTATGCAATAAATTAAAGAGTTAAGGAAATCAAACACAGTAGTTTTATCCTGGTTCGACCCCGCCTACTTTAGTCCCTGGAGTTTCCTTACTTCGATCTTTGTCCACTAGTGCATTCCTTTTCAACTGGTAGGAATCAAGCCTTAAAATTTATCTTCGGAGATTTCTTCTCCTCCGGAGGTAGAATATACCACTAGAAGCACCAACTCCTAGCTGAGTCCTCTTGAGCTTATCTCTGGATGGTAACCCCTTCCGGATGTAGGATATACCACTAGAAGCACCAACTCCTAGCTGAGTCTTTTCACTTTAGCATGATATACCACTTAGATTCTACCTAAACCTAAGCTGAGTCCTACATGGAGATCTCACTTAAAGCACCAACTCTAAGCTAGTTCCCAATCTCAATACTAACTGATTTTCTCTTTAAATGGGTTTTGAACTCTTCAAGTTTATAATTTTCACTTGAGAGTTCTTACAAACAGATTTGTAATGAATTGGTTCTTGGAGGGATTATGTCACTGATTACAGTAGCAGATTCTCTTGTGTTATTGCTTTCTCAAATCAATCAGCATCTTCTCAACTTGTGAAGCTTCCCTTTTATAGGCTTTGATCATTAATGTATTCATTGTATACCGTTGAGGTTGAATTAAATCTTCACCGTTGATTAGGTATGATGTGGCGCATCCAGAGCCATTGATTAATCTATTTGGCACAAATTTTGACCCGTTTGAATTCTTGGGATTGAGGCAAAAAGTTGTCAGTGATCATTTTGTTTGGATTTTAGTGATTTACCAACTTTTATGCCGTTTGCTTTGGTGTGAGCTCCAGCCACCATTCTCACTGGTCTTTGTGAAAAAGGTTGTTACCTTTTTCTTTTTCCTATGTCACTCCTTTTGTCCTTTTCTAGGGTGCATGCTAGCTTTATTCTTCAAAGCAAAAGGATCTTTGACTTCAGATCAAAAAGAGACGGAAAATATAAATTTGAATTTTTCCTTTCGTCTTGATATTTTGATCTTCTGGATGTCTTCAGGCCATATATATCCGGAAGCTTCTTCAATTAGTTCTTCTTCTGGATGCTGCTTTTAAAGTTTGTTTCCTTTCCAAAATTTAACCAAATTCTTCCATTGTGTGCTTAGATATTTATAGTCTTCAATATATGTCATGATTTCTTATCTTGGACTTAGGAGACTAAATGTTTTTGTTTGTTTATTTTTATTTTCTTCAAACCTGATCCGGATCAATTCTAGGATTTGTTCTTCCGGATCATTATTTTCCAAAAAGTTCTAACACTTGCCTTCTTTCTCCTTTTATACTTGAAATTAAGAATATAGCCATTGAACTTGTCTTGGCATCTTCTGCAGATTACTAGCTTAGCTATCCACCCGTTGCTTCTTTAAATCGATCCGTTGTGAGATAGAGATCAATCTATAAAGATTAAATTCGGGCGTCAATTTGAATCCTTTGTCGTTTAATGCCATTCTTCCATTAGAGAGATCTTGCACTGACTTGCTACATGTCATCTTCCAATTCCTCTGGTAATCTAACAGCTTTCCCAAGTCGCGAGAGACAAGGTTGATAGGATTGCAACATTTCCAAATCTGGTGATTGCTTTTTGCAGCTTGAGCTATGAAGAATTTTGACATTTTTTTCAGAAAGCGGATGTCATGTCAAGGTATTAATTCCTTTTATCTTTGCTTCATTAATGTATAAAAAAGTGAAACTAAAATAGAAAGATTCCATCTTTCTCTTTATAGAAAAGTCAGTGCCTTTGACTAATAGAAAGTAACTCAGTGAAAAGACAAATCAATTAACACAGATGAAACAAAATCTAAATATCAATAGCTGAGTGAATAATATTTATTCACTGACTAAAGTACATACTCAGCCCAGAATAACTCAAAGTTAAACTAAATAGCTAGGTCAGCGGAGGCTTGGAATTCTACCCTCGAATTTAATTACTCACATATAACCATAGACTATTTATTTTAACATCATTATTGATTTAATTAACTCAAACTTAACTTAGTTGTTATGATCAAAACTTAAGAACTACTGAGTCATCCACTGAGTCAGTCCAAACTTGTGCTGGGTTCAACAAAGGCAGTGGTGGCCACTTGGAGCAATAGTGAGGAAATAAGTACCTCATCCTCCATAGAGGAAGAGGAAGAGACTACCAACTGTGCATTTATGGCACTGACTGATCCAAAAGTAGGACATTCTAGAAGAGAAACAGCTCAGTAAATCACTATACAAACTAAAGAAACAGAATCTGAGTCAGCCAATATAGAGGTAGGCTCTCATTGTAATTCTATTTCTAACATTGATCTTGTTAGAGCTCTTAGGATTGTGATTAGCAAAGTAAGAAAGCCCTCCAAAGCTATCAAACTTCTTCAAAGATAAGTAATGGAGCTACCTAAGGATGCTGAAGCAATGGCTCAAGACATCAGCCTCAACAGGGGTACAAAAGACATTGATGCAGTTGAAGAAAACTTCTCAAGAAATCAAGTCCAAATACTTAATGCCAATATGTTCGGGCTTGATAGGGAAATAGCCTTGATAAAGGAAGCTGCCAAAAGGAATCCAAGGCAAGCTCCCAGAAGAAAGCCACAAGCTTCAAACCAAAGAAGAAATTCGGAACCTCTAAAACTAACGAAGGTTAGCAGATAGCCCCAAGCACATAGATATATAGCTGCTAAAAAAGGGAAAGTTGTAATGATCTATGATGAAAAACCACTCAAACAAAGAAAGAATCATAGAGTGGAAATAGCTCCTCTAGTTAACTACTGGATACAATCCAGACAATCAGACCTGGATCTATCCAAAGCAGGGTTCTCCAGAGATTATGGAAAGAAAGATCTTTAAAAGATTGTGGAGAAACTCAAAAAAAACAAATCAATTGCAGGGTGCAGGTTTTGTGGTAGAAATAACCACATGACTAAAATGTGTAGATTTAAGAATGGTTATTATGATATTAATCCATGGCTGGAAATGATGGTTAACCCAAGAGAACCCCAATTTGATTGGGTACTCAAACCCACTTGATTTGTTTTATAGGTATTCCTAAAGTCAACCGAGGATCAATAAACGTGGTACATTGATAGCGGATGTTCAAGGCACATAACTGGTGATGAAAGGGCCTTCATCATATTATCCCAGAAGAAGGGAGGAAAAGTAAGCTTTGGAGATAATCAAAAGGGATAGATCATTGGTCAAGGAACCATTGGATCTAAATTAAAGATAGAAGATGTCTCTCTTATTGATGGACTGAAGTTCAACTTACTTAGTGTTGCTCAACTCTGTGAAAAAGGAAGAAAAGTTATCTTTGACTCCGAAGGTTGCTCAATCATTGATAGTAAGTCCAATCAACTCATTCTTTATGCAACTAGAGTAAATAATGTTTATTCTATTAACACTAAAAATGAGAAGAAGAATATATGCTTAGTATCTAAAGAAGGAGAATCATGGCTATGGCACCGGTGGTTGGGACATGTGAGCATGAACCTCCTATCCAAACTAGCAAAAAAGGAACTAGTTGTGGGTTTGCCTAAGGTTGCTTTTGATAAGGATCATATATGTATTGCATGTCAACCAGGTAAATAAACTAGAAAAAGTTCTCTTCCATCTCTTATATACCTTCCACAAGAGTTCTTGAACTCTTACATATTGATCTCTTTGGTCCAATCAAGGCAATGAGTTTAGGAAGAAGAGAATACACTATGGTTATAGTGGATGGTTATTCTTACTATACCTGGGTTGCTTGGCTAGCTAGCAAGGATGAAGCATTTGAAAATTTCACTAGAATATTCATTAGAATAGAAGTAGAACAATGCATAAGCATTGCATGTATTATGAGTGATACTGGGGAATAATTAAAAAATAAGCATTTTGCTGAATTATGTGAATCCAAAGGCACTGAGCACAACTTCTCTGCTCCGCTTACACCTCAACAAAATGAGGTTGTAGAAAGGAAAAATAGAACCATAGTTGAAATGGCTCGAACAATGCTGAATGAGAATAGATTGCCTAAGTATTTTTGGAAAGAGGCCATAAACACTGCATGTTATATTTTAAATAGAGCTCTCATTAGAAAGAGCATGGAAAAGACCCTATATGAAATCTGGAAGGGAAAGAAACTCAAAATTGGTTATTTCAAAGCCTTTGGATGTAAATGCTACATCCTGAATGATAGAGAACAACTAGGAAATTTTTTTCCAGAATATGATGAAGCAATTTTCCTTGGCTACTCAATACATAGAAAAGCTTACAGAGTATATAACAAAAGAACTCAAATTGTGGTAGAGTCAAACATGGTAGATTTTGATGAGACTAACCATGCAGGAAAGAAAAATCAAGATCTGGATGACACAGTTTCGGATGAAGCAAAACCAGTAAAGGTTCAAGATCCTTTTCAAGTAAAGAAGTACAATGATCAAATCAACTTCAACTTGGATCAATCTCTAGACAATCCCCATAATGCTGGAATTGATTTCAATGATGAATAAGGAGGAAATGAAGAAGAAGAAGCAATTGTAGAATAGGCTTCACAACAGCATGAGGATCTTCAAAGGGAAACCAGGACTCAAAGGAATCATCCTATAGAAGTCATTTTGGATGATTCCAAAATCCAGTTAGAACCAGAGGACAACTCAATAGAATGATGAGCCATGCTACATTTCTCTCACTCACTGAGTTAAAGAAATTCCAAGATGTAGAAGGAGATGAAAGTTGGATGATGGCTATACTAGAAGAGCTAGATCAATTCATGTTGCCTGCCCGATGTGAGGGCTCTAGCAAGCGTACTAGGTCGTGTTAGTAGTATAGGACAAGACCAAGTGTCATTTCCATATGGAGCAAGGAAAGTAAGTAAACCTTAAAGTAGATCAGTAGTTAGAAATCCAAAATATAAAGAAGATGAGAAAGTAAATGCTGAAAATAAAATGATTGCTGTAGGCAGATTTTGGTTGCTCTAAAATGAAAACTGTTCACAATTTTATATGGGGGCAGGTATGACCAGCACACAAATGGACAATTTTAACTTTTTCCTTCTATTCTGACATGTTATAACACATAGATCTAAGGTATCTTGCACTAAAATCACTAAGCTCAGCATACCAACTTATTGCCCAGATTCTTTAAAGTTTCACTCCAGGAATCTCCTCTTGCAAGCTACGCTTTAAGCATTAAGTTTAGGCAAGCATTCTATTAAGTTAAATAGAAACCCCTAGCATAAATCTACTTTACTTTTAGTATTTATAGACTTGTGTGAGTTATGTAAGTTTCGTGTTCATTCTTCTCCTTTCGGTGCTTCTTAATCCCACTATACATAAGTTTGGTCAGACTTAAGAGTTAAGTAAGCTCTACATAACACAATCAACTTAATATAATGCCAGAAATAAAACAGAGAGAGAGAGATTCAAACTATATTCAGCCTATTTTGCCTGATGGATTTGCCTGTTCCGGCTTAATTAACAATAAAATAAAGCATAAAATATAAATATTAAGCATAAAATATAAATATTATAAAATAAGCTAAGAGTACAGGATAGATAGGTGAACCAATAAAGCTTTGAGCCAATGAAGCTGTGAGCCAACAAGAGCTGAATACAAAATGAGTGGTTCTTCTCTACTTATAATGGCAAGTGGAAGAATCTAGCTAGTCCACTTGCACTATAAAATACTCCAGAAATAATTTATACCACACAAAAGATTCCCTTTTTAGAAGATCAAGTCTTGCCCATTAAGTTTTGTGCAAGTAGAGACTAAAGTATTAAACCATAATTCCACCACTCAAGTATGGCGTCCTCAATAAGCCGCACAAAAGTTCTTCTAGAAGCATGAGTATTCTGGTCATTTTTCACTTCAAAATATCATATTCAATGTCCTTTCCCTCAACTGGTCTGTATTTCTGCCTGCTCTGCCTGTTTTTATGCCTTCTCTGGCTTTTTGGAGCAACCAAATGGAGCAAGCAGAACCTTCCTGCAAAATTAGAAAAACCTTTATAATTCCTATGATTCAACTCCAAATTAAGTGATTCCAAAGCTAAATTTCTTATATTTTCTTGGTATATTTTGCACTTATTAAATAGCCCCACAATTAAACATTCACTTATCCTCAAGCAAAACACATATATATAAAAACACAAAAGCACAAAAATGAAGAAAACAAAAATAACAATTAGCAATCAACTTATCTCTTATAAAAATAGAATAGTCTACGAAAAATACAAAGATTAAGGAAGGAGATGAATGCCCCCACACTTAGCAAGAAACTCTTCAAGACTACAAATTAGAGCAAGCTCATCAATAACAATTTCCATTATGAAACCAATTGCCTCACCAATGGATCTCACTCAATTCCCTCAAGGTGATTACGGGTGAGTGTTTAGAATTCGCTCCTCGGCTATACACAACAGTCTTAAATCCATAGGCTTGATTATCAGTCCTATCTCTACCACTAAGTTTTGATCACTAATACAACCAAAAGGTATTTTATTTGGGTTGTAATGTTGGCTTAGGGTAGGGTGTGTCAAGAAAAAGGCTTTTTGTGTGTAAGGGGTATTACCAAATCAAGAGTTGATGAACTTGCAGTAAGTTGTATAACAGTTATAGTTGCTAACTCATGCACAAAGGAAGTTTTAAGCACAAGGAATTAGAGTGAAAGAACGAAGAAATCATAAAGATTAGGATAAAACTGAGCAATCATTCCAGTGGCAACAAAAAGACTTTATTTAATATACTTAGCAAGCTTTTATGATGTATGAATAGAGAAATGAGCCTGCTATAAGAGAACTATTTTTAAAAGCCAAACTTTGACTTGTTTGCTACATTGTTTTTCTTTTTTTTTTTTCATTTTATTCAAATTAAATACTAATATGACGATAAGAGGCTAGAAAAATCAGAATTGCAAAGAATTTGAAGATAACTCATTAGGTTCCCTTGAAAAAAATATAATTCAACAACCAAACTGTTTTATAAACTTGCCCCATTTTAAGAAAATTATTTGGTAAAGCCAGGGTGAGAAAGGAAAGTAAAAGTGAAAAGGTTTTAGGTTAAAGTTTGTTATAGTTTATGAAAGAAAAAGTATGTTAAGGGTGGCAGTTTGGTTGAAAGGAGGGTTAAAACCTACTGCCTTTATCATTTTATGTAAGTGATCAATAATGTGGTCTTAATAAGTATTAACAGGTTTCTCCAAATCAAGTTCTAGCTTAAGCATGCATCTGTAAGCCCTCTCAGCAAGGAAATCAAGCAATAGTTCATAAACAAATAAGAAAAGGCTCAAATTCTCACTTAAACATGAGTTAATTTTAATTGGTTCATTTTAGCCAAAGTTATTGAAGACAGTTCTAAGTTTATAGTCTATCGTGCTTAATCAAACTCATTAAACTTGATAATGTAAGTTTACTATCAACATCCAGATTTAAAGTATTTTTCAAAAGCCTTCTTGCTTTCAAAAGATCAAAATTCCATGCTAATCACAAAACATACTTAAAATTGATAAATTTTGATAAATTTTTACAAAAACAGAACAAATATTTCACAAAAACACATTTAAAAACATTAAAACATAGAGTACTCAAGTTCAAATAAAATGCTCAAGTAGGGGCAGTCAAAAGTAGCTGTTATGCCAATTGAACACTAGCAATCATCAAGAATCACTTCCAAATCATAAACCATCCCCCCACACTTATAGATTGCTTTGTCCTCAAACCAATGAGCTAAATTAAGTAATATTAACCAGCAGCAACCCGAAAACATAGAGGGTAGGTGGAAACTACCTTATCATGGCATTTTTTAAATTGAAATGTTGCTGAGATAAAGTAGAAGTGAGTTACCAGATTGTTGAAGAGGTAAGAATGTTAGATATGGTGCATTCCCTAGAATAATTAGGGCGATATATCTTAGTTAGTTAAATTTGTACGAACAATATAAAGGCATTTCTTTTATTACATTGATGACTGTAAAAATATATTATGGCTGGGTAAGAATATATTCATTGATGTGTTTGCAAAAGTCCATGACAAAATCGTAGCAAGTATTGTAATGGCATAGAGGGACTATGTTGGTGAGAGCTGGTTCATGTACAATTATGATTTATCTAAATATCCCTAGTCACAGTATTATCAAGACTGGACATTGATGATATGGACAGACTAGCATGTGTCGTCATACCTCTTGAATCTAATTTAGAGTAGCATATCTCTAGTGCTAGAGGGTGGTACCTTAGGTTAACACATGAATGTATTTAGGGAAATACATTGTAGACCGCTATGAGATAACACTCAGTAATCTATATTATGTGTTGGTATTTAATTGTCTCATCGTAATAGCAAAATGAATATCCTCAGACCTGAGATACTAGTTACCATGTTCAGATGTTGCTATATTTTAGGCCATACCTAAACACTCTATAGACTTGGTGACACGAATGATTGCGGGTATAGTTGATGTCTGTCCGTTGGTAAGCTGAGTAGTAAAGATAGAATCTATCACTCCATTATAGCAATACAAGGGAGTTGTACCTTGGCCACTTGTTAGAAGTGACACACTCGTAAACCTCTACAGAGTATGGGTTGATAGGATGAGATCCTAGTCAACACATTAATATGGTTGAGTAGTGTACTTTGGTAGCAAGACTAAATTACTGGGGTAGCCTCTAAGGCTACTTGTGGACTGACACTTAAACTGAGTCCAAGAAACCAGATGGTATCGAATAGTTGATAGAAGGAGTGAATTGTATTGATACTATTGCAGAACCAGGATTAAGTCACATGCACGTGACATTCTGAATATTGAGGGGTCATATACCCTTTACTAGAGAGCCACTATAACCGATCAAAGTCATCGGAGTCTACAATAGTCTGGAGCTCTGAGCCAGTTGAATTCCTGAAAGGAATTTGAGCTAGGTCAAACTTTGATGGCTCGATATTACGTGATCCTATAAGGTTACACACTTTGAGTTACGACCGAGCTATGTAAAGAACTGTTAGACTAGGTCTAATCTAGAAGAGAAATAAATGGTTAGACCATTTTAATTGGTTAGACCAATTTTTACTGGTTGGACCAGTATATCGGGAAATAAATGGTTAGACCATTTTATTGGTTGGACCAATTTTACTGGTTGGACCAGTGTAATAAAAATAATGAGAAGGCATAAAAAGAAACAGAAACTACGTAGTGGGGTCCACGGTAAAGTACTGTATGGACTCACACAAGTGGACCTGCATGTGGGCCTTGGCAATGATTAGAGCATTGCGCAAGGCCCACAGGCCATGTGCATAGAGGGCTGCTTAGAGCAGCCCGCGGCAGGCCCAGCGCACAGGCAAAGGCCTGTGTGCTATGTGGCACGTACAGCCCACAAGGGCTGTGCGCAAATTGAGCTGAGCCTGTGCTTTGGCACAGGCCCACTGGCGGGCAGCAAGCCCACAAAACACTGCTGGTTTTGGCCAGCAGTGTCCCACGTGGACACAGAGTCTAATTTCTATTCTGTTTCTATTTGTTTAGTATTTATTAAATGAGTTTTAATTATTCTTTAATTAATTAATCAATTATTAAATTAATTGATTGATTATTAATTAGTTGAATAATTATTTAATAAGAGTTCAAGTCTACCTTTATTTCTTATTAAATAGGAATTGTTTATTGTATTAATTAATTAATTGAATTAATTAATAGAATAGAATAATAATAATAAAGAAAGATGAATTTGATTTAAATCTTTCTTATTTAGTAAATGACTAACAGGTTATGTTTATTTTATTTATAAATGGTTGAGGTTATGGACTTTATTGTCCTTTGAATATTTCCTAACCACTATAAATAGAAGTCTCCTCCTTCATTATTTTTCGTCCTAATTTTGAAAGCTCTCTCCCTTTCTCTTATTCTATTAGTTGTTCTATTTCCTAAAAGTAATCCGTCGAAAGACGTATTTACTTAGAATAGAAAACTAAGGGAATTTCTTCTAGATTAAATTAGTAGGGAAGATCTAGCTATCTTCACTTATTTAGCGGTACTCCCTTTCTAGAAGGTTTTGGTCGGTAGTGCTCGTGTGAACTATTTATAGAGAGCTTCTACTTTGGAGTCTGTGCACGTAGCTGATGGGGTCATTCTGCTGACATTGGGATTCACGCTTCAACTGGTGCATGGTTAAATTATCATTAGGTCCTTTTAATAAGTGTTTATGACCCAAATAATAATAGACTAATTTATGTTGTCAACCATGCCATTATTAGGTGATCTTAGACTCTAGATTAAATTTTGAATTTCCTCTCCGCCTGTTTTATATGTTTAAAACTCTTAATCTAGACCGACAGTGGTATCATGAGCCTTCTTAATGCGATTGTATGATTGACAAGAAACATGCTAGGTCTAATTTTCTATAAAATATTTTCGAGTATGCCATGCCTAGGAATTTATTTCTTGTAATAGAAAATGTTGTGATAACTAGATTAAGTGTTGCTCAAACTTAGTCAGAGTAGTTGTATAAGAATTAACAATGTTTTACTTGAGATTGTAAATGCTTTGATTTTTGAATTAAAGGAATAATTCTTAATTAGAAAAGAACGAAATCTTTAATTTTAAATAGTCTATGGTTAAGTGAATCAGAAGGGCTCGTGTTTGTTCTGGCAAGGATTGGACTTGGCTGCTCATTTACTTTAAGGGGGCCTCTCCAACCTAGGAATTTGCATCGATTCTAGATTCTAAGTACCAAAGGACTATTTTGAATTAGTTGATTTCTAGTATAATGAATTGGATTCATTATATGGTTTTACAATGAAAGTTTAAATTGTTAAATTAAAACTTGTAGACATAGGTGCAAGAACTTAAAATAATGAATACCCTTATATGTTTTACATGCTATGTGGAGTCTTGGCATGATGGAATGATTATGAATTACCAGTTGAGCATGACCCTTAGGTTGGACCTACTAATTCCTTATAGCTCGGAATTAGTCATAGTTTCATAATCATCTCCATGTATAAGTCATAGATTAGGCGAGACCTGTTGCACCAATAAATCCCCATTAAAATATTAAGACAAAATTAGCCTTCCTAAAAATCGAAGTGTGATTCTAGGCCTTTTCATTGGATGAATTGCTCACGCACAGCGTGCCTTCTTCTTTAACATTGTTTGTTCACATGATTCGAATTAGGGATAAGTCTTAACCAGACTAGGTTGGTTTTCCGTAATATCGGAGTTAATACCGGGCTGGAGGGATCATTTGAGGAGTCATATAATTGATTATGCAAGTCTATTGGTTGGAACTCAAATGGATTAGCAATTGCATTAGATGCAAATGGACTAGATCCTCCTATAACTATTTAAGTTAGCTTGACTCGTGATAGCGGAGGTTATCTTAAATGAGTTATAGATGCTACCTACTAAGGAGAATGGTTAGACCATGTTTCCCCAAAAGACAATAGAAGGGGCTATTATGTTTTCGAATAAACCTTAATAAAATAGTAGGAAAATGTATTTAATTTAAAGACCTTAAAAATTAAATGCACATACAAAACTAAGTTTATTCCAATTATTATATGTAGGTTTGAAACTTTACTTCTTACATAAATTTTTGCATGATTTGATAATTGTATTTGACTAGTTCTAGCTTCAAAGGGTTTGTTTAGAATTGTGAGGATAGTCCTCGAAGCCTAGGGCTTGGCCCATATATAATATGAGCCCTATACTAAACAACAAGATGCAAGTATTTTACCTTGAGTAAAAATGCGAAAAAGGATACGAAACTTTAGAGGTTGTTATGATCGATGTTACCTTATATGAGTAGCTTAAAGGAAACAAAGATAAACATTAAGTTAGATGTTAGGATATATGTTACCTTAATCATTGGAAGCATCATGAAATTGTGGACTTGAAAGTCTATGTCTTTACATCTTAGAAAGAATTTTTCCAACAAAGGAAAAATGATTCAAGGGTATTCTAAGGATGTAAAGGGACACGGGTTGTCCAATATAGAAGCAAAAAGAGCGAAGTTAAGAGAAAAGCTTTGTTTTGGAAATAATGTAACTGTTTTAATATAGAATATTGGAAACACAATCTTCATTTAAGTATGAGATTGACAGGCTTGTCTCATAGCATGAGAAGAGGATGTTTTGGAAACTTCCACTTTAAGGTGTTATAACTGAGAATGTTCTACGTCTCTTGGGGATTCAACATAGATATGGGATATCAAGTGTGTGAATCACATATCTATACAAAGGTATAGGTATTAAAGAGAAGTAGAGGATTAGCAAAAGGAGAGTTGTACCTACAGAATATCATAAGAGCTTGGTGGCTGCTATTAATGTAGGAGCTTAAAATCTCCATTTGGCTATTTTGTAATAAGGAAAAAATTATTGGTATACTTCTATGAATATTATTTCCTGCTTCACAGCAGATGGAGTTGATTTTGATGTTATCAAAGATTATGAAAATAATTCTAAATAGAAGTGTAATAGAAGATATTTTGTGATTACAAAAGCATATTCTCAATATTAACCATGCTAAGAGAAATTAGATAAAGACAAGTCATCTTACTTAAGGCATTTTTGTTTAGGCCATATAAATGAAACTCGCTTAACTGAGTTACATAAAGGTGATAACTTGGGCCTAATAGACTGGAAGTCTTATGTGGCTTGCGAACCTTATTTAAAAGGTAGAATGACAAAGAAGCCCCTTTAAGGAAAAAGAGGAACATGCCATGAGTACATTGGAAACAAAACACTCAGATGTATGTGGTCCAATGAATTTCTAAACACATGGATGATTTGTTTACTTCTTCACTTTTATTGATGATTACTCATGATATGGGCATTTGTACCTTATGAGGCACAAATAAGATATTTTGAAAAGTTCAAAGACTATAGGAATAAAGTTGAGAAATAACTTAGAAAGAATATTAAGGCACTATGGTTAGATTGCGGTGGAAAATATCTAAGCTAAGAGTTTCAAGATTATCTAAGGGATAATAGAATATTGTCCCAATGGACCCCTCCTTATACTCCTCAGCATAATGGTGTGTATAAGAGGAGGAATCTAACTTTGTTAGATATAGTTCGGTCCATGATGAGCCAAGCCAGTCTCAAAAAATCCTTTTGGAGATATGCACTTGAGAGCACAATTTATATCCTAAACTGTGTGCCCTAAAAATCATTTGATACTACACCATACAAAAGGTGGTATGGTAAGAAACCCACTCTTTCTCACCTGAGAGTTTGGGGTTGTCTTGCCTATGATAAAAGGATAATGTCAGATAAGCTTGGAGCTAGATCTGACAAGTGCTTGTTCATTGGTTATCCTAAAGAGACAATAGGATATACCTTTTATGATGAGGAACAAACGATATTTCTTTCTAGGACCGCTCAGTTCCTTGAGAAGGAATACATGCTTGCAAAAGCTAGTGGGAGAACCTTGAACTTGGAGTTCAGGTAGGCGAACAAGATGATCAACTGATGATTCCTATGCTTGATACACAAAAAGGTATGATTGAGGAACAACCTGTTACATAATAACCATTGTGTAGATCTGATATGGTTCCTAACGCTCCTGAAAGATATGGATTTTTCATCATGGATGATAAACAAATCTTGCCAATAGAGGATGATGAACCTAAGACCTATAAGGAAGCAATGGAGAGCTCAAACTCTGATAAATGGTTAAAAGCCATGAAATCAGAAATGGATTCCATGTATGAAAACCAAGTATGGGAATTGGTTAATGCACCTAATGAGGTTAGACCCATAGGCTGTAAGTGGGTTTTCAAGAAAGAAAACTGACATAGATGGTAATGTAATTACATATAAGGCCAGGTTAGTTGCGAAAGGTTATAGTCAGCAAGAAGGCATAGACTATGATAAAACCTTTTCACCAGTAGCCATGCTTAAATCCATTAGGATGCTCTTGGCCATTGCTGCTCATTAAGACTATAAGATTTGGCAGATGGATGTGAAAACCGCTTTCCTCAATGGGAACTTAGATCGGGATGTACGTATGGTACAACCTGGAGGTTTTACATCTCAGAATGGCTCAAAGGTATGCAAACTGCAAAGATCCATTTATGGACTTAAGCAGGCATCCTGGAGTTGGAATACAAGGTTTGATGATACAATCCAGAAGTTAGATTTTATATCAAACGCTTATGAGCCTTGTGTATATAAGAAGGTTAGTGGGGGTGCAGTCATTTTCCTTGTATTGTATGTAGATGACATACTACTAAGAGAAAGTGACATTTCTCTTCTTTAAATAGTTAAATCATGATATTCAAGAAAGTTCTCCATAAAGGACCTTGGAAAAGAAGCATTTATACTAGGTATAAAGATCTATAGAGATATATCTAAGAGGCTGCTAGGTCTTTTACAAGTTGCGTACATAGACAAGGAATTGACTAGGTTCAACCTTGAGCAATCAAGAAAGGGTTATCTTACAATGTCTCATGGAATTAACCTTTCTAAATCTGAGTGTTTGGGGACACAAGAGGAGAGATTGCGCATGAGTAGAATACCCTATGCATCTGTAATAGGATCTATAATGTATACTATGGTATGTATAGGACTAGATATCCCACACGTATTGAGCATAACAAGCAGATTTCAATCTGACCCAGGTGGGAAGCACTGGATGGCCGTTAAGAAAATCCTTAAGTACTTGAGAAGGACTAAGGAAATGTTCTTGGTATATAGAGAAAGTGATCTCTCAGTAAAAGGATACATTGATGCGAATTTTCAATCTGACAAAGATGACTACAAGTCACAGTCAGGTTACTTATTTATGTGAAATGGAGTTGCAGTTGTTTAGAGGAGTTCAAAACATGATATAACTATTGATTCAACCGCAGTATCTGAGTACCTTGTTGCTTTAGAAGCAACAAAACATGCTGTCTAGATAATAAGATTTATTAGTGATCTCGATGTGGAGTCTAACAATGAAGATCTAATAGTATTATATTATGATATCACTATGGCTATTGCTTAGGCATACTGGGGCTGTTGCTTAGACATAAGAACCACAGTCTCGTGAGTGAAATGAACATGTACACAAAAAAATATCATATAAGATATGATAAGGGATAAGGATGTAATAATGGAATACGTTCCCACAGATCAGAATTTAGCAAAGGGTCTGATAAAGCTGTTAACACATATTAAGCATGACCAGCATATTAATAGTTATGGTATAAATGCACATGGCTAATTAGCACTAGTGCAAGTAGGAGATTCTTAGACATGGTGTATGCCCTAGAGTAATTAGGGCGATATATCTTAGTTAGTTAAATTTGTACGAATAGATATAAAGGCATTTCTTTTGTTACATCGATGACTGTAAAAATATTTTTGACTGGTTAAGAATATATTCATTGATGTGTTTGCAAAAGTCCATGACATAATCATAGCATGCATTGCAATAGCATAGTGGGACTATGTTGGTGAGAACTGGTTCTTGTGCAATTATGATTTGTCAAAATATCCCTAGTCATAGTATCATCAAGACTGGACATTGATGATACAGATAGACTAGCATGTGTCATCATACCTCTTGAATCTAATTCAGAGTAGCACATGTTCAGTGTTAGAGGGTGGTACCTTGGGTTAACACATGAATGTATTAAGGGAAATACATTGGAGAACGCTATGAGACAACACTCGGTAATCTATATTATGTGTTGATGTTTAATTGTCTTATTGCAATAGCAATACGAATATCCTTAGACCTAAGATACTAGTTACCTTGTTCAGATGTTGCTATACTCTGGGTCATACCTAAACACTCTATAGACTGGGTGACACGAATGATTATGAGTATAGTTGATGTCTGTTCGTTGGTAAGCTGAGTAGTCAAGATATAATCTAGCACTCCCTTATAGCAATACAAGGGAGTAGCACCTTGGCCACTTATTAGAAGTGACACACTAGTAAACCTCTGCAGAGTATGGGTTGATAGGATGAGATCCTAGTCAATACATTAATATGGTTGAGTAGTATACTTTGGTAGCAAGACTAAATTACTAGGGTAGCCTCTAAGGCTACTAGTGGACTGAAACTTAAACCGAGTCTAAGAAATCAAATGGCACACAATAGTTGATAGAAGGAGTGAATTATATTGATACTATTGCAGAACCGGGATTAAGTCACATGCACGTGACGTTCTGAATATTGAGGGGTCGTATGCCCTTTAATAGAGAGCTACTATGACCGATCAAAGTCATCGGAGTCCACAATGGTCTGGAGCTCCGAGCTAGTCAAATTCTTGAAAAGGAATATGAGCAAGGTTAAACTTTGACGGCTCGATATTACAGGATCCTATAAGGTCACACACTTTGAGTTACGACTGAGCTAGGTAAAGAACTGTTATACTAGGTCTAATCTAGAAGAGAAATAAATGGTTAGACCAATTTTTACTAGTTGGACTAGTATACTGGGAAATAAATGGTTAGACCATTTTATTGGTTGGACCAATTTTACTGGTTAGACTAGTGTACCGAAAATAATAAGAAGGCATAAAAAGAAATATAAATCGCGTAATGGGTCCATGGTAAGCAACTGTGTGGACTCGCATAAGTGGGCTTTCGCAAGTGCTGTGGCACAACACTTGTAGCAGTCCTGCGCGTGGGCCATGGCAATGCTTAGAGCTTTACGCAAGACCCACATGCCATGCGCATAGAGGGCTGCTTAGAGCAACCCGCGGCAGGCCCAACGCACAGGTAAAAGCCCGCATGCTATGTGGCGTGCATAGCCCGTAAGGGCTATGCGCATATTGGGCTAGGCCTGCGCGAGCAGCAAGCCTGTGCAACACTGCTGGTTTCGGCCAGCAGTGTCCCACTTGAATACAGAGTCCAATTTCTGTTCTGCTTTTATTTGTTTAGTATTTATTAAATGAGTTTTAATTATTCTTTAATTAATTAATCAATTATTAAATTAATTGGTTGGTTGGTTATTGATTAGTTGAATAATTATTAATAAGAGTTGTAATTTAAGTATAACTTTATTTTATATTAAATAGGAATTGTTTATTCTATTAATTAATTACCTAGATTAATGAATTGAATATAATAATAATAATAATAATAATAATAATAATAATAAAAAAGAAGGAAGATGAATTTGATTCTAACTTTTTCTTATTTAATAAATGACTAAAAGGTTATGTTTATTTTATTTATGATAGGTTGAGGTTAGAGGTTTTATTGTCCTTTGAATATTTCCTAACCACTATAACTAGAATCCTCTTCCTTTATTATTTTCCATCCCAATTTCAAAAGCTCTCTCCCTTTCGCTTATTCTCTAAGTTGTTCTAGTTCCTAAAAGTAATCCGTCGAAAGACATATTTACTTAAAATAGAAAACCAAGGGAATTTTTTCTAGAATAAATTAGTAGGGAAGATCTAGCTATCTTCCACTTATTTATCGGTATTCCTTTCTAGAAGGTTTTGGTCAGTAGTGCTCGTGTGGACTATTTATAGCGGGCTTCTACTTTGGAGTCTGTGCACGTAGCTGATGGGGTCATTCTACCAACATTGGGATTCACGCTTCAACTGGTATATGGTTAAATTATTATTAGGTCATTTTAATAAGTGTTTATGACCTAAATAATAATAGACTAGTTTATGTTGTCAATCATGCCATGCTTAGGAGATCTTAGAGTCTAGATTAAATTTTGAATTTCTGTTGCGCCTGTTTTGTATACTTAAAACCCTTAATCTAGACTAATAAAGAATTGGTAAGTTACTCTGATGTTGTAGCAAAGATTGCTTGAAGCATCTTGTTTGACTGCTGGTCAGATTTTCTAGAACAACCAAAATCTAGAAGTCCTCATACTTGATTTATTGACCATCTGCAAAAGAAAGCAAAATAACAAGATTAAAAATATACTAAATAAGGAAAAATAAAATAAATATTTATAAAGTCAGAGAAATGAGCATGAGCTCATCAAAATGCTTCAATTGGTGTTTCAAGCAAACACTAATATATATAAGTTGCTCAAAGAGGTTCATAAATGAAGGTTGAAAAAGGTGGACTATTGTATGGAGTCTTTTGTTGTATCCACTTCTTTCCTTGATTTACTTCTAATTTGATTTTCAATGAAAGCTTGCATAAAGACAGGTTATTCAACCAAATTGGTGTGAGGTTTGTAAGTAGATTGCTCATCTTTAAGGATTAGGGAGCAACTTGTTTTCCCTTTGGAGTCTACCTCAACAAGTTTTTCCTCATCTTTGAATATCTCTTGATCATGCACCTGCAAGTTTTTGCTAAGCTTCTCATGCATAAGATGTTTCTTTTCTCTTTCGAGAAATGGTATCCTCAATTGTTAGATTTGGAATGGTTGTTCCATTAAAACTGCTTCCTCTTGAGCAAGCATCTTTCCTTTTGGAACTGGAGAAATCTCATACTGAACTTCAGGTTGCTCCCTTTTGTCCACAAGTTGCTCATAGTGATATTCTAGTTGCTCTAGAATATAATCTGATTGCTCATGGTTATATTTTGGTTGCTCCATATTATAATTTGGTTGCTTAGTCTCCTCCTCTAGTTTCTCCCCTACATTATAAAATTTATAAACAACAAGCATGCTAGAATTATCAATAACCTTACCATACTCAATCGTATTTGCTCCATTTTCCTCAATGTTGCTTAGAATGAAAACTTTATCTTTTGAAATAATCATATTTGCTAGTTGTTGAAATTGGGTCTCCAATTTCTGGATTGATTCTTGAGTTTGATCCATAAACTCCCTCATCATCACTGCCAAATTAGGTTGTTGAAATGGTTGGTGGAACAAAAATATTGTTGATGGATGGCACTTTGAGGTTAGGGGAAGAAAAATTGAGGTTGTTGGTAAGGAGACTTTAGTTGGAGGAATGGCATTTAAGGTTGCTGGGTTGGAATCTTTGGTTGCCAGAATATTATTTTTGGTTCCTTCGAGAGTCTGTTTACTTGCTCAGCTATTTCCTCAACTTTTTCTGAAAGTTTTTGGATAACCTTAGAATCTGGAAATCTTAAGTTCTTCTCACAATACGATTTGCAACTTGTATTCACCACTTTCTAATGAGGGCAAAGATTGCTTCAGGCTCTATTTCTTCTAGGTCCCCATTTACAAGGGTTTCTAGTCGAACTTTGTGCTCATCAGTTAACCCATTGTAAAAGATTTGGATTTGCATCCACATAGGTAAACCACGGTTTGGTATCCTTCTTAGTATATCCTTGTATCTCTCCCATTCTTTTTAGAGTGATTTATCTTTAGATTGAATGAACCTAGAGATTTTATTTCTGATTCTAGCAACCATGGAAAGTGAAAAATACTTTGTCAAGAATGCTTCAGCCATCTCCTCTCAAGATGTGATTGCGCCCGGTTGCAAAGATCTAAAACATGATTTTGTCTTTTCCTGCAATAATAAAGGAAATAACTTTAACCTAAGAATATCATTATAAATACCATGATTAACTTTAAAAAGATTGCATATTTCAAGAAAATCATAAAGATGGTCATTTGGGTCTTCATTTGGAAGTCCTTTAAATTGAGCATGTGATAAAAGAAGTTCAATAATGGAGGGTTTGATTTGAACAAAATTTTCTCCTTCATCTGGTATCATTATGCATGACATGTGTCCTGATGACGAAGGGTTAGAAAACTCTATGAGTTTTAGAAGGGGCAGCCAAGTTCTGTCTGCCATCCTGCTCTTTCTGCTAGCTCGGCTTATCTTCTGCTTGTTCCGAAAGCTTGCTGGAAAAAATAATTTCATGCCTTTTCCTTTTTGCGAGAGAACTACACAAACTAAACAAACAAGGTTAAAAACTACTAATTTACTCAAAAATTTAAAAACTTAAATGTTGCTTCCCGACAACGGCTCCAAAAACTTATTGCCCGCCCTAGGTGAGCTCTCTAGCAAGTGTACTAGGCTGTGTTAGTAGTATAAGGCAAGATTAAGTGTCATTCCTACAAGGAGAAAGGTAAGTAGGTAAGCCTTGAAGTAAATCAATAGTTAGAAAACCAAAATATAAAGAGGATGATAAAGTAAATGCTGAAAATAAAATGGTTGTTGTAAATAGATTCTGGTTGCTCTAAAATGAAAACTGTTAACAATTTTATATGGGGGCAGGCATGACCAGCACTAAATGGACAGTTTTAAGTTCTCCCTTCTATTCTGACATGTTACAACACATAGATCTAAGGTATCTTGCACTAAAATCACTAAGCTTAGCATACCAACTTATTGCTTAGATTCTTTAAAGTTTAACTCCGGGAACCTGCTCTTGCAAGCTACACTTTAAGCATTAAGTTTAGGCAAGCATTCTATTAAGTTAAATAGAAACCCCTAGCACAAATCTACTTTACTTTTAGTATTTATAGATTTGTGCAAGTTATGTAAGTTCTATGTTCATAATTCTATTTTTGATGCTTCTTAATCCCACTATGCATAAGTTTGGCCAGACTTACGAGTTAAGTAAGCTCTATATAACAGAATCAACTCAATATAATGCCAGAAATAAAAGAGAGAGATTCAAATCATATTCAGTTTGTTTCGCCTGCTCTGGCTTAATTAGCAATAAAATAAAGCATAAAATATAAATATTATATTAAATAAGCTAAGAGTACAGAATAGAAAGGTTAAATAATGAAGCTTTGAGCCAATAAGGGTTGAATACAAAATGAGGGGTTCTTCTCTATTTATAATGGCAAGTGGAAGAACCTAGAAAGTCCACTTACATAATAAAATACTCTTGAAATAATTTACACCATACAAAAGATTCCCTTTCTAGAAGATTAAGTCTTGCCCATTAAGTTTTGAGCAAGTGGAGACTAAAATATTAAAAGTAATTCCACCACTCAAGTATGGCGTCCTCAACAAGCCACACATAAGTTCTTCTAGAAGCATGGGTATTCTGGTCATTTTTCACTTCAAAAATATCAGATTTAGCGTCTTTTCCCTCAACTGATCTATATTTCTGCCTACTCTAGTAATTTTCTTGCCTTCTCTGGCTTTCTGGAGCAACCAAATGGAGCAAGCAGAACCTTCCTTCAAAATTGGAAAAACCTTTATAATTTCCACATTTCAACTCCAAATTAAGTGATTCCAAAGCCAAATTAATTATATTTTCTTGGTATATTTTGCACTAATCAATTCACAAGGAATGATGTTTGGGATCTTGTACCACCTCCAGAAGGAAAGTCAAGCATTGGCACAAAATAAGTGTTCTGGAATAAAATGGATGATTCCGAAGTGGTAGTGAGAAACAAAGCAAGGTTGGTTTCCCAGGGTTACAACCAATAAGAAGGTATAGACTTTGAAAAAAAATTTCCTCCAGTAGCAAGGCTGAAAGCAATCAGGATCTACTGTGCTTTTGCATCTTATATGAGTTTCACCCTATTCTAAATGGATGTCAAAAGTGATTTCTTAAATAGAGTTATTCAAGAAGAAGTCTATGTTAAACAACCACCAGGATTTGAAGATTCAAAGCATCCAGAGTATGTCTACAAGCTGAAGAAAGCTATATATTGATTGAAGCAAGCTCCAAAAGCTTGGTATGAGAGGCTCACCTCATTTCTCATATCCAAGGGATACATCTCCCGAAAAGCAGATACAACACTCTTCATCAAGAAGAAAAAGGGTGATGTAATTCTTGTTCAGATCTATATTGATGACATCATCTTTGGAGCTAGTGATGAAACCATGTGTGAAGAGTTCAACAATCAAATAAAGAAGGAATTTGAAATGTCAATGATGGGAGAACTCAATTTCTTCCTTAGCCTTCAAATTAAGCAGAGTCCGGATGGGATATTCATTAATCAGTCTAAGTACACCAAGGAGATATTAAAGAACTTTGATATCAAAAAAATCAAGCCAATGTCCACTCCTATGAGATCAAAAACAGTCCTTTCAAAGGATTGATATGGAGAAGAAATAGACTAGAAGCTATATAGAGGGATGATTGGATCACTTCTATATCTTACTGCTAGCAGACTAGGCATACACTATGCTATTTGCTATTGTACAAGGCCAATCCAAAGGAGTCACATCTGAAGGCTATTAAATGGGTACTTAGATATCTTCTAGGGACAACTAAAGTTGGTCTATGGTATCCAAGTAATGGGAATTTCACATTGCAAGGGTTCACTAATGCAGATTATGGCAGAGATATGCTTGAGAGAAAAAGCACATCCGGAGGCTACCACTTTCTTAGAGATTGCCTAGTATCCTGGTATAGCAAGAAGCAAACATCAGTGGCACTATCAACTATTGAAGCATAGTATATGGCTGTTGGAAGCTTTTTTGCTCAACTCCTATATTTGAAACAATAGTTAGAAGATTATGGAGTTCAAGTAGGATGTGTTGATATGATAACAAGAGTGCAATTGATGTGTCCAAAAATCCAGTATGTGATGAATGAGGATGTAATCCTGGTCTACATTCTAAGTAAAGATCAATTCAAAAAGCTTAGGATGGCAATTGGAATGTCCAATCCAATTTGAAAAAGGTTCCGAAAGATAAATATGCAATCATTCAAGTCTTCAACAGTTAAGGAATCAATGAGGAAAAGAGAAGAAAATTAATTATGGATGCAGAAGGAAACCTTGCCAGCTCAGCAAACAAGAAATGAAAAATGTTAGTAAAAGCGCAAAAAATAACTACACATGTTTTTAATTTCAAACGTTTATTGGATAACCCACGTGCGGTAACTTACAACAGTTACAAATGGAATAAACCATTCCCATTCTCCGGTGATCATGCCATTAACCTCTCTCCTTAAAATTTAACATCCATGTCATTAATCTAGTTAAATTTAACCGCTTTTGGATTACCAAAATATCCTCACCTTGAAACATCTATAAAAAAAGCCCCCTAAATCACTATCTTTTTAACGCAAGTAATCATCTACTGTTACTCTACAAAAATTTCCCTACAACCCTAAAACCTTCAAACTCTTTTCTCAAAAACTCTAAAATGGCCAGCACCAAAGATCAAACAACCCCTCCTCCCAAGAATGTATTTCAGGAAGAAAACCTAAAAGATAAGGATTTCATTCAAATTAAACTAAAAAACTCAGACACCACCATTCCATTTGATCTTGGGTGATGATTCATGTTTACCACCGAACCCTACTTCTAACTTCTAAAGAACCAACATCTAGAGGTCTTCATCTAGATGAAAAACCCCACTTTCCTAGTCCTTGTAAAGAAATTATATGATAATCTTAAAATCTACTATTACTTCAATGCGCTCCAAACCAAGGTGCAAGGGAAAGTCATCACAGTCACTCCTGAGTTCTTCATAACTCATTTCAATATAAAAAACACCGGAGTCATGCTAAGAAATAACGGGGATAAAGAAACTGTAAAATATGACCCTAAAATGTGGCTTCTGGAGAGATATTTTGGAGACAAATGCTCCACTCATTGGCTAGAAACTCCCAGGTTGCTCCAATTTGTTCTTGCCAAGTTTGTACTGATCCGTAAGGGATCCCTTAACACTACTTCAACTTTCCAACACTACGTACTCCAGCATTAGGTGGAAAGCATGCTTGTCTTGATAATTCACTATATAAAGCAGCATAAGTATTCACATAGAGGCCTCATTACAAAAATCCTTTTAGTAAATGGAGTGAATTTATTTGGAGTAGACAAGTTGAAGGTAAGGTTATTTTGGAGAAAAACTTCATTAAATTGACTCATAATAAGAAATGGGCTGAGGCTAAGGCTCTGAAGCAGAAGAAAGAAAAGCAGAAGAAGGGTAGAGTGAGGAAAGCTAGAGGAATAGTTGAGAAAGCTCCGATAGTGAAAAAGCCAAGGACCATAAGACCTAAGGCTTAAAAGAAGATCAATTTGGAGCTTACGATGGAAGAGGATGTTGAGGAAATTAATGAGGATAACCTTACTCTTACCCAAATCCTCAACCAATCTCCACCTAAGCCTAGAAAGAGGCTGATAAAAGTAGCTACCAAGAAAGGAAAGCTGATTAAGGACCTGGAAGCAAGTAAGAAGATTGTAGTTATTGCTGCTGCAATAAGGGAAGGAAGAAAGAGAGGTGTAGGGAAATCACTTGAGGAAATACTTGAACAGGAGAGTGCATCCAGCAGTGCCACTAAAGAAGATGAACCTCTTTTAAAAAAGGAATCTGATTGAAAAGGGGCCTTACTCAACCCCTTAGAGTAAAGGAGGCTAAGATAACTCTAACAAAGCCTGCTGCTGGAATAACTATTAAAGAGCCTGCTCCTAAGCCTTATAGAGAAGAAATAATAACTGCGACAAAGAAAAGTAAGGGGAAGAATGTTGAAATTACTGCCAAGACTTTGCATCCAGAGGATCCAAAGCACAATGAGATAATGGCAGCCATCACAGAAAATCAAAAGATGAATCAACCTACTCTATCCCTTGAAGGACCTAGAGGCTCATCCGAAGCGTCTAGCCAAGTAGTCCCTCCGGTAGCTCCCACTCCACCAATCTTTATATCTCCCTTAGACCTATAGCATCTCAGAGAAGAATACAATGATGAATAATTAAGAAATCTGAATCTCTAACCGTGCATACAACCTCTTCCAGAATCCTTTCTCAATCCAGAAGTTGTGAATGTTGAAATAGTAGAAGTTGAAAGTCCTCCAAAGGCACAAGTTGAGGAAGTAGATAATCAGGATCAATAATAGAAAGAGGTAACTTTTGATCTTAATGAAAATAATGTAGAAAATGCTGAGTTGGATAAAAACCAAGGTAACTTGGATGCAATATAATCTCCCATTGCATCCAAGGCAGATGAGCCTAACTTGGTGTTAAGGACACCAGAGGAGGGAATTGATCTAGGTCCCAATGAGGATGCCACATTGGCTACCTCAATGGGTGAGGTCATTTTAGAGAATTTGATGGTGGTAAAGGAGAACCAAAAAGGAAATGGGGAGGAAAATTAAAATAATGCTACTGAGGATACCCAGAAGGAGGGAGAGAAGGATCAGGCAATAAGGGATGAGAGTAAGGAAGAGAAGAAGGAGGAAGGTAAAGGTAAAAGCTCTTCTAGTTCAGAAGATTTTGAAAGTGAAATAGAGAGCAGTTCCGAATCTGAGTATGAAACTAACGATTCTAGTGAAGAAGGCACAAAGGCAAAAGCTCCATCGAATCCCCCCACTCGCTCTAAAGTTGTAAAGGTGCAAATGGCATTAAAATTATTAGAGGAATCTGCTACAGAAGGGAAAAAGGATGATGACATTCTTAAGCCACTGCTCAAGAAAATTTTCCAAAGGCTAGTTGCTGTGGAAACCATAGTCAATAATAGGTCCATTTCTCTGGATCTAAAAGCTGAGTTAGAAGGGATTAAGACCAAGCTATTCACCATTGAAAGGAAAGTTAACCAATTCCTAAGTGCTGAACAAGTTGCTATTATAGCACTATCTAAAGTCATTCTGGTTTTGGAGCAAATATCTCAAGCAATTACTGAAACCAAAAGGGCTGCTACAAAAGCTGATACTAGAGTGGATAATAGTAGTGCTACCATATTGGGTCATGTCACTTCATCCTCTTCTGAATTGAAAACGGAGCTCAAAGAATACATGGATCAGAAGTTTGAAAATTCATTGATATTCATTCCAAATGCCATTACTGAATCTTCAAAGGATGTCTCTTCCGGATTAACCACTCTCTCCAATGCTCAAGAACCTATAAAGGAGCAACTGAAAAAATTCCTTAGAGATGACTTGCTAAAACTCCTAGAAAAAGCAGTTGCGGATATAGGGAGTGATTGTAAAACTGGCCTTTTTACTGTGGATAAAACTGTTGGAATTGGCGCAACACATTCAATATTGAGCTCCAGCACTTAAATGAGTCCATCCACAATAATGGCAAAATGATCAAGGAAGATATCCAATAGCTTGGCTCCTCACTGTCCCAATTAAGATTAACTACTCCAACCACCTCTAGCTCCTTCGGATATATTCGTGAGATCCTAGTACTCCCCCCTATTCCAATAGTTAGTCCAACACATAGGGGACACTAGGTTCAATGGCTCAAGTGCATGCTAACTCTACTCCGGGGAATGTTTCCCTTCTTTGAAGAGGAAGATTGAAATTATGCTCTCTCCATGCACCCTAACTTAACAAAATCTTATGCTCAACTCTAAAAGTTGATAAAGCCTATACATCTCATTCTCACTACTATAGACAAGATCATTGAGCAGAATTTTATAGGGAATAAAGATTACACTATCTTATCAGAGGCCTAGTAGAACAAGTGGGATCAAAGGACTTATATGGTTATAAACCCCCCCTCCCACTGATGCAAACAAAAAGGGGGAGAAAGAGAAAGAGCGGTAAAAGAAGGGAAAAGAGAAGAAGTAGCAAGAAGGGGTAGAATAACTATAGCTTAGCTGAAACTTCTTTGTGAATCATCTGTAATAGCTAGCTATTTAATTGTTTTTCACTTATAATTTTTTATAATTTGTAATCGCGTGCTTCATTGATGTTAACACTTATTAACAACAGAAGTTATATAGTGAAAACATATTATTAAAAATCTGCTTCTAAGTACAACCATCAATTGTACTAGAAAAACTTAGAAGCTAATATGCGAAAAACTTGGGGGAGTTAGGATGATAGATTATGGGGGAGAAACCTTGTAGATGACTAAGTATCAAATATCATACTTAGATCATATTCCCAAATATCAACGCTTCCGTCCTTAGGTTTTTGTTTCCATCAAAATGGGGGAGATTGTTGGAAATCAATCATTCGAAAGACTTAGCAAAAACCTCAAGACAAGCATGTGGATCAAGGTTTTGAAGAAAACAAAAACCATAAGTCAAAGAAGACCTCATCCGATTCAAGATAGAAGAAAACAATCACTAAAGAAGCATCCGGTTAGAGTCTAGATGGAAACAATCTACTAAGCCCAAAAAGACAGCATCTGGAACCAATAACTGTTGAAGAAGCATCCAGTTAAGTTATTTTATAAAGACATCTGGAAGACATAACTCTCAAGATAAAAGGGAAAATATTTAAAAAGTAATTTTCCCTCCAAATTGGTCTTAAGTCAAACATGCTTTTTGCCTTGGAGAATGAAAAAGTAACAGCTTTCAGAAAATCAAAAAAGGACAAAAAGGAAGACAACAGAAAGAGAAAAAGGTAAGAACCTTTTTAACCTAGACCAATAGCAAGGCATGTGAAGCCCAAACAAGGACAAATTTTGCATGGAATTTCGTATAGCACCAAGCCAAATAAATGCTAACTAACTTCTTTGCCATACCAATCCCAACAAATTCAAATAGGACATTTATTGGGTTCAACGGAAAGATCAATGGCTTTAGATGCGCCAACTCATATCTGATCAACGGTGAAGATTCAAGATTAAGAAACGGCTACATTTATTATCAAAGCCTATAAAGGAAAGCTTTATAAGTTGAGAAGAGGTTGGTTGATTTACAAAGCTATTACTTTAAGAGAAATTTGCTATTCAATCAGTGATTCAATCCCTCCAAGAACTAAACACTCAAATCTGTTGTAAGAATTCTCAAGTAAACCTATAAACTTGAAAAAGATAAACTGTAAAATCTCATACTTGGGTGAGTATTGAGATTGGGATATAGCTTAAACTAAGATAGTTTAAGTGGTATATCCCTGTGAGACTTAGCTTAAACTTGGGCAGAGTTTGAGTGGTATATCCTACTAAAGAAGAGGACTCAGCCAAGCTAGGTGGTTTGGTGGTATATCCTACATCTGGAAGAGAGGGTATCTTCTAGAGATAATGCACAAAGGACTCAGCCAAGCTTGGAGTTAGCTAGGTGGTATATCCTACATTTAGAGGAGAAGAAATCTCCGTAGACAACTGTAAAAGCTTGATTTTGGCCTATAAAAGAAATCATACTAGTGGATTAAGCTCGGAGGAGGAAACTCTGGGGACTGGACGTAAGCATGACCAAACTAGTATAAAATCGCTATGTTTGAATCTCTTTACTTACATCTTTTACTTTTAGTGCATTTTATTTCATATTTGCATCATCTGGATCCAATAATTCCAGATTATTTCAAACACGCTACACAGACTTCTTAAAAGTCTATAAATTTCTCAAAAAGGGGTCATTTACCCCCTAACTATACTTGCACATGGACCAACAATTAATCACTATTCATCCTTCATAAAATTACCAACTTATAATTTCATCAAGACTTAATCTCTTTCCTAATTAGTTTAAGGATAAATTAGAGAAAAAATCATAACAATTGCATTAATAATTTAAATAGACACGTATTTGGAACAAAATAAAAAAATCCGAATGAACACTTATTTGGAACTAGATGGAGTAAAAAGTAAACTAACTGTTATACGTAGCTTAATTGACTGTGTACGCTGAGTATGTGAAAGGGGACTATGATCTGACTCTATCCAAATATATTTATATGTAGAAGTGAGAAGTTTTAACTGTAACCATATCTTCAATAAGATTATTTATAAGTGAAAACATGTAGTGAAAATACATATAATTATGTGCTTAATTAGTATGAAAAAATCAGCTTTTATCCTTAATTTGAGACAGTCTCAGGATTTCAGCAGAAATTCAGGAAGTCTTTCCCAATAGAAAAGACAAGCTAAAAAAGTGGAGGAAAAGGTGGAGAGAAAGTGGAGCAAAAGAGGGGAAAAGATGTAGTTGAAATTTTGCCTTAATTTATAGAGATGGCTGATGTGATAATCTGCTGTAAAAAGGGAGAAGATGTTGATTTTTTTGTTCACAACTTCGCCACAAGCTTCCTTTGAAAGATTATTGTGAGCACCAGATTTTACAGTCCCTCTCGCGAGATGATGATATATGCCTGATTTTATTCCTCATAATAAAAATTCTTTTTTGGAATTTTTATTACCGATATAAAATTCTCTACAAATTTTAGTTTCGGAAAAATTCAATTCGGCGTGTCCGGTAACACGTCCGGTGGTAGCTTAGACCGATGATTTACACAAAAAATTAATTTAGTCTAAAATACCCATTAAAAGTCAAAAATACACCCTAATATATCAGTTTTTCCGTCAAAATCACCTTTTGCCAGATTTCATCTCCCTTTTCCCGATTTTGGGCATGAATCATGCAACTTTCCTAAACTACCAGAGGAGCAAGGCAGCTGGCGGCCTCACCAATACCACCAGCAGTATCATCCATGCCGCCGGTGGCATGGCTTCCAGCTGCAGAATAGGTGTCTCCCTTTTTGCTGAAATCCACTGGATAAATGGACCAAAGGCAATTTCCAACAGATTTTAGCCTATATAAAGGCTATTTCTCAGCCATTCCAAGGGTTCCACTCTCCCTTAACTCAAATTTTCAGGCAAATTTTGAGTATCTTAGCTAGCTTTAGTGGGATAAAGTTTAGAAAAGGTGAGAAAAGAGGATTCAATTCATCTTTTCTTGGTTTTTCTCTACTAAACTCCCTGATATCTAGGTGCCTTTTAAGTTTAAAAATCACCAAAATTAGGATTTAGAGACTAAACCACCCCTTACTTCCTAAAATCATCATTTGAGCTCCCCGAAGGTGTCATGCAGATCACGAAGAGGTGGATTCACGGCCCCGATGTTAAAATTCTGAGTCTCACAGCTCTTTGGCTTCCATTTTACTTATTTGTTGTGTTTTAGTTGCCATTTTTGCTTAGTTTTAGGTTTTTGGTGGCTTTCCAGCCAAAAATAGCTGCTGCAAGAAACTGAAGCCGCCGGCGGTATCAACCATGCCTCCAGCGGCATTGTTGATACCGCCAGTGGCCTCATTTATCCCCAGTGACCTCATTTTCTTGCAGGACCCTTTCATTATGGTATCCAGAAAGTCATGTAGCATGCCTGCATAGCTGAGATCGCTAGTGGCATCATCCATGCTGCAAGCGGCATGGCCTTCTGGACAACAGCTTTATTTCATTTATATTCTGACCTAGTTTAAATTTCTGAAGTTAGGATGTAGAGTGCAACGACGAAGGTCCAGAACCTTCTGAAAATAGACCCCACCCTATACCATATGGCATTTTCACTAATAATTCGGTTAAAATAAAGATCGAGTCTAAAATATGGATATAACGGAATTTTCCCGCAAATGCCGTAAATCACATTATAGACATCCAATCGGGCTCCATAAATTGTGAATATAATATGCCATGTTTACGCTAACTCGGGTCTTGTATTGTTTACTAACTATGCATGTTATGTGATATACTCCGTATAAAGTGTCGTATTTGTGCTAACCATTTTGTGCAGATAGATTTAGGTTAGATGAATGCTAGGATTTTATTTATCATATAGAAAAATGTATAGGATTTGAAAAGCCATGTAATTATTATTTTATCTTCCACATTTATTTTTGGATAACTGTAATAATTATTTATTTATCGCTTTGAATGCTTTATAGACACGAAAATAACATATAAATCGAAAACACAATAAATATGGTGGAATAAAATCGATTAAGAAAGAATAAAATCTTTTAACTCGGCCTAATATAAAATAGATAACATCATCCAAACTCGGAATCTCTACTTAAGGTATGGTCTACCACCTGGTGGATAAATCGTACTAAAAATTTCCCGGTTGAGCAGAACCGGGTGGCGACTCTATTTTAAGTACGGGATTTTGATCTCGTATCCTTTGAACATGCAAGTTAGACTCAAATTCTACATCAACATCAATTTTACCAATCTTTTTATCACGCTAAAATGAGGATCAGACCCTCGGCTCACTTCACAGCGATCGTTATTTTTTCCCCTCGTGGTACCCATCTCACGCAGTCCTTATAGGAAAGATGGTCGTTGGCTCACAATTATGCAAGTTGGCTAAGTTAGCAAGTGCGAGTCCTTTATTATTATATTTTGTGGACCATGTTTCTTGTAGAATTTCAGCATTATCTTTTGTATTATTTTGTATTTTATCTTTTCTTCTTTTGGGGCTATATATATCCTACTCATTTTCTTTTGTTATTTGCTCGCCGTTCGGGGATGCCTCTCTCTCTCTCTCTCTCTTGTTCACTCATTTCTTCTTTCTTTTAGGCTCCATTTGGATGTCATTTATGTTTTTCTTCTTGAAATCTCATTTTATTAATGTAACTTAGTATTATCTTCATATTTTATATCGGTAACCTGCCTGCAGGCAAAGCCTGTCCCGAACAGGTTGTCTGAGACTTCCTCCAATTCAAAGTATGTATTATTTGCTTAATATATTTTGTTGATTGTGTGTTTGAGAAAACATTCTTAAATGAGCTTAGGACGAATTCATATATTGATATGGCAACAAGTATTTAGGGGAGACTTGCTATAGTGGGAATCACAAACACACACATGCATACCTTGAGATTGAGAGGGTGAACACCTTTCTACCGAGAGGAGATAGGGTGCATGCTAAGGGATTTAACTTTGAGTTAAATATTCAACTAAAATTAATGCAAGGTTACTAATTTAATAAATACCTAGGGGAGACTTAAGTTAGTAGTCTTAGAAACCGGGTGAGGCCGAGAGGTAAACTTGGGAGTATTAGGTTGAGATACTTTGGATCTATGTTCTAAGACATGTGTTTGCATATTTGTTTGTAGGAAAACCTTAGACTGTCTGTGGGTAGGGAAAGCCTATGTCTGTTTCTATTGTCATTTTCTTACTTTATGTTTATGTTTTTATAATCTATCACCATAACTTGAAAATTAAAAGAAAACCTTCTGAGCCAATTTATTAGGGAAATCTTAGACTATTTGAGACTGCTCCCTGTGGATACGGCCTTATGCTTACCATAATACATCGACCCTAGTGCACTTGCTAGGTTATACATTTATATAGTAACAAGTTTTTAGCGCCATTGTCAGTGAGCAATGTGAGCACGGGATTTTGCAGTCCCTCTCATAAGACGATGATGACGTGTACCCGATTTTAATGCCTCGAAATAAAAGTTCTCTTCAGAATTTTTATTACCAAAATAATATTCCTTGTGAATTTTATACTTGGAAGAATCCAGTTCGGCGTGGCTGATAACGCGTCCGGTAGGAGCTTGAACCGATGATTTACACCCAAATTAAAGAATACCCATTAAAATATAATTAAAAATAAAAAAGATGCCTTTTGACCCACTTTCCGCTTTTCTTGACTTTTTAGGCTTTTAGCCCAGTTGGCTGTCGGTATGCTGGAGGCTGATGCCACCAAAGGCATCAACCATGCCGCCGGCGGCATCAGCCATACCGCCAGCAGCATGGACTAAAACGGATTCCTACACAGACAGCCTTTCGGCCACTTTTGGCGGAATTAGTAAAAAAGGTCTTAAAAAACACCCCAATTTGCCTATAAAAACACACCTTAGGCTGAATTGAAATGGGGGACTGAAATTGCAAAATAGGAAGTGGAAATTGGGCAGTTGAGAGGCTACAATTTAAGAGAGAGTGGATTTTAGTGAGATAAGAATTAGAAAAGGTAGGAAAAAGGATTCTAACCCATTTTTCCTGGTTTTCCTTCCTTGAACTCTCTGATTGTCAATGTGTCTTTAAGTTAAAATCAACTTGATAGGATTTAGGGACCTGAAAACTCTTAAATTGATTACTAAATCATCATTACAAGCTCCCTAGAGGTGTTTCTATTCAGTTCATGAAGAGTTGGCTTCACGACCCAGAGGTGAAAATCCTGAGTCTCATTGCTCTTTGGCATTAATATTACTGATTTATGTTTATTCTTGTTGATTTGTATTCATTTTTGGGTTTTTTTGTCATCTTTGACTATTGCCCGCTGCTGCTGCAAGAAATTGAGGTTTCTAGAGATATGTGACATCATCGGCGGTATCACTCATGTCGCCAGAGACATCACTGATACCACCGGTGGCATCGCATTCCCCAGAGACCTCACTTTCTTATGGGACCCTTTCTTTATGGTACTCAAAAAGCCTTGTAGCATGTCTGCATACTGATGTAGCCCGCGACACAATTAATGTCGCCGGCGGCATCAGCCATGCCGCCAGTGACATCAACCATGTCGCCGGCGGCATCAGCTGCCTCATCGGCAGCATGACCTTTTGGACAGCAGTTTTATTTTTCAATTATTCTTGGACTAACTCATTTTCCCAATCTAGAACATATAATGCAGCGACGGAGGTTCAAAACCTCCTAAAAACAGACCCAACCCTATAACGAGTGGCATTTTCACTTATAATCCGATTAAAGCAATGATCGAATCTAAAATTTGGATAAAAACCGAATTTCCCCGCAAATGCTATTCAAACCTCATTTTAGCCATCCAACCGGACTTTATAATATTATAAATGAAACGTGTCATATCCGTACTAACCATCTTCTACAGGTAAATGTATACCAGACATTCAGATGTTTTATTTATTGCATAGAAAAATGTACATGACTTGGAAGCCTTGTAATAATTTTATTTTTTGCACTTATTTTTGAATGGTTGTAAATGTTTTATTCATCGCTTCAATTGCTTGATAAACGCGAAAATAATAAAATAACTGAAAACACAAATAAATAGGATGGATTGAACCAATTAAGAAAGAATGAAGTATCTTAACTTGGCCTAATGAAAAATAGATAACATCATCCAAACTCGAAATCTCTACTTAAGGTATGGTCCAACCATCCGATGGGAAAATCGTACCAAAAATTTCCCGGTTGAGCTGAACTGGGTGGCGACTCTATTTTAAGATGGGATTTCGATCTCATATCTTTTAAGCATTTAAACATGTAAAACCATTGTCGAATCACATCATATGCATCTCATATCTTTTGAGCATTTAAACATGTAAAACATGATCCGCTGACAGTGGCGACTCCACTGGGGAATGATCTCTTGAACTTATCTTTTCACAAAGTTTAAAAGATTTTGATGATGTATTGAAATCATTGGCCAAATTAAAACTTCATTCTTTTTTATAACGTTTTATCCTCAAGTGTATCGATAGTTCGGTAATTTTAGGTGCCCTATTTTACCGGAGAAGCTCACGAAGTATCACTCATGCACTATTGGAATTGAGGATGGCTAGCGGGTGGATCACTCGTTTTAACCAATATGTAAACTCCTACGATCGCACCTATTTGGGTAGTGGTTGAGTGACATGGAATCAAGGTAAATGAGAACCTTCTACATCAACAACCCTATACCAAAGCCACGTTAGAAAAAGCTCTACCACTTCATTCCCTTAGGACTAACCAGAACAAATAAAATGATTGGGATGCGCTTCTTTTGCCATTTCCGGTGAAGAAGCCAAAACTCCATCCTTCCAAAGAGGCATTACGCGGGAGTCATAAGGTTGGAAGAGGGACGATTTATGTGTTATGTGCTCTATGATCATGCACCCCCATACATCGGCTTTAAGAGCCGAAAATGAATCAACTTACCCTTACCACTTCCACCCATGGGAGAAGTTTAGCAACACACGTAGGACTTCTCTTGTGCCTCTATTGCGTCATCACATTTCGCTATGTAAGACGTGAGATACAAACGTCCCACGTATGTTGGAGGGATAAGCCATCACACTATCTCTAACCACATCTACGTATAGCCATATATATCACGTACAGCTTCTAAAAAAAAAAAATACATACCATCCAAACCATTTACAACCCATTCATGGTCTGACCCCCGGTTCATGATCCTGAACAGTCTTCCTCCCAAATCCGAACCTTCACCATGTCTCTTCCTGGCAATGACAACTCTGCCTCGCCTAGAGAACAGACTAGTCTTCCCCCCACCTCAGGAGCAGCAGTTCACCCTTCGTCTCTTGGGTCAGAGATCACCACCGCTATCATCCAGTTTTTGAACTCGGATCAGTTCCAAAATATCATTCAGGAACTAGTATGTGTATCCTTCAAGAAGGCCCTAAGAAGTCAGAACTTAAACCAGGTCATGCGGTCTCCGGTCATGACATCCGATGGTAATACACTCTGGCAATCACGCCAACCGCTTACCCCAGACAAAGGGAAGGAGCCCAGAGTCCAATTCTTCCACCATTCTTTAACACCTTACCTCCGAAGTTGGTCACCCCATCAGAATTTAAGATCCTCGCTACCCCGAGGCTTCCTCAATACAACCAGGTCATACAACACAAAGTTGAAGACTTCTCGCGTCAATTGATGACAGTAGGTTGCAATCAGAAAGAGGGGAAGGTCCAATCAGAGGAGAACCAGATCTTTCAAAACACTGACTCACCCATACCCCTACCTCAAATCATGGTGGACCAAGAGATCTCTCAGAAATTGGCACCAGCTGCCATTATTCAGCCAAATGATGGTCTTAATTGTAGCACAAATTCGTGGAAACTGCCACTTAATGTAATCTTCACCGGCTTAAGGGAAGCTTACATTCTTAAACCTCTTCACGAATTCAATCCTCCTATGAGAGAAGAAGGAAAAGGCTTTTGCGGATATCACATATTGTCGGGTCACCACACCAATCAATGCAAAGCTTTGGTTCGCACCATCCAATGTCTAGTGAAGGATAAGAAGATTATCGACCCTGAAAGGGCATCCAGCCCCTTACCAGAGTTTGGCAACCAGACACGGACGATTAATCCCAGCTTTTCCAAACAATGGAATGCGCCTCAAGATCTCATCAAGGCCATCTACTCCAATGGTAGGGGAAAACCATGCTCCGACAATGAGGATGAAGAATCTTGATTTGCAATCCTTAGAGTTTAGACTTTTTAGCTCCATGAGTAACTTCCATTTTTCTTACTTATGTCATATCTCTATCATTTGATCCACGCCTTCATATGAGCATACACACGATGCTTTTAGTATTTAAGATATTTTATTGAATGAAATTAAGCTGAGTACAGATGTAGACTCTTATGTGGTAATCAAACCCAATAATTTAACCCCTGTCAAATACATGTGAGATAATAAAGTGCTTAAAGACCATGATAATGCTTTTGCTTAGGTCAGTAATTAGATTATTGAATGCCGTGGGTCTCTTCTAGAATTAACTCAGCAACCCCACAACGATACACCTTTTAAAGCTACCAAAGAAGTATCAACTGGTCCCCTGAAATGGAAAATCAAGGCATACACCCACCGAGAATTGATGGAGCCCAACCTTGATCAAATAAACATCGTAGCCGAATGTCACTGCCAAGGAGATGGCCAAATTCACATAAAAACACATCTTCACCCAACACAAATCAACCCGCATCAAACCCCTCGACCAACAAAAATCAGATGGTAACCACCTCCTAGAGCATCAAGTCTAAAAGAAGCACCTTCATCAAACGAGGTGCAAAGATGAGCACACAACTGATGTCACGATCAGCTCGCCGAATAAACCGATAAAATAAACTACCGCTTCACCTTTCAAAGGCACCAAGTAAAAGGCCCCTAAACCAAATATCACTTGGTCAAAACCCTTAACCACCCATACAAGGGGAAAATACAAGCCTAAATAGGAAGGGCTGTGCAAACCATAGACTGAAGGAGCACTCAGAATAGCAATCAGAATGATAATTGAATCAATAAAGCTTTGTGTAAGCTCCAAAACTCCCACAAACTAAAACCCCTTACAATATGGCTAGCCAGAATCAAAACAAGATTTCCCAATGTAACTTTGAAGGTCAAAATGAATCGGGTGATCCAGGTGAAAACCCAACGGGGACTAAGGACCTTGGAGAATCTACAAAGGCTCAACCAAGCACACAGGAACAAATCAGATACCCAACACCCTTACCAAGAGTCATAGACCCGGCACAGAAACGTCTGAGTCCTTATGATATAAATGTTAAATGAAAAGTTCAGACCAAATTGAGAAGGCTACCATATGGCTAAGGATGGTACCGAAGTCATGAGCACAGACAAGAGCGAGTTCATCGATCTAGTCAACCAGGACAAGCTTAAGCATTATCGGGTCTAAACAAAAGAAATAAATCAAAAAAGCGGCACACAAAAAAATGTATATGATAATCACCCGCCCTTCGGACTTTTACTGATAGGATAAAATTAGGGTGACACCCAACGGTCAGTATCCCGCAAACCAGCCGTGCAAAAATTAGGGGATAAGTCAATAACACCTGTTGAACTGAAAACCCGAAAAGAGCAGTTTAGAAAAAAAATTAAGGCACGAGAGAAAAATAGTGAGATGTTAACTTAAAAATTGCTAAAGGCTGGTTAACACCAGGGGTTTCGTTAATGGAAATGATTGCCAACACCTAGTACTCAAGTTAGATTCACTTGATAAAAGTGTCTTTTATACTGAAACCTCCGTGTTTGTGATTATATGAATGTCTGGCGATCGAGTGATGGAAGCATCACAAGTAAGCTTAATCGAAGAAGCTCCGATCTCTAAATATATATATATATATATAATAAAATAAATAATAAAAAAATAAAAAAAATCCGGATAGACTGAAAACATCTAGGTCTATGCAAAAGTTGGAATAAGTCTGTTAAGTCAAAAACTCGAAAGGACAGTCTATGCAAACGATAGAGTCAAGTTAGAGCCCAAATTTCCCCAATTCCCTCTAATTTGCGTTCCCCAGGCTCCGTAGGAAGCCCCATAGCTATTAAGTATGGCTCGACGTAGCAGAATTTGAAGAAATGGCCGAATCTTTGTTTTTGGAAAGCTGATACCGCCGGCGATATGAGCAATGTCGCCGGCGATATGGACTATTTTGGGCGATATCAATTGATGCCGCTAGCGACATGGATATAGGCGGTTTTGAGGTGATGCACGTGGCGATATGAATGATATCGCCAGTGGCATAGAGTTAATTTTCTGGGTGGCATCAGAAGCAATATTATCATTTCAGACCTGTACAGAACCTGTAAACAATCCTATACTACATTTCCAATGCCTTTTCAAACAACAATCTATGTTTATTCAAATTAAAAAAGCCCGAAGGCGCAAACCACTCAAATATCCCAAACATCTAGCCTACAACAAAAATTATCCAAACCCCAGTGTATCGAGGGTATAAGCAGAAATAAAAAAAGCAAAATGAAAACATAAAGCTAGGCATGCCCGTCACTGCCGGCCGAGCGAGATGAAATATCTTCGGGACTCACTAGCCAGTCACCAACCTCATCCTCATCCTCCTCCCTGCCTTCTGTCATTAAAACACTGCTAGACTCCTCAACTGCAGCAAATGCATGATGACCAGCGGACATCTTCACTCCCCGGCGATTGGTGCTACCGGGGTGCGAGCGATCCAGACTTCGCTTGCTCCTCCGCTCATGAGTAGTAGCGGCCAGCTGGCCCTCAAGATCACTCATATGATGCCAGAGTCTTACAATCTCCTCCTCATATTGCCATCGGGCTGCATCAGCATCAGACAAAAAAGGGCTAAGAAATCCTGCAAACCAGGGAAAACATCAACAATGCATATCATTCATAGCATCCATACATGCATCTTATCTTATTTTAACATAGGCATAAATAGGGAATATACCTGAACGAGGAGTGATTGCCTGATAAGCGTATCCCGGAGAGCAAAGTTGTTCTCTGCAAGCTGCTCCACATGGCTTCGCGCCACCTGAAAATTCTAAAAGGCAAATCATTAGACACCTGCATCCAAGGGTAAACAAGAAAACAATTATCAGGCCATACGTAAGTAGTGTTTTCTGGCATAAAGATGGGAGCATGCCAGCTCAAGCCTATATTCCTGAGGAGGAACTCTCCCCGAGAATTCATTAGTAGGAATGTGGTTTCCATCGGGTTGACCAGATGCCCCTCCATGAAATCTGTACCCTCCGGACACCATAGTATCTGGTCCCACTCTGGTTATCCCAGCCTCTGTTCCTTGCAGGTTCCTAAAAAACACGAAAGACACACATCAGCAACATTCCTAAACAATTTTAAGATCAAGCACACAAACACAATCATACCTTAAAAGAACGCTGCCCCCCTTGGGACATTGGCACACTCCCGTCGGCTACATCCGCGCCTACCTCATCCTCCCCCTCGGGCTCGATCCCAACATCACCTTCAAGCTCTTCATCTTCTTCGTCTTCTTCCTTCTCGACACCCACGATACCTTTGAGGCACCTTTTCTCCTCCTCCAGCCGTTGTTCATTATGATACTCAATCGTATCATTTCTATGAATACGGGGACACAAGGGGAGTAAACGCTGCTAGTGCTGCTTGTAGAGGCTAGGGACGCTAGGGTCACTCGGTCGTTCCCTTCAATTTAATCAGCCTTGTCAGCCTCGGAAGTGATCACCAAATGGGGCCACCATAAGCCCCTAGGAGGATCAGCAGGCACCGGTCTATCGGCAACCGAGACAGACCTCCAGCCACGGACGCGCTCACCCAGATACCACTACTGGGACAAAGGACACTCCATGATGAACCGACGGTTGTCCACCTCCCTCCTAACCCTCACAACCTTTGTCAGATTCTCCACCCTGTCGAATGGGTCTAGGACAAGCAACACCAACAATCAACCAAAACAACAAATATAAGTTCATAATTGCTTTTGTTTTGTTCTAAAACGTAAAAATAAGGATTAAGTTAAAAATCATGTACCGAGCTCAACCGCGAGCTCCTCAGGACCTCCCTGTATTTTGTAAGGTACTTGGCCTTCCCGCCAACACCCCCGCACTAGTGGGCGAGAAAGTCGGAGCCCGATGGCAAGGTTTTCTTAAACTCGACCGGCGGGAGAATCTGGTGCTCAAAGGCCCAAGCCTGCATAAATAACAACCAATCAGTTTAAAAAGCATCAACAATAAATGAGACGCACACAATCAAGTAAAATACTTCCAAAGAGATATACCTAGAGTAGCAGATGGTAGAGTCGAAGAGCTTTCACCTTCTTTCGGGCTCCCACATCCAGCCTATGGTATATATTTACGAAGATGGCCCTTGGCCAATTCTTCTTCCTAATGCCCGCCACGTCCTCCAGAGCATTTATCAGCATATAATAGATCTTGCTCCCCGAGATTGGGAAGAATAGCACAGTGAGCAAAGAAATCACGAAAGATCGGACACAAGCCTCTCTCTCATCCTCAGGAACCACATCTACCCGGGTCCAATATTAGTGCAACTCACCATAAGATAACCACCCTGAAACGGGCTTTAGACCGAACAGCTCCTTCACCTGCCTCACCACGGGCCTCTCGATATGGTATTTATCCATGTAAGCATCGAAGTGGATGACCTCATCCGTCTAAGGAAGCCCGATCATAGCAACGACATCAAAAGGTGTAATCTCTACTTCCCCAAAAGAGAAGTGAAAAGTGTGGGTGGTCTCAGACCACATCTCAGTAAGGGCCATCACGGCTGAATGAGAGAGCTTAGGCATTAACATTGGCATAATCCGGGCCAGATCCCTGAATCCTGTCTTATTAATGGCAAGCGCAAGCTCGGGGTCTTTCTCTAAAATATGGTGCCACCACTCGCCAATGGTGCTCATCCCCCTAGTATAAGTTAGTTCCTATGGCTGCAAAATTAGAAAGAAAATAGATAAGTCCTGCGTATTTTCTCATCACTGGAATCTGATAGAAAGCTGCTGATGTCACTTCTGCTAGAAGTGATATCGCCGACGGCATCATCCCATACCGCTGGCGACATGGATGATATCACCGATGACATCGCTTCAAACAGAAGCGGCATTAGACTTCCTTAGGCCTTTTTATAAGGACTGATGCCGCTAGCGACATCACTCATATCGTCGGTGACATCAATACTTGCGGGCAGAACCTGTTTTTTACGAAAATTGAACCCATCGTGCCAAAACCATAAAAATTGCAATCAATCAAACAATAAGCCTAAAAACGATAAAAAAAATCGAACCTAAAGCATGCAATATCAATTTATTATCAGTCTATTTCACATTTGTGACTCCTATCATGGCATGATTTCAAGCCTAAGGCCGAATTGAAACTTAACCTAAAAAGAAGGGATTCGGGTTTTGTAAGATTATCTGGACATAGCAGAGATGCTTTTCCTTCTCTAGGGTTAGATTAGTGATAGGAGAATTGATCCAGTAGCCATACATCTTGGCTGTCTCCTTCAGGCTATAAGCAGTAAGAACGGAAAGGATTTTTAGCCCTTCGACGAAAGAATCAGGCAGATTCTCCCTGGCCTTAGCAGATTTACCCCTGAAAGCCTTAGCAATTCTCTTCATGGTTGGAATGGTGGAGGAAATTGAAAAGATTTGGAAGATGTAAAGAGGTACGATTTCTGAATAATGAGGAAGAAAGGAGTTATACTTCCTTTTAAACTGCCGCACGGAATTCGAGGAGTGTTAATTTGTCTGAAACTGCCACTCCATGCCGCCGACGACATCGTCCCCTTCAATTCAAATTTTAAAATTATTTGAATAGTCAAAGTGGCCACATGGAAATCATGCCACCGATGGCATTACGCCATACCGCTAGTGACATCACTCATGCCATCGGCGACATTGCCCCCTCCAATTCAACTTTTGAACTTGTTTGACCAGTCAAAGCTGCCACTTGGGACTCATGCTGCCGGCGGTATCGCACCATACCGCCAGCGACATCACTCATGCTGCCGGCGACATCATCTCCTTCAATTCAAATTTTAAAATTGTTTGAACAGTCAAAACTGCCACGTAGCACTCATGCTGCCGGCGGCATCACTCCATACCACCAGTGATATCACTCATTCTGCCGGTGACATCGCCTCCTTCAATTTGGATTTTGAACTCATCTCACCAGCCAAAGTTGCCACATGGCACTTATACCGCCAGCAACATAAGTCATGTTGCCGGCGACATCAGGCCTCTCCATGCTTTTTTCAGCCATCCTCGATGAAATCCCGGCTTTAGCCCGGACATTTTAGAACTTACACAAAGCTATGATCACAAACCCAATACGCTCATCTTGTACGCTACCCAGAGATTACGGTATGAACCGCTACATGACAACTGAAGGTCCCTAATACAGTCTCTATACGTATCACCCTTTTGGGTTTACCCTAGAAAATGCCAACTGAAGGTCCTTGATACAGTCTTTGTATGTATCACCCTTTGGGTTCACCGCAGAAATGCTAACTAAAGGTCCCGGCACAACCCTCTTCGTGTCACCTTTGGCTTCACCCCTCCAAAATTGCAACATGGCTCAAAACTACACTCTACACTCCACAAAGCACAAGCCCGATAAAGGGGCAATCTCTCCACAAAGCATGAGCCCGACCAAGGGGTAATCTCTCAATAAAGCCTAAGTCTGACTAAGGGACAAGCACTCCATAAAGTGCAAGTCCGACCAAGGGACAAGCACTCCACAAAGTGCAAGTCCGACCATAGGACAAGCACTCCACAAAGTGTAAGCCCAACCAAGGGGCAATCACTTCATAAAGCATAAGCCAGACCGAAGGGCAATCTCTCCATAAAGTGTAAGCCCGACCAAGGGGCAATCACTTTATAAAGCATAAGCCTGACCGAAGGGCAATCTCTCCATAAAGTGTAAGCCTGACCAAGGGGCAATCACTTCACAAAGCATAAGCCTGATCGAAGGGCAATCTCTCCATAAAGTGTAAGCCCGACCAAGGGGCAATCACTTCACAAAGCATAAGCCCGACCGAAGGGCAATCTCTTCATAAAGTGTAAGCCCGGCTAAGGGACAATCACTTCACAAAGCATTAGCCCGACCGAAGGGCAATCTCTCCATAAAGTGTAAGCCTAACCAAGGGGCAATCACTTCACAAAGCATAAGCCCGACTGAAGGAAAATCTCTCCATAAAGTGTAACCCCGACCAAGGGGCAATCACTTCACAAAGCATAAGCCCGACCGAAGGGCAATCTCTCCATAAAGTGTAAGCCCGACCAAGGGGCAATCACTTCATAAAGGACAAACCCGACCGAAGGGCAATCCCTCTATAAAGTGTAAGCCTGACCAAAAGGCAATTACTTTACAAAGCATAAGCCCGACCGAAGGGCAATATCTCCATAAAGTGTAAGCCCGACCAAGGGGCAATCACTTTACAAAGCATAAGCCCGATCGAATGGCAATCCCTCTATAAAGTGTAAGCCCGACCAAGGGGCAATCACTTCACAAAGCATAAGCCCGACAGAAGGGAAATCTCTCCATAAAGTGTAAGCCCTACCAAGGGGCAATCACTTCATAAAGCATAAGCCCGACCAAAGGGAAATCCCCTTACAAAGTGAAAGCCCGACCAAGGGGCAATCACTCCATAAAGTATAAGCCCGACCGAAGGGCAATCTTATCACAAAGTGAAAGCTCGACCAAGGGGCAATCACTCCATAAAGCATAAGCCTGACCGAAGGGCAATCTTATCATAAAGTGAAAGGCCGACCAAGGGGCAATCACTCCACAAAGCACAAGTCCGACCAAAAGACAAGCCCGACCGAAGGGCAATCTCTCAACAAAGTCTAAGTCCGACCAAAGGATAAGCCCGACCGAAGGGTGATCCTTTCCATAAAGCTCAAGCCCGACCAAGGGGCAATTACTCCATAAAACATAAGCCCGACCGAAGGGCAATCTCTTTATAAGGTGAAAGCCCGACCGAAGGGCGATCCTTTCCACAAAGCTCAAGCCCGAGCAAGGGGCGATTTCTCCTAGAAGCATAAGCCCGACCAACCTCTCTACAAAGCATAAAGTCCGACCAAAGGGCAATCACTCCACAAAGCATAAGTCTGACTAAAGGACAATCTCCCACAAAACATAAGTCCGACCAAAGGACAATCTCTCCATAAAGCATGAGCCCGACCAAGGGGTAATCTCTCTACAAAGCATGAGTCAGACCAAGGGACGACTAATATGTAAAGTGTAAGTCCGACCAAAGGATAATCTCCGCAAAGCATAAGCCCCGACCAAAGGGCAATCACTCCACAAAGCATAAGTCCGACCAAAGGACAATCTCCCATAAAACATAAGTCCGACCAAAGGACAATCTCTCCTGCAAAACATAAGTCTGACCAAAGGACAATCTCTCCATAAAGCTCAAGACCGACCAAGGGGCAATTTCTCCGCAAAGCATAAGCTCGACCAAGGGGTAATATCTCTACAAAGCATGAGACAATCTCTGCAAAGCGTAAGTCTGACCAAAGGACAATCTTCATAAAGTATAAGCCCGACCAAAGGACAATCACTCCACAAAGCATAAGTCCGAACAAAGGATAATCTCCCGCAAAACAGAAGCCCGACCAAAGGGCAATCACTCCACAAAGCATAAGTCCGACCAAAGGACAATCTCCAGCAAAACATAAGTCCGACCAAAGAATAATCTCTCCACAAAGCATGAGCCCGACTAAGGGATAAACTCTCCACAAAGCATAAGCCTGATCAAGGGATAATTTCTCCGTGAAGCATGAGCCCGACAAGGGGCAATTTCCTCCACAAAGTGTAAGTTCGACGAAAGGGCAATCTCCATAAAGCATAAGCCCAACCAAGGGGTAATTTCTCCGTGAAGCATGACCCCGACCAAGGGGCAATTTCCTCCACAAAGTATAAGTCCGACCAAAGGACAATCTCTCCGCAAAGCATAAGTCCGACCGAAGGACAAATCTCCACAAAGCATAAGCCCGACCAAAGGACAATCTCCACAAAGCATAAGTCCGACCAAGGGACAAACTCTCCACAAAGCATAAGTCTGACCAAGGGATAAACTCTCTACAAAGCATCAGTCTGACCAAAGGACAAATTCTTCACAAAGCATGAGTCCGACCAAGGGGCAACCAATCTATAAAGCATAAGTCCGAGGGGCAACCAATCTACAAAGTGCAAGTCCGACCAAAGGGCAACCAATCTACAAAGCGCAAGTTCGACCAAGGGGCAACCAATCTACAAAGCGAAAGTCCGACCAAGAGGTAAAACAGTCATCCATCAGGTATCATTCCTATCCCTTACTCTTTTCGTGCGATCATACTGACATGTGGCAGCAGTGATCCCCCAAGGGGCAACTGTGAACATAGGATTTTACAGTCCCTCTCGCGAGATGATGATGACGTGTACCCAATTTTGATGCCTCGAAATAAAAGTTCTCTTTAGAATTTTTATTACTAAAATAATATTCCTTGTGAATTTTATACTTGGAAGAATCCAGTTCGGCGTGGCCGATAACTCGTCCGGTAGGAGCTTGAACCGATGATTTACACCCAAATTAAAGAATACACATTAAAATATAAAATAAAAAATTAAAAAGATGCCTTTTGGCCCACTTTTTCCCACTTTTGACCGCTTTTCACGACTTTTTAGGCTTTTGGGCCGGTTGGCTATCAGTATGCTGGAGGCTGATGCCACCAGCGGCATTAGCTATGCTGCCGGTGGCATCACCATGTCACCGGCTGCATGGACTGAAACGGGTCCCTACACAGACAGCCTTTCGGCCACTTTTGGCAGACTTAGTAAAAAAGGTCTCGAAAAACACCTCAATTTGCCTATAAAAACACACCTTAGGCTGAATTGGAATGGGGGACTGAAATTGCAAAATAGGGAGTGGAAATTGGGCAGTTTAGAGGCTGCAATTTAAGAGAGAGAGTATATTTTAGTGAGATAAGAATTAGAAAAGGTAGGAAAAAGGATTCTAATCCATTTTTCCTAGTTTTTCTTCTTTGAACTCTCTGATTGTGAGCTTAAAATCAGTGGGTCTTTAAGTTAAAATCAACTTGATAGGATTTAGGGACCTAAAAACTCTTAAATTGATTACTAAATCATCGTTACAAGCTCTCCGGAGGTGTTTCTGTCCAGTTCATGAAGAGTTAGCTTCACGACCCCGAGGTAAAAATCCTGAGTCTCATAGCTCTTTGGCATTAATATTACTGAGTTATGTTTATTCTTGTTGATTTGTATTCATTTTTGGGTTTTCGGTCATCTTTGACTGTTGCCCGCTGCTGCTGCAAGAAATTGAGGTTGCCGGAGACATGTGATGTCGCCGGCGGTATCACTTATGTTGCCAGAGACATCACTGATACCGCTGGTGGCATCGCATTTCCCAGATACCTCACTTTCTTGTGGGACCCTTTCTTTATGGTACTCAAAAAGCCTTGTAGCCTATCTGCATACTGATGTCGCCTGCAACACAATTGATGTCGCCGGTAGCATCAGCCATGCCGCCAGCGACATCAACCATGTTGCCGGCGGCATCAGCTGCCTCGTCGGCTGCATGACCTTTTGGACAGCAGTTTTATTTTTCGTTTATTCCCGGACTAACTCATTTTCCCAATCTAGAATATATAATGCAACGATGGAGGTTCAAAACCTCTTGAAAACAGACCCAACCCCATAACGAGTGGCATTTTCGCTTATAATCCGATTAAAGCAATGATCGAATCTAAAATTTGGATAAAAAAACTGAATTTCCCCGCAAACGTTGTTCAAACCTCATTTTAGCCATCCAACTGGCCTTTATAATATTATAAATGAAACGTACCATATCCGTACTAACCATCTTCTGCAGGTAGATATATACCAAACATTCGGATGTTTTATTTATTGTATAGAAAAATGTACATGACTTGGAAGCCTTGTAATAATTTTATTTTTCGCACTTGTTTTTGAATGGTTGTAAATGTTTTATTCATCGCTTCAATTGCTTGATAAACGCAAAAATAATAAAATAACTGAAAACACAAATAAATAGGATGGATTGAACCAATTAAGAAAGAATGAAGTATCTTAACTTGGCCTAATGAAAAATAGATAACATCATCCGAACTCGGAATCTCTACTTAAGGTATGGTCCAACCACCAGGTGGGAAAATCGTACCAAAAATTTCTCGGTTGAGCTGAACCAGGTGGCGACTCTATTTTAGGTAATTTCGATCTCGTATCTTTTGAGCATTTAAACATGCAAAACTATTTTTCAATCACATCATACGCATCTCCCCCGTTATTCGAAGAGGTCGGCCCACCGGCCCGACCCCGCTGCCGCCGCGCAAAACGTCGTCCACTCATAAGCAACATTATAAAGTTTGATGTATTTAACTATAAATTGGTACTTTTTATCTTGTCTATTCATGAAATTTTCAGGAACATGTTTCTGGGGAAGTCTTCCCCACCTAATGAGCTTAATGGAGATGAACCACAAGGTGATGAGGTCAATCCTTGACCTCAAAGGACACTTTGGGAGAACTTGCAATCCATCATAGAGGGACACCTTTCGTACCTTATGAAAACTCATGAAGGGTTGCAATCTCTCAGAATTCAAAGCCTTGATGACACATGCTCCAGACTGCCTTCTAATGCGGAGGTTTTCCTGAGAACTAAAGAGGAAATCTTAAAATTGATCTCACTTAACGCACCAAGTGAAGTACTTTTGGGGGAAGCCTGGAGGTTTTCCAAATTTTGTTGTATATATTTTTGTAGATCCAAATATTTGGGGAAGTCTTCATTGACTCTCTTTGTCTCTCTCAATGGTGAACGATACATAGTCCACTTCCTTTTATCTTGTTAGTTCAAGAAGTCTTTCCCTTAAACCTATTGATCATTTAGTCTTTCCTTTCCCTTTGTGTTTTTCATTTTATTGCTTTAGGGATAAAGCATGCTTTAAGTGTCGGGGGAGGGATTAAGATATTCTTGCTTGATGATTGTCATTACTCTTAATTCTTGGTTGATTGCATACTGTAAGATTTTCACTATTGTGCATGAATTATTGTAAAATTGTTCAAATTTTCCGCTTAAGAATATCCTTGTTGAAATTTGTGAGTCTGAAGCAATCTGCTTTTGTACATTTTTAGATTGCCCTGCTGAAACAATAACCTTGTAAAGTGTGTGTAAATTGGATGGTGGACAGTCTTTCTCTAAAATGCAGAATGAGATTTAAGGATTTGTGAAAAACTTAATTGAGTTTGATTTTATGTACTTTTTAGTATATTTAAGTTTTTGAAATTTTTATTTTTAATTCAATATTATAGCCAAGATTAGAATAAATGTTCCTTATTTTTTGTTAAGGATTTTGAGCCTTTATGAGTGTACAGCCTGTTTGATTTCTTGATGAGTGGACGGCCTTTTCACTCTCTAACTAAAACTTGCGAGGAAAAATGTGTGTAATAATTATATCAGTAAAATACTTATTAAAAAAGCCATATACTCTAACACCATTAAATTAGCGCAACATCCATCAACAATTACACAGACATATATAATGCTCATTTAATGGTAGCAGACCAATTAGATCCCCAACTATAGTACATTCTCTCAACTAGGAAGAAAATTAAGATTTATGCACCGACCAATATTTTAATAATAATGTCGTTCACTAATGATATTAAAAGAGAAAATGCAAAACCCACAATGAACAGTAACAATAAACATTGCATGTTTTAAATTATGTGAGAATTACAGGTGATAAAAAAAACGAGAGAGAAGTGCCAAAGTTATCATATTCATACGAGTCAATTTATCACAATTTTTTATAAGGACCTTATTTTTTTTATAAAAAAATTGCTTCATTTGACTTACCATAATAATAAAGAAAAATTTCATCTCACCCTACCTATGTGTGGACTCGAACCTGTGAATTCTAGGAACACAGCTTTAAGGCTCAACCACTAGGTCAAGCCCTTTGTCACACTAAAGACCTTGTCTTTAACACAAGTATTTTAGGCTTTTTTTTGTATTTTTAATCCAAATTAATTTTCATGGCAAAATTTCCAAAATAATTTTTAAGATACGATGGCCAAAGCTCCCATGATAGAATACCTTTATTCACATTATTTCTATCAAAAGAAACGGCTAGCTCTTAAATTAGGGTATGAGTTACATGTGATAAATTTGTGATTTGATGGGGGTTGAATCATTACAGTTGGAATATGAAAGTTACTATACGATACCACCTATTATCAGATTATGAATTGAAGGTCATGATCAGATATATAAAGTAATTTATGAATTTCATTGTAAATTACTAAATATGATAGTCGATCACTTCATTTTGAATGTATATATGTGATTACTAAATATTTGTAACTATATGTGCAAGTTGCAGAAGATAAACTCCCACTTGCTTGATAAATTTATCAAGGGCAAATTTAAAAAAAAAAAGTAAGAGGTAGCTTTATTTATTTGTAAAATGGGTTATGAGGATTTTTTTTTAAAACAGGGTTTGTGATTTCAAAAAATTTATAAATAAATGAAACTCAATATTAAATTATGTCACGAAAATAGATAACTTTATTCGTTTTTATCTGAATTTTTACGGGATGACTATTAAAAATACAATACACTTGATTGAAAAATTTTAAAAATTTTTGAACAGTACAAATATTTTTTTAATTAAATTATGATAACAAACTTTAAAAAAAAATCTCCAAAAATTATTATAATATTGAATTATTTAAAATACTCAATGTAACACCACTATTCTGAAACATAGGCCTCATTTTGCAAGAATTTTGAAACCACAAACCTCATTTTACAAAAAAAAATTTCATACCTCACTTTATAAATAAATGAAATCACATGATACTTTTTTTAAATTTACTCAATTATCAAAGTATTAAGAAATTTATACTCCTAAATTTCAGTCTTAAAAATCGAAGCTTATAAAACCATCTGAGAACTGTGCAATGAAATGTCGAAAAGATCTATAGATAAGATAGAATAAAAAAAAGTGTAAGAAGATAAGTGTTCATTCAAAAAAAATGAAAATACCAATCACTAATTGGTTCAAGAGGATGAAGCGCTAGGTCTCTTAAATATATTTCACGTATAGCTTCCAAACTCGAACCAAGGTATGACATAAAATAACTAACTATAAGATAATTTTGGATTAAAATTATCCATAAAATATGAATTTTATTTTACTATATAAACTTTAAAATTAATATAATAATACACAAACTATATTTTATTAATATAATAGTAAAAATTACCTTTGCCCACACAAATTATCATTTACTTTTAAGTAAACTTTCTTATATTTTCATTTTCACACTTTGTCACTTTAAATCCAATGGGGGCACTGGTTTAGCAATGACTCTAACGGAGTCCTTGAACCTTTCCACATGGATGTCCTCTGTTCTTTTAAGCTCAAGTCAGTGGCGACCCCACATTGAAAGTAGTACAGTCCATGGCCCCATTAATTTTTTAAATACTAAAAAAATTATATATAAATTTTATACAGAATTTATAAAATTTAATAATTAAATACCATATAAATATTAAAATTATCTGTTTAAATTAAGAGAATATAATTTATTAAAATTTTTGTAGTTCATATTTTAAGAAATTTATTAAAAAATTGCATAATCAAATGCGCGTTACATAATAAATTTATTTTCTTTTCAAAAAAGAAATAATTTTACTTATTACTATTTATAATCAAATTAAATTTTATTACTTATTTATGCTAAAATATAAATAAAAGTAATAATTATCTCCAGTTAAAATAATAAATCTATCATATATTTAATGGTTAACTAACTGCTCCAATAATTTTTTACTTATTGAGAAAATAAAATGTTCATTGTTTTTTTTTTATATTTTTCTAGAATTTACATTTATATTATCTTTATATATATATATATATATACCACGTAAATAAATTTCTAAATTCGCCCCCTACTCAAGTGGGTTTCCATCTTCATTGAGTGCTCTATACATTATGCTTGAACCAATAGCCCCTAGTGTTTTATAACATCATGGTTTTGTGTTAGCACAAAAATATAATGTTGGAAAAATTTATTTTATGTTATTTTAAAAAAAATATTACAAATTTATTATTAAACTCATTTTATTTTACTATTGTAAAAATCATGAGACAAATATTGTTCTAAATGTTTTAGTAACATATAATTATATTCTTTTAATTATTTTATTGGTTACCCCTACATATTTTACTAACTATTTATTATTTTTTATTGGTTTAGTGTATATGTGTTGAATGAGTTTCATTATTTGTTATCACAGGCCAAAAATTTTTTCTGACCCTTACTTCCCTGTTTTTTTAAAATTATTTACGAGTATTTTTATTAAAATAATTTTATATGAGTTTATTTATAGTTAAAATTTTTTACCTCTTATAATAAGTGTATAGTTAAGGTTCTTCATCCTCACAATAAGTGTATTTAATGGGATTCAAAATTTATATTCCTCCAACTTATTCAGTCTACGTTGCCAATTAAGCTACACCTTATTAATAACTTTCATATTCTTTGTAATGCTACAACATGAAAAAAAAATCACATGTCCTCAATTTAATGTCTCCTTCCATATTCTCCATTCATTTTTTCATACGTGAGAAGTTTCTAAAAAAGATGTGATAAAAAGTTAAAAAATAATAAAATAATAATATAAATATTATCATGTGTTTGAAAATAAATGAAAAATATGAGAGAGGATACTAAATTAAAGACATATTATTTTTTTTTTCACACGTGATTTTCTTCCCTAGTACATCAATTGGAATTTAATTAGATAACTCTTATACGTTTTCTACTTGGCTTTTATAATGGATATTAATCCCTTCAACGTATCTATTTTCCTATGCTTATCAAAGCTTGTGATATTCCAATTACTGATTAGACCAACAATTCTCATAAAAAAAGTTTTATTCCCTTTATCCGCAATTCGGATATGTATTATTTTTCTATTTCTGTTCCTATTTTAATTAATTAATTGAAGAAGTTGTTTAATTCTTAAAGAAATTATAAGTAAATTATAAGGACATTATTTTAGACATGACTCGGTTTGTCAATGTTCACATTTATTTAAATCTTGTTTGTAATTTTCATAATGTTTACTATATCATTTCTATTGATTATGTTTATCTTTTGATTGAATGTGGGGATCGAAAATTCTATAAGGCAATTATATCAATTAGGTAGAGGTGAAAAAACTCTATAGCGGACACCCAATTAGCTTGCCAATCACATATTCGATAGAGAAAAACTGAGCTCAAATATATTTATATATTTATTTATTTTATAATTGTTTCCAACATAGAATTTTCCCAAATTTTTCCTAAGATTCAATAGGTTTGTTTACAAAAATTCTTCATTGTATTCAAACCCCTCATTTGACTGTCCTTTTCGGCTAAAAAATTGGCCTCGTTTCGAAGAAATATTAACAGAGAAGGGGTGATTAAAAAGATCAGTAAGAATCAGATACTTAATGGTTTCATCTTATGAATTCCATGAAGAGGATGACCAAGTTTGTTCTATGCTTACTACTAATTCAGACTATGGTTCCCAACTTCATCTCGGCATTACCACTGGACGAAATGGAAGCCGACAAGTTGGAGGCGATGGTCCCTGGAATGGCAGATAAATGGTGGGATGCATTAGGGAGATAAAATGGGAAGACAGAATTGTGCATAAGTGAATAAAAAATAGAAAATAGAAAAGTTAACCTACTTTTGCTTGTGTGAAAATCGAAGGTAATTTGTGCGGTCAAATGTAGTTATGAGCGGATGACGGATTTTTTGGAGGGGTCTGGACCCTCTTCTTGATTGGCGGATCGATTTGCGGTCCGACCGAGTCGAGATGGGATCGTGGGTGTGCATGGCGAGAGTTGTTTATCATGTTTTGGCTCCCGATGTAATGAGTCATTTTTATTTGTTGATTTTTATTTAGTTGGGACTGCGCTGGAGGTTGATTTAATCTAAGTATATAAATGTGATCTTATTAAAAGAAAATATATTAATTAAATAAATAAAAATAGAGTCAAGAACCTTATTTTTATATAAATGAGAGTCGTCACTCGATTCTGTTCTACCAAAAAATTGTGGTATACCGATCCGCCTGAGATTTTCATATTGATAAAAATGAGATTTTAGAGTCCGGACAAAATAGTTACTGATTACATTTGATTCAATTTGGTTGATTTTATGTTTGATGATTTGTCAATTACTAATTTAATCGTAAATCCATTTTCAATTATAAAAATAACAGGAAAGTAAATTGCGGAAAAGTAAAATTATTACAATAATTGTTACAATAATCAAGGGTTAGTAATAAATAATTAGCGGGTTAGTGAGGAACTAATTATCACAAATAACAATTTAAAAACCAAAAATTAATTTTATTAGAAAATTAATTAAGTGGACTAAAAAGTGTCGATTTTAAGGAAAATCAAGTCAATTTGGTTGTTTTATCATGTTATATATTTTATTATGTCCAATAAAATACAAAGTTTACCAAAATGGAGTTTGTGCAGTTGAGATCTAAAGGTAAAAGTACCAAAATAGTCCACATGCCAAACAAAATTCAAAATTGAAATACTAAATGATTCTGGAAATTGATTTGGATTTTTAAATGAGATTTAAGCGGAGCTTTAATAGAGAAAACAGTTAACTCGATATAAGAATTTTATGGCAAAATTCTAAATCTCCAGATCTATTATCTATTAGCTCCGTGCTCAATTCCTGTAAGCTCAATTTAATCGATCAATACGGTTTATGGGTGAATTATGCCTAATAATCACACAAATGATGAAAATTGCAAGAATATGAAAAGTAATAGATAAGTAATAAAATATAATAAAGTTGAGATTTAGATTCAATTTACCTCAGTTTACCTATTATGTTATACAGGATTGGTAAATGGCCGGTTTTGAAATTAAAACTTTTAAGAAAAGTAATTGTTTTAACTGGGAGACTCCGAATGGATCGAAGGAAACCCAGATGAAAAGTGATAAAAAAAAGTTGATTGAATTAGATTGAATAATGATAAGAGTGTGGAATATGGTGATATGGATTTGGATTGTAATTTTTGTTGGATTATAAAGGGATAAATGCATTTAGACTTTTGCAAGCTTTTGCAACTGAAAAGGTATGATTTTTCAGTTGAAAATCACGCGTGTCCCCCTCTGCTGGGTCAAGTTTCTATTTATAGGCAAGTGGAATTAGTCGATCGACAGTTTTTTAGGAGGAAAGAATCGATTGACTGAAATTTTTGAGATCTGATAAAAATTCTGTCAAATTCACAATGATTACAAACAGCTGAAGAAACTATCTATCGGCAGTTTCTAGAAATTTTGTGACACCATGTTGGATTGCAAATCAGATATTGTCGGCTAAATTGTCGATCGACACGATCTAAGATAAATATCTTTTACTGTACTTGATTTTTTACTAAGGTTGGCACGTGACAGGAAATAGTCGAGCGACGTGTTCTAGCCGACCAACAATTTTGTTCTGTTTTGTTGGATTTTTTAACTGTGACGCAGTTCGAATGTTCTGTAGAATGTGAAATTTGGAATTTCTGAGTTTTGAACCGTGACGTGGTTCAGGCGATACTGGGAATTTTGAGTGATGATCTGGTTCCATTACTGGTTTTACCTGGACCTGTAGTGAATCGGTATAAATTATCATTAGGCGGAACAGACCGTGCTAATAGTAGCTTTTACCATTATGTTAGTAAAATGTAAAGTTTGTATACTATTATATCAAGTTTTGAAGACCTTGTACCATTATATTAGTAAATACAAAGTTCATGTACCATGAAGCCACATTATTTTTATTTGAAACTAGTGTAGTACCCGTGCGATGTACGAATATGTCATTTGTAATAAGTACATCAATGATAAGTTTATTTTGTAATATATATATATATATATATATAAAGAGAAAATGACACCAGTTATCTTATTTTTTTTCTTCAAGGAACAATGAGCAGTTTAAAGAGAGATAGATATAGGCATTTCTCATGCTTGTATTTAGAGTAAATAATCGCTATGATGATATCTTTATATAAGAAACTAAATTAAATTTGAATTTTCTTTCCTTAAAAAGGATTATAATCAACGGAATAGAATTAAATAAGATCAGTACCAACATTTTAAATTTTAAGAAAATAGATTGATGAGATATTGTAGTTGATAGATATACTTAAATAATAATTATGAAATTTAATAAAAAAATTTCATCATCTTTTAAAAGAAGGAGTTACTATTATAAAATTATCCATAAGGAGTATATACTATTATAAAATTTAAATCTTTTCTTAAATATGATTATTTTGCTAATAGTTTGATGAGAAAAAAAGAGTCACACTGATTCTTAAATAATAGGGAGTAAGTACTATTACGATATCCAAATCTATTTTTTCTTAAATAGGATTATAACCAACAGAATTAAATAAAATCAAGAACAAATTAAATTTTAAATAAATAGATTTAGGGGATATATTAGTTGACCAAATAATTTAAAATATTACTATATAAGAGTAAATACTATTATAAAATTAAATTTTTTTATTAGATAGGAATTTCTGAGTTTTGAACCGTGACGTGGTTCAGGCGATGCTGGGAAATTTGGGAATTTTGAGTGATGAGCTGGTTCCATTACCGATTTTACCTGAACCTTTAGCAAACGGCATAAATCATCATTAGGCGGAACAAACTGTGCTAACAGTAGCTTTTACCATTATGTTAGTAAAATGTAAAGTTTGTATACTATTATATCAAGTTTTGAAGACCTCGTACTACTGTATTAGTAAATACAAAGTTCACGTACCATGAAGCCACATAATTTTTATTTGAAATACTTACTGGAAAAAAAATTATTATCATGAAACTAGTTTTGAAATGAAAAAAAGATAAATAAAAAGCTCTAAAACTCATGTCTAAAAAGTTAACGGTTCGTGAAATAAATATAAAATGAAAACAAAAAAGTTAAAAAAGGTGATAAAAATAGTTTAGAAACTTGAAATTTTTCTTTTGATAAAATATTACTATTTGAAATGCAAAGTAATTAATTACATAAAACTTGGTAATAGTGTGTATTTCCTTTAAATTTAAATTGCTTAGATTGATTTATCGGATTCTCAAAATACAACTTTAAGTTTTCGTTTGTTTACATAAAAATATTGTGTAAATGTATTTCAGATTTTTTCATTGTTTGTTTTATTTTTTCCAACTTACTCCCAAGCTACTTTTTCCATCAGCTATCGCTACCATTTTTTCAACCGTTGGCCTTCACCTCATTTCAACCAGAGCTATAAATGAACAAAGTTATTCGTGGATAATTCGATGTTTGGCTCGATTAAAGCTCGTTTGAGCTTGACTCGTAAATAAATGAGTTTGATCATAAATAAAAATTTAGGTTCATTTTAGTAAACGAACAGATCTTAAACTATGGGGTATTCGACTTAAAAGTTCGTGAACATGCTCAATAAGAGGTTCGTAGACATACTCGCGAACTACTCATGAATAAACTCTTTAACAGGCTTGTAAATATGTCTCAAAATAAAAATTTTATATTTATCATATAAATAATAAATATATTATAAAAAAATAAGTAGCTCAAGCATTACCCACTTATGCCATGAATATTTTTCTACTCCCCAACTACTTTATAAAGTCTCTTGAGAGTATGTATGCTAATTTTTGGTGGGGTGGTAAGGAAAAAATTCATTGGATGAGCTGGAATCTCCTATGTCAAAGGAAGGAGATGGGTTGTCTGAACTTTAGGAGATTACATCACTTCAACTTAGCTCTTATTGGAAAACAGGTGTCGAGAATGTTATCGAACCCAAATATATTCATGGCAAAGATTTTCAAAGCTAAATATTTCTTTAGTCGTTCTTTGAGGTTAATCTATTGCAAAATGATAGTTTTGTGTGGAAGGGCTTCCTAGCTACTAAATATTTAAGGGTAAACTTAAAAAATATGCCCTGTAGTTTGATCGTTTTATAAAAAGATGTCTGTGAAATTATTTTTTAAAAGGGTGATTGTGGTTTCAAAAATTTTCAAAATGGTGCATGTGGTTTAAAAATTATAGTGCTACACCAGTTATTTCAATAAATTCAACATTCCTATATTTTACTATATTATTTAAGAATTATATATCAAGATTTGAGTAAGATTTGGAAATTTTTCATTTTATTTTGATTTTTTAAAGTTACAATCAAATTTTAATTTATAAATATATTAATACTTTTCGAAAAGTTCTAAAATTTATCACAAAGGTGTATTATATTTTCATTAACTAAACTACAAAATTTTACTTCAAAATGGACAAGATTATCCTTCAAATGTGGTTTTAAAATTTTGGAAATCATCTTTTTCCAAACTTTTGAAACCACAGACACCTTTTTGAAAAAAAAATTCCACAAGCACCTTTTTGCAAAATGATCAAACCACATGGTATGTTTTTTAAGTTTACCCAATATTTTAATGGGGAAAGGCTTGGCTTGGAGAGTTGGAAATGGGAAGGATGTGCCCATGTGGCATGATATATAATGGGTTACCTGATCTTGATAATGCCAAGCCTACTTCGCCCGTGCATGAAGATTTTGAGAATGGTAGAGTTGAGGTGTTACTAATGGAGGATTGTCGGAGGTGGAATAATAGCATCATTGACCAATTCTTTCAGGAAAGGGACCGATCTCTTATCTATCGTATTCCGTTGAGTATATTGCTGAGGTCCAATAGTGTGTATTAGGCATTGGAAAAGACTGGTTTTCTATTCGGTGAAGTCAGCTTATTACTTGTTGGCAACGGAAGCATCAACCAACATGTTATCTAATCTTTTGGCGAGTGAATGGAATCAAATTTGGCAGCTTCGATTACCTGCTAGGATGAAGCATTTCTTGTGGAAGTGTGGTGTTAATTTATTGCCTACGAAGACTAGATTACGCAACAAGTTTGTTCAGCTCCAGGACGATATATGTGAGCTCTGTAGAGAAGAACAAGAAACGCCATTCCATGCTATTCTAGACTGTAGTTGCGCTCGGGAGGTTTGGGAGCTGTACGTTGCACAAGCTTGGCTATTGCCAATCACAAATCTTGATCAATGGTGGCAGTGGATGCGTGCTCAACCGAAGATCGAAAAACACATTATGTGCCTTAGCTTGGGCAATTTGGGCGAGAAGAAACCATTTAACATGGGAAAAGAAATTACGACCAGTTCATCAAGTTTATAATCATGGGCTTAGGTTCCTAAATGAATGGCAGCAAGCCCAGATTAAAATCCCCGAGTTTGAATGGAGTTAATAGCAGCACTTTGGAACATGATGTTAATAATTTGGGACAAATTAATGTCCTTAATCAAGCGAGAGGTGGTACCAAGCATTTTCCATGCTTTATTGATGCTAGTTTGTTTGAGCAAGGTGCAAGATTGGGGCACGAAGTCGTCCTTTAGGATATGGCAGGCAAGATTGTATCGGCGAGAAGCGAGTTACTTCACAGAAGCGGAGACCTGGAGTTAGCGGAAGCTACGAGCTGTCGAGAAGCACTAAGCTAGTTGAAGTCCAATCTAGTCCATCAAGTATTTTTATATTTAGATGTTCAAAACATTGTTAATCTATTGAATAATAAGGTATCTTTGTTATCCCCCATAGGAATCGTTATTGACGATTGTCATAGCTTGTCTAGTTCCTTTGAGGAGATTAGATTTTTCTTTATCATGAGGTATGTGAATCAGTTTGCTCACGCTTTGGCTAGAGCTGCAGATTTTTCGACACATAGAGGCGAGTGGGATCACTTTCCTTCGTCTTAGATGATGTAATTCGTGTTTGATTTATGAGATAACCTCATTTTCACAAAAAAAAAATATACATAGGAATGTATGTAGTGTAAAATTTAGTATTTTTAAGCGATTAAATAAGTATAAATACATAAAACTTTGATTCAAGAAGTAAAAACATAATTTAAGTTTGAAACTCAGTTTGAGCTTGTAAAAATTTCAATTAATATGTTCGGCTAAAGATCGATTGAACAAAGCTCGAGACATGCTCGAGCTCTACTCGGGCTTGATTTGACCAAGCTTGAGCTCGGCTCGGACCCAATTTGACCAAACTAGAGCTCGGCTCGAGTTCGTTAAAAGTCAACGAACAAAGCTTAAACAGTCGGTATTCGAGCTTGGCTCGGCTCATTCACAGCCCTCATTTCAACCATATTTGTCTTTACTACTTCATTGCCTCCACTCATCTCTAAGCCACCACCTCCACCATCATCTCCTCTTGTATCTTCACCTCTACCACCATTATCAACACCTCCTCTTCACCCCACTACCACCACCTCCTCCACCGTCGTTACCACCTCTATCTCCACCTCACCTCTGCCACCATCTTTCATCTCATCTATTTCTGCCACCACCATCTCCATTGACATTTTCACCACCATCTCCTTCTCCGCTACCTCTTCTGCCTCTTCCACCACCACCCCCACTACCACCACCATTTTTTCATCCACCTTCACCACCACTACTACACTTATGCTGCCTATTCCATATCCACCCAACCGTTACCATCACATTTTCTACCCATCCTCATTCACCGCCTTCTCTTAATTTTAATATAAAAATATACATTGACACGATTTTTTCATTTAACAATTATAACTTATTTGATATTTATCGTATTTTACTATTTATATATATATCTAATTGAGAATATTAAATATAAAATATTTTATGCTTAAAATTGTTTTCAAAAGATGTTTTAGGTATTGTAACCAAACATAATAAATTTTTTCCAAAGTTTGTAGACAAATGGTGAAAAATTTTCTACTTTTCTATACAATATTTTACTTTGCACATTATTTTTCTAGAAACAAACCAGCATAAATTTCAATTCTTAAATATAACTTTAACCAATTTAACTCTAGGGACTATCAAGCCATATCTTTTCAGCTAATTCTGAATTTATGTTCAAAGTGCAAAAGTATGTATATCACAAATTACACAAAAGAGAATCCGTCTTTTTTATATAGTGGGTATTCAAAGGTTTTTTAAACTTTACAAATGTTTCTAGCTATTTGAGGGACAAAAACTTTGGGTAAATTTAAAAAAAAGTACCATGTAATTTCACTCATTTGCAGAATGAGGCCTGAAAATTTTTGGTTTTGCAAAATGAGGTATGTAGTTTAAAAAAAGGGCAAAAAGAGAATCCCTAATATTAAACTATTTCACGACAATGAGTTATCTTATTCGATTTTACCTAAAATTTTGTGAATTGATTAAATAAAATTTAATATACATCAGTGATAATTTTTAAAATTCTTTTACTCCATTTTGCTATAAAAAATTTCTCAAACCCCATTTTGTAAATGGGTGAAACCACATGATACTTTTTTGAAGTTATCGACACCAGCTTACAACAATGGTGACAACATACCATAACTAAACCAAATTCTATAGAATATCTCAATAGCTTTGCGGAAATTTCTCTCCCAACTTTTTTTATGTAGGTTCTAACTGACATGAAGTTGCATGAAAAAAAGAGCTGCTTAGAAGCACCACAATGTCAATGATTCACTGCTAATCACAGCTTTCTAATATAAGAACTTGCAATGCAGCATAAAACATGATGTCTTAATCAAAAAAGCATTTATTTATCCTTCTCCGCTAATTTTTCCTCAACTACATATAACCCAACAAAACTCAAATTAAATAGCTTCCACTACATGCAAACAACACAGCACATAGACCAGTTATGTACTAAGCTTCCCAAGGATTATCCATTTGCATTTCTCAACCTCGCAACCAGCTCATCCTGTACATATGGAGAAGTACAAGAAGATTAGCACAAGTATCTGAAAACGTTTCTGACTGTATATGAGTTGTTTATACTTGCCTTCTTCCCTTTGGTTGAAAGGCCTTGTTCCTTTAGGAGAGCACGGAGCCTTTCAACTGTTAGACTATACAGGTCTTTGTCAGATGTGCGGCTACTCGATCCCTCTGCAAAACTCGAAAGAATTCAACATTAAAAGAAACGTACAGGATGAATGCTGCTCATAACTTCATATGATGGCAGAGTTAGAAAAGGTAAAGATATTTGAACTGCCTCTCTTGCTCTTAAGCATTGACAGGCATATGCCACATCGACTCCCGTTTACAATACAACAACTAAATGAGCTCACCTTGTCTATTACCAGTTTGATTATTGCTTCTCTTAGATGAACTGCGGCCATCCTGAACCCTTTCTGGAGCACTGGAAAAGACAGCAGAGGTAGCAAGCATCAAAGATATGAATATTACCAGCAGATGCCCTCACACCAGCATACACACAGAAATGAAACTCGTTACTAACTGGAACATAATATTCGTAAAAAAAATCGAAGCAATACCGCTTCCTAGAACCTTCAGCTGCAGTTACCCCCTTCACATCCTTTGAACTGGAATCACCCTTTTGTTTTTTAAGTTGAAGTGATCTAATCAGTATGTTTGTTTGATTAGTCTTTATCTGTTGGCCATCTAGATATACAAAAATACAAGCAAAGAATCAGACCATCTAACTTAAAACAATATCAAAGACCGAACTTTGGATAAATAGATGTAATGGAACACAAAACCAGAGCTATGAAATTACATGAAGCGCCTATTACAAAATGGAACAAAAGTATACCTGGGGGTGATGTCTCATGCTCACAGATGTACACTCGCATCCCACCCTGAAAAATAAATATTTAGCAACATTTTGTAACATGAAATTCTACTACTAAGGACTGGAAGGAGCAATCGTACCAACAAAGAGAGTCTACTTCAGTACACTAGTAAACAAAAACCAAGTAGCAGAAAACAACAAATCTACACAAAAAAGATGATTACAAGACAAACTCTGCAGTTATTGGCGTAAGCCAATCATTGACAATTACTGATTTCCTACCATAGATGGGCATATGAGAAGCAGAAAAATACTGCCATTACCAAACAATACGGACAGTTTAACAAATTTGAAGCAAATAGATTACATCAGACAAAACAAAAACTAAGCAATAAGATTACAAATTACGAACAAATAAAGGATCCATGATACTCCAAATCCAGTTTGCTCTACAAAGCTTTTGTGGCAAAGGACAAGTGAGCAGCTAACTCAACACTGCAAATGTAGGTGCGTGTCTTTCATAAAATGAGCTCACGGTTACGCTTGTCAGAAAAAATAGTGGGTGTACTTGAATTCAATTTTTCAAAAATGATGTTGAATTATAAACATGTTAAACTAGTGGAGCAAGAACAGACTATTTACATACTTCAGGCTTAAATCTGGCAATATATTAGAGTCGGAAATCAGAATCTATTTGTTATTATTTTATTCTACATGTAACAACATGGCAATACTAAGGAAATTGGTCAAAATATCAAATGTGGAACCACAAAAAAGTGATATAGTCAACAGTACAGTTGAAAAGAAAAGAGCTCTAGTCATAGACGGCCAGACTATCAAAAGCTACTGAATATTTCAAAGAAGCTGGAGCAGTAATAAAACAGTTAACAAGAATACTTTGCTATTTCCAAAGAGTATTTGCCTCACAACCTGCAGTTGCTTCACTGAAAGGGAAGAAAGTACAATTCAACCACACAAGACACATTCTCAGCCTGTTTTCTATTCGGAACAAATACTTGTTTGACTATACTCACAAGCATTCTTCCCTATATTTTTTTTCCTAAGCACCCCAAAAGGAAAAAAGTGGGGTGAGATGATCAGTCACTTGTCACCACTGAGTTATGTTTCCATTCAATCCAAGTATCCAGGAGGAAGAATGGCTCCTAAACTTCAAACCTTAAGACTATTATTGAAATCAGATATAATAAAAAATTTGAAGTAGCTGAAGTTCTTTAAGTTATCCATCTAAATTTCACTCATTGAAAAGATGACCATATTAATGAAGCAACCCAGAAAGAGGAGAGAACAATAATGTCTTATGTCTATATATTTCTTCATATTTTGTATATATATATACAGTAGAACACAGGAAGGATGGTGCACCTGACAATGTAATCTAGTTTGGTATTTTCAAAATATCAATTAAGGAATCGAAACGCCATCCTTGTTACTGATCCCATATTAAAGGAGATGTAGTTCTTAACCTTTTTTATTGTGGTATGTTCATCGATCAAATAAAAGGCAACAATAACAATAAATACACAAACTACTACTACTACTACTACTACCACTACTACCACCACTACTACTACCACCACTACTACGACCACCACTACTACCACTACTACCACTACTACCACCACCACCACCACCACCACCACCACCACTACTACTACTACTACCACTACTACTACCACCACTACCACCACTACCACCACCACCACTACATCCTGAAGGATTATGTACACATCATAATCATCTGGCGTCTAGCAATACGATAGATGAAAACAGTTTGCTTGGCGATTGACAATAATCATTAACCTAATCAGCATAGAAAATGCCCTAATTGTAATTATATAAAAATGGAGGAAACGTCGATCGTGGCCTACTGCAATACATACTTAAACCTATCATCGCAACTGAATTAAACAACTTATTTTACTCACAGTCAAACAAGTTCATCGGCGTAAACCAACATTTAATCTAAGCGCATTAAATATCCCACATTTTCACAGCAATCAAACGAGGACACCAAAACTTATCAGAAAAACGATTGCAAAAAAAATAGAGGAATGAAGTGAGGAAGAGAAGAGATGACCGGATTGGAAGAGAGGACGGTAGATGACAAGAAGCCCCGGGAAGGAAGATTAGAGAGGAATTTGGCAGCGGAAGTAGCGGTTTGATTTGAATCGGACGGCGGAGAAAAGGAATCCTCCATGGTGCAGAAAAACCCTTGCAGAGTACAGAAAGAGAGGGAAAAGGGAAGTAGAAGTTATAAAAGGCGGGCGATCTGAACTCGTGCCCTTTTGTTTAGGAATCGATAATCCATACGACAGATCCTGCAATCTACGCTGATCCGCTAAATTTATGGGAATGTAGCCCGTGAGTTGTAATAATGGGATTAGGATAGTTCACGGGAATTTGGATGGTTTATTTTAATTTTTTTTAAAATATTTACAAGTATTTTTATAGAGATAATTTTATCCAAATTTTAATAATAGTTAAGGCTCTTCACTCTTTTTAATAAGTGTATTTAGTAAAATTTAAACTCTGTTCTCCTCCAACTTACTCAACCTATTTAACTAACTAAATTACATGTTTTTTTTTTAAATTTGAGTTTAGCTTTAACCACAATGTTAAGACATTTATCATGGCAAAAGTACTACTAGTTGGAGTTATATTCCCAGGATAATTGTTCCACTAAATGAAATACAAATGAATGTAAGAATGTGACATATCATATAAATGAATAACATGTTTGAGGATTATAATTTCTTTCTATTCACTAGTGTTGTAAATAACTGGTTTGTCCATGATCGTATTAATTGGGTCCAAATATTTGTTCCAATTGATCAATTGGGCTTAAGTAGGAATCAATTAAGTTAAAGGATTTAATTACAATTATTAAAATTAAAATGTGGCAAAAGTTTAGCCTAGTGTTTAAGTCGTGAACATGTGATCCTAAAGATTACACGTATGAATTCATATACGTATGTGGTGGGATGAGGTTTTTCTTTTTTATAATTGTAAGCTCTATGAGCTAAAATATTTTTAAAAAATTTATTAAAAATAAATATTTGTTTCATAAGCATCAGGTGATGTATTTTACATTTATGTGATTTATTGAAGAAAATAAAATTGAAGGAAAAATCAATTGTCACTCTTAAATCCTCTCTCCTTGATATTCTATACAATGGAGAAATGTTGTAAATCATCGTTATTGATAATCGGCTCTACAAAAGTTGTGGAAATCGATTATCATCTAACCGATAACCGGAAAATGTATATGTTAAATTAGAGGGAAAATGACTTCGGAATCATTTAAATTGGATTTAAAATGAAGAAATATGGCCAAATAATGTTTTTGCAAGTTATTGAAGGAGCAGACAGAATGATTGCCTCAAAAGCAGAAAACAAGCAGAAAGCAAGCAGAATGGTTGCCCCGAACTGAAATGTATTTTTGTTGGATAAAAGAATTAACACTAACCATAAAAATGGTATAAGGAACATGAAATATGAAAAATGAAAGCTGATTGATTGGAAGGAACGAGGCCACCTATCCACTTAATAGAAAAAGAGAAAAATAATTAATTATGAGGTGTTGATTTATTAGTGAAAAAGTGACCCCTATCATAAAATTAGAAGCTAAATATGACAAGTGGTGATGTAAATTCCACTAACTAAGATGAGTCACCATGAAGACATGCAAGTGGAGTAATTTTGTGAAGACACCTCAAATATCTTATATTAGTTTAATTATGTAATTAGATATTTTTGTTTACAAGTTTACCTTTCTCCACCCAGTATAAATAGAATATATACTTGGGTGAAAGGTTTATCAAATGTTTATATTTTGATCGACCACTTAGTGGTGTAAGACTCTTTTTCTTTATAATATATATAATTAGTATTTTTATATATATATTTTTGTTCATCAAGTATGAGTAGATACTAGAACAATCTCGGTCAGCAAGTAAAACTTGAGTAAGTTCACTTCCTTTCTATTTATTTGAGTATTAAAACTGATTGTTGGTTGTTAAATGATATATTTAATCCTTATGAGTTGGTCACCTCATATTTTGTAGTTGTAATGAGACTAATCAGAGATTTACACTATGGAGCAATCATTTAACACATGTATGCATGAGACGGATCAAGTAATTGTGTGCATGTTAAGGGGTTTTATCATTAATTTGCCGAAATGCTTGCTTTACTTAATGTATGAAACTGAATCAGTGAATAAGCTAAGGTAATTTTCCATAGAATCCAAATGAGAATGATCAATTAAGCTTGGTGAAGTTAGAAGTAAGAAACCTTAAACCTATGTTCTTAATACTACTCAAATTAAATGGAAGAATGTGTACCAAAACTGTTTATACTTGCTTGACTTGAGATTGTGCCTTTAATATTTTATTTTAAAGTATTCATTTTGACTGCTCTGATTAATTTTGCTTTCTTTGCACCTAAATATTGAAAGGAACCTCAGACTACCTGTTTACTATTAATTTAATATCATTTACTTTTAATTCATGTGAAAATGACACTTGGACTCACTATATGCTATAGAGTAACCTAGTATACTTGCTAGTGTTAGTTTTGGGGGCAACAAATTTTTGGCGCCGTTGTTGGGGATTAAGTTGTGCTAAGATTTTAAATTTTTCTATAAATTAGTGGTTTTAACCTTGTTTGTTCAGTTTGTTCTCTTGCAAAAGGGAGAAGGAAGGAAATTTTCTAGCAAGCTTTCGGAGTTAGCAGAAGACAAGCCGGAATAGCAGGATGGCATATGGAACTTGTCTGCCCTTTCAAAAACTCAAGGAGTTTTCAAGACCTTTTTCATCGGAATATATGTCATGCATAATGATACCGAATGAAGAAGATAATTTTGTAAAAATCAAGCCCTCTGTGATCTAATTGACGCAATCAAATGTTCAATTCAAAGGATTGCCCAATGAGGACCAAAATGACCATCTTTATGATTTTATTATTATATGCAATCTATTTTAAACTAATCATGGTATTTCTAATAATGTTGTTAGGTTATTTCTCATTAAATGATAAGGCAAAATCATGGTTCAAATCATTACAACCGGGTTCAATCACAACTTGGGAGGAGATGGTTGCAACATTCTTGATAAAATATTTTCCACCTTCCAAAGTTGCCAAATTGAGAAATGAGATATCTAGGTTCACATATTTGAAAAATGAAATACTTGACCAAGCTTGGGACACTTCAAAGAGCTATTAAGAAGGGTACCAAACCATTACCTATTTGGATTCAAATGCAAACATTTTACAATAGGTTAACCGATGAGCATAAAATTCGACTTCAAACCCTTTCAAATGGTGGCCTAGAAGAAATGGAGCCTGAAGAAATCTTTACCCTCATTGAGAAAGTGGTGAACACAAGCTATAAGTGGCATTCATAATCAAACTTGAATTTTCCAGAATCTAAGGTTATCCAAAAGCTTTCAGTAAAAGTTAAGGAATTAGCTGAGCAAGTAAATATACTTTTGGAGCAATCAAAACTATCTTTCCAACAACCACAAATTCCATTCCAGCAACCTCAAATGCCATTTTAGCAACCTCTGTTTGCTTTCCCCCAACCTCAAAGTACAATCAATAAACATCAACAACCAAAATTTTTGTTCCAACAGCCTCATTAACCATTTCAACAACCTCTACATTACTTCCAGCAAGTTTTACCATTATATGAGCTAGAGCAACCTAACTTGGAAGTGATGATAATGGAGTTTATGAATAAACTCAAGCTTCAATCACTAACTTGGAGACCTAATTCCAACAATTAGCTAATATGGTGATTTCAAGATGAAGTGGTCATTCCAAGCAATATTGAGGAATATGAAGCAACCATGATGAAGAGTGGTAAGGTTGTTAATAATTCTGACATTTTTATTGTTGATGGTGTTTTTAGTGCAAAGGAGCAAGCAGAAGATGTAACTCAGCAACCAGATCAAATATGTGAGCAAGCAGAATTACAACTGAGCAACCATATCATATCATAGAGCAATTAGAATATCACTATGAGCAAGCTGGGGAACTTAACAAGAATATGCATGTACATAATCAAGAGATCTTCAAAGATGAAGATGAAGTTGTTGAGGTGGATATTAAAGGAAAAACATATTGCTTGCCAATTCTAGAGGACATGCAACATTAACAAACCTCACACCCATTTGAGTGATCAAGTTGTCCTAGTGCAATCTTTTGTTAAAAATCCTTTAGAAAGAAGATCATGGAGAGATGTGGACTAGATACAACTAAAGACTCCATACATTAGTCCAACATTTTCAACATTTAATTATGAACCTCCTTGAGCAACCTCAGTATTTTGGTGTCCGCTTCAAGCACCAATTGCAGTAAATTGTTGGGAAACCCCCAACTTCTCTAACTTATACATATTTAGTTAAATTTTATTTTGAGTATCTTATGTTTGTTTTTCTTTCTTTTTGCAGGTGTCATCACAATTTTAAGTCTTCTTTTGAGCGAGAAAAAGCCATCACGTTTTTTTCAATAAAAACACCTAGCAACCTAGTGAGAAGGATCGACATTCACTTAAAACTTTTTAAGCAACATTTTGTTAAGTTGGTCATTCATTTGGTATGACTCTTGACCCTTAGCCTTTTCAATGGATTATTTAGCATGCTTAATGGTTAGTTGACTTTCCTCTATGGCTTTGAGCTTAATAATTAATGGTTGCATTGAGGACAATTCAAATTTTAAGTGTGGGGTAGGGAGCCAGTGCATAAGTGATATCTGCTTATTGGATATTAATATGCCTGAATATAATTGCAAGTCCTTGAGTAATTGTGTTTTCTTTTTGTGAGTTTTCTTTTTCTTTTTGTAAAAATTTGTATGTGAGCATGGGATTTTACAGCGAGATGATGATGACATATATTCGTATTTTAATCCTCAATAAAAATTCTTTATGAATTTTTATTTCTAGAAAAATTCAGTTCGACGTGCCCGACTATGCTTCCGGTAGAAGATCGAACCTATGATTTACACCCAAAAATAAATTTAGTCCTAAATATCCTAAAAATATCCTAAATATCTCAATATTTCAAAAAATCCTGCTTTAAACCTTTTTAGGGCGGATTTGACCCTTAATCCACTTTTTAGGCTAGGCCATACCTATTTTTCAAACCTGTTCAGGGATGTGAAGCCACCACCAGTTTCACGATACCGCCAGCAATATCACTCATGCCGCCGGTGGTCTGACTTTGTATAGGCAGCCAGCTTTTTGCCTTGCCTTCGCTTGATAACCGTTGGACAATCGGAAAAAGTTAGCTCTTCCACTTTTTTTGTCTATAAAAAGGCCATTATCAGATGAAATAAGTGGTTGGCAACTAAAACTTGGATTTAGAGAGAAAATTCTAGTGAGATAGAGTGATTTTAGTGAGATAAAGCGAAGAAAAGGTAACAAAAGAGGGATTACTCCATCTTTTCTTGGTTTTTCTTTGTTGATTCTCTTAGAATTAACTTAAAATCAATCTAATAGGATTTAGTGACTTAAATCTTTAATTCACTACCCAAATCATCATTTCAAGCTTCCCAAAGGTGTCATTAGATCACAAAGAGGTGGATTTATGGCGCCAAGGTAAAATCCTGAGTCTCATAAGCTCTTTGGCTTTTATTCTTGTTGTTTGTTGTATTTATTTGGTATTTTGTGCTTTGTTTTGGGTTTTCGGTCGTTATTCGACCTTTAACTGTTGTTGTTGCTCGAAAGTGAAACCACAGTGACATGTGAAGCCGTCGACGATATCATTCATATCACCAACAGCTTCAATGATACCGTCGGTGGCCTCACTTGTCACTAATGGTTTTATCTTCTTGTGGGACTCTTTCTTTATGGTACCTAGAATGTCAATTTTCAAGCATGTATAGGTGAAGCCGCCAGAGACATCACTGATATTGCCAGCGGCCTCACCTATACTACTGGCGACATGACATTCTAGACATTAGATTTATTTTCATTTTATTCCGGTCTAATTTATTTTTCAAAGTTAGGATGAATAGTAGAACGACGGGTAACTCAGATTGCCCCGAAAACAGACCTCACCCCATAACATGTGGCATTTTCACTAATCCGGCTAAAACAACAATTGAGTCTAAATATATAAACGGGATCTTTCATACAAGGTCGTTCAAGAATCATTTTTAGCCACCCAATCAGGCTTTATAAATTGTGTAATAATCATGCGAACAATCTAACTCGAGTCTTGTTTGGTTCACTAATTATGCATGCTATATGTGGTATATCTCATATATGTGATGTATTTGTGCTAACTTTTCAATGCATGTAGATTTAGGATAGATGCTTGTTAGGCCTTCAGGTATCTTATTTTTTATTTTAGATAAATGTATAGGATTTGAAAGTATGTAATTATTCTTTTTAATTTCTATATTTTGTTTGGGATGACTGTAATAATTTATTTACCACTTTTGAATTCTTGCTAAATAACGCCCGAACAAAATATACAAATTGAAAACATTAAATAGGGTGGATTAAAACCGAATAAGAAAGATTGATACTTTTAATTTGGCTAATGTAGAATAGATAGCATCATCTGAACTCAGAATCTATATTTGAGGTATGGTCTACCACCCAGTGGAAAAATCGTACCTAAATTTCCCAGTTGAGTTGAACTGAGTGGCGACTCTGTCTTAAATATGGGATTTCGATCTCGTATCTTTTGAGCATTAAAACATGCAAAACCATTTTCAATCATCTTTCACCACACTTATTATATCATTTTTTTGGGGTAACTCCTCTAGCCCGCTTCGCAGCCGTCCGAAATGTCGTCGACTCATAGTGGTGACTCTATTGGGGATTTATCTCTCTAAACTTGAAACTTAAAATTTTCAATAAGTTTAAAAGATTTAGATGATGTATTGAAATCATTGGCCAAATTAAAACTTCGTTCCGTCTTACAACATTTTATTGTTATGCATGTAGATTAGATTGTAAGGTTAGGATGCCCCATTTTATCCGAGAAGCTTGCGAAAGTATCACTCATGCCCTGATGAAATTGAGGATGCCTAGTGGTAGATCACTCATTTCAACCAACACGTGAACTTTCGCGATAGCACTTAGTTGAGGAGTGGTTGAGTAACGTGGAATCAAGGTAAACGGGAACCTTCTTCATCAACAACCCTATAACAAGTCACGCAAGTAAAGCCATCATAGGTGTTTTCCCTTAGGATCCTAAAAACATGTAAATAAAATAAAGGGACACACTTCTTTGACGTTTGTTGGCGTTGAAGTTAACCTCCATCCATTTTTGTATAGTATTACACGGGAGTCATAAGATTGGAAGAGGGATGTCTTGTGTGCTACGTGGTGCGTGCTCATTCATCACCCATGTATAGGCTTCAAGGGCTAACCATCTTAATCAACTTACCCTTATCGATTTCCACTCATTGAGGAGGTTTAGCAACATCCATGGAATGTCTATTGCATCTTAGTTGAGTCACACCAAATTACCATATGTGACGAAAGGTGCAAACGTCCCCCGTATGTTGGAGGGATAAGACTTTGCTTCATCACATCGCCCTTTAGTATCACAACCGTCCTCATAAGCATATCATACATTGCTTCCCAAAAATAAAAGGCATCCATAGCATTACAGAATCTACGCATGGCCTGATCCACTACCTATAATTTTAGCTAAGAGGAGGCAAAGTTATCGTTGAACCCAAGTTTGGAGAAGGCTCAAGAACCATTTGATCCGTCGTTCTCTCACCCTCATAGTCCCCACGGAGATCGAAGGAGTTCCTTATACCGATTCTAGTAAGAAGTTTGATTCTAAGCAAATTCAGTTTAGTCAGAATTCCTCTCACCTAGCCATGTGTTTCCCGGATAATGAAGAGAATATCCCATCACCTGAAGAGCAGTCAGGCCCTACTCCCACCTTGGGGGTAGGACTTCACCGTTCCCTCAGACCGAAATAGCCAATATTATTGCACTATTTATAAACTCTGAAGTGTTCCTCAATATCATACAAGAACAACTTCTTGCCTCTATTTAAGCCATTGTCCAAGCAGTTGTTAGGTAAGCCCTAGAGGATAAGAAATAAAACTGATTTGTCTGAATCCGATATACAATCTTAGACCTAGAAGGGTTCAGCTCCGAATTTGCCTAGCCCAACAGGGATAAGGCTGATTCAGCCAATTTTCCACCTGAATCCATCAACTCATCCCCTCTCGAGCCTGTTCTAATTTGCACAGGCTTATACTTTTCTACAAACTTTAACACCCCCATCAGTTCTCCCTTTTGTGGCTCTAAATCCAAGGCACTTAGCTCAGAGCTCAGTCCCTCCCATGTTTACTCTCTAATATCTGGCTTCCTTTAGTGGATTAGCCCAACCTCTACCATCTTTCAGACTTCCCTAATTTATCGTAACACCCAGGGGAATAAACTACCCCCAGAATCCTTTAAGCACCTAACTAATTTCTCATCCTCATTTAGAAATGCCTCCACCATCTTCACCTGTCCTAAACCACAACCAGGTTATGCAACCTCCAGGCGTAAAGCCTGAAGTTGAAGCTTTTGTACGTTTGATAATGGCCTCCCGAACTGATGACTAGGTCACACAATCTCCGAGCGTAGCACATGAGGCTGAAAAACTAATTTGTTAGCTGATCAATGACTAGGTCAAAGCAATCTCTGGGTGTGACACCCAAGATCCAAGCCTACATCCATCAAGTGATGAATGCTAACTCCAGCTGAGATAAGGAACCTAAGTGAGATGGGGATTGGGTCCCTGACAACTTCACCATGCCTAACATGGCGCATTATGATGGGTTTGGCACCCCTGCTTTTCATATAATTATGTATGAGTGAATAATACGAGTGAAGAAATTGAGCGACAAAATCCTAGTCAAAATGTTCCCCTTCTCCCTTTGAGGCCCCGTACTTGAACGGTATCACACCTTGCCCTACTACATTGTCACCAATTAGAAGCTTATCTCTGAAGCCCTAATTGAACACTATAGTTTCAATACCACGATGGAAATAACCCTCCAATAGCTCAAAAGGGTTTGCCAGTTGCCTAGTGAAACTTTCAAGCAGTATTCCAACCTGTGGATAGTAACTCAAGTTCCGATAAAGTCTAAGCTCAGCCTTAAGGAAATGATTGTCAGGCTTTTATAAGGGGCTCTCCTTGTATTCTGAAAGAGATGGCAACCAAATCTTTCCTATCTTATAATATCATTTATGACAAGTATGAGAAAATCAAACGTGACATTGAGCGCGAGCGAGCCGAAATGGCAGCTAAACCCTAATTTAGAAAGAATAATGACACTCCTGCTGTAGCCCCATCACTTAACAAACCTAAAGGTCCCACTGTAGTTTAGGTAGTCACTCAAGCCCCACCAGCGGTTGCCACGGTCCAACCCTCTCATCCTCCTTTTGTCTTGGCAAACATTACAAGTTACCGCTCTGAATTATCTTCAATCGCTTGAGGAAGGCCAGCTATCTCCAATCCCTCCATGAATAAAAACCACCCAAACCTAAGTATAAAGATAACTTTTATATGTATCATATTCTAATTGGCCACCACACTGATAACTGTAGAACTCTGCTTTTGGCCATCCAGCGCTTGGTAAGCAAAGGGAAGATCGCTTAACCAGACAAAGCACCAAGCACCATGAACAATCCTTTATCAAACTTTGGCAATAAAGTGGGTATGATTAGTTCTGGTATACTCGAGGCCGTGATCTTTGAGTTAATTTTCCAGGGGCAAAGAAGAAGTAATTCAATCATGGTTATTGATTCCGGTCTTCCGTCCACCTCAGTCTTTGATCTAATTAGCCAAGCTAATCCAGGGGTTAACTTAGTCTAAGGTGTAGAAGTGGATTTGGTCTAACCCGAGAAAAAGAGCCGCCGATCCCAACCTATCGTGGTCAAGTGAGCAAAAACTGTGAAAGAATCGCTCTTCAATGTTGCTGCCTATATTTCACTGGGAAATTATGCTGATAAAGATGAGGGAATGGTCAAAGAGGCTAAGGCAGTGAGCACTAAACTATTTAGGGTTGACGCCGATGTACCTTTTGTCAGTGAATTAAGTGGATTATTTAAAGTTGATTTTGATGAACCCCTTAGTGTGGATGGGTATGAGTTATAGGGCCCTACTTCAAAGTTTAATGATATCATTTTAAAACACGAGCCACCCATAGTGTCTTGCTTGACAATGTTCGTAACATCACCAGGGGTGGTCGTGTCTATCAACCCAAAGATCGTACCTTCGTCTCGAGAAGGACCTAATTCCCAAAAGGGTAGGCACTACTATAAGACCTCCATCTTCTCCTCCACCTATTCTAACCAGCCTTGAGGCTGATCCCGTTATCACCCAACTTAAGAACACTCAAGCCCACTATAGCATCTATTAACTAGTCATTGATTCCAATGGGCATCGCAGGGGTCTAATTAAGTGACTGCTCGAACTAGAAGCTACCCTAACCACCTCTGTTGTTGAGATGTGTGCCAGGGTTAGGGAAGCTATTTCTCTAAAGAAAGGACTGCATATTGTATTCTACTATTTTGATCTCTCAATTGAGGGTAGGGATCACAACAGGGCTCTATTCATCTGAATCTAGCTACTTGGTAAGACTATACCTTGTGTTATGGTGGATGATGGCTCTGCCTTGAATCTCTGCCCCCTAAAGGTCCTTCCTCTCTTGGGCTTGTCAGAAGAAATGCTAGAGTAATCCAATATTGTAATTTATGCTTATGATGACTTAAAGTACAGTGTTATTAGGGTCTTTGAAGCAGAAGTTACTGCCGAAGGGGTTACAAGCAAAGTACAGTTCACTGTGCTCGACATTCCAATCACTTACTCCATATTGCTTGGTCGACCTTAGGTCCATGCCCTAGGGGTAGTACCGTCTACCCTCCATCAAAAAGTTAAATTCATCCATGATAATAGGCTGGTAACGATTGAGGCTGATGCCGCCTCAGTGGTGGCTGTCATAGAAGCCGAAGCTAAGATAGATAAGGGATTTTGTGTTGTGTAATTCACAAGGTTAGATTGACCCCCATCTGGCACAACTATCTCCACCATATTGTAGGGAAATTGATGAAGTGAAGTGGGTTTAAGCCTGGGAAGGGTTTTGGAATGTATAAATAGTGGATTATTGAGGCTTTGGAACTAAAGGTATTGGTCTGCCTCATAAATTAAGGTACAACCCTAGGAAGGCCTATCACCATGTTCACCCTAATTATTGTCGCATAGTGACTGTCTACAAAATCTAAGGTAAGAGGCCATACAAAGGGGAACCCGAGCCTATCCAGTATAATGGAAAAATGTGGCCCGGTTTTGAGATCTTCAAGGATGTTTATGGCTTTAAAATCGACTATGTTGTTATCTATAAAAATCCTGCTAAACCCAAACTAGTGGCTGCACCTGTCGCTGACCCCATTGCACCTATGTACGTCATCGATGATAAGGCTAAGAGAAAGAGGAAGATGTACCCTGAGAATGAGGCTAGGGGAGGTGACGAAGAGCCCATGGACCAATATGTTGAAGACGTCATGGCTACTATGACTAAGGCTATGGCATTTTTGATGGAAAAAGGTTGGAAGGGTGAGAGGACCGAAGAAAAGGACCCCATTACCAAGATCGTGAATAAGCTCGCCAAGGCTCTAACTAATAAGGCTAGTCTACTGAAGGAACCACCACTCACTGTCGAACAGAAAGAGGCTCTATAATATGACCTGGACACCATTCTGAGGAGGACTATAAAGGATGCTCCACCTGCTGCTGATATCACCACTGAAGTCCCTCTGCTTATGGAGGATGAAAGCATGGATGATGTAATTTTTAATATTTCTGATGTATTCAATGCAAACAATATCGCCTATAAGGCTTTTAATTCAATGAATGACTCTTATTTCGCTTACTTGTTTGATATTTTACCTGATGGATCCATACATTCATATAACTATATGCATAATATTTTCAATATTCACGATACTTCTTTACATGAAATAAATCTAAGTACTGATGAAAACCCCAAAATGGTAACAAATTCCAACGACTTAACTCTCGAAGAAAAAAGTGAGATAATAAAAGTGCTTAAAAGACAAGTTAACGCTTTTGCCTGGTCGTACAAACACATGCCAGGGGTAGACCGTCATATTGTTGAACATAAAATCCCAGTCGATCCTAAGTTCAAACCTATCAAATAGAAGCTCTATCGATTAAGGCTAGAATGGGCAGAATAAGTTAAGGCAGAGGTTTCGAGGTTAATCAAGGCTCGTTTCGTCGAAGTGGTTCAGTACACGACATGGTTGTCCAACATCATCCCGGTTCCAAAAAGGGGTCAGGGTTTGTGTTGATTTTTAGGATCTCAATAAAGCTTGACCTAAGGATGACTTCCACTTCCCACTTCCCAACATCGATGTCCTAATCGATAGTGCCGCTAGAACAACTATGTACTCATTCATGGATGGGTTCTTAGGGTACAATCAGATCTTGATGGACATTATCAATAAGGTTAAGACAACGTTCATCACCGAATGGGGGGTTTACTGCTACAAGGTTATATCGTTTGGGTTGAAGAATGTTGGGGCTACTCATCAACGCGCTATGACTACTCTCTTACCCGACATGATCCTTAAGGGGGTAGAGGTTGTTGGGAACTGACAATCACTTAGAACATGCATAACATGCATGGCAGAAATTCAAAATTTTGTCCCTTGTCCCTAAGAATTCCTATCAATTGCATATAAATTAATCAAAGCCTTAACTGAATTAATTCTCTACCTAGATTAGCATGCATAGGCTTGGCATACCATAATTCTAAATTACATCCTAGCATAAATATTTTATACTAAGCATGTTATAACTCTAAGCTATAACCTAAGCATAAAATAAACTAAGCATTCAAAATAACATGAGCATAATAATTATTATGTCTAAAAATGCTTAAAGAAAAAGATCTAATAATTAAAAGGGAAAAAGAAAACTTACCAGTTGAAGCGTGCTTTGGCAGAACCCTCTTGCACAAGCCTCCCAATGTAGGATAGCCTCTATGAGTATCCACACGAATCCCACCAATCGAAACCTCCCAATGAGGAAGAACTGTTGAGCTTTGATTAGCTGCTAGACCACTCCAAAAGCGCACCCGAAAATATTAACTAGAGGTGCTAGAATAAATTAAATCTCTTTAAAGAAATCTCTCTTAATTAGTTGAGAAAACTATTTGAAGAATCTCAAAACAAAACTAGAGAGAGGAGAGAAGAGTTGGTATGTTGAAATGAAGAGGAGAGCTCCTTTTATAGGGAGAGGAGGAACTCTCCTCATTAATGTGAGATGGGTAAAATACTCATCCCACACCTATGCTTGGGCGGCAAGCACAAGCTTGGCTTGCCGCCCAAGCTCCGCAAGCTTGGGCTTGTGGCTCATGCCACAAGCCCAACTTGCCGCAAGTCCCTATGGGCTGGCCCTTTTTGCATATAATGACCCTATGAATAAATTCATAGGTCCATGGAAAAATTTCTTTTTAATCCTCGTTTCTTTTAATTTATTTTGTTACCCTAATAAAATTAGTTACTGGTCAAAATAAATTCCTAGCTTTACTAGAAAATGATCTAATCATTTTAATCAACACTTTAATTAATTTATAACCATAATAAAATTAATTACTGGTCAAAATAAATTCTTGGCTTAACCAGAAAATGTTCTAATCATTTTAATCAACACTTTAATTTATTTATGACCCTAATAAAATTAGTTACTAGTCAAAATAAATTCTCTGGTCTAACCAGGTAATGGTCTAACCATTTTCCATCTAATATTCTCGTAATAGACTAAGTCTATTAATTCTTTACTCAGTCCGATGAAAGTCTAATGTGATCCCGAAGTATTGAGTTGTTAAGGCTTAACCAATCCTTGTTCTATAGGAACTATTGGCTCGAAGTTCTAGACCGTGATTAGAACTTAATTACCTTAAACGACTGCAGTACGCCTCTAGCAAGGGTCCACCATCCCCCATTACTCAGAACTTCATTTGTGCTTATGACTTAATCCTAGTTAATGTAATAGTTTCCCAATGTGACGAACGCCTTCCATTCTTTAATATTAGTACCATCTGGTTTATTAGGTTCGGTTAAAGTGTTAACCCACTAATAGCGAGGTTGCTCCAAGCTATCCTAGTTATTTACTTATCACTGAAGTATATTGCTCTTTACCATAATGTGTTTTACTAGAAACTATTTCTATCAAACACATACTCTAATCAGAGGTTTATAGCAATCATCACTTCAATAAGTGGCCGGGTATAACTCCTTAATATATCTGGAGCGATGGATTCTTTTCGACTACATATCTTACCAACGTGTTGTCATCACTGTACCCTTAATCATCCGTGACACCCTAAATTAATGAGTGAATAGGAATGACCCAAAGTATAGCGATAGTACCATATAAGGTAACTAGTATCTCAAGTGTGAGGATATTCGCAAAGCTACTGCATAAAGATAAACACTAACACCTAGATATATATACCAAATGTTTATCTTATTGCGGCCCCCAATATATCCACGAGATATATCCATGAGTCAATCTTAAAGCACCACCTTCAGTTATAGGAGATTAATTGCTTGGACCTATTCCTAGAAAGTTGACCACATGCTAATCTTACTGCTTCATCGAAATCCTTTCTTGATGAAACTATGACTAGGGACAGTTTAGACATAATCATAATTGTATATGAAGTAGGTCTCACTAAGTGTAGTCCAAGTATAATTTCTCTCACTTCATGCTATGATACGTCAAGGACTTTTATATACATATATCAATGAATATATTTTAACCAGTCATAATATATATGGACACATCGATATAAATAAAAGATTAAATGCCTTTATTAATTAAACAAATTGTTCGTACCAATACATAATTAAGATATATCGCCCTAATTTCCTTAAGGGCATACATCATATCTAACAAACTCCCACTTGTACTAAGGTCGATTAGCCATATGTCTTAATCCATATGCTTTAACATGCTGGTCATATTTGACTTGTATCAATGGCTTTGTTAGACCATCCGTGAGGTTCGGATCAGTGGGAACATATTCTAGCCTTATCATCTTAGCATAAAAAATCTCCCTAATTGTATGATACTTTCTAAGTACATGTCTATTTTTTTGGTGAGACCATGGTTCTTTTGCCTGAGCAATAGCACCATTGTTATCACAATACAAAGTAATTGGATTAACAATCTAAGGTATTACACCGAGATCACCAATAAATCCTTTTAACCAAATAGCTTCCTTTGCTGCTTCACAGGCAGCAATATACTCAGATTTTGTGGTTAAATCAGCAGTAGTTTCTTGCTTGGAACTAGTCCAGCATACTAACCCCTCCATTAAATATATACACAAGACCTAAATGAGACTTAGAGTCATCCACGTTAGATTAGAAACTTGCATCAATGTAACCTTTAATTATGAGGCCACCATATCCATATATCAAGAACTCATCTTTAGTCCTTCTCAAGTATTTAAGAATTACTTTAATGGCCATCCAGTGATTTTCACCTGGATCTGATTGATATATACTTGTAAAGCTCAAAGCTTGAGAGACATCTGACCTAGTACATATAATAGCATACATGATGGATCCTATTGTGGATGCATAGGGTACATCCTTTATGTGCATTCTTTCCTGAGCTATCTTTGGATAGGTTAATCCCCTTTATCATCGGGAGATAACCTTTCTTCAATGCTCAAGGTTAAACCTATTAGTACCTTATCTATATATGTACTTTAAGAAAGACCTAACAACCTCTTGGATATATCTCTATAAATCTTTATACCTAGTATAAATGCTGCTTCTCTAAGGTCTTTCATGGAGAATTTTTATGACAACCATACTTTAATATTTTGAAGAAGAGAAATTCAGTTTCCTATTAGTAGAATGTCATCGACATATAATACTAAGAAAATGATTGCACTCCCACTAACCTTCTTGTAAACACAAGGCTCATTCATGTTTGAAGAGAAATCCAGTTCATGAATTGTCTAATCAAACCTAATATTCCAACTCCTGGATGCTTGATTAAGTCTATAAATAGAGTTTTGTAGTTTGCATACCTTCGATCCATTCTAAGATGTAAAACCCTCAGTTTGTGTCATATATATTTCGGTCTAAATCCCCATTCAGGAATGTTATTTTAACATCCATCTGCCAAATCTCATAATCATAATGAGCAGTAATGGAGTTGAGTATTCTTATGGACTTAAGCATGGCTACCGGTGAGAAAGTTTCATCACAGTCAATACCTTCTCGTTGACTATAACCTTTCACAACCAACCTTGCCTCATAGGTAATCACTTTACTCTCCATGTATGTCTTCTTCTTGAAGACCCATTTGTACTCAATAGGTCTAACCTCTTCAGGTGCATCGATCAAATTCCAAACTTGGTTTTCGTACAAGGAATCCATTTCTGATTTCATGGCTTTAAGCCATTCATTAGAATCTGAGCTCTTTATTACTTCATCATAGGTTCTTAGTTCATCATCCTCCATGATATATAGTTCCCTATCATTAGTGATGATGAAACCATATCTTTCGGGTCCTTTATGAATATAACATGATCTTTACAATGATTGTGTTTCAACAGGTTATTCTTGGATCACACCTTCTTGTGTAACTAGAACGGGGTCAATTAGTTGATTAACTGTTTCTTCCTCTTAAACTTCCCATTTAAGATTGCGCCCACTAACTTTTACAAGTAAGTGTTCCTTTTCAAGAAAGTGAGCACTCCGAGACATAAATACCTTCTATGCTTTGGGTTGGTAAAATAAATATCCAATAGTTTTCTTTGGATATCTAATGAATAAACACTTGTTAGATTTAGCATCTAGCTTATCTGATGCTATCCTCTTTACCATGGCAGGACAACCCCATACTCTTAGGTGACTTAGAGATGGCCTTTTATTACACCATCTTTCATAAGGCGTAAAATCAACTGATTTAGAGGGCACTTTGTTTAATACATAAATTGCGCTCTCTAGTGTAGAACCCCAAAAGGATTTACTGAGATTTTCTTGGCTCATCATGGACCGAACCATATCTAATAAAGTCCAATTCCTCCTTTTAGACACTCCATTGTGTTGGGGTGTATAAGGAGAGGTCCACTGGGGAGCTATCCCATTTGCTTTTAGATAATTTTGAAACTCATGACTCAAGTATTCTCCACTTTGATCAGATCAAGGTGCTTTAGTATTTTTCTAAGTTATTTCTCTACTTCATTTCTGAATATTTTGAACTTTTCAAAACATTCATACTTGTGCTTCATTAAGTATAGATAACTATATCGTGAATAATCATCAATAAAGGTTATAAAGTATGAGTATCCTCCTAGTGCCTAAACACTCATTGGACCACATACATCTGTATGTATAAGTTCTAATGTACTCGTGCCTTGTTCACCCTTTCCAGTAAAGGGTAACTTCTTCATTTTTCCTTTTAAACAAGGCTCATAGTCACCATAAGACTCTAAGTCTATTAGGCCCAAGTCTCCACGCTTATGGAACTTGGTTAAGCGATCTTTGTTTATATGGCCTAAACGACAATGCCATAATTAGGAAGATCTCTCATTATCTAATTTTTCTCTTAGTAATGTTTATATTTAAGAATATGATTTTGTAATTATAAAATATCATTTGCCATATTATAATAAAATATCATTCATAACTTTTGATAATACCTTTTATCAAATTGGAATAAAATTCCATCTACTATGAAGCAGGAAATAATATTTTATAATGACAGTTGATTATCACTTTGTCTTATTAACAATTTAGCCAAAAGGAGATTTTAAGTTCCTACATCATTAGTAGCCACCAATCTCGAATGATTTTCTATAGGTACAACTCTCCTTTTGCCAAACTTATACTTCTCATCTATATCTATACCTTCATATGGATATGTGATTCTCATTAGGTATTTTATACTAATTTAGAATTCCCTTGGAATGTAGAAATTCTCAATGTTAAACATCTTGAAGTGGAAGCTTCCAAGACTCCTCTTCTCATGCTATGAAACTTTAGCCATTTTGATCTTGTTTCCAATATATCATATTGAAAACAATTGTTTCTGTCTCCAAGACAAAATTTTAAGTATTCCTTTTACTTTTCTCTTCACTTTGCTCTACGCTGCTTCAAGATTAAATACCATGTGTCCCTTTACTCCTTTGAGATATGAACCATTTAAATTTCTTACTACTTGGTCCGCCAATTTTCCATCAAAAATATTTTGGTTCAAATCTTCCACCATAGGAAATCCTTTTTCTAAGATGTAAAGACATAGACTTTCAAGTCCATGATTTTATGATGCCCTTGTAGCTAAGGCAACATAGATCCTAACATCTAACTTAATGTTTATCCTTGTCTCCAGCCAGCTACTTACATAAGGTAACAGGGATGTTAACAACCTACTAGGTATTATATCCTAGTTTCCTTTATGTATTTCATGGATATTTGTTTTAAGCAGAATTGCTTGCATCATATTTTTTAGATTCGGGCTTATACAATATACATGCCTAGAGAAAGGCTTTAAGGATTATCCTTACATTTTTAAACAAACCCTTGAAGCTAGAGCCAATCAAAATTAGTCATTAATGCAAACGTTTGTATAAAAAAATAAAGATTTCAACCAAGATGTAAGAAAAGAAAAATTGTTTAGACTTTAGTATATAGTACATGTATTTAATATAAGGACTTTTAATTAAATACATTTGTCCTACCATTTTTCAAAATTTACAATAGCCCATTCTATTGAATTCGGGAAGTCTAGCCTAGCTAAATTTCCAAATAGGTAGCATCTACAACTATTCTAATATGACCCCCAATTTTATGAGTCAAGCCATATTAGTAAGTTGTAGTTGGAGTTCCATTCCATTTACATCAAATGCAATTGCTAATTATTCAAGTTCCCTAATTCCAAGGGACGTGTGCTCTTATATTAGCATCTCCTTGAATATGTCTCAGTCCTGCGGCTAGCCCCTAATTTTATGGTGGACTACCTTAGTCCTGTTAAGGCACACCCTATCTCAATATCTATAGCTGATCGATATAGACGAAAGGAACGCTTTGTGAAACACTTTATGGCCGAAAAGGATCATATTATAGATTCAAGTAAGAAAGACTACAACTTGCCTTAATATATTTGCTTTGGGATTTTATATTGGTGTTAAAAGTTTCACGCAATATAGGATTTATTAGATGGACATATTTATAATAATTTATATTAATTCAAGGATTTTTAAAATTAATTAAAAAGGTCTTACCTTTAGTGGTTTCAAGCTCTTTATTATAATTATTCCATCAACCTAGATTACATGAAAAAATAGTAACATTCTTTATTTGTTATATTTTGCATTTCCATTAAGCTTTCATTCAATAATTTAATATTTGCTTTGTTATAGAAACATATATAAGAATCATCTTATATAATAGAAATAAATCAGTCCATTATTAATCCCCTCTTGGTCAATTCAAGCTGCACCGATACAGATTCCCAGGTAGGAGAGGTGCCCTATGAGAAGTAGACACCAAGTCCAATCCTTGCAAGAACAAACACGGGCACAAACTTGAAGACCATGAATCCTCTTGAACTAATAAATTTTATTCTTTCAATTAGTGTAAATTGAAAGCATCTATAACCCTTATAACTTATATAAATTATTGAGTCTTTGATAATTTTTGAGTCATCTGTATCCATTTTCTAACCTTGAAATGAAAGCCTAAGTTTATCTATTGTTCTAAACAATTTAATAAACTTTAAATCATTTCATATAGAAAATAAAATTTAGTTCGCTTCTAACTTAATTATGCACTAAATAAGCAAGCTTTGATACCACTATTGGGAACTGACAGTCACTTCAAACATGCATAACAGGCATGGCGGAAATTCAAAATTTTGTCCCTTGTCCCTAGGAACTCCTATTAGTTGCATATAAATTAATTGAAGCCTTAACTAAATTAATTTTCTACCTAGGTTAGCATGCATAAGCTATGCATACCATAATTCTAAATTATATCTTAGCATCAATATTTTATACTAACAGTGTTATAACTCTAAGCTATAACCTAAGCATAGAATAAATTAAGCATTCAAAAAACCTAAGCATAATAATTATTAAGTCTAATAATGGTTAAAGAAAAAAACCTAATAATTAAAAAGAAAAAGAAAACTTACCAGTTGAAGCGTGCTTTAGCAGAACCCTCATGCACAGGCCTCCAAATATAGGATAGCCTCTATTAGTATCCACACGAATCCCACCAACTGAAACATCTCAATGAGGAAGAACTGCAGAGCTTTGAGTATCTGCTAGGCCACTCCAAAAGCCCAACTGAAAATATTAACTAGGGGTGCTCGAATAAATGCAAACTCCTCAAAGAAATCTCTCTTAGTTAGTTGAGAAAATTATTTGAAGAATCTCAAAACAAAACTAGAGAGAGAAGAGAAGAGTTGGAGTGTTGAAATGAGGAGGAGGAGAGCTCCTTTTATAGGGGGAGGAGGAACTCTCCTCATTAATGTGGGATGGGTAAAATACTCATCCCACCCTTATGGTTGGGCGGCAAGCACACTTGCCTTGGCCGCAAGCTTGGGCTTGCGGTTCATGCGGTAAGCCCTCAAGGGCTGGCCCTTTTCGCATAAAAGGACCCTATGAATAAATTCATAGGTCCATGGTAAAATTTCCTTTTAATCCTCCTTTCTTTTAATTTATTTTATTACCCTAGTAAAATTAGTTACTGGTTAAAATAAATTCCTGGCTTAACCAGAAAATGATCTAATCATTTTAATAAACACTTTAATTTATTTATAACCCTAATAAAATTAGTTATCGGTCAAAATAAATTCCTGGCTTAACAAAAAAATGATCTAATCATTTTAATCAATAGTTTAATTTATTTATGACCCTAATAAAATTAGTTACCGGTTAAAATAAATTCTCTGGTCTAACCAGGTAATGGCCTAACCATTTTACATCTAATATTCTTGTAATAGACTAAGTCTATTAATTCTTTACTCAGTCCGATGAAAGTCCAATGTGTGTGACCTTATAGGATCCCAAAGTACTGAGTTGTTAAGACTTAACCAATCCTTGTTCTATAGGAACTATTGGCTCGAGGTTCTGGATTGTGATTAGAATGCCATTACCTTAAACGACTATAGTATGCCTCTAGCAAGGGTCCACCATCCCCCATTACTCGGAATGTCATTTGCGCTTATGAATTAATCTTGGTTAATGCAATAGTTGCCCAATGCGATGAACTCCTTACGTTCTTTAATATTAGTACCATCTGATTTATTGGGTTTGGTTAAAGTGTTAACCCACTAATAGCGAGGTTGCTCCAAGCTATCTCAGTTATTTACTTGTTACTGAAGTATATTGGTCTTTATGATAATGTGTTTGACTAGAAACTATTTCTATTAAACATATACTCTGATAAGAGGTTTATAGCAATCATCACTTCAACAAGTGGCCAAGTACAACTCCTTAATATATCCGGAGCGATGGATTCTTTTCAACTACATAGCTTACCAATGTGATGTCACTATACCCGTAATCATCCGTGACACCCTAAATTAATGAGTGAATAGGAATGACCCAAAGTATAGCGATAGTACCATATAAGGTAACTAGTCTCTCAAGTATAAGGATATTCGCAATGCTACTGCATAAAAATAAATACTAACACCTTGATATATATACCAAATGTTTATCTTATTGTGATCTCCAATATATCCACCAGATATATCCATTTGCCAATCTTAAGGCACCACCTTCAGCTATAGGAGATTAACTTCTTGGAACCATTCCAAGAAAGTTGACCACATGCTAGTCTTACTACTTCATCAATATCCTTTCTTGATGAAACCATGACTAGGGATAGACATAATCATAATTGCACATGAAGCAGGTCCTACTAAGTATAGTCCAACTATAATTTTTATCACTTCATGTTATTATACGTCAAGGACTTTTGTACATAGACATCAATGAATATTTTAACCAGTCATAATATATATGGACACATTAATATAAATAAAAGATTATATGCCATTATTAGTTAAATGAATTATTCGTACTAATACATAGTTAACATATATTGCCCTAATTGCCTTAAGGGTATACATCATATCTAACAGAGGTGTATGTGGATGATATGATTGTAAAGTATGCTACCTGAGAAGAGCACCCCGCTATTCTCAACAGATTCATGACTAGTATTGAGAAGTGTAATCTCTGCCTGAATCTGAAGAAATGTGTGTTTAGGGTCACTTCAGGTAAATTACTAGGATACATGGTCAGCCAAAAAGGAGTCAAAATGGATCCTTATAAAGCCAAAGCCATCAAGGATGTGCCCCTACCAAATACAGAAAAAGAAGTTCGATCATTTCTAGGCTCCTTATAGTACGTCAGTCAGTTCATCGCCTGTCTTACTACCGTATGTGAACCTATCTTTAAACTGTTAAGAAAGTAACAACTAGTTGTATGGAACGATCATTACCAAGTGGCGTTTGACAGAATTAAAGGTTACCTGGTCAACCTACTCGTTCTAAAAACACCCACCCCCAGGAAACCCTTGATCCTGTATTTAGCTACTGAAGAATCTTCTGTAAGGGCAGTACTTGTCCAAGAACACGATCACAAATGGGAACACACGATCTACTACTTGAGCAAGAAGTTTTTGGATTACGAAACCTGGTACTCGATTGTAGAGAAATCTTGCACCACCATGGTTTGGCTCATAAAAAAATTGTGCCACTACTTTCAATTCTATCGCATTCAATCCGTAGCTAAGATAGACCCGATGAAGTATCTTTATTAGTCACTCACTCTAGCCGGCAAGCTCTCTCAATGGTTGTTGCTTTTTTCAAAATTTGATATTGAATACGTGACAAAGAAGGTTATTAAGGGGTGGGCCACTGCGGAATTTTTAGCCAATCAAGCTCTTGACTCCGATTATATCGAGAACAGGAATTTCCCAATGAGCAGCTTGCCACTATCACCTTCCCCGAGCATGTGTAAACTATATACTCTGATGGTGATATGAATAAGAGGGGAGCATGCCTCAGGGTCATCATAGCCACACCGGATAATGAAATCATTCCATTATCCAAAAGCTTAGAGTTTATGGTCACTAATAATGGCATCGAGTATGAAGCTTATTTTTTTGGTCATTAGGCTTTGCTTTAAATTGGGGCCAGAACCATATCTATCATCAGGGATTCCACTCTTGTCATCCGTCAAGTCATTAATGACTGGGAAATTAAAGAAGAGTCTCTTCGCCCCTATGTCGAAGCCGTTCAGAGCCTTTTCAAGAAGTTCCAATCTTGTTTGTACCATCACGTACCCCGAGATGAGAACCAAATGGCTGACTCCCTTACTACCCTAGCTTCATTATGGGAGGGCTCTCAAAAACAACCCATCTGCCTTTTGGTTCTATTATCGACCAAACTCCCCTACCACGCTCCACATGTTCAACAGGTACTCACCATCTCTATCGAGCCCTGTTGGTACTCTAACATTATCCTGTTTCTCCAACATGGCTAATATCCTCCGAAATCCTCTAACTCATATCATACCATTCTGCGACGGATCACAGTCCAATTTTAGATAGTCGATAATGATCTATTCAAGCGTACTAGTAACGGTTTGTTACTTTATTGCTTAACAGACACATAAGCTCAATGGGTAATTGATTAAGTCCATACAGATGACTGTGGCCCCATATGAATGGTCTCTCTCTAGCCAAGAAAATACAGCGGTTAGGCTACTTTTGGCTTACTATAACGGTTAATTGCATCGCCAAGCCAAATGGTGCCACCAATGCCAGATTTATAAGGATATGCAACATTTACCACTTACGGAGCTTTATCACCTATCTACTCCTTGGCCATTCTTGGCGTGGGGGATACACATAATCGGTGAAATTTGGCCTTCATCAACAGATGGGCATAAATCCATTATGGTGGCTATAGACTATTTCTCTAAATGGGTAGAGGCTGAATCCTACACCAATGTTACCGCCAAGAAGATGGCTAAGTTTATAGAGAAGCACATTTTCTCTCGGTATGGACTACTGCATCATATAGTCTTAGACAATATGGTATAGTTCCAAGGGGCAACTACTGAACTGATTGAAAAATATGGAATCGAACACCATAGATCTTGTCGGGAACTGACAGTCACTTTAAACATGCATAACAGGCATGGCGAAAATTTAAAATTTTGTCCCTTGTCCCTAGGAACTCCTATCAGTTGCATATAAATTAAGTAAAGCCTTAACTAAATAAATTCTTTACTTAGGTTAGCATGCATAGGATAGGCATACCATAATTCTAAATTATATCCTACCATAAATTTTTTTTAGTTTAAACATGTTATAACTCTAAGTTATATTTTAAGTATAAAATAAACTACCATGAAAAACAACCTAAGGATAGTAATTATTAAGTCTTAAAACGTTTAAAGAAAAGGACTTAATAATTAAAAGAGAATTAGAAGACTTACCAATTGAAGTGTGCTTTAGCATAACCTTCTTACACAAGCCTCCAAGTATAGGATAGCCTCTATGAGTATCCACACGAAATCCACCAACCAAAACCTCCTAATGAGGAAGAACCGGAAAGCTTTGAGTAGCAGCTAGACCACTCCAAAAACCTATCCGAAAATAAAAGTATTTGCTCTTGAGTTGACTTTAGAGATATCGCATTGGAATCTCAAATTAAGACTCGAATGAGCTTGTGGTGAGATTTGAAAAGAGAAATAAGAGCTCTACTTATAGGGGGAGCAGAGGCTCCCAGCATTCAGTGCGGTAAGCCGGGTTACCGCCATATAAGCCAGGCTCTCGTGAGCCTGCCTTATCTTATGGGCTGGGCCTCGTGGGCTCTCTTGTGAGCCCAGCTTGCGAGTGGTAAGGCCTGCAGAAGGCAGGCTCTTGTGAGCCTGCCTTGTCCTGTGGGCTAGGCCATACGGGACTTCTAGCAAGCCCAGCTCGTGGATGCCCTTGGTACAGGCCAGCACAAGCCCAGCTTTCACTTCCTATAGCCCACGAGTGCTATTGACACTCGTTTAGGCTCGCGCATGTCCGACAAGCCCTTTAGGCTTGCGGGGCCTATTCGCGAAGGGTCCAACCCTCATTCTTAGGCAGTCCAATATTTCTTAGTTCTCTCTTTAATTCAAATAAATATTTTATTTTATGACCTTAATAAATTAGTTAACGGTCAATAAATAAAAACTCTGGTCTAACCAGGTAATGGTCCAACCATTCAATACTTAATATTTTTGTAATAGATCAAGTCTATTAATTCTTTACTCAGTCCAATGAAAGTCTAATATGTGTGACTTTATAGGATACCGAAGTATTGAGTGTTAAAGCTTAACCAATCCTTGTTCTATATGAACCATTGGCTTGAGATTCTAGACCATGAATAGAACTCAATTACCTTGAACGACTATAGTAAACCTCTAGCAAGGGTCCACCATCCTCCATTACTTGGAACGTCATTTGTGCTTATTACTTAATCCCAGTTTATGCAATTGTTGTCCAATTCAATGAACTCCTTCCATTCTTCATTATTAGTACCATCTGGTTTATTGGGTTTGATTAAAGTGTTAACCCACAATACCGAGGTTGCTCCAAGCTATCCCAGTTATTTACTTATTACCAAAGTATATTACCTTTTACCATAATGTGTTTTGACTAGAAACTATTTCGATCAGTCATATACTCTGATCAAAAGTTTATGGTAATCATCACTTCAACAAGCGGCTAGGTACAACTCCTTAATATATCCGGAGCGATGGATTCTTTTCGACTACATAGCTTACCAACGTGCTATCATCACTATACCCATAATCACCTGTGGCACCCTAAATTAATGAGTGAATATATATGACCCAAAGTATAGTGACAGTACCACACAAGGTAACTAGCATCTTAAGTATAAGGATATTCACAAAGCTACTGCATGAAGATAAACACCAATACATTGATATATATACTAAGTATTTATCTTATTGCGGTCTCCAATATATCTTATAGATATATCCATGTGTCAAATTTAAGGCACCACCTTTAGTCTTTAGGAGGTTAACTACTTAGACCCTTTCCAAGAAAGTTAACCACATGCTAGTCCTACCATTCCATCAATATTCTTTCTTGATGAAACCATGACTAGGGATAGTTTAGATATAATTATAATTGCACATGAAGCAGGTCTCACTAATCATAGTCCCACTATGATTTCTCTCACTTCATGCTATGTTTATGTCAAGGACTTTTATACAAAGATATCAATGAATATATTTTAACTAGTCACAATATATACAAACACATCGATATAAATAAAAGAATGAATGCCTTTATTAATAAAATGAATTATTCGTACCATTACATAATTAATATATATCGCCCTACTTGCCTTAGGGTCATACATCATATCTAACAAACTCCCACTTGCACTAAGGCCAATTACCCATATGTCTTACTCCATATGCTTTCACATGCTGGTCATCTTTGGCTTGCGTCAATGGTTTTGTCAGACCATCCGCGAGCATCTAATCAGTGGGAAAATATCCTAATCTTATCATCTTAGTATCATCAATCTCCTTGATCATATGATACTTTCTAAGTACATGTATGTTATTCTAGTGAGACCGTAGTTCCTTTTCCTGAGCTATAGCACCATTGTTATCATTATACAAAGTAATTGGATCAATAATCTCAGGCACCACACAGAGTTCACTAATAAATCCCCTTAACCAGACAGCTTCTTTTGCTACTTCACAAGTAGCAATGTACTCAGACTTCGTGGTTGAATCAACAGTAGTTTCCTGCTTGAAACTTTTCCAGCATACTGCCCATCCATTAAACATATATATAAAACCTGACTAAGACTTAAAGTCATCCTTTTCAGATTAAAAACTCACATCAGTGTAACCTCCAATTGTGAGGTCACCATCTCCACACATCAAGAACTCATCTTTAGTCCTTTTTAAGTACTTAAGAATTGCCTTGACGGCCATCCAGTGCTTTTCACCTGGATGCAATTGATATCTACTCATAAAGCTCAAAGCTTGAGAGACATATGGTATAGTATATATCATAGCATACGTGATGGATCCTATCGCGGATGTATAGGGTATATCCTTCATGCGCATTCTTTCTAGAGCTATCTTCAGACACTCAGCCTTAGATAACTTAATCCCCTATGTCATTGGGAGATAATCTTTCTTAGAATGCTTAAGGTTGAACCTATTCAGAACCTTTTCTATATATGTACTTTGAGAAAGACCTAATAGCCTCTTAGATCTATCTGTATAGATCTTTATACCTAGTATAAATGCTGCTTCTACAAGGTCTTTCATGGAGAACTTTCTTGACAACCATATTTAATACTTTGAAGAAGAGAAATATCGTTTCCTATCAGCAGAATGTCATCAACATACAATTCTAAGAAAACAACTGCACTCCCACTAATCTTCTTATAAACACGAGGCTCATTCATGTTTGGACAGAAATCCAGTTCTCGGATTGTCTGATCAAACCTAATATTCCAACTCCTAGATGCTTGCTTAAGTCCATAAATGGACCTTTGTAATTTGTATACCTTCAATACATTCTCAGATGTAAAACCCTCAGGCTATGTCATATACACATCTCGGTCCAAATCCCCATTCAGGAATACTATTTTAACATCTAACTACCTGATCTTATAATCATGATGAGCAGCAATGGCGAGGAGTATTCAGATGGATTTAAGCATGGCTACTAGTGAGAAAGTTTCATCATTATCAATACCTTAAGATTGATTATAACCTTTCGCAAACAACCTTGCCTTATAGGTAATTACATTACTGTCCTTGTCATTCTTCTTCTTGAAGAGCCATTTGTACCCGATAGGTCTAACCTCTTCTGGTGCATCAACCAATTTTTAAACTTGGTTTTCATTCATGGAATCCATTTCTGATTTTATGGCTTCAAGCCATTTATCAGAATTTGAGCTTTTCATTACTTCATCAAAGGTTCGTGGTTCATTATCTTCCATAAGATATAGTTCCCTATCATCTGTGATGATAAAACCATATATTTTAGGACCTTTATAAATACGACCTGATCTTTGCTATGATTGTGCTTCGACAGGTTATTCTTGGATCACACCTTGTGTATCTAGAACAGAGTCAATCAATTGATTGCCTATTTCTTCCTCTTGAACTTCCAGTTCAATATTGCTCCCACTAAATTTCCTAAGTAAGTGTTCCTTTTCAGAAAAGCCAGCACTCTGAGACACAAATACCTTTTGTGCTTTGGGTTTGTAAAATCAATATCCAATAGTTTCCTTTAGATATCTAATGAGCATACACTTGTAAGATTTAGCATCCAGCTTATCTGATGCTATCCTCTTTACCATAGCAGGACAACCCCATACTTTTAGGTGACTTAGAGATGGTCTTTTATTACACCACCTTTCGTAAGGTGTAAAGTCAACTAATTTAGAGGGCACTCTGTTTAATACATAAACTGCGCTCTCTAGTGCATATCCCCAAAAGGATTTACTGAGATCTGCTTGGCTCATCATGGACCGAACAATATCTAATAAAGTTTGATTCCTCCATTCAGACACTCCATTGTGTTAGGGTGTATAAAGAGGGGTCCAGTGGAGAACTATCCCCTTTTCCTTTAGACAATCCTGTAACTCTTGACTTAAGTATTCTATACCTTGATCAGATCAAAGTGCTTTAATACTTTTCTCAAGCTATTTCTCTACTTTATTTCTGAATGTTTTGAACTTCTTAATACTTTCAAACTTGTGCTTCATTAAGTACAGATAACCATATCGGGAATAATCATCATAAAGGTTATGAAGTAGGAGTATCCTCCTAGTGCTTTGACACTCATTGGACCACTCCCATCTATATATATAATTTCCAACCTACTAGTTGTTGGAAAATAATGATCCGGAAGAATTAATTCCATATCAATCCGGATCAAGTTTGAAGAAAACAAAAACTATAGAAACAAAGTCTCAAGGAACAGATCATGTAATCTCCTTAATCCAAAATGGAAGCATCTGGTCCAAAGCAAGTCATTAGGACATATATTGAAGACAACAAATACCTAAGCACATAACGGAAGCATCCGGTTAAAGTTTGGAAAGGAAAAAAACATTAAACCGCTCAAGAACAGCATCCGAAAGAAGAACTAGTTCACATAGCATCCAGATTTAATAAGACAAATTCATCCAGAAGATATACCTATCGAGAAAAAGGGAAAAGTTTCAAAAATACCTTTTCCCTCCACCTTTTTAGTCTGAAAGTCAAAGACCCCTTTTCCCTTGAGCAAGATAAAAATGATAGCTTGCATACTTTTTAAAAAAGGATAAAAGGACTAATACAGGAAAGAGAAAAGGTAACAACCTTTTTTACGTAGACCAATGGAAAAGGCGCGCGAAGCACACACTCCAGAATTCTAGCATAAAAGTTGGTGGATCACAAAAATACAAGAAAACGATCATTGAAATTTTCTTTAGGCCTCAATCCTGAGGTTTTAATAGGCATTTAATCAGTTTAACAGATTGATCAATGGATCCGGAAATGCCACATATTACCTGATCAACGGTGAAGATTTAACTCAACTTTAACAACTCACAATGGCTACATTTATGATATAAGCCTATAAAAGGAAAGCTTCACAAGTTGAGAAGGTGTTGGTTGTCTTTAGAAAGCATACATAAGAGAATTTGCTATTATAATTAGTGTCTTAATCCCTTCGAGAGTCAAACAATTCTAAATCAGTTTGTAAGATTCCCAAGTGGGTTATAAACTTAAGGAGATCCAAAACCAAAACCTTTGAGAAAAACTAAGTGTAAGATCTCATACTTGGGTGAGTATTGAGATTGGGATCTAGCTTAGAGTTGGTGCTTTAAATGGAACTCCCTATAGGCCTCAGCTTAGATTTGGGTAGAAATCTAAGTGGTATATCATGCTAAAGATAAGAGGACCTAGCTAGGAGTTGGTGCTTCTAGTGGTATATCCTACATCCTGAAGGGGTTACCATCCGGAGATAAATTGTAGGCTTGATTCCTGCCAATTAGAAAGGAATCCTCTAGTTGTAAAAGCTCGGAGGAAGGAAACTCTAGGGACTAGAGTAGGTAGGATTGAACTAGGATAAAATTACCGTGTTTGATTTTCTAACTCTTTATATTATCGCATAATATTTCATATTTGCATCATCCGGATCCATCACATCCAGAACATAATTAAACACGCTACACAAAACTTTTTAAAGTCTGCTTTTTTCTGCGAAGAAGGGTCATTCACCCCCCCTTGACCTTATTTAGACCCTCATAGGGACCAGCAAGTGGTATTAGAGCCAGTGCTTAAAACTAGAGATCTAATAATCTCGAGCTAAAGGTTCAAATTTTGATCCAATAATTAAAATGAGTTTCCAAAACTCATAACTCCTTCCTGAGGGTATGTCTATTAACTGTCCTCCACTATTCACTGGTGACACTACACGTTCTAGAAGAATCGGATGAAGAACTTCATTCAAGCACAAAGCATGATGGTATGGATGGCTATTAAAGATGACCCATATGAACCTGTTCACGAAGTTGAGGGTATGACTATTCAAAAGCCCTCAAGTTTATGGGATGATAATGATTATTAAAGATTACGTGAAAACGCAAATGCTATTAATATGCTTCATTGTGCTCTTAGTGTACCTGAATTCAATAAAATATCCGGATGCAAGACTGAGTAAGAAATTTGGTAGAAGCTGGAAGTGACCTATGAAGGAATAAATAAGGTCAAAGAAGCCAAAATTGATCTGCTACAGCAAAAGCTATAATCCTTCAAGATGGAGCCTTAGGAATCCATCAGCAGCATGAATACTAGATATACCAATCTAGTAAATGAAATGAAGAGACTAAGGAAGGAGATCTTAGAAGTAGATATGGTCGAGAAGATACACTAGAGTCTCACCAAGGAATGAGACAACAAGAAGACTGCCATTGAGGAAGCTCATGACTTAAACTTCTATAGTTATGATAAACTCATTAGTAATCTCCTAACTCAAGATTTATCCTTGGAGAGATATAGCCAACAGGAGAAAAAGCCTAAAGAAAGGAAGAAGACCATTACGCTCAAGGTAGATTCTGCCGGATCAACCTCTTTCGGATTAGATAAGCCACCAAAGGAATCTAATTGCAATAAAGAAGATATGGCTATGCTGGCCAAGTATTTTAGTAGATTCCTAAAGAAGAAGGATAGGAAGAGATCCAGAAGATATGAATCAAAAAGATCAAAGGAAGGCACTTTGAGAAGAGATAAGCCAAGAAAGGCTCCGGAAGAAAAGAAAGATTTGGAAAAAGATGTTGCCTACTTTGAATGTGGAGAAAAAGCCACTTTAGAACTAAATCCCCCAAGCTCAAAAGAGACAAGAAATATAAGCAGAAAGCAATGGTGGCCATATAGAGCAACAGTGAAGAAAGTAGCAGTTCATCTTCCACAAAGGAGGAAGAAATAGCTAACTGTGCATTCATGGCACTAACAGATACGGAAGATCAATCCAGAAGAAATCCATCTAAGTAAGATACTGAGCAAATTAAGGAATCATAATCAGTGACAACCAACATTGAGGTAAACTCTCACTCTAATCCTATTTCTAACCTTGATCTTGCAAGAGCTTTAGGGGTGGTGATCCACAATGTGAGGAAGAACACCAAAGCCATAAAATCCATACAAAGATAAGTTTTGGAGCTAGCTGAAGATGCTAAAGCACTGTTACAAGACATCAATCTGATAACAACCACAAAGCATATGGATGTGGTTGAAGAGAATTTCCTAAGGATTCAGGTGCAGATCTTAAGTGATTACTTGACAGGGCTAAATGGCGAGCTAACCCTGTTAAAGGAGACATGCGGAAGGAAATCAGATCCTTCACAAGGAAGGAGAAATTAAGGGAGAGCAGCACTAAGAAATCTATATCAAAAGAATCTGATGCCCCAAATCTAAAGGAAAGGAAAGTTAGTAGGCAACCTTAAACACAGAGATTCACAGCTGCTCAAAAGGAAAAAGCTAAGGTTGTATCAAATGAACAACCTGCCAAGTAAAGAAAGAATCATAGAGAAGAAATTGCACCTCCAACCAGCTTCCGGATGCACACCGGACATACAAGTATACAAGAAGCTGGATGTGTTGGAAACTATAGAAAGGAAGATCTCAAGAAGGTCTAAAAGAAACATGAACAGAGCAGACCCATCTTAGGGTACAGGTTGTACGAGAAAAACAATCATATTACTAAATTATGTAGATTGAAAAAATGGTTATTATGATGTTTATCCTTAGCCTGAAATGGTTGATAACCCGAGAGGACCCAAATCTAATTAGGTACCCAAACCCACTTAATCTATTTTACAGGTATGCCTTAGATCCACAGTTGATCAACACACATGGTACATTGATAGTGGATGCTTAAGGCACATGATTGGTGATAAGAAGGCCTTCATCACTTTAATCCGAAAGAGAGGTGGAAAAGTAAGCTTAGGATACAACCAAAAGGGACAGATCATTGGACATGGAACCATTGGATCTGAGATAAAGATAGAAGATCTCTCTCTAGTTGATGGACTAAAGTTCAACTTGCTAAGTGTAGCATAATTCTATGATAAAGGAAGGAAAGTTACCTTTGATTCCGGAGGATGCTCAATCTATAATAGTAAGTCAAATCAACTCATTCTTTATGCACCTAGAGTAAATAATGTTTATTGTGTTAACATTAAAAATGAGAAAAAGAATATATGCTTGGTGTCTAAAGAAGAAGAATCATGGCTATGGCACTGGAGGTTAGGACATGTAAGCATGAACCTCCTGTTCAAATTAGCCAAAAAGGAATTTATTGTGGGTTTGCCTAAGGTAGCTTTTGATTAGGATCACATATGCATTGCATGCCAATTAGGTAAACAACATAGAAAGAGCTTCCCTTCTATCTCATACATACCTTTCAAAAGAGTTCTTGAACTCTTACATATTATTTTTTTGGTCCAATCAAACTAATGAGTTTAGGTAGAAGAGAATACACCATGGTCATAGTGGATGATTATTCTCGCTATACATGGGTTGCTTTGCTAGCTAGCAAAGATGAAGCCTTTGACCAATTCTTAAAAATATTCATCCAGATAGAAGTAGAACAGGGCATTATCATTGCACACATCCGGAGTGATAATGGAGGAGAGTTTAAAAATAAGCACTTTGCTGAATTCTACTACTCTAAGGGCATTGAGCATAATTTTTCTGCTCCTTATACACCGCAACAAAATGGGGTTGTTGAAAGGAAAAATAAAATCTTAGTTGAGATGGCTTGGACATTGCTGAGTGAGAATAATTTGCCTAAGTATTTTTGGGGTGAGGCCGTAAACACAGCATGCTACATCATAAATAGAGCTCTCATTAGAAAGACTATAAAAAAAACCCCATATGAAATATGGAAGGGAAGGAAACCCAAAATTGGGTACTTCAAAGCCTTTAGATGTAAATGCTACATCCTGAATGATAGAGAGCAATTAGGAAAATTTAATCCTAGATCTGATGAAGAAATTTTCCTTGGCTACTCAACACATAGCAAAGCTTATAGAGTCTATAACAAATGAACACGTACTGTAGTAGAGTCTATATATATAGATTTTGATGAGACTAACAGTGCAGGAAAAAGATGCTCAAATCTAAAAGATTTAACTCCAGAAGCTGATAATACTGGGGAAAAAGAAGAAGTGCAGATTCCTGATTCCTTCTACATCAAGAAGTACAAGAAAGAAGATGAAGGAATCCCTCTTAATTCAAAAGTTCCTCAAGATTATCCTATCAATCATGGGATAAATTTTATGGATGATGAAGAAGGAGTTGAGAAAGTTGAGGAACAAGTTCTAGATCAGCATGCAGATCTTCAAAGAGAGATCCGGACTCACAAAAATTACCCAGTTAAAGCCATTTTGGATAATGTCCAAGATTCAGTAAGAACCAAAGGACAACTTAACAGGATGATGAGCCATACAGCTTTTATCTCTCCCATTGAGCTAAAGAAATTCTAAGATGCAGAAGGAGATGAAAGTTGGATGATGGCAATGCAAGAACAACTAGATCAATTCACCAGAAATGATGTTTGGGATCTAGTATCACCATCAAAAAGGAAGTCAATCATAGGCACCAAATGGGTATTCTGGAACAAGCTAGATGAATCTAGAGTGGTGGTAAAAAACAAGGCTAGATTGGTTGCCCAAGGCTATAACCAATAAGAGGCTACTGACTTTGAAGAAACTTTTGCACCAGTACCAAGATTGGAGGTAATCCGGATTCTATATGATTTTGCATCATTCATGGGATTCACATTGTTCCAAATGGATATCAAAAGTGCATTTCTCAATGGAGTCATTCAGGAAGAGGTCTATGTCAAGCACCCACCTGGATTTGAAGATTCAAAACATCCGGATCATGTGTACAAGCTGAAGAAAGCCCTCTATGGATTAAAGCAAGCACCAAGAGCTTGGTATAAGAGACTCACTAAATTTCTCATATCCAAGGGATACATCCAAGGCAAGGCAGATACAACTTTTTTCATCAAGAAGAAAAAGGATGATGTTATTCTAGTTCAGATCTACGTAGATGATATCATCTTTGGAGCAACAAATGAAAAGATGTGTGAGGAATTTAGCACTCAAATGTGGAAGGAATTTGAGATGTCAATGATGGGAGAACTTAACTTCTTCCTTGGTCTATAAATCAAGCAGAGTCCGGATGGAATTTTTATCAATTAATCCAAGTACACCAAGGAGATTCTAAAGAAATTTGAAATGGACAAAAGCAAGCCAATGTCCACTCCTATGGGATTAGATACTATTCTATCAAAGGATTGTGAAGGGGAAGAAGTAGATTAGAAGCTCTATAGAGGAATGGTTGGTTCATTATTGTACTTGACAGCTAGCAGACCTGGTATACACTATGCAGTTTACTACTGTGGAAGATATCAATCCAATCCTAATGACTCACATCTTAAGGCAGTTAAGGGAATCCTTAGATATCTCCTAGGAGCTACTAAAGTTAGGTTATGGTATCCTAGTAACAGGAATTTCACACTCTAAGGCTTCACTGATGCGGATTATGGCAGAAATACTCTTGAAAGAAAGAGTACATCCGGAGGTTGTGATATTTTTGGAGATTGCTTGGTATTATGGTATAGCAAGAAGTAAACTTCAGTTGCCTTATCAACCACAGAAGAAGAATATATGGTAGCTGGAAGTTGTGTGGCTAAACTCCTATGGATTAAGCAACAGTAAGAAGATTATGGAGTTCAATCCGGATGTGTCGAAGTAATATGTGACAACAAAAGTGCCATTGATGTGTCAAAGAATCCAATGTTACATAGCGGGATGAAGCATGTTACTATAAGACATCTTTTCATCCGAGATCATGTAATGAAGAAGGATGTTATACTAGTCTACATTCCATTAAATGAGCAAAGGGCATATCTTTACTAAGAAATTAAGTAAAGATCAATTCAACAGGCTAAGGGAATCAATTGGAATGTCTAATCCAATTTGAATAAGAATCCGTAAGACAATCAGGGTTTAGTTTGGACTTTTATAAGTCAAGAAGTCAAGAAGAAAAGAAGAAGTAAAGTTGACTCTGGATCCAAAGAAAAGACTGCCAGCTCATCAGACAGAAAAGACAAATGGCAGTAAAAGCACAGAAAAAGTAACTGTACATATTTTGAATTTCAAACGATTATTGGGTATCACACGTGTGGTAAAAATAGCAGTTATTTTGGAAAATAAACCGTTCTAATTCTCTGGTTAAACGCCATTTACCTTTTTCTTCAAATTTAACTGCCACCTCATCAATCTGGTTAAATTTAACTGCGTCCGGATTAAGATTATACCCTCACCTTGGAAATTCTATAAAAATCCCCCAAAATCCCTCTTCTTCTTCATGCAAGTAATTCTCTACAATTACTTTGCAAATTTCAATTCTCAGAAACCCTAGCATTTCAAATCCATTCAAACTCCCAAATGGAATCTACTCAACTCACTCCTCCTCCTCCCAGATACATCTTTGATGAATCCGATCTTAAAGATGATGATTTCATCCCTTTGAAATTTAAGAATCCTGATTCTGTTGTACTAGCAGGCTATTTGGGGACAACTTTCTCTTTGACACAGCTACTCACAGCTTTTAAAGGATCAACACCTCGTGGATTTCCTTAAAATCAACTGTCCTACCTATCTGAAGTTTGTCAAAGAATTCTAAGATAACCTAAGATTCCACTCCTACTATGATGCTCTCAAAACTATAGTACAAGGAAAAGTCATCACAGTAATACCACGGTTCTTTGTAGACAATCTTAACATGAAGAACGATGGAGTTCAGCTGAGAAATGATGGGGATGAACGTCGGGTCATGTATTATCCTAAGAAATGGCTTCCTCTCCGATACTTTGGAGATAAATTCTCCACCAATTGGCCGCAAACACCTAGGATACTCTAACATATCCTGGCAAAATTGGTCCTTATCCAGAATGGATCAATTACAACTGCTTCTTCTTTTCAACACTGTATCCTATAGCATTGGGTAGATAATAGGGTTATAAATATGCATGTTCTAATCATCCACTTCCTGAGGCAGCATATGAATTCCCATAGTGCTCTTATTACCAAGATTCTCTAACAAATGGAGTTAATTTATTCGGAGGCCAGTTTATCCGGGGGAAGGAGATTCTCGAGAAGAACTTCAAGAAATTAAGCTTTGGAGAAATGTGGGATGAAGCAAAGGCAATCCAACTGAGGGAAGAGAAAAAGGAGAGGAGCAGAGTGCAAAAAACTGCAGTTAAAATTGCTTCAAAAGCTAAGAAAGCCAGAACTACCAAGCCCAAGGCTCAAAGGAAGATAAATACCAAGCTAGTTGTTGATGAAGATGATGAGGGCAGAATACCCCTCACACAATTAATGCAAACCACTCCTGAAAAGCCTAAGAGAAGGGGAAGGCTTATTAAAGTAGCAGATAAAATGAAGAAGCCAGTTTGTGAACTAGAGACAAGTGAAAACATTGCCATAGTTGCTGCTACAATCAGAGAAGGATATAAGAAGGGGAGTAAAAGAAGTATTAAAAATATCGTAGTAGAGGACAATAGGTCAGATAGTGAAGAAACCAGAGATGGGGAGCCTGTCTAGAAGAAACAGTTCATCAAGAAGGGACCTTCCTTTGCAGAAGCTCTAAAAGCCCAAAAGGAAAAATTGGCTACTAAAAAGCCAGCTGCTGGGATAACCATCAAAGAACTAACACCCAAAGCATCCACTCTGGCAGATTTGAGGAAAGGGAAGGAATTAGTTATCTTTGCTGAGAAACTAGTTATTTCGGATAATCTTTTTTTGGAAGATCCTCAATTTGATGAGATGATGTCAATAGTCCAGGACAATTAAAAGCAAAACAAACTGACAAAAGAAGGACCTAGAGGCTCATCCAGAGCAGCAGCCATAAATAGCTCACCTGTTCAAATAAGCATCAAATGATCTAGTGCTTCTCAAAGAGGCCAAATATTCGGATGAGGACTATCTCACTTCTAAGTAAGATCATAACCTCTTCCAGATAATTTGTTAAATGTGGAAGCAGAGGTGATTATACTGGAAAGTCCTGAAAAAGGCATTGGAAGGGGATGGTAAGGAAAATTCCACCATTCTAAGGAATGAAATAATGGTTGTCACAAGTCCTATTCAGGCAATAGAAGGGGAGACTAAGGAAAGTTCCAGTCTTCCGGGTATAGGAGTGGAAGAGCAGAATGAAGAAGTACATCTAGAGCCTCAATAGCCAAATCACGCAATCATTATCCCAAACACCTCTACTACTGCTGATGAAATTCTAGCTGTTGATGCCATTGAAAAATAGGACAACATATGTGCAGACACCTAAACTGCATCTAAGGACAATGAGTCCATCCCGGATCATAATGTTCTGGAGGAGGGAAATGGTCTGAGAACCCATGAGCACTCTTCTGAAGCAAACTCAAAGGGCAAGGCCATTCTGGAGGTTAGGGTGGAAGAGCAAAAAATGGAAAAATCTGTTGATAAAGAATCAAGTGATAAGGATTCATCCGACTTAGAGGAATTAGAAACTAGTTCTGGATCAGAGGAAACATCCTCCTCTCAAGATAAACCCAAACCGTTAATTCCTAAGAATAATCCAGAGAGAGTTGATATGCTAATAACTACTCTAAAGATGATCCAAGAAGTTGTAGTGGAGAGGCATGAAGAAAGCCACATTAAGAAAACCCTCCAAAGTATCTGCACTCAGCTTAAATCCGTAGAGAGCATCATTAATAATAAGTCTTTGGCTCTGGATTTGAAGTCTGAGTTAGGAGAAATCAAGGAATTAGTCCAGAATATTGAAAGAAAAGTACAAAGATTTCCCTCAGCTGAATAAATTGCAAAAGCCTCACTATCCAAGATCACTCCAGTGCTTAATCAGATAAATTCAAACATTGCAAGAGCAAATCGCTCTACAAATCAAGCTCACACCGGAGCTGACAATAATTGTGCCACATTGATGGACACAATCACCTCCTCTGCCACATATATTATCACTGAGCTTAAAGAATATCTGGAGAGCAAGTTTGAAAACTTGGAAAAATTCAATCCATGTGCAATTGTAGAAGGGAGAAAGGGCATTACATCTGGGCTTATAGAATTAAATGAAGAACATCAAGCTGACCAAGAGATGTTAACTAATTTTCTTGATGAAGGCCTCCCAAAAATGTTAAAGAAGTAAATGGATGATTTCAGTGATGAGGTTGGGAGTCATGTCTCTAGAATAGAGCGGATTATTAATAACTTAAGAGAAGCATTTCACAAAGATATGACAACTCTTAACACAAGTGTTCATAACATTCGGAGAGACATCATTAAATATATTAATCTATTAAAGTTAGGTATGGCTAACCTATCCATCTCTCCTTCCGGATCTTCATCTTCTAATCTGGATAGCCTTCTCCTCCCAATCTACCAAGGCCTTGTCCAATCCATTGGGGACACATGCTTCTTTGGCTATAAATATAGCCTGACTATGCTGAAAGTTCTCTTCCCATTCTTTAAGGAAGTAGACCAAAGCACGCTCTGAAGATGATTCCGGATATGGTAAAATCATATAAGCATCTCAGAGAATGAGTCCAACCACTCCATCTCCTCTCATCCACAGTTGAGACCATTATAGAAAAGCGTCTGCTAGGAAATATGGATTACTCAGTTTACTCAGAGGCTTGGCAAAAGAGTTGTGATGGCAGATCTTACATGGTCATAGACCCCTAAGTTGATGAAAACCAAAAAGGTAAAGGAAAAGAGGGTGAATCATCAAGATGAGGTAGATGAAGAGCTCAACAAGTATAGAATAGCTATTTTTTTTCTTCTGTAATAGCTAGTTCCACTTTCACTTATATATTTCTGTGATTGTAATCCAGAACTTTATGAGGTTAACTATTGTTAACAACAGAAGTATATATAGTGAAAAATTGATACTCAAAATTGCATCTAAGTACAATCAGTAATTGTACTTCAAAAACTTAGAAGTTATAATTCAAAAATATTAGGGGAGTTAGGATGCTTAGATTATGGGGGAGTAAAACTTGTAAATGACTAAGTATAAATTATACTTAGATCATAAAACCCCTTTTCCATGTGCTTAATTTTTGTTTTCATCAAATGGGGAAGATTGTTGGAAAACAATGATCTGGAAGAATTAATTCCGGATCAAGTTTGAAGAAAATAAAAACCATAGAAATAAAGTCTTTAAGGAATAAATCATGTAATCTCCTTAATCCAAAATGGAAGCATCCAGTCCAAAGCAAGTTATTAGGACATATATTAAAGAAAATAAATACCTAAGCATATAATGGAAGCATCCGGTTAAAGTTTGGAAAGGAAACAAACTTTAAACTGCTCAAGAACAGCATCCGAAAGAAGAACTGGTTGACATAGCATCCGGATTCAACAGGACAAATTCATCCGGAAGATACAGTTACCGAGACAAAGGGAAAAGTTTCAAAAATACCTTTTCCCTCCACCTTTTTAGTCTGAAAGTCAAAGATCTCTTTCCCTTGAGCAAGACAAAAATGATAGCTTGCACACTTTTTAAAAAAGGATAAAAGGACTAACATAGGAAAGAGAAAAGGTAACAACCTTTTCTACCTAGACCAATGGAAAAGGCGCGTGAAGCACACACTCCAGAATTCTAGCATAAAAGTTGGTGGTCACAAAAATACAAGAAAATGATCGCTGAAATTTTCTTTAGGCCTCAATCGCAAGGATTTAATGGGACATTTAATTAGTCTAAGGAATTAATCAACGGATCCGGAAGCGCCACATATTACCTGATCAACGGTGAAGATTTAATTCAACTTCAACAACTCAACTACATTTGTAATAGAAGCCTATAAAAGGAAAGGTTCATAAGTTGAGAAGGTGTTGGTTGTCTTGAGAAAGCATACATAAGAGAATTCATTATTACAATCAGTGACTTAATCCCTCCGACAATCAAATAATTCTAAATCAGTTTGTAAGGATTTCCAAGTGAGTTATGAACTTAAGGAGATCGAAAACCTTTGAGAAAAACAAAGTGTAAGATCTCATACTTGAGTAAGTATTGAGATTGGGATCTAGCTTAAAGTTGGTGCTTTAAGTGAAACTCCCTGTAGGACTCAGCTTAGTTTCGGTAGAAATCTAAGTGGTATATCCTGCTAAAGACAAGAGGACTCAGCTAGGAGTTGGTGCTATTAGTGGTATATCCCACATCCGGAAGGGGTTACCATCCGGAGACAAATTGTAAGGCTTGATTCCTGCCAGTTGGAAAGGAATCCACTATTGGAAAAAGCTTGGAGGAAGGAAATTTCAGGGACTGGAGTAGGCAGGGCTGAACCAGGATAAAATTATTATGTTTGATTTTCTAACTCTTTATATTATTGCATAATATTTCATATTTGTACCATCCGGATCCATCACATCTGAAACATAATCAAACGCGCTACACAAGACTTTTTAAAGTCTACTTTTTTTTCCGCAAAAAATGGTCATTCACCCCCACTCTGACCTTATTTAGACCCTCCCAGGGGCCAACACTAGTGGCTCATTCACCCTTTCCCTTAAAGGGTAACTTCATCATTTTTCCTTTTAAACAAGGCTCACAACCACCACAAGACTTCACGTCTATTGGGCCTAAGTCTCCATGCTTGTATAACTTAGTTAAGCAATCTTTGTTTATATGGCCTAAACGATAATGCCATAAGTAGAAAGATTTCTTATTATCTAATGTAACTTTCTTCCTATTATTTATATTAAAAACTTCTTCTTTAGTATCAAGAACATAAATGACACCATTCAACATCTCATAGCCATAAAGAACATTATTTAAATGAATCTAATAATTATTATTCAAAAATAAAACTTCAAATCCCTCCACTACTAAACGCACAACAGAGATAATATTCTTAGTAACATTTGGAATATAGTAATAATTATTCAAAACTAAAACTAAGCCACTCGGGAAAATAAGATTAAAGCTTCCTACAGCTAATGCAGCAACCCGTGCTCCATTTCCCACACGCAGGTCCATCTCCCCTTTTGCAAGCTTTCTACTATTCCTTAGTCCCTGCATAGAAGTACAGATATGAGAACCATGACTAGTATCAAATACCTAAGTTGATTCATAAGGAAAAGTAGCATAGCTTTCAATTACAAACATACCTGAAGTAGATGGCTCTGCAGTCTTCTTCTTCAAATGTTCAGAAGTGGGAGCTTTGTAATCCCTGTACCAGTGTTCGGTTTTCCACATTGGAAGCATACATACTTAGATGTCTTCCTTTCTTTCTTCTTCTTACTGATTCTCTCTTAGCCCCTAATACCTTCTTCCTTTTAGAAGTTTTACGCTTCTCGAGAAATAGTAGCATCTTCTGATCTTTCTTGATCTAAGGTTCTACTATCTTCAGTATGTTGATTTAAGTTTGGAATCGTAGAATCAATCTTGTTCATGTAATAGTTAGTCATAAAATATGAGTAACTATTTATTAAGGACATCAACACAAGGTCAACACTTAACTCATGATTCATTTTGAATCCCAATCGATTTAGCTTCTCAAAGTATCCCAAGAGTTTTAGCACATGCTGAGAGGCAGAGGTGCCTGTCTGCATCTTGGTTCCAAAAAGGAATCTTGAGGTCTCATACCTCTCTATCCTTTCTAGCTCAGCAAAGAGCTCCTTAAGATGGAGAACCATGGTCTTTAATTCCATGTTCTTATATTATTTCTAAAGCTCAGGATTCATAGACCCCAACATTATGCATGTTGTAGTCTCACGATCTTTCTTGTACTTCAACCAGACATCATGTTCCACTTGATCCCCAAAATCAGGTTCTAAATGTCATCTAGAGTATAGACAATTCCTTCAAATGTGAGAATTATTCCCACGGCCCGGAACCAATCAGAAAAGTTCAAGCCACTCAGTTTGGTGTCAAGTAATGGACGAAGATTAATGTTGGAGTTCATATTCAACCTAAGATATAAGAAAAGAAAAAATATTGTTCAGACTTTAGTATATAGTATATGTATTTAATATAAGGACTTTTAATTAAATACATTTATCCTACCATTTTTCGAAATTTACAATAGCCTATTCTATTGAATTTGGGAAGTGTAGCCTAGCTAAAATTTCCAACTAGGTAGCATCTATAACTAGTCTAATACGACCCCCAGTTTTATGAGTTAAGCCATATTAGTAAGTTATAGTTAGAATTCAATTCCATTTGCGTCGTATGAAATTGCTAATTTATTCATGTTCCTTATACCAAGGGGCGTGTGCTCTTATATTAGCATCTCCTTAAACGTGTCTCAGTCTTGCGGCTAGCCCCCAATTTTATGGTAGACTACCCAGTCCTGTTAAGGCAGACCTTATCTCAATTTTTATAACCGGTCGATGTACACGAAAAGGAATGCTTTGCTCAACACTTTCATGGCTGAAAAAGACTGTAATATAAATTTGATTAAGGAAGACTATAACTTGCCTTAATATATTTACTTTGGGATTTTATTGGTGTTAGACGTCTTACCCAATCTAGGATTTATTAGATGGACATATTTATAATAATTTATATTGATTCAGGGAATTTTATAATTAATTTATAAGTTTTAACCTTAGGCGGGTTCAAGCTCTTTATTATAATTATTCCATCAACTTAGATTATATGCAAAATAATTAACATTTTTATTTGTTATATTTATATTGCATTTCCTTTAAGCTTTTATTTAATAATTTAATATTTACTTTGTTATAGAAACATGTATAAGAACCATCTTATATACTAGAAATAAATCAGTCCACATTTAAATCCCTCTTTGTTAATTTAAGCTGTACCGATATATATTCCCAAGTAGGAGACGTGCCCTATGAGGAGTAGACACCAAGTCCAATCCTTGGCAGAACATATACGGGCACAAACTTGAAAAAACATGGATTCTATCTTGGACTAATAAATTTCGTTCTTTTAATTCATGCAAATCAAAAGCATCTATAACCCATGTAATTTATATAATTTATTGAGTCTTTGATTATTTTGAGTAAGTGGAGATGATTGTTCGAAATTATCTATATCCATTTTCTAACCTTGAAATAAAACCCAAAGTTCATTTATTATTCCAAACAATTTAATAAACTTTAGATAATTTCATTTAGAAAATAAAATTCAATTTGCTTGTAACTTAATTATGCACTAAACATGCATGCTCTAATACCACTGTTGGGAACTAACAATCACTTTGAACATGTATAACAGGCATGGCAGAAATTCAAAATCTTGCCCCTTGTCCCTAGGAACTCCTATCAGTTGCATATAAATTAAATAAAGCCTTAACTAAATAAATTCTTTAGTTAGGTTAGCATGCATAGGCTAGGCGTACCAAAATTCTAAATTATATCATAGCATAAAGTTTTTTTATTTTAAACATTTTATAACTCTATGTTATAGTTTAAGTATAAAATAAACTAGCATGCAAAACAACCTAAGCGTAATAATTATTAAGTCTTAAAACGATTAAAGAAAAGGACTTAATAATTAAAAGAGAATTAGAAGACTTACTAGTTGAAGCGTGTTTTAGCGAAACCTTCTTACACAAGCCTCCAAGTATAGGATAACCTCTATGAGTATCCATATGAACCCCAACTGAAATCTCTCAACGAGGAAGAACAGCAGAGCTTTGAGTAGCTGCTAGACCACTCCAAAAACCCACCCGAAGATAAAAGTATTTGCTCTTGAGTTGACTTGAGAGATATCGCATTGGAATCTCAAATCAAGACTCAAATGAGCTTGTGGTGTGATTTGAAAAGAGAAATGAGAGCTCTATTTATAGGGGGAGCAAAGGCTCCCTGCATTTAATATGGGATGGGGAAAACCCCATCCCGCGCTTGGACAAACACGTGGATCCAATGGATCTATGTGCTGCCCAAGCCAACCCAACTTACTTTGTAAGTTGGGTTGCCGCCACACAAGGCAGGCTCTCGCAAGCCTGCCTTGTCCCTCAGGCTGGGCCTCGTGGGCTCTCCTGCGAGCCCAGCTAGTGGGTGGCAAGGCCTGCACAAGTCAGGCTCTTGCGAGCCTGCCTTATCTCGTGGGACTTCCTATAAGCCCAGCTCGCGGGTGCCCTTGGTGCAAGCAAGTGCAAGCCTAGCTTGCGCTGCCTACACCACACGAGTGCCATTGGCACTCATATAGGCTCGCGTAGGTCGGGCAAGCCCTTTGGGCTTACGGGGCCTATTCGTGAAGGGTCCAACCCTCATTCTTAAGTAGTCCAATATTTTTTAGCTCTCTCTCTAATTCAAATAAATATTTTATTTTATGACCCTAATAAATTAGTTATCGGTCAATAAATAAAAACTCTGATCTAACCAGGTAATGGTCCAACCATTCAATATTTGATACTTTCATAATAGATCAAGTCTATTAATTCTTTACTCAGTCCAATGAAACTCAATTGTGTGTGACCTTATAGGATCCCGAAGTATTGAGCTATTAAGGCTTAACCAATATTTGTTCTATATGAACCATTGACTCAAGATTCTAGATCGTGAATAGAACTCGATTACCTTAATCGACTGTAGTACGCCTCTAGCAAGGGTCCACCATCTCCTATTACTTGGAATGTCATTTGTGCTTATGTCTTAACCCTCGTTTATGCAATAGTTGTCCAATGCGATGAACTCCTTCTATTCTTTAATATTAGTACCATCTGGCTTGTTGGGTTTGATTAAAGTGTTAACCCACCAATAGCGAGGTTGCTCTAAGCTATCCTAGTTATTTACTTGTTACCAAAGTATATTACTTTTTACCATAATGTGTTTTGACTAGAAACTATTTCTATCAATACCATAATGTGTTTTGACTAGAAACTATTTCTATCAATCACATACTCTGATTACAGGTTTATAGTAATCATCACTTAACAAGCGGTTAGGTACAACTCCTTAACATATCCGGAGCAATGGATTCTTTTCGACTACATAGCTTACCAATATGATGTCATCACTATACTCGTAATCACCCGTGGCACCCTAAATTAATGAGTGAATATATATGACCCAAAGTATAGTGATAGTACCACACAAGGTAACTAGCATCTCAAGTATGAGAATATTCGCAAAGCTACTACATAAAGATAAACACCAACAATTGATATATATACCAAGTTTTTATCTTACTGCGGTGTCCAATATATCTTCAAGATATATCCATGTGTCAAATTTAAGGCACCACCTTCAGTATTTAAGAGGTTAACTACTTGGACCCTTTATAAGAAAGTTGACCACATGCTAGTCTTACTATTCCATCAATATCCTTTCTTAATGAAACCATGACTAGGGATAGTTTAGACATAATTATAATTGCACATGAAGCATGTCACACTAATCATAGTCCCACTATGATTTCTCTCACTTCATATTATATTTATGTCAAGGACTTTTGTACAAAGATATCAATGAATGTATTTTAACTAGTCATAATATATACAAACATGTCGATATAAACAAAAGAATAAATGACTTTATTAATAAAATGAATTATTCATACCATTATATAATTAAGATATATCGCCCTAATTGCCTTAAGGGCATACATCAAATCTAATAGATTTTTCCCATATAGACTGCAAGCCAATGGCACCGTTGAAGCCGTAAATAAATTGGTGAATAAGATTCTCTCCAAAATGATACCTAGCCTATAGGGATTAGGCTGACAAGTTACCTTTCACCATCTGGGGCTACCGTGAGAGTGTCCGAACCCCGTCCAGTAAAATTCTGCTCTCCTTGGTCTATGGAATGGAGGTAGTTCTGCCAAATAAAACTCAAGTGAGTATCCTAAGGGTCACATTCGAAGCCAAGCTAGAGGAATCCGAATAACCGTTGAACATAATGGACGAGTAGAGGCTCAAGGCCCTAGATAATCTTTAAATATACCAACAACGTATGGCTCGAGCTAACAATAGTAAGGTTAGGCACTAAAAGTTCTCACTGAAGGCCGGAGACCTAGTCCTTAAGCAGTTGAAACCTTCCCCCACTGATGCAAGGGATAAGTTCATGCCCAACTGGGAAGGACCGTATGTAATCAAGAGAATGCTCAGTAAGGGGGCAGTCAAGATTATGGACATGGATAGAAATGAGTTTGTGAACCCCGTGAACCAATACAGGCTCAAGCGTTACCATATCTAAAAAAAGAAATAAATTAGAAAAGCTACACACAAAAAAATATTAGTAAATAAATCACCCATCTTTTGGTCCTTTACCAATCGGGAAAAAATTACGGTGACACCCGAAGGTTGGTATTCTGCAAACCAATCGGGCAAAAGTTAGGTTATCGCTTATAGCAGCACACTAGACTGAAGACTTAAAAAGGGTTATCTAGGCAAAAGTTAGGGTAGTAAGGAAAGAGAGAGAGTGCCTACTAGAGAACCGGTTTAGGCTAGTTGGCAACGGAAGTTAAGTCAATGGAAATGGTTACCAACATCATATACTTTAATTCACTTCATCTAATAAAAATATCTTATTGCTAGATCATAAATGCTTATGTTTATGTGAATACACATATCCACATGGCCAAAAACATCTCAAGTAAACAGAATGCAGGGTTCTCGTTGTTCCAATTAGTGCACAATAAAAATAATAAATGATAAATAATTTTGATAGACTGAAAAGACCAAGGTCTATGCAAAAGTCAGAAATAAGTCTGCTGGATTGAAAACCTTGAAAGGGTGGTCTAGGTAAAAATAAAGATAGAAAAATAAAAATAAGTTTGATTGGTCCATCACCATGATTGGCTTATCCAAAAGATAGAACTAATAAGAACTGATAAGTGCGAGTCTCAAATCAAACTCCCTGCATCATCTTCATAGGACCTCGCAATCCTCCGCAAAGTGGTCATATGAAAAGGCTCAAAACCCTTCTTAGTTTGCTACCCCAACAAGCGAGCCCACATTCACTCAGCTCAAGTGGACAAGCGTCTGGTCTCATCGAGCCATCCCTTGTAGTTCTCATCAGTATCGGTGGTCTCCACATGATCGTAGTCTAAAACATCAAAGATAACTTCCCTCTCCCACTTCTCTTAAATGTGGGCCACTTAGTCATCCTTGTAGAAACACTATGTTTTTCGGGTAGCCTGGTAGGAACTCACTGATGTCGGGCCATACTAATGCCAGAGGAGGGATGGGGAACAGAAAGTAACCCTCTGTAGACCCAAAAGATGAACACAGGATCCCCAACTATCCATAACCACATCTCGAATCCTTCACTATGGACTAACCCACTGTATCTATGAGTCATTATATCCTCTCATGATCGATACCCAGCTATCAGTTTCAAAATCCCCTTGCACTAGCCCTCTTTCTCTAAGGTAGACGAGCATTTACCTCTTTGGGTTCCCCTGCGGTTCTCATTTTAGCTTGAGCTTCTCTATTAGCTACACCTGCAAGCTAGTTTCAGATGAGAGCGAGAATTTGTGGATGATTTGAGTCAGTAAAAAAGGGCACCTGTAGTAGCGAGAAATGGCCACCAATGAGAGTCAGGTTGACATAAGCCGCATCTATGTTCAGCAAGTTCTCTGCTAGCCCCACAACTACGGGTGAGGCCCTCGCTGACATGGGCCCGATAAGGAAATCAACCTAAATGGTGCGACAAGCCCCACATTGCATATAAACTCAGACATGAGCAATAATGAGACCATAAAAGGCTAGGAAATATGAGACCTAGAGCCCCCCCCACACCAAGCTAAGCTGAAATCTTTATTAATCGGGCGGTCGAGACAGAAAGGGGTCCACCGAGTCTAAATTCTATAGCCCTTTCAGCATGCACTCCGTACCGAATAGGAACTCTAGAATTGCCAAGGGCGCACATGTGGAGAACGGGATCCCTAATATGGCGTGAAACTCCTCAAACAAGGGGCATAGCTCAAACGAAAAGAAGCAGAACACGTGGTCCATTCGGTCCTAAAAGGTCAATGCGGCATGCAAGAATTCTGTACTACACAGTCATTTAGTCACATATCGGAATTGCTAAAGCCCAAATTTCTACAGCTTCTTCTAATTTGCCTCCCTCAGGGTTTTTAGAATACTCCTTAGCTGCTGATTGTGCCTCTCCATGATTCAAATCAAGAAAAATGGAAAAATCTGCAATTTTAGAAGTGAAATCGCCGGCGATATTGGACGAAGCCGCCGACGATATGAGCGAAGTCGGTGGCGGTCCATAAGTGAAGCCGTCGGTAGTATAGGTGGCCGGCGATGTTGACTATATTAGTTAGCAAATTGAAATTTTCATATGGGTAGCGCTATGAGTGATACTGCCGGCGGCATAACATTATTTCCTACAAATTCTAAGCCTATTTTGATCAGTTCAGACCTATTTACAACTTGTAAAAATCATGTAATCTGCCCACACACAATTCAAGCCAAACATCCGTTTTATTCTAAGCTAAAAGCCTAAAGGCATAAATGTAACAAACACCTTATCCCAAACAAGTCAAACCCATAATCCAAGCAAGCTAAACAATCCAAACCCCAATGTATCAAGGGTACAAACCATAAATCCTAAAAGAAAAATCAAATAAGTAGATAAATCTAAGGTCGCCTGCCGCCATTGGTCGGGAGAGATGTGAACTCCATGTCCCCTACGAAGTACTGGTTAATATCCTCCTCCTCGTCCCTTCCCTCGGTCATGGGAACACTCTATAAATCGTTGGGCTCATTGGCAAGGTGCCGTCAGGCCACCATCTTCACTTTCTTGTGACTTGTATCAGGTGGAAGCATAAGGTCTAAATTACGCTTGCTCCTCCTCTCGTGAAATGTGGCATCTAGCTGTTGCTCCAATCTACCCACTCGATGCTTAAGTTCTTGATTCACAGCCACTTCCTCTTGGTATCTTGCTTGGGCTTTCTGGGCATCCCTAAGTGACAACGATATGAATTCCTATAAAATATAATAACAATCCACAACATTCATGACATTCATGCATTCATTATTTAAACTAAAACATCATTATTTGAAAAAATTATACCTAAGCAAATAAGGTCTGAGAAACAAGGATGTCCCTAAGAGAAAAGGCATTCAATGCTAATTGCTCTGCCTCCCCTCGAGAACCTTAGAAATCTGAAGGTAATTAATGAAAGAAAGTAAAGTTTGCATGTGTGAAGAGATAGATTTAAGCTTTGATGGTCTTATGTGGGTAGTATTCAGTGGCATGAAATCCATTGTGTGATAGCTCAGGGTGATGTCTCTTACCCGAATGTCACCTCTCGGTCCCAGAAGTAGAAAAGAATGTTCCAAGACCGTTAAGAGGAGCCTGCCACCATATCCGCATCCTAGGGTCTGACCTGACCGTGCACTCCACTTATCTCGGGCTCGATTCTCTTCCTAGTAGGTGCCTGAAAAATACAATAAAAAGGAAACGCAAACATAAGTATCAATCGTGGATCAAGTAAGAAAATTCTAAAAACATGCACGGTATTACCTCAAGGAATAATACCCCTCCTGAACCATCGGCACCTCCTCATCGGCTCTGCCACCCACACATCCATTGCCGCCATGATCACCACTATGGCCACCTCCATGGTCATCGCCATCCTTATCCTTATCCTCATCATCATTATCCTCTTCATTGTCATACTCGTTGTCATCGTCATCCTCACCTCCCACCTGGACTTGCGGCTCCTTCTTCTTCTAGTTATGAAAGGAGATTGTGTCATCAAAATGGATGGAGGGGCAAAGGGGGAGTAAATAGGACATGTGGCCATTGTAAGGGCTAGGGATACTCTCCACCACATAACCATTACCCTCTAAAAAGCCAGCCTTGTCGGCCTCATCAGTTATGGTCAAGTAAGACCACCATAAACATGCGGTAGGTGACGGGAGCATAGGTCTAGTAGTACATAGAGTTTCCCTCCCACTATGTACTCTCTCCCCTGAGTACCACTCCAAAGACAAGGGGCACTCTATCACAAACCTACGATCATCCACCTTCCTCCGTATCATAAGGACATCGGCATAGTTGGACACCTTCTCGAAAGGGTCTTTGACAACATTTTCAATCAATCGAAATGGCCAATGCAAGTACAAACATAAGTATATATGGTTTGTTTTGGCTAACGCTATTGTTCAATGTTAGATAGATATAAAAGTTGAAGTCTCCTACTGAGCTAAACTTTAAGCACCGTAATGCCTCTCTATAGCCAGTTCTCTAATAATAGAATCCCCTAACGCTCTAACACCAGCAGGCAAGAAAATGAGAATCATCTGGTACCTTAGTCTGGAAAGCCATAGCTGGAAGAATCTCATGCTCGAAGGCCCAAGCCTACACACTTAAAAAAGCCACTCATTTTGAGTTGACAAAACAAAAGAGAAAGCTCAAAAGGGGAGAAATAAGGGAAACAACGAAAATGGAAATAATAGAATACTCTAAAAATGCCATAGCTGAAGAAGAAAGTGACTCAGCCTGAGAACCTTCTCCTTTTTCCTAGCTCCCACACCCAACTCGTAATATAACTCGGCAAGGATAACCCATGGGCAGTTCATTTCCTTGATCTTCTTCACATCCTCGAGGGGAGAAATCTGCTCATAATTTATCTTACTACTTGAAACCGGGAAGAATGGCATGATCAACAATGAGATGATAAAAGAGCGAACACATGCATCTTTCTCTGCCTCGGGAATCACCCTCTTCTTCTTCTAAAACTTGAACAACTCTTCGTATGATAACCCCCCAGCCTTGGGCTTCAAACCAAATAGTTGGGTCACTCTCTTTACCACGGGACCCCTTGTGTAGTATTTCTCCATATATACATCAAATTGGATGACATTGTTAGTCCAGGGGAACCCCATCATTACCACAACACCAGAAGGAGTGACAGTAACTTCACCGATAGGAAAGCTAAAGGTGTGGGGGGTCTCCAACCACCTCTTGGTCAGTGTGGTCAATACCTAGTGGGAGAGCTTTAGAATCTTCAAAGGTAGGATCCGAGCTAGGTCCCAAAAGCTGGTAGCATCAATAGTCGTGCGGAGCTCAGGGTCATATTCATCAATGTGCTCCACCATTTGCCAATTATCCCGCAAGTAATAGAATGAGGCTACAAAATCAAAAAATTAGATCAGATAAGCCATTTGCATTGTATAATAACAAAATTCAAACCTACTGGAACCTTACTGATATCGCTCCGAAAGTAGTGATGTTGCTGGCGACATCATTCATATCGTTGGCAATATGAGTGATGCCATCGGCATATCACAGACATCATCGGCGCTATGGTAAGGCTCTCAAGCCCTTTGAAGGGCCTAAGATCGCTGGCGATATTGTCATGTCGCCGATGACATTGCCCCCTATGGGCAGAATCACAAAAAGCTCGAAATCGAACTAAAAATTAATCGAAACGCAATAAACTAAGTTTAAGGCATGGAATTAAGCAAAATTGACCCTTTAGCATGCATTATTTAACCTTATACCAATTTAATCCTCAATTTTTTCCACTATCATAACAAAATTTTAAGTTTAAGCTGAAATGTCAAAATGTGAAATAGAGATTTTCAGTTTTGCAGGATTACCTGGGTGTGAGAAAGGTGCTCGTCCATCTTCGGGACCAAATTTTTTATGCGAGCCACAATCCCATTCACAAACATCATCTCGGTGTCCTTTAGGCCAAACCAACATGAATTGGACAGAGTTTCAACCCTGAGATAGAGGAATCGGGCGGCTCGCTTATAGCCTTAGCGACCGGTTTATGTTTAGCAATTTTCTTCAACATGGTGAATCAAAGAGAAGAAGAAGAGAAGAAATTTAGGGAAGAAAGGAGACTATTTTAGCTACTGCCATTTAGCAATAAGAGATGAAGGGAGTTTTAATTTGTATTAAACACCTGTGTGGAAATCAAGGAATTTAATTAATTCGTAACCGACACTCCATACTGCCGGCGGTATCAACCAAATTGTTGGCAGTTTCACTATCACCAGGGGTAATTTTTTTGAATTTCCTTGATAGGTCAAAGATGCCACATATCACTCCATATCGCCGGTGGCTTTAGCCAAGCCGGTGGTGACATTAAAATTTCCCATGTAATTTTGAGAGCCTTTTGCACCTCTGTCCAACAGTCTGAATAATCCTTGACATCTCGGGACTCCTAAAAACTCTTACATCTTTATTTCTTCTATATTTTTATTACTATTAATCGAAGGGGCAAAAATATTTTTATTTCACAAAATCGATCAAGCAGTAAAAACACTATTTGAAAGTTTGACTAATCCTGTCTTTTCCCAAAGATTATTGCAGGTTCAGTCTCTTAAAATTGCAAGGGGCAATCCAAATCTCAAAATTTAGGTCATGACATATTCCTCATTCTATTATCCTTCGAGTCTAGCCCACCAAATCTCAAATTCTAGGTCATGATAGAATCCTCATTCTATTATTCTTCTGGTCCAGCGCATCAAATCTCAAAATTTAGGTCATGACAGAATCCTCATTCTATTATCCTTCAGGTCCAGCCCACTAAATCTCAAAATTTATGTCATGACAGAATCCTCATTCTGTTATCCTTTAGGTCGAGCCTACCAAATCTCAAATTCTAGGTTATGACAGAATCCTCATTTTGTTATCCTTTGGGTCTAGCCCACTAAATCTTAAAATTTAGGTCATGATATAATCCCCATTCTATTATCCTTCAGGTCTAGCCCACCAAATCTTAAAATTTAGGTCATTGTAGAATCCTCATTCTGTATCCTTCAGGTCCAGCCCACTAAATCCTAAATTTTAGGTCATGACAGAATCCTCACTTTGTTATCCATCGGGTCCAGCCCACCAAATCTCAAAATTTAGGTCATGATAGAATCCTCATTCTGTTATTCTTCGGGTCCAGCCCAATAAATCTCAAATTTTAGATCACGACAGAATCCTCATTATGTTATCCTTCGGGTCCAGCCCTCCAATTCTCAAATTTTAGGTCATGACAGAATCCTTATTCTATTATCCTTTGGGTCAAGCCCACCAAGTTTTGAATTGAAGGTCATAATGGAATCCGCATTCTGCTGTCCTTTTGGGTCCAACCTACCAAATACCAATCGGAGGTCACGATGGAAGCCGACATACGTCGTCCTTTAGGTCCAACCTGCCAAATAATCACCAATCAGGTATGGTTTCTAAACCTTGCTCTTCTTGTAAGATCATACTGACATGTGGCTAGTGATCCCCCGAGGGGCAGCCTGTGAGCATAGAATTTTACAGCCCCTCTCGCGAGATAATGATGATATATATTCGTATTTTAATCCTTAATAAAAATTCTTCATGAATTTTTATTTCCAGAAAAATTCAAAATAAAAATTCAATTCGGCGTGTCTGACTACACGTTTGGTAGAAGCTCGAACCGATGATTGACACCCAAAAATAAATTTAGTCCTAAATATCCTAAAAATATCCTAAATATCTCAATATTTTAAAAAATCCCACTTTAAACCTTTTCAGGGTGGATTTGACCCTTAATCCACTTTTTAGGCTATGCCATACCTACTTTTCAGACCTGTTCAGGGTTGTAAAGCTGCCACTGGATTCACGATACTACCGGCGGTCTGACTTTGTGCAGGCAGCTAGCTTTTTGCCATGCCTTCGCTCGATACCCATTGGAAAATTGGAAAAAGTCATCTCTTCCACTTTTTCATCTATAAAAAGGCCATTATCATATGAAATAAGAGGTTGGCAACTAAAACTTGGATTTAGAAAGAAAATTCCAGTGAGATAGAGTATTTTAGTGAGATAAGGTGAAGAAAAGGTAAGAAAAGAGGGGTTACTCCATCTTTTCTTGGTTTTTCTTTGTTGATTCTCTTAGAATTTAACTTAAAATCAGTAGAACTTAAGTTTAAAATCAATCTAATAGGATTTAGAGACTTAAATCTTTAGTTCACTACCCAAATCATCATTTCGAGCTTCTTAGAAGCATCATTGGATCACAAAGAGGTGGATTCACGGCCCGAGGTAAAATCCTGAGTCTTATAAGCTCTTTGGCTTTTATTCTTGCTGTTTGTTGTGATTATTTGGTGTTTCATGCTTACTTTTAGGTTTTCAGTCATTATTCAACAGTTAGCTACTGTTGTTGCAAGAAAGTAAAATCACCGGTGACATGTGAAGCCACCAGCGATATCATTTATGTCACCAGGGACATCAATGATACTGCTGGTGACCTCACTTATTACCAACAATTTTATCTTGTAGGACCCTTTCTTTATGGTGCCCAGAATGTCAGTTTGCGAGCCTGTGTAGGTAAAGCCACCAGGGACATCATTAATATCGCCAGCGGCCTTACCCATACCACCGGCGACATGACATTCGGACAGCAGATCTATTTTTGTTTTACTACAGCCTAGTTTATTTTCTGAATTTAGGATGAATAGTATAACTACGGGTAACTCAGATTTCCTCAAAAACAGCCCTCACCCCATAACATGTGGCATTTTTACTAATAATATGGCTAAAACAACAATCAAGTCTAAACATAAAATAGGATCTTCCATACAAAGCCGTTCAAGAATCATTTTTAGCCTCCCAATCAGGCTTCACAAATTGTACAATAATGACTCTAACAATCTAACTCGAGTCTTGTTTGGTTCACTAATTATGCATGCTATATGTGGTATATCTCGTATACGTGCCGTATTTGAAAAATGCATTAAGTTTGATCGTTTGATGATAAATTTACATTAAGCAGTCTTGATTAAGTAGATTAAGTAATCTTTGACTTAGAAACTTTAATTTACATTTCAAAATGTTAGCTTGAGTAAGACCAACTGCAAATTTAACCTAAATTCCTGGTGAGAATTTTAGCCTATTTTTTCTTGATCAAATTTATGAATATTTGCTTGATTTCCTTGCTGAGTGAGCTTACACATACAACTTTAGCTAGAACTTGTTTTGGCTAGTACTTTTCGAGACTATATGATTGTTCACATGCATAAGATGATTAAGGCATTAGGTTTTACACTCTTTTAACCAAAAAGCCACCCTTTTGTATTGTATCCCTCATTGTAGATAAACCCCTTTGGGCCTTAGCCTTTTCTTCGTTTTAACCCTAAATGTTTTTCCTTAACCATTTCACATTATGTTGACCCAAAACACCCAAGAATTTATTAAAGAAATTCATTATTTCAAAGTAAATTCACTGATTGCTATGATTTCATAAACTTGTGCAATTTTGTTTCTTTCAAGTAGTCATTCAAGCTTTCTCCTTGTTAAATCAAAAATCTGAAAAGCAACCAAGTCTTTCAAGTTGCCAATTCAATTTTGTACAATCTCTTCATGCAACTTGTTTTTCTCTATGAAAAAAAATGAAATGAAAAAACTTAATAAATAATAAATCGAAAAAAAGAAAGAAAAAGAAAAAAAGAAAAAAAATATTATTATTAACCCTTTGTGAGATTGCTCGATACTTTCTTTGTTCTTTATCCTAATCATGTTGCACACGTTATAAATTGTTTGCTATTTCTCTTCATCATTAATTCTTTGGTAATTCTTTTCTCCTAAATTATCCTTTTTGACACACCCTAACACTAACCTATGTTACAACCCTTTTGTAAAGACCTTTTGATTATTTATGTTGTTCAATTCAAGTGGTAGAGATTAGACCAATTGTCAAGCATATGGTCTAAAGTTGATGTGTAAAGTCGATGAGTATATTCTTAAAGATTCATACCCAACACCTTGAGAGAAATGAGTGAAACCTTGGTGAGGTAGTTTGGGTTGATTTATTGCTAAATTTGTTGAAATGTGAAATTTAGTTTCTTTGTCTTAAATTGTTTCTGAAGCTAAATCAGATTGTTAGTGTAGGTTTATATCATCTTTCTTCCTTAATCTTTCTATTTTCCATAGATTATTGTGTTATCAAAAGGTGAGAAAGTGAAGGGTGGTTGCTGCTACTTGTGTTTTTCTATTATAATGTCTTGTTTTGTTTTGATTGCTTAAGGACAAGCAATGTTTAAGTGTAGGGGTGTTTGATAAGTGGAAAATATACATGTTAAATTAGAGATAACTTGGCTTTGGAATCATTTAAATTGGAATTAAAATGAAGAAATATGGCCAAATAACTTTTTACAAGTTACTGAAGGAGCAGGCAGAATGATTGCCTCAAAGCCAGAATGATTGCCCCGAAAGCATAAAAAAAGCAGAAAGCAAGCAGAATGGTTGCTCCGAACTAAAATATAGTTTTGTTGGATAAAGAATCAACACCAACCATAAATATGGGAAAAGGAATATGAAATGTGGAAAATGAAAGCTGATTGGTTGGAAGGAAGGACGCCACTTACGTACTAAGTAGAAAAAAATAATTAATTATGAGGTGCTGATTTATTAGTGGAGAAGTGACACCTATCATAAACTTAGAAGCTAAATATGACAAGTGGTAATGCAAATTCCACTAACTAAGATGAGTCACCATGAAGACATGCAAGTGGAGTCATTTTATGATGACATCTCAAATATCTTATATTAGTTTAATTAAGTAATTAGATATTTTTGTTTACGAGTTTACCTTTCTCCACCCACTATAAATAGGATATGTACTTGGGTGAAAGGTTTATCAAATGTTCATATTTTGATCCACCACTTGGTGGTGTAAAACTCTTTTTCTTTATAATATATATAATTAGTATTTTCATATATTTTTGTTCATCAAGTATGAGTAGATACTAGAGCAATCTTGGTCAGCAAGCAAAACTTGAGTAAGTTCACTTCCTTTCCATTTATTTGAGCATTAAAATTCATTGTTCGTTGTTAAATGGTATGCTTAATCCTTATGAGTTGGTCACCTCATATTTAGTAGTTGTAATGAGACTGATTAGAGATTTACATTATGGAACAACCATTTAACACATGTATGCATGAGACGGATCAAGTAATTAAGTGCATGTTAAGGGTTTTTATCATTGCTTTGGTGAAATGCTTGCTTTACTTAATGCATAGAACTAAATTTAGTGAACAAGCTAGGTAATTTTCCATAGAATCCAAGTAAGGATGATCAATTAAGCTTGGTGAAGTTAGAAGTAAGATACCTTAAATCTATGTTCTTAATACTGCTTAAATTAAATGGAAGAATGCGTACTGAAACTGTTTATACGTGCTTGACTTGAGATTGTGCCTTTAATATTGTATTTTGTAAAAATTATTTTGACTGCTCTATTTAATTTTGCTTTCTTTGCAAACCTTAAACTACCTGTTTACTATTAATTTAAGATCATTTACTTTTAATCCCTGTGAAAATGACACTTGAACTCACCATATGCTATAGATTCACTTAGTATACTTGCTATTTTTAGTTTTGGGAACAACAGCAACATATTGTGATTCAATCTCGATTTGACATTTGTTGCGACGTTCGATCTTCATGGATGGAAAAATGAATTTAAATCCATTCTCTTTCCATTTCCCCTGGGGAAATTAGCAATTCCATGAAATGTGTAATTGTGTGAAATATGTATTCCAAACATGTCATTCAATTTTTATCAAATTTAATATTAATTTATTCATTTTATTCTATATGAAATAATCATTTCATGAACCAAATATATGATAGAATTGAATCAAAGACAAACAACTAAAAATGGTACTCATGAGACTTGTTCCACTTTTCACATTGAATAATGAAATATGTATTTGTCCAAATTACGAAATGTGTTTTCTGTTTTTTCAACTTATATAAGCTCAGTACTATTTTTTTAGGATAAAGGAGTGTTATATATTAAACTTGAATTTGATGGGTAATGCAATGGGGCAGTGTAGACATCCAAACCCCCATTCCCTCATCAAGAAGAACTCCACGAGCTAAAGTATGAGCTAGCGTATTAGCTTCTCTATGAACAAAGCTAAAAACACATGAAGTAAAAAGTCGAGATAAGTCTCTACACTTCCTAACAATTGAATCAAAATAGGAAAAGCCTTCTTCATAATCCTTTAAAGCATTGAAAAGCACCGTGTCGTCCATTTCAATGATTACTTGGAGATAGCCTGGATTCTTCAACCAAGACAAAGCTTCCCGAATAGAAAGCGCTTCGGCTTCTAAAATGGAAACATGTGGCATTAGAAAACCTGCCTTGGCACAAGTAAAAGGACCTAATGGATTTCTCACAACTAAAAGATAGCAAAAAGATTCGCCATTTTGGAAAATAACAATGTTAGAATTACATTTGAGGTAGGGTATATGTGGTGGTTCCCAGCATTGTAGTTGCGACTCCATCCCCATTGTAAGCACGGGATTTTACAGTCCCTCTCACAAGACAATGATTACGTATATTCGAATTTTAATCCTCATTAAAAATTCATTTCAAATTTTTATTAACATTTGGATTGAGTTCAGAGTGTCCGACTACGCTTACGGTGGAAGCTCGAACCGATGATTTTTACCCAAAGTATCTCAAAATATCCCAAAATATATTAAAATACTCTTAAAAATTTGAAATCTTCCTTTTTGACCCACTTTTCCCCTTTTTACACCTTTTTAGGCTATGGGCCCCAACTAGCAGTCTGCCAAATGGGGTCTGAAGCCGCCGGCGGCATCAACCATGTCGCCGACGACGTCACTCAGGCCACCGGCGGCCTGAGCCCCCCGCGGGTAGTCTGCAGATTTTCCACTTTTTTGATATCCGCCGGATAATCACTTAAAAGTCGGATTTTACTCATTTTTTTCCCTTAAAAAAGTCAGAAGAAGGGGAGAATGGGAGGAGGAACATCATTATACATTTGAGAGGCCTTAGAGTGAGAAAGAGTGAGATTTTAGAGAGAAGAAGTGGAGAAAAGGTAAGAAAAGGGATTCTAATTCATCTTTTCTTGGTTTTTCTTTGCCAAATCTCTTAGATCAAACTTAAAATCAGTAGAAATCCTACGTTAAAATCAATCTAATAGGGTTTTTAGAGACAAACATTATTCAATCTTTAAATCACTACCCAAATTATCATTCGAGCTTCTCGGAGGTGTCATTTAGATCACGAAGAGGTGGATTCACGGCCCCGAGGTAAATTCCTGAGTCTCTTGAGCTCTTTGGCATCATTTCTTGCTGTTTTTTATGCTATTTGGTGTTTTGGGTTTGTTTTTTGGAGTTTTCGATCATTTTCGACCTTCTGAATCTATTTTTGCAGATTTCCAAACTGCCAGCGGTATCAACCAAGTCGCCGCTGGCTCCACTATAACCACCGGCATGTGAAGCTACCAGCGGCCCACTCAGGCCGTCAACGACATCACCCATGCCACCGACGGTATCACCCATGCCGTCGGTGATATGAGTTTCTAGGCAGCAGCCCAGTTGTTGCCCTTTTAACCTAGTTTCTCGTTTTTCATAATTTGCATGTATAGTACCACGACGAGAATCCAGAATTCTCCAAAAATGGTCCAAACCCCATAATATATGGCATTTTCACTAATAATTTGGCTAAAATAATAATCATGTCCAAAATGGACTTTTCCCTAAAATTCATTCAGAAAATGAATTTTTCAAAGGGAACTTGCATTCAAAAATCAAAAATTTTCGAGCTAACCTGGTAGCTCGACCCCAGCCAGGGGCTCTACCCCCAGACCCCCGTAAGGGGCTGCCGCCCCCCAGCCCCGCCGCCGGGGATGCCGCTTTGTGTGATATACCCTGTGTACGTGCCGTATTTGTGCTAACCTTTCCGTGCATATAGATTTAGGTTAGATGTATACTAGGCCTTCGGGTATGTTATTTTTCGCTTTAGAAAAATGTATAGGATTTAAAAGCGTTGTAATTATTTTAATTTTTGCATTTTTATTTGCTGGATGACTGTAATAATTTATTTATCGCTTTTGAATGCTTGATAAAGCTCGAACACAACATAATCAAAAATACAATAAATAGGGTGGATTAAAACTGAATAAGAAAAGAATGAAACTTTTAACTTGGCCTAATGAAAAATAGATAACATCATCGTGACTCGGAATCTCTACTTGAGGTATGGTCCACCACCCGATGGGGAAATTATACCAAAATTTCCCGATTGAGCTGAATCGGGTGGCGACTCTATTTTAAGTATGGGATTTTAATCTCGTATCTTTTGGACATTAAAATGTGCAAAACTACTTTCACAATCACCATCACGCATATACTTTTCGGAGATCGGTCCTCCGGCCCAGCTTCACAACCCGTTTAAAAGGTCGTCTGCTCACAGTGGCAACTCTGCTGGGGACTTGTCTCTTTAAACTTGAAATTAACAATTTTTAATAAGTTTAAAGGATTTTGATGATGTATTGAAATCACTGGCCAAATTAAAACTTCATTCTTTTTTATGACATTTTATCCCTATGAGTGTAGATAGTTCAGTAATATTAGGTGCCCTATTTTACCCTAGAAGCTCAAGAAAGTATCACGCATGCTCTATTTGGAACTGAGGATGCCTAGTAGGTGGATCACTCATTTTAACCAACACGTAAACTCCTACGGTCGCACCTATTTGGGGAGTGGTTGAGTAACATGGAATCAAGGTAAATGAGAACCTTCTACATCAACACTCTATACCAAAGCCACGTTAGAAAAAAGACTTAGCACTTCATTCCCTTAGGATTACCAAAATAATGAAAATAATTGGGATGCACTTCTTTTGCCATTTTTGGTGAAGAACCTAAACTCTATCCTTTCCAAAGAGGCATTATGCGGGTGTCATTAGGTTAGAAGAGGGACACTTTGTGTGCTATATGATACGTGCTTATGCATCACCCATGCATCGGCTTCAGGAGCCAAAAACTTAATCAACTTACCTTTACCAATCTCCACTCATGGAAGAGGTTTAGCAACATCCGTGGGACTTCTTTTGTACCCCCGTTGAGTCACAACATATCACTATATGTGACGAGGGGTATGAATGTCCCAAGTATGTTAGAGGGATAAGACATCGCATCATGACATTACCCTTATATCGCAACCATCCTCGCGAGCATATCATGCATCGCTTCCCAAAAATAAAAGGCATGCATACATCCATACCACTTATGACCCACTCTTGGTCTAACCTACAATTCATGATTCCGAGCAGTCTGCTTTTTGATCCATTCTTCACATCAAGCCACACAACGATGATGACACTACCCTGCCTAATAAATAGACCGTTTCTACCTCTACCTCTGGAGTAGCTCATCCACCATCTCTTGACTCTGACATTGCCGCTGCCATAGCCCAATTTATCAGTTCAGATCTCTTTAAAACATTATGGAGGAACATATTCGAGCAACTGTCTAAGAAGCTATTAGACAAGCCCTGGAAGACAAGAATTCTGATCGGGTTCTAGAATCAAGTATTCAGGCTCAGGATCAGAATGGATTCGTTTAGAATGGTTCGGTTCAAGTTCTATCCTGTCTGAGAGGGGCACGACCACTTTAATTTGCTCAACTTCCAGTTCAGTCAGCTTTGACCCAATCTCAGCCAAGCATATTCCAATTCAGTCAAACCCCAAGCCATCTTCAAACTTCAGCAACCCCTCCAGTCTTCTCTTTTTCAACACAAAACCCAAGGCCTCTAGCCAAAAGCTTAATTCTCCCCCCATCTTTCAATGGTTTTACTTACCAACTCTCGGCTTCTTCCAGTGGTTTTCCCCAACCTAAAGTGCCTCCATCGCTTTTCACTCCCAGTCCTCCTCGATTTATCATAACACCTCGAGGAACAACTTACCCTCAAAATCCTTTCAATACCCAACTAGTGTCCCATCCTTATCTTGAGTTACCTCTACCTCCTCCATATGGCCAGTTTGGAGTTCACGACCAGGTCACGCAATCTCTGGGCGTGACATCTACAGTTAAAGCACTCACTTATCAGTCAACAGTCCCCCGATCTAGCGACCAAGTCATGCAATCTCCGAGCATGACACCTAAAGTTAAAGCTCTCCTGCAATCGCCTTTATTTAGTAACTCTAAACAGAGGAAAGAAGCCCAATATTCAGTTCTTCCCTTTTCTTCCCATGGCTTGTCCCATACGTTGGTCACTCCTAACAACTTATGCTACCCGCATCCACGACACCTACTCATTTTAGTGTCACACCTAAAGGGGCTACCTACCCCCAAGACCTGTTCACTTCCCAACCGAACCTTTGTGAGGGAGCTAAACAATCTCAGCCATATAAAGTGCAAGGAAACATTCCCTCCTCATACTACCAGATCATGCAACCTCCAGGCATGTTACCCAAAGTTGAATCCTTCTTATGTCAATTGGTGGCAGCTAATCATGATCAAAAAGAGGGGGAACTTCAAAGAAATGAAGGTCAGGTTTCCCAGAACTCTAGCATGCATCGATCTGTATGCTATGATAGATTAGGCACATCCTCATCTTGGGTCAGGATGAATAAAGGGACCTCTCAAAAATTGGCACCCTCTACCACAATCGACCCATGCAATGTCCTCGTAAGCAATATAAACCCATGAAAGCTACCACTTAATGTAATTTTCACCTGATTGAGAGAGGTTGGCCTTCTTAAATCCCTTCATGACTACAAACCCCCCGAAAATATGAAAGAAAAAGTTTTTGTGGATATCATGTCCTGCCGGGTCACCGTACTAATGAATGTAAGACTCAAGTTCATGCTATCTTCCATTTGGTGAGGGAAAAGAAAATTGTTAAACCCCGAAAGAGTGCCTAGCACTATGAATTTCCCCTTCTCGGAGTTCTACAACTAGATAGAAATGACCAATTCTGGCTTACTTAAATAGGGAAATGGGCCGCAAGAACTCATCAAGTTCATCTGCTCCAAAGGCAAGGTCAAAGGAAAGGGAAAGTTGTACTCCGACAACGAAGACGAGAAACCAAATGATGAAGAGGTCAAAGAGGCTATCGCCGCAATGTGTAAGGCCATGATAGTTCTAACAAAGAAAGGGTGGAAGCATAAAAAAAGGTGAAGCAGAGAGCCTATTAGCCAAAACCATAAAACAGATCACCGGGGTTCTCGTCAAGGGGGCAAGTCAAGTGAAAGACATCTCATCAGCCACCGAGCAGCATGAGACTCTAGATTTTGACTGGGATGACACATTGATGGAACCTACTGAGGATGGTCTCATCGCCAATATCAACAACGAAGACCCTCCGCCTGTGGAGGATGATATGCTTTGATGTATAATCTTTTCTTTATGCTTTCATTTTGAATAATTCTACCTTTGAACTTTTAGCTCCATCAGCAACCTTCATTTTGTTTGCTTGTTTCATTTTTTGCCTAATTGATCCATGCATTCATATGATCATACACATGACATTTTTAGTATTCGAGATACTTTATTGCATGAAATTTATTCGAGTATAAATGGAATCTCTCAAGTGGTAACCATTTCCAATTATTTAACTCCTGTTAAAAAGAAATGCGAGATAACAAAAGTGCTTAAAGATCATGATAACGCTTACGCTTGGTCATACAAAGATATGCTCAAAATAGGCCACCAAATTTCCAAGCATTCCATCCCTAAAGGTACCAAGTAAAATCGAACAGAAGCTTCACCATTTGCGACCACTGTACGGAAAACCTCAGGATTGGGCAAGTGGTCTATTTTGTTACCGAAATCAAATTGCCAAATGCATTGCTAAGGTGAAAAGGTGCCATCAATATCAGATTCACGAGGATGTGTGGCACCTTCCTTTCATTGAGCTTCATAGTTTCGCTACTCTTTAGCCATGCTTATCATAAAGGATCAGTAGGATCGACAAGATTTAACCATCATCGACTCATGGACATAAGCTTATTGAAGTGGACGTGAGATGCTTATCAAAATAGCCAAGAGTTGAATCCAACACTAGTCCAGGGTCGAATTCAAAAGGGAGCATCTCCTTGGCTTGATACTAGCCATCTCGTCATATCACCTCGAATAACAAAGTTCTACTTCAAGGGGCAATTTCTAAATTAATCAGGGGATATGTAATTGAATGCTACAAACCTTCTATGCACAAACCATAGGCTAAATGAGCAGTCAAAGTGGCAAATAAGCTAATCAAGAAAAAAAGAGAGGAAGGCACTTCCCAAGATGATGAAAGCCTATAGAGGTCGGGTTGAAAAACTGCCATTCACCATTAGAACTCTACATAAACATCAAAGCTCCCTCAAGGCCAACTACTTGCAATGTGGCCACCCGAAAGCAAAGTAAGGTTACCCGATGTTGCTTTAAAGGTCAGAATGGATCGAGCAATTCAGTGTGATAGTCGAAGGACACTAAGGGCCTTAGACAATCTACAAAAGCATGACCCAGCGTGTGACAGTAAGGCAAATGCCGAATGTTCTCTCCAAGAGTCAGTGAACCGATGCTGGTGCAGCTAGAACTTTCCAACACTGACACCGAGAAGAAGTTCAGATTGAATTAGAAAAGTCGTTGTGTGTTTTAAAGAAGGTACTAAATAAATAAGGCAATCAAGATCATTAGCATGGGCAAGAGCATGTTCATCGACCTAGTCAATCAAGGCAGGCTCAAGAATTATCAGATCTAAATGAAAAGAAATAAATCAGAAAAGCGGCACATAAAAAAACATATATGATAAAGCACCTGTCGTTTGGTCTTCTACCGCTAGGCAAAAAATTAAGGTGACACCCGACGGTTGGTATTCTACAAACCAGCCGCGCAAAAATTAGGGTATCTCTTCACAAAATTGCCCGCTGAACCGAAAACTCGAAAAGGGAGGTCTAGGCAAAAATTAGGGCATGAGAGAAAAACAGCAGTGTTTTAAAAATCGGGCTAGGCGGCACCTAGGCGGGATTTTTCATAACACCGCCGCAATTTTAGGTAGTCGGGCGGTCCTAGGCGGTTGACTGATTTAGGCGGGGCTAGGCGGTCCAAGGTGGGGCTAGGCAGGTCTAGGCGAGGGTTTTATTTTAAAAATTGGCCTAGGCGGACTGTCTAGGCGGTGCCTAAGCGGGATTTTTCAAAACACTATTATTAAAACATGCTTTAAATTGTATTTTTTTATATTTAATATTATTATAATTTATTTTTTAGTTGAATATATATTTTTATATATTAAAAAATATTTTAAAAATAAAAAATACAAATTCGCCTAGATCCCGCCTAGGTTCCGCCTAGGCCCTGCCCAGGCCCCAGCTAGGTGTTTTGAACCTTCGACCGCCCGACTAGCGCCTAGCGCTTTTTAAAACATTGAATAATAGTAAGACATTAACTTGAAAATCTGTAAAGGCTGGTTAACACCAGGAGTTCGATTAATGGAAATGGTTACCAACATATTGTACTCCGATTAAATTCATTCACTAAAAGTGTCTTTCGTACTGAAATCTTCATGATTGTGATTGTATGAATGCCTGGCAGCCAAATTTTGGAAACATCGCAAGTAAACTTAATGGTGGGTACTCAGAGCTCATCCATATAAGTGTACAATAATTCAACATCTAAAAGACAAATAAATCCGGATAGACTGAAAACATCTAGGTCTATACAAAAGTCAGAAATAAGTCTGCTGGATTGAAAACCCAAAAAGGGCGGTCCAGGAAAAAATAAAGGAAAAAAAGAACAAAAAAAAGAGAGAAAAGAACAAAGACAAAAAAAGATAGGCTGAAAATCCGAAAAGGACGATTTATGCAAGAAGCATGTCTGCTTGATTGAAAACCTGAAAGGACGGTCCAAGAAAAAGTTAAGACAAGGTTCGATAGCCCATCACACTGATCGGGTTTATGCAAAAATTAGAACCAGGAAATATAAGAAAGACGAATGCACATGTCACACCAAATTCTCTCACCGCCATGCATACGCACATCAAGAAAATTTTGAGACTATCCTCATCATATTCCCACTCCAGCCTTGCCTATGAATGCTTCTCGCAAGCAGACGAAGGCCCAACTTCTACCAATCATCCTTGATAGGATCCATCAGTAGTGATAGCGTCCTCTGTGTTATAATCTAGGGTCACAAATGAAGTACCCTATCCTTATCTCTCGTTGACTTGGTTTAGCCAGCAAATGTCGAGCATTAGAAGTCAATGACCTAATCTGCTTAGAATCGGACATTAACCATGATCTAAATTTTGATCAAACCTTGAACTGGAGTCAAACTCGGACCCAATCCCATCGTCGTAGTCCTCCTTAAGGAATTCCACTTCCAGCACACAAACCTACTTGGTCACTATAAATGCATCATTTGCCCTTTCAGTGTGATTCAACAGAAGACCACATAATCATGCATCTTCAATGCATACATGTTATGCATATACCCTTGCATTTTCTATTTTTGAGAATATCTAAAATACAATTATCGAGGCATGAACGCTAGGGGCATAACCACGAGCACGTCAATCAAGCTCAACCTCGTAATAATCCTAACACCCATCAATCAACAAGAGGCACTTAGAAGGGGCACAATTCTCCCCAACCACTTGGGATCATCTACCGATGAAAAAGGAACATCAAGGATCACGCTCAAGATGGTTCAGACAATCCGTCAAACCTCCGCTATAACTCCTCCGGTCCCCTTAGAAATTCTAACTCAATTCAAGATTCATACTTCCGCTTTTATTGTTAATTAAAGGGGCAAATTTTTTCTCTCTATATACTCAATTGAACAATAAAAATGCAATTCACGCTTTAGGCTAACTTCTCTACTTTGTCTTAATGTAGGTTGAGGATGGTCACATGCTCTTCCCCGATCGAGACTCAAGTCTAATGGCATCATGTATTGATCAAAAGATGGCTAAGGGAAAATACTCAAACACAAGGATCAACCAGTTATCCAACGATTACCGGTAATAGTCACCCTTACTCAATGCAAAAGGCATTGGGAAATCACTCCCATCTTCCCTCGGGATATCACTCCTATTAAGGCATTGGGAAATCACTCCCATCTTCTCTTGAGATATCACTCCCATCATCGCTCGCGAAATCGCTCCCATCATCGCTCGGGATATCGCTCCTAAACAACTCCCATCTTTCCTCAGGATATCACACCCATCATCGCCTGGGATGTCATTCCCATCACCGCTAGGGGTATTAAACCCCCCTTCACTTGGGACATCGTTCCCACCTCCTTTGGCAGGGACATCACTCCCTATCTTTGATCGAGACATCATTCCCACATTCACTCGGGATAACGCTTCCCACTTTCACTCAATATATTTTTCCCTCATGCTCTCGGGATATCGCTTCCCACCTTGTCTAGGGGCATTGAACCCATCTTCGATCGGGACATCATTCCCATATTCGCCCGGGATAAAGCTTTCCACTTTTGCTCAGGACATCATTCCCTCATGCTTTGAGGATATCGCTTCCCACCTTTACCAGAGGTATTAATCCCCACATTCGCTCGGGACACTATTCTTACCTTCACTTGGGGCATTGCTCCTAACTTTGTAAGGGGCATCGATCCCACCTTCACTACACATCTATCTAAACTCGGTCAACTGGTCAAGCGAACCACGTGGCATCCCTTGCCGGTGATAGCATGGCCATATCGTTAGTATCAAACTACCAACAACGGCTTCAAACGCCTTCACAACTTTTCCCGGATTCAATGAATTTTTACAATGATTCCTTATTAACCTGAGATTCCTAAACCTTTCGCATTTTCAACATCATGTCAAGCCACGCAAGACCAATCCGGCTCTTCAAACCCCTTCTTGGCAAAAGACCAATCTGGCTCTTTGGACCCTTCTTGGCATAAGACCAATCCGGATCTTCAAGCCCTCGGCACTTCAGGACTTCTAAGACCCTCATATTTTTAATCATCATGTTTTTACTATTAATCAAAGGGGCATAAATATTTTTATTCACAAAATCGATCAAGCAGTAAAAACATCGTCTAAAAATCTATCTAATCTTATTTCACTTATCACTCATTGTAGGTACAACCGCAAGGGGCAAGCTAAATATCCTCATTTAGGCCACCGCCCATACCGAACGCCAACTGAAGGTCTTGATATCGTCCCTATACATGTCATCCTTTGGGCTTACCCCTAGAATGCCAACTGAAGGTCCTGATACAGTGCATTTACATGTCATCCTCTGGGTTCACCCCTAGAACGCCAACTGAAGGTCTTGATACAGTCCATGTACATGTCATCCTTTGGGTTCACCCCTGGAACATCAATTGAAGGTTCTAATATAGTCTCTATACATGTCATCCTTTGGGTTCACCCCTGGAATGCCAACTAAAGGTCCTGATATAGTCCTTATACATGTCATCCTTTCGGTTCACCCCTGGAATGCCAACTGAGGTCGTGATATAGTCCCTATACGTGTCATCCTTTGGGTTCACCCCTGGAACACCAATTGAAGGTCATGATACAGTCTCTGTACATGTCATCCCTTGGGTTCACCCCTAGAATGCCAACTGAAGGTGTTGATATAGTCCCTGTACATGTCATCCTCTGGGTTTACCCCTGGAAAGCCAACTAAAGGTCCTAATACCGTCTCCATACATGTCATTATTGGTCCCTATGAGGGTCTATGTAAGGTCAAAGGGGGGTGAATGACCCTTTTTTTACGGAATAAACAGGCTTTAAAAAGTTTTATTGTAGCGTGTTTGATTATGATCCAGATGATGTAGTTATGATAATATAATGCAATAAATAAAGAGTTAAAGAAATCAAACACAAAGAATTTTATCCTAGTTTGACCCCGCCTACTTCAGTCCGTAAAGTTTCCTTCCTTCGAGCTTTTTCACTAGTGGATTCCTTTCTAACTGGCAGAAATCAAGCCTTACAACTTGTCTCTGGATGGTAACCCTTCCGGATGTAGGATATAGTACTAGAATCACCAACTCCTAGCTGAGTCTTTTAGTCTTTAGTACGATATACTATTTAGACTTCTACCCGAATCTAAGCTAAGTCCTACAGGGAGTTCCCACTCAAAGCACCAACTTTAAGTTGTATCCCAATCTCACAACTCACCCAAGTTGGAGATCCTTACACTCTTATTTCCATAAAGGTTTTGGTTTTGGATTTCTTTAAGTTTATAGCTTACCTAGGAATCCTTATAATAGATTTGGCTTAATTTGATTCTTGGAGGGATTGTAACCGATTGAATGCTTGTTCTTTGTTACTTAATTTTGTAAATCAAATAACCCACCTTCTCATTTGGTGAAGCTTCCCTTTTATAGGCTTTTATCATAAATGTAGCCGTTGTGGGTTGTTGAGCTTGCATTAAATCTTCACCCTTGATCAGGTTGTATGTGGCGCTTTCGGAGCCATTGATTAATCTGTTAGACTCAATTTTGACCCTTTTGAATTCTTGGGATTGAGACTAAAAAGTTGTTAGTGATCGTTTTCCTTGGCTTTTTGTGATGCACATACTTTTAGCCAGTGGTCCATTCCGTGTGCTCCATGCGCCTTTCCTATTAGTCTAGGTTAAAAAGGTTATTACCTTTTTTTTCTTTCTATTGTTAGCTTTTTGTCCATTTCTTGGAAAGGGATATTTGATGATAGCTAAGACCAAATAGGGGGAGGGAATTATTTTGAAATCATTCCCTTTATCATGAATGGAATCTTTCGGATATCTTCAAATTTATCCAATCCGGATGAAGCTTCAATCAGTCTGTCTTTCGAATGCTGTTGTAGGGAAAGTTAGCAGTTTGTTTCCTTTCTAAACTCTGACCGGATGATAATCTACTTATGCTTAAGTAATAGTCTTTACTTGAAAGCTTATCTTGGACTTGATGAAAACTTGGTTGTTCGGATATAATGACTTAAGTTTTATTGTACTTGGGTCTTATTATATTTAGTTATCCGGGTTTTTCTTAGGTTTTGTTTACTTCAAACTTAATCTGGTTTGTTTTGTGTTCCGAATCATTGTTTCCCAACAATCTCCCCTATTTGATGTAAACAAAAACCTAAGTCAACTAAGCATAATAAAGGGGTATATGATCTAAGTATGATTTTTGATACTTAGTCATTTATAATTACTCCCCCATAATTCTAGCATCCTAACTCCCCCAACATATTTCAGTTCTAAGTTCTAAGTCTGTTTTAGTACAATTATAGATTGTACTTTAGAAGCAATATTTTGATAATTAGATTGTTTTACTATTTATACTTCTGGTGTTAACAATAGTTAACATTAATGAAGTTCTGGATTACAAAGTACAGAAATATGAAATAGCGAATCTAGCTATTAAAAAAAATTATAAGTATAATAGCTAATCTAATTCCTTCCGGATGGCCCTCCTTCCTTTTCCTTTCCTTTGTCGGATCCAGATCCTTGTTGACTTTATAGACTCTTCTCCCCCTTTTTATTTCCAGCTTGGGGACCTATCACCATATAAGTTCTATTATCCCAAGCTGCTTGCCATGCATTGGAATAAATAGTATAGTCAGCATTACCGTTGGTCCTTTTAGCAATAATTTTATCAACCATTAGAGGAGTAAGGTGGTAGGGCTGGATGGTCTTCTTCAATTGATCATAGGATTATTTGATGGATGGATAAATGCGTAAGATAAACTTTTGATCCTTTTTATCATAGTAAGGGAAGAGTACCTTAAGGAGAGTTGTCATTCCCTTTTGACCAAAGAGGCCGGAGTCTCCAATGGCTTGGACTAAGTTATGGAAGACTGGAAGGAGTTGGCTTTCCAAAATTGAGGGAGCGGAGTCTAGATAAAGAGAGGTTACTGATTCTAGTTTGGAGCAGGGTTATTTCTTCACTTATCCCTTTCCGAATACTATGAATGTTGCTATTTACTATGTCAATTTCTTTGCACACAGCATCCCTGGCTCGCTCAATTACTACATCTTGGCCATTTAGTTGTCCACATATGTCTTGTACAATATTGGCAGCATGAGCAGTGAGTGCTTTAGGCAGGTCATCGTTAAAGAATTTTGTCAATTTATCCAGGATGGTCTGTTATTGTTCAGTTAAGCGCGGGAGAGCAGTTTTATCTTCTTTCTCAGACATGAATTTTGATAAGTTTTCAAACTTTGTGTCTATGTACTCGTTTATTTCTGTTGATAGCCCAAGGAAGAGGATATGATTTTGTCCAAGACTGAGCCACAATTATTTGACGCTAGAGTATTGGCTTGATTTGCAGTCCAGTTGGTTGAAGAGATGCTTTCCTTTATCTCCTTAAGAATTGGATTTACTTGGGACACGGATGCTTCTGCCACAACCCCTAGAGAGGGAAACTCTTTCACTTTCTCCGTAATCTTCTCCAATTTCCTTTTTATCTCCCCCAATTCAGCTTTTAAGTCCAGAGTCTAGAATTCATCCAGAAGCAATTTCTCAACCACCTGTAAATGCCTATAGATGTTCTAGAGACTCTGTTTACATACCCTTCCTCACTCTCTTCAAGAATAGTTTCTTGGAGTAACTTAAGTGCGGCAGATACTTTCACTTTTTTTGTATTACCAGCTGGAATTTTAATTGGACTTGCTGCTTAAAGAGGTTTATCTCCAGATGAGCCGGATGAATCATCTTCGGAGCTAGAACTGATTCCGGAGGGATCACTATTTTCTTCTTTATCTCTCTCTTCCAAGCTTAAGGGATCCTTGTCTTCTTTGCTTTCATCCGACAGTTCCTACGGACTGGCCTCGCCCCGTGAGTCCACTTTAGAAGTGTGCTCCTCAAAACTCAGACCAAGTCCCTCCATCGGAATGATATTATCCGGGTTAGGCACTTGTTCCTTAGACACATTTGGAGATGCAGTGTCTAAGTTGTCCTTATTTATAAATGCTGTAATATCACCAGCAGCAGAATCAGCACAAACATTCAAAGGAACAATGGTTGAGGTTACCTCATTCATTAGCAATGGGAATGTTTGAGTCTGCATTTCTCAATTCACTTCCTCTCACCTTAACCCCAGATGACAGGAAATGTCCTCTATCACCCCTTTAAGTGCCTTTTTAGGACTTATAATAGCTTCTCCATGCGCATTGGTAATGTCCTTAATGCCCTCTATATGTGCCTTAACAAGACTTCATTTTGATGCCAACTTCTGGATTTAGCAAATTCTCCGAAAGAGGTTCTTTAATGGCTTATAAGTTGAATGATACAGACTCTAGAATTTTTGACAGTTGAGCTAGGGCATTGAGGTCTATGAGGATAGGTGTAGCAAAAGATCCTCCGGGTCCTTATATGGCTTGGTTGTTTATCCGGTAATTATGCCATAGATGTCATCATCTCTTCATACTGTGGATCCTCCGGAAGGATATCCTTATTAGCTCCGGGAACATTTTTGCCTTCTAAATTTTTGGCCTTAGCCAACTCTTCCATGACAACCCTCTTTACAGCATCTTCATCAATTGCAATGGCAGTTGCCTTTTTAGTTGTCTTCTTTTTATGTTTCTGAGCTTTCATTGCTTCATTAAAAGTGCACCCCTTTCGGGTGAATTACTTCTTTGGCATTGGCATTTCATCCTCTATTTCCTCCTCATCAGACCCATTCCCTTCTGTCAGCAAATCTGATATTTTTTCTCTTTTGCCCTTTCTGATAGCCCTTTCTTACTATAGCAGCAGCTACTGCAATTGACTCTCTTACTTCTGGATCACAAACTGGTCTTTTCAATTTATTAGCTGCCTTGATCAGTCTTCCCCTTGATTGTGGCTTTACTAGAGATTCGTTAAGCAGCTTGGTGATTGTTTGGGTATCTTCATTTTCTTCTTCATCCACTGGAACCAAGGCCAATTCCTCCTTTGTCTTAGGCCTGGATGTTCTGGCCTTTTTAGGTACCAGACCACTTGCTTCCGAAATCTTAGATTTAGGAAGTTCCTCTACATAATTGGCTTTCCACTGACACTATTAAAACTGGTGAGATTGATGTTATTGGCTTGAAGAATCCGGGTGATCAGAGCACCATGGAAATTTATGTGATGCTTCAGAAAATGGATTAGCAATACTGGTATATTTACTTCTCTGCATCCTGCCCAATGCTATAACAGACAGTGCTGGAAGGAAGACACTGTGGTTAATGAGCCCTTCCAGATCAGGACTAACTTTGTTTGCACATGCTGAAGGTATCTTGGGATTTGGGGCTAGTACGTTGAGAATTTATCCCCAAACTACCTCTCTAGAAGCCACATCTCTGGATCATACCTCACTTTGGTCTCATCTCCATCCACCCTCATCAAGACTCCATTATTCTTCATATTCAAGGAGTTTTCAAAGAAATCCCGAGTGATAGTAATGTCTTTTCCTTGAACCTTAGTTCACAGGGCGTCAAATTTCTTATTTGCTCACAGATTATCATAGAATTCCCGGACCAATTCTGGGTAAGTTTGGTAGTTTATTTTTAGGAGGTCTATTAGGTAATGATCCTTAAATAGCTGGGAGTAAGGATCAGTTTCAAAGAGGAAATTATCTCCCAAATATATTTAGGGATAACAGATTCAAAGGGTTTACAGTCCATTGGGATGAAATCTTTGTCTTTTAAATCAGATTCTGAGAAGATATTTTAGGTAGAAAGCATCATGGGTCTAGCTTCAGTCATGATTGCAGCCATTTTAGAGAGTAAGAAGAAATTTAGGGTTCTGGGTTTTTAAATTTATAGAGTAATAGTACTTAGTTGCTCACGCGAGGAAGAAAAGGAATTTTGAGGGGTTTATATAGAATTTTCAAAGTGAGGGTATTTTGGTAATCTGGACGCCGGTAATTTGGCTGGATTGATGACATGGCAACCGAATTTTTAAAGGAGAGGTAAATTCAGTTTAATCGGAGAATAGGAACGGCTTATTTTAAAAATAAACTGTCAAATTTACATCCCCTATAACAGCCAATAGAAGTTTGAAATTCAAAAAGTAACTGTTACCTTTATGCCCTTTTACTGCCATTTATCATTCCTGTCTGCTGACATGGCATTTTTCCAGAATAGATTTCTCTTCAATGCTTCTTCTCTTTCTGGATTAATTTTGTCTTGCCAAGTATCCGGCTTGATTTCAAGCTGTCTTCTGGATTAATCTCTAAATTGGATTAGACATTCCAATTGACTCCCTCAGCTTCCCAATTTGATCTTTACTCAGTGGCTTAGTAAAGATATATGCTCTTTGCTCATTGGTTAGAATGTACCCCAATGCAACATCCTTTTTCATCACATAATCCCTGATGAAATGATGCCTTATGTTGATATGCTTCATCCTGCTATGGAACACTGGATTCTTTGACACATCAATAGCACTTTTGTTATCACACATAACATCCACACATCTGGATTGAACTCCATAATCTTTAAGTTGTTGCTTGATCTAGAGGAGTTGAGCTACACAACTTCCAGCTGCCATGTATTTAGCTTCTGTTGTAGGTAAGGCAATTGAAGTTTACTTCTTGCTGTACCATAAAACTAAGCAATCTCCAAGGAAGTGACAACCTCTAGATGTACTTTTTCTCTCAAGAGTGTCTTTGCCATAATCTGCATCAGTGAACCCTTGGAGTGTGAAATCTCCATTAGTAGGATACCATAAACCAACTTCAGTGGTTCCTAAGAGGTATTTGAGAATCCTTTTTACTGCTTTGAGATGAGAATCCTTAGGATTGGCTTAATATCTTGCACAATAACAGACTGCATAATGTATGTTAGGCCTGCTAGTTATCAAGTATAGGAGTAAGCCAATTATCCCTCTATAGAGCTGCTGATCAATATCTTCTCCTCCACAATCCTTGGATAGGACTGTATCTGATCCCATTGGAGTGGATATAGGTTTGCTCTTGTCCATTTCAAAATTCTTCAAGATTTCCTTGGTGTATTTTAACTAGTTAATAAAAATCCCATCCGAACTTTGCTTGATTTGTAGACCGAGGAAGAAATTGAGTTCTCCCATCATAGACATCTCAAATTCCTTTTGTATTTGAGAGCTGAATTCCTCACACATCTTTTCATCAGTTGCTCCAAATATGATATCATCTACATAAATTTGGACTAAGATGATATCATTTTTTTCTTTTTGATGAAAAGTGTGGTGTCTACCTTGCCTCTGATATATCCTTTGGATATAAGAAATGAGGTTAATCTTTCATACAAAGCTCTAGGTGCCTACTTTAATCCATAGAGAGCCTTTTTTAGCATGTACACATGATCCGGATGCTTTGGATCTTCAAATCCGGGTGGTTGCTTAACATAGACTTCTTCTTGGATAACACCATTAAGAAATGCACTTTTGACATCCATTTGGTATAGTGTGAACCCCATGAATGATGCAAAAGCACATAGAATCCGGATTGCTTCTAGCCTTGCTACAGGTCCAAAGGTTTCTTTAAAGTCAATCCCTTCTTGTTGATTGTAGCCTTGGGCAACCAGTCTTACCTTGTTTCTCACCACAACTCCGGATTAGTCAAGCTTATTTTGGAACACCCACTTATTGCCAATGATTGATTTTCCTTTAGGAGGTGATACTAGATCCCCTACATCGTTTCTGGTGAATTGATCTAGCTTTTCCTGCATTGCTATCATCCAACTCTCATCTTCTTCAGCATCTTGAAATTTTGTTGGCTTGATGGGAGAGATAAAAGCAGCATGGCTCATTATCCTATTGAGATGACCTCTGGTTCTTATTGGATTCTAAACATCATCCAGAATATTATTAATGGAATGATCTATGTGTGTTTGGATCTCCCTTTATAGGCTTTCATGTTGAACTGGGACTTGCCCCACTTCAGCTTCAACCACTCCTTCTTGCCCCTCATTGAAGTCAATCTCCTGTGGGTTGAGATTAAATAGTTGTACTTCTGGATCAAAAGATATTCCTTCATCTTCCTCTTTGTACTTCTTGATTTGGAATGATTCAGGAATTCCTGATTCCTTCTTTTCTCCAGATTTTTAGCTTCTTGAACTGGATCTTCCGAAGTTGAACCTCTTTTACCTGCATGATTACTTAATAAAATTTATATGTATTGACTCCACCACAGTTTGGGTTTATTTATTGAAGACTCTATAAGCCTTACTATGTGTTGAGTAGCCAAGAAAAATTGCACCATCAGATTTAGGATCAAATTTTCCTAGTAGCTCTCTATCATTAAGGATGTAGCATTTACATCCAAATGCTTTAAAATACCCAATTTTGGGTTTTCTTCCCTTCCAGATTTTATATAGGGTCTTTTATATGGTAAACATTTTGGCAAACAATTTTATTGAGCATTGTTCTAGCCATCTCAACTATGGTCCTGTTCTTTCTCTCAATAGCTCCATTCTGTTGAGGAGTGTGAGGGGTAGATAAGTTATGTACAATGCCCTTGGAGTTACAAATTCAGCAAACTGCCAATTTTTGAACTCTCCACCATTGTCACTCCTGATGCGTGCAATGCTTATACCCTATTCTACTTCTATCCGGATGAATGATTTTAAGAATTGGTTAAAGGCCTCATCTTTGCTTGCTAGCAAGAGCACCCAGGTATATCGAGAATAATCATCCATAATGACCATGGTGTATTCTCTTCTACCTAAACTCAATGGTTTGATTGGACCAAAGAGATCAATATGCAAGAGCTCAAGTATTCTTTTAGAATGAATGTATAAGATGGAAGGGAAACTTTTCTTATGTTGTTTACCTAATTGACATGCATTGCATAGATGATCCTTATTAAAAGCAACCTTAGGCAAGCCCACTACTAATTCCTTTTTGGGTAGTTTGGATAGGAGGTTCATGATGACATGTCCTAACCTCCGGCGCCATAGCCATGATTCTTCTTCTTTAGACACCAAGCAGATATTCTTTTTATCATTTTTAATGTTTAAAGAATAGACATTATTTACTTCAGGTGCATAAAGAATGAGTTGGTTGGACTTACTATCATAGATTGAGCAGCCTCCGGAATTAAATGTGATTTTCTTCCTTTGTCACAAAGTTAGGCCACACTTAACAAGTTGAATTTCAGTCCATCAACCAGTGAGACATCTTTTATCTTTAATTCAGATCCAATGGTTCCATGACTAATGATCTGTCCCTTTTGATTGTCTTCAAAGCTTACTTTGCCTCCCTTCTTACGAGTCAATATGATGAAGGCCTTCTCATCACCTGTCATGTGCCTTGAGCATCCACTATCAATGTACCAAGTGTGTTGATTTATTATGGATCTAAGGCATACCTGTAAAATAGATCAAGTGGGTTTGGATACCCAATCAGATTTAGGTCCTCTCGGGTTAACAACCATCTCAGGCCAAGGGTAAACATCATAATAACCATTTTTTAATCTACACAATTTAGTAATATGATTGTTTTTCCTACAAAACCTACACCCTACAATGGATCTATTTTGTTCCTGCTTCTTTTTTATCTTTTCAAGATCTTTCTTCCCATAGCTCCCTCTATATCCAGCTTCTTGTACACTGGTGGATGGTCCGGAGTGTATCCGGAAGCTGGTTGGAGGTGCGATTTCAGCTGCACAATTTCTTCTTTGTTTGGTAGGTTGTTGGTTGTAAGCCACCTTAGCCTTTCCATTTTGAGCAGCAGTATATCTTTGGGCTTGTGGTTGTCTGCTGACCTCTTTCATCCTTTGATTAAGGGACTTTTGGGTTGATCAGGAAGATGATGATCTCTTCTTAGAGCTTTTTCTTTTGGCCTCTTCCTGGACACTTTCTTTAATAGATTGATTTCTCTATCTAGTCCCATTACATTTGCATTTAGAATCTGGACTTGATTCCTCAGGAAGTTTTCTTCCACAACATCAACATGCTTGGTTGCTCTAATCAGATCGATGTCTTATGCCATTACTTCAGCATCATCTGCTAACTCTATCATTGCTCTCTTGAGAGACTTGATTGCTTTTGCATTCTTCTTTACACTCTTGATTACAATAGACAGAGCTCTAGCAAGGTCAAAATTAGAAGCAAAATTAAAACAAGAATTTACCTCAGTGTTTGCTGTTTCTTATTCTAATTCTTTAATTTGCATTGTTTCTTACTTAGAAGCATTCCTTTCGGATTGCTCTACTTTCAGATCAGTCAGTGCCATGAATACATAGTTGGCAGTCTCTTCTTCTTCTGTTGAAGATGAGTTGCTACTTTCTTCACTATTGCTCCAGGTAGCTACCATTGCCTTCTTTTTGAACTTCTTAGTTCTTTTAAGCTTGGGATATTTTGTTCTGAAATGGCCTTTTTCTCCACATTCAAAATAGGCAGCTTCTTTTTCTGGATCCTTCTTTTCTTCCTGATTGTTTCTAGGTCTGTCCCTTCTGGATGTGCCTTCTTTTGATTTTTGGGATTCATACTTTCTTAATTTTCTTCTATCTTTCTTTTGTATGAATCTATTGAGTTTTTTGGTCAATAGAGCAAGTTGATCTTTGGTGCTCAGAGATTCAGTGATTTACTCTTCTTCTCCGGATGAGGCTGATCCGGTGGATTCTGCCTTAAGGGCAATGGCTTTCTTCTTCTCCTCAGGCTTCTTTTCTTGTTCGCTATATCTCTCCAAGGATAACTCTTGGGTTAATATATTTCTAATGAGCTCATCATAACTATAGAAATTTAAGTCATGAGCTTCCTCAATGGCAGTTTTCTTATTATCCCATTCCTTGGTGAGACTCTGGAGTACCTTCTTTACCATATCTACTTTAGAGATTTCTTTTTCGAGCCTCTTCATCTCATTTACTAGATTGGTATATCTAGTGTTCATGCTATTGATTGATTCTTTTGGCTCTATTTTGAAGGTTTCAAGCTTTTGCTGGAGTAGATCAAGCTTAGCTTCTCTAACTTTGTTATTTCCTTCATAGGTTACTTTCAGCTTTTCTAAAATTTCCTTTTCAGTCTCACATCCAGATATCCTGTTAAATTTAGCTGCACTAAGGGCACAATAAAGCATGTTAATAGTATTTACGTTTTCACACAACTTTTTAAAATCATTCTCATCCCACATACTTGATGGCTTTCAGGTAGTCATATCCTCTACTTCATAACTAGGCTCATATGGGTCATCTTTAATAACTAACCATGCTTGCATGCTTTGTGATTGGATAAAGTTCTTCATCTGGTTTTTCCAGAATGTTTAGTGTTCACCGGTGAAGAGTGGAGGACGGGTAATGGACATACCCTCGGGAAGGAGTTGTGAGTTTTGGAAACTCATTTTAATATTTGAATCAAAATATATGGACCTTTAGCTTAAGATTGTTAAATCTCTAGTTTAAGCACTAGCTCTGCTACCACTTGCTGGTCCTTGTGAGGGTCTTTATAAGGTCAGAGGGGGGTGAATGACCCTTTTTGGAGAAATAAATAAACTTTAAAAAGTCTTAGTGTAGCGTGTTTGATTATGATCTAGATGATACAGTTATAACAATATAATACAATAAATAAAGAGTTAAAGAAATCAAACACAAAGGATTTTATCCTGGTTCGACCCCGCCTACTCCAGTCCCCGGAGTTTCCTTCCTCTGAGCTTTTCCACTAGTGGATTCCTTTCCAACTGGTAGAAATTAAGCCTTACAACTTATCTCTAGATGGTAACCCCTTTCAGATGTAGGATATACTACTAGAAGCACCAACTCCTAGCTGAGTCCGTTAGTCTTTAGTAGGATACACCACTTAGACTTCTACCCTGAACCTAAGCTGAGTCCTACAGGGAATTCCTACTCAAAGCACCAACTTTAAGTTGTATCCCAATCTCACAACTCACCCAAGTTGGAGATCCTTACACTCTTGTTTTCACAAAGGTTTTGGTTTTGGATTTCCTTAAGTTTATAGCTTACTTAAGAATCCTTACAACAGATTTGGATTTATTTGATTCTTGGAGGGATTGTAAACTGATTGAATGCTAGTTCTTTATTACTTGCTTCTGTAAATCAAACAGCCTACCTTCTCATTTGGGGAAGCTTCCCTTTTATAGGCTTCTATCATAAATGTAGCCATTGTGGGTTGTTGAGCTTGCATTAAATCTTCACCCTTGATCAAGTCGTATATGGCACTTCCGGAGCCCTTAATTAATCCGTTAGACTCAATTTGACCGATTTGAATCCTTGGGATTAAGGTTGAAAAGTTGTCAGTGATTGTTTTCCTTGGCTTTTTATGATGCACAAACTTTTAGCCAGTGGTCCATTCCGTGTGTTCCACTCGCCTTTCTCATTGGTCTAGGTTAAAAAGGTTATTACCTTTTTTCTCTTTCTATGATCAGCTTTTTGTCCTTTTCTTAGGGAGGATATTTGATGATAGCTAAGACCAAATGGAGGGAAGGGAATTATTTTGAAATCATTCCCCTTGTCTTGAATGGAATCTTTCGGATATCTTTAGATTTATCTAATCCAGATGAAGCTTCAATCAGTCTGTCTTTCGAATGCTGTTGTAGGGAAAGTTAGCAGTTTGTTTCCTTTCCAAACTCTGATCGGATGCTAATCCACTTATGCTTAGGTAATAGTCTTTACTTAAAAGCTTGTCTTGGACTTGATCAAAACTTGGTTGTCCAGATATAATGACTTAAGTTTTGTTGTACTTGGGTCATGTTATATTTAGTTATCCGGATAGGTTTTTCTTAGGTTTTATTTACTTCAAACTTGATCCAGTATGTTCACCCCTGGAACCCCAATTGAAGGTCTTGGTATAGTCTTCGTACATGCCGTCTTCGGGTTCTACCCTTGGAACGTCAGCTGAAGATCATGGTATAGAATCTGTACATGCCATCCTTTGGGTTTAAGCACCAAATATTAACTGAAGATCACGGTATAGTATCTGTATATGCCACCTTCGGGTTCTCCCATGGAACGTCAACTGAAGATCACGGCGTGACTCTCTACATGCCACCTTCAGGTTCAACCACCTCATCATCCCTCAGAGCCAACACACCATCTGTCAGGTACAATTTCTAAATCCCTGCTCTTTCGTGAGATCATACTGACATGTAGCAGCAGTGATCCCCCGAGGGGCAGCCTGTGAGCACGGGATTTTACAGTCCATCTCGCAATACGATGATAACGTATATTCGAATTTTAATCCTCATTAAAAATTTATTTTGAATTTTTATTAATGTTTGAATTCAGTTCAGCATGTCCGACTACGCATCCAGTGGAAGCTCGAACCGATGATTCTTACCCAAAGTATCTCAAAATATCCCAAAATATATTAAAATACCCTTAAAATTTGAAATCTGCCTTTTTTATCCACTTTTCCCCTTTTTGCACCTTTTCTGGCAATGGGCCCCAGCTGGGAGAATACCAACAGGGGTCTGAAGCCACCAACGGCATCAACCATGCCGCCAGTGACTTCACTCAGGCCGTCGGCAGCCTGAGCCATGCCACCGGCGGTTTGAGCCCCCTGCGGGCAGTCTGCAGTTTTTTCACTTTTTTGATATCTGCCGGATAATTGCCTAAAAGTTGGATTTTACTCGATTTTAGCACTTAAAAACATCAGAAGAAGGGGAGAATAGGAGGAGGAACATCAGTAAACATTTGAGAGGCTTTAGAGTGAGAAAGAGTGAGATTTTAGAGAGAGAAAGTGGAGAAAAGGTAAGAAAAAGGATTCTAATTCATCTTTTCTTGGTTTTTCTTTGCCAAATCTCTTAGATTAAACTTAAAATCAGTAAAAATCCTAAGTTAAAATTAATCTAATAAGGTTTTTAGAGACAAACATTGTTCAATCTTTAAATTACTACCCAAATCATCATTCGAGCTTCCCAGAGGTGTCATTTGGATCACGAAGAGGTGGATTCACGGCCCCGAGGTAAATTCCTGAGTCTCTTGAGCTCTTTGGCATTATTTCTTACTGTTTGTTGTGCTATTTGGTGTTTTGGGTTCATTTTTTGAAGTTTTTGGTCGTTTTTGACCTTTTGAATTTGTTTTTGCAGATTTCAAAACCGCCGATGGTATCACCCATGCCGCTGCCGGCATGAGTTTTTGGGCAGCAGCCTCGTTGTTGCTCTTTCAACCTAGTTTCTCGTTTTCAATTTTGCATGTATAGTACCATGATAGGAATCTATAATTCCCTGAAAACGGTTCAAACCCCATAACATGTGGTATTTTCACTAATAATTTGGTTAAAATAATAATCATATCCAAAATGGACTTTTCCTTAAAATTTGTTCGGAAAATGAATTTTTCAAAGGGAACTTACATTCAAAAATAAAAAATTTTTGAGCTAACCTGGTAGCTTGACCCCAGCCTGGGGCTCTGCCCCTGAACCCCGGCCAGAACCCCGCGACGGGCTACCGCCCCTCGATCTCGCCGCGGGGGACACCGCTTTGTGTGATATACCCTATATATGTGCCGTATCTGTGCTAACCTTTCCATGCAGGTAGATTTAGGTTAGATGTATGCTAGGCATTCGGGTATTTTATTTTTCGCTTTAGAAAAATGTATAGGATTCGAAAGCCTTGTAATTATTTTAATTTTCGCATTTTTATTTGCTGGATGATTGTAATAATTTATTTACCTCTTTTGAATGCTTGATAACGAGCGAACACAACATAATTAAAAATACAATAAATAGGGTGGATTGAAACCAAATAAGAAAAGAATGAAACTTTTAACTTGGCCTAATGAAAAATATATAACATCATCCGGACTCGAAATCTCTACTTAAGGTATGGTCCAGCACCCGGTGGGACAATCGTGCCAAATTTTCCCGATGGAGCTGAATTGGGTGGCGACTCTATTAAATACGGGATTTAGATCTCTTATCTTTTTGAGATTAAAATGTGCAAAACCACTTTCACAACCACCATCATGCATATACTTTCAGGAGATCAGTCCTCTGGCCCGGCTTTGCAGCCCGTCCGAAATATCGTCTGGTCATACCCATATTGAACAATAGCTAGACCATCATTGATACACTACATCTGCTCCCAAGAAAACAAATGTCGTACTGCTATTCTCCATACCAAGAGCACGCCCGAGTCAACTCCTAGTTCTGCTTAGGAGTGCTTGCATTCCCTGAACCTGTACCAACAGTAATCCATTAGTTGTAGGAGGCACGAGCAAGATTGACTACTGATCTTGGCTGCATATAAATGCCTTGCCAAACCAATTTGTTTCGGGCTGTCTATAAGCTCCATAGCAGGTAGGTGGCTTGCTGTAAGAAAAGTATTGATTTATCCCGCAACCAATCATTCACAATCTCAGTCATTGAGTGACAAACGGGTAAAATCAGATGAGGATCAAATAAATTCCAAACCCTACGGGAAAAAGAACAACTTATAAACACATGTTCTTCTGATTCATCAACCAAATTACACATCAGGCACAAGGCACTATCAACAGCATGACGTTGTTGCAGATTCATTCTAAGAGGCAAGAAACTACTTGCAATATGCCAAATAAAAGTACACAAACGTAAGGGGATATTTAAATGCCATAGCTTGTTCCAATAGAAACTGGGGTTCGACAATCTGGCAAACGAGACAGGGATAGATTTTAATAGGCTGATTTCACCTAGAAAGAACCAGAGGTCTCAAATGGCCAAAAAGGGTTGTCATATCTTTGCGTGTTTGATAGTGGAGTACGCAAAATTATGGCAGCTTCCTCAGGTTCAAAAAGAGTGTTTATCATACTCAAATTCCATTCATGACCACTAATGAGATACTGCACTTTTGTATTCTCAAGATTAGTGTTAGTCCTTGCATGAACAAGCGTTCTACTTGCACAACTAATCCATACATCACGAACAATATTAATCAACACCCCATCCCCGACCCTCCATCGAACACTCTCCTTAAAGAAAGGTAAAGTAGAGAAAATGATCTTCCATATGTAACTAGGTGTTGAGGATAACTCAGCATCTAATACTGAGCTTGACTTGAAGTACCGGGCACCGTAAACTCTACTAGCCAAGGAATTAGGGAAAAGAAGAAATCTCCAAATCGGCTTCGTTAGAAGGGCTATATTAAAATCCTCCAAATGTCGAAAACCCATACCACCAAACTTCTTTGGTCTACAAAGCATTTCCCACCGTTGCCAATGGATTCCTCTACGGTCACCATTATTCGATGCCCACCAGAACGAATTGAGCATTTTATGAATAGAGTCACATAGAGAGGATGATAAATGAAACAATGACATAAGATAAGTTGGAATAAATTGTAATACGGATATGATGAGAACCTCACGACCACCCAACTAAGAAATTTATTTTGCCATGAGCTAATGCGATTCCATATTTTATCTCGGATAAACCCAAGAGAGGAAATTTTACTATGGCCCACTACCATAGGCATTCCCAAATACGTATTATGAGAGGTAGTCATCGAAATATTGAAAACGTCATATATCATTTGCTGGTAGTGACAATCAAGATTATTACTAAATGCGAGGGATGACTTATGGAGATTAACCATCTGACCCGAGTCCTTTTCATAATCTCTAAGACATTCTTGGATTTTCCCAAATTCAAAGAGGTGAGACCAAAAAAAAAGGTAAGAGTCATCAGCAAAAAAACAAGTGAGATATTGATGGTGCATTTTGTGCTACCTGTCAACTCTGAATCAAACCTCTATGCTCTAAACTAGTCAAAGCTGCAGACAAGCCTTGAGTACAAATGATAAAAAGATAAGGAGATAGAGGATCTCCCTGCCGAAGACCTCATTCCAGTTTAATAGATCTAAAAAGTCAACCACTCGTACAAATGGAATAGTTAACAGAGGACATACACATAGACATCCAAGAAATCCAGGTTTCAAAAAAAACCCATACGCACCAAAACAGCTTTCAAGTAAGCCCATTCAATTCGGTCATAGGCCTTAGCCATATCAATTTTCATAGCCACCATACCATCATCACTTAATTTTTTTCGATGCAAATAATGACCAACCTCATATGCAATCAACACATTGTTAGTGATAAGCCTACCAAGAATAAAGGAACTTTGGTTCTTAGATACTAAATTATGCAGGATACTTCAATCTATTAGCCAAAATCTTAGATATGACCCGGTAAAGAACATTACATAGGGCGTTAGGTCTGAAATTAGTAATTCTCTAGGCATTTTTACATTTAGGAATAAGCACAATGTTAGTATCATGTAAATCAACAGGTAGCACACCAGAAGAAAGAACACGCAGAACATACTAATAAATATCATCACCAATACTATCCTAGTAAAATTGATAAAAACCTAGATTGAAGCCATCGGGTCCCTGCGCTTTATCCAAATGGATTGTGAAAATAGCATTTCTGACCTCATTTTTCATCACAAACCTAGACAACACAACATTCTGCTCTTGAGAAACACGATTTTGGATTGATCCACAATTCCTAGATTTAGCTCGCTCGAACTAGTAAATAAAGATTGGTAATAAGTTAAAATATACTCCTATAAACCTTCCCCCCACTCCAACTTGTTGCCCGATTGGTCTAATAGGAAATCAATCTTATTTTCCTCTTTCTAGTTGAGGCACACTGGTGGAAAAATTTTGTATTGTTATCTCCACCTCGGAGCCAATTTATTTTTGCCCATTGTTTCCAAAAGATCTCCTTCTCCCTATTTAATGCTGTCAATTCAGCCTTAGCGGTGACATACTCGCGTGTAGAGGCCGGTTCAAAACTTCACTTACATCGAACAACCTGCTGCTTGCATTCATTAATTCTCGCATGATACTCATCCTTGTATTTCAAGTGCCATTCGCTAAGTTCCATCGAAATTGCCCCTAATCTTCCATTGATCTCACTATTTGAATTGGCCAACCAGAGACGCTGCACAATTTCTCTACACTCCTATTTGTATTTCCATTCATTATTAAAATGAAATTTCACATTGTCTCTATGACTTTCCAGTTTTAAAATCAACAATAAAGCATCATGATCACTTTCAGCCATTAATTCATGACGAACAACATAGTCGGGGAAATTTGCAAACCACATATCATTGGCAACTCCTCTGTCTAACCTCTCTCTCAAAATTACTTCTCAGTCATGAGTTCTTTCCCAAGTAAAAGGCATACCCCTATATCCCATGTCGGGGAGAAAACAATCGAAAAGAGCCTCTTGGAAATTTCTAATCAGGTTTGAGGGATGAGGGTTACCCCCTTGCTGCTCGTTCACCTCAAGGATTTCGTTAAAATCGCCCATAACAACCCAGGGCGAGTTGTTATTTTCAGCCAATTCAGTAGTACTGTCCAAGAAAGGTGCCTTAAATGTCTTCTCGGGTTGCCATAAAATCCAGTAAATCTCTATTTAACGCCACTGTAGACCACGTCAACATCAATATGGAAGATATTATAATTTCGGAGAGACACCTCAGTAGATAAGTCCTAAAGCATTGCGAGACCACCCCCTGAATTGCCACCTCTAAAGGAAAAGGAATTACAATATCCCATCTGTTGGCCTAAATCTTCAATATGCCTTCTAGAACAACGGGTTTCAGATAAGAAAATTAAAATTGGACGCGCTTAAGCCACGAAAGCCTTCAAATCATGAATTATTGCAGAGGGACCCAAACCACAACAATTCCAACTAAGCACACTCATGGCTGCTTGCGGAACTCAGTATCAAAGAAGCAATATGCACAATATGTGTATGAGATTATTAAATCAGACTAGACAAAGCGCATAGAAGTCCCAAAATGCAGAAATCAAGAGATAAAATTTGTAGTCATCGCAAAGAAAATCGAAGAAAAGACAATAAAGGGTAATAACAAGAAACAAATCGAAAATAAAGACCTACGGGCAGAGATCGTAGGAAGGAAAAACGCCAGCGACGGAACCTTAGGGAGAAGCAAAACCCCAGCAGCAAAGCCCTAGGGAGAAGAAGGAACCCCGGCAGCAGAGGCGCCCCAGGAAGAAAATCGCAGTTCAGTACTATTTAATTCAGTATAATTTCAATTTATACACTATATTTATACAATTAATTAATAATGATGAATAATAAATAGTACTAAATAATTAAATAGTATTAATTATATTTTAAAAATTTATTGATTATGATTTTTGTAATAAATAAATTAATAATAATAATATTAATAATAACAATGTTTCAGTTATATTTATAATAGTTATTATTATAAAAAATCAAAAATTTAGAATATAATATTCTTAATAATAATTACAATAAAATACGATAATAACTTATAAGAGTAAATTTAATTATTATTATTATAATTTATAATTTATAAATTTTAATATATTAAAGTATTATTTCCTCCATCTTTTTAAAATAGGTATTTTAGTCACTTTTTTAAATATCTTTTTATTTGTCATTCTCAAATTTCTAGGTACTTTTTAGATTATTTTTCCAATTATACCCCTATTTGTCCCATTATCATTAATTGTAATGAAGTAGAAAACTAAATATTAATTAGAGGGCAAACTAGTATTTTTCTGCCTTAATTAATTAATTTCTTAAAAAGTGTGAAATGTGTTAGAAGATAAGTAAAAAAAGATGGAGGGAGTATTAATTATTGTTGTTAATATATATTAATATGTTTAAAGTATTATTATTTTTTATTTTTCAATTTATACGTTATATTTGGCAAAAATCAAAAAAGAACATATTAAATTCATACCTTTTTTTGTGCCCGAAGATCGAAGAACACTGATATGTACGATGTATCGAATATATCTCACAATATGCCAGAAATTAGATGTTTTTCACGACCTCGACAACATTGAAGATCGAATGAAGATTCTTCGTTGTAGGAAAATTCTGGGAGAGAAAGTCTGGGAGAGAATCTAATTTTTCATCAACTATAAAACGTCCATACGAATGTCTATTATAGAGGGAAAAATAGGCAAATATTTGTTTGATACCTATGGAGAAAATATATTTATATTTAAGTTCCAATATTTGTAACTAGGCCCCTAAAGTTATTTATTCTTCAATTTAATCTAATTACACAAGTTGGACCGGATCCTTTGATCAGATTGACCAGCTCAGGGCGATCGATTAATTCCAACAATATTGATGATCATAATTAATGTATAATAAAAAGTAAATAAAAGTAATATTGATGATATTTAAAAATTTAATTAGTCATTATTTTTTATGAATAATTTTGTTTGATAAGAACAATTAGGTGAATGTATAAAAAGCCGGGAGGAAAATCTCACCTAGCATGAATAGAAAAAACTTGAGAATTTAACCTAAAAAGATTCAACATGGTGGATATACGATGGCGTTGAAAATTAAGCGTCTATCACAGCTGGCATGGCTCCGGAGAAAGAGATGAAGGGGAGAGAGAAGAAGGAACCGGATCGGAAAGTAACAACTAAGGGTAGACATGAAAAATAATATTAAAGGTAATGATGTAAAATTCATCATCCAAGGTCAAGCCAAGTGAATTCATTTCAAATTAAAGCCGCTATTATCTTGATTTATAATTTTAAATCAAGCAGGACCGGACCATGCCAAAGGGACTTTAAAACTTATATTAAGTTTTTGTCCATTAGCAGACCTTAAAGATTGTGAGGTCTTATGGAAATAATTGGTAGGTATTATACCTTCCTGTATACAATTTAGATCTGCACCACTGTCAACTAGTGCAATAAGATCTTTAAAGATTTTACCTTCTATAAGAAGAGAAATCTTTATATACCATTTTTGTGAAGTCATTACTTCTATGGTTGAAAGAAAATCATCATGATCATGCTCTGAATTATTTTCAGAGGAGGATGATGAAGGATAAACAACAGGGGTTTTTCCTTTAAGTTTCTCTAATTTAGAAACTCTATGATTAAGACTTTCATTATTTAACTTTAAGTCTTTTATTTCTCTTTTAAGGTTATTAACCTCAACAAACAAATCACTAGTGTTGGTGACTTCACTAGTCTGTTTTTGTTTAAGCATCTTTTTGACTTCGGCCATAGAATATGGTTCAGAAGTCTTAAGAGTAAATTGCTCTTCCCTAGATGCTTGATCTTGCTTATTATTATTAGCAAATTCTTCTAAGATTTTTAATCTTAGTTCTGGATCTTTTATCCATTGTAAAATATCTAGGATATTATCACTAGTTATTACATTTATTTTCATGTCTTGAAATTGTGACATAATTTGATAAATATTATCATTGTCACTATCACTAGAATTTCTAGCAACCTGTTTACACTTACAGTCTGTTTCAGATGAAATTATTTTTTCATCTTTTAACTTGGTCAGATTATTTTCTGACTCAGTTGAGGAAGAACTGTATTCAGTGTCAGAAGTATTTTCTGATTCTGAAGAATTAATCATAACTTTACACAAAGCATTTTTTAATTCTTCACTAATACTAAGATTATTAATCTTTTTCTTTAATTTACATTTTGTGGCATAATGCCCTTTTCTACCACATTTATAACAAGTGATGGTAGATTTATCAGGACGTGGACTATTTTCCAGTCTCTTTTTCTTTCTAAATTCTCTTTTAGCTTTTCGCTTGGTGAATTTATTACTAGCATAGTAGTTTTCCTTTTTAGGATGCCTATGAGGCTTGTGGGGTTTACTAGTAGAGGGATTATCAATCCCAAATTGACCACAAAATTGGCCAAGTTGCATCTTTTCATTTAAATGATGCTTTTTAATTTGTTGATTTAACTTTATTTCATTGCATAAAGATAAACCTTCTTGGATGCATGTACCAATTAATTTCCCGTAAGTATAACTTGCGTAATTAATTTGTACATTTCCTTTCCTTAGGTTTTTTCTAACCCTTTCAGCAAATAACTGAGGTAATCCATCTATAAATTTGGATTTCCAATGGTCACTATTAGACTCAGGTAATTCCATGACTCTACTTAAAAAGGTGTCTTTATACCACCTAAAAGAGGTCAAGGTAGGACATCTAAGATTTTGTAATAGAGTCCTAATATTTTCACTGTTATCAGACCATCTGCCTGTAAAGTGTTCAATAATATTTAAAATGAGTGTATAAACTGCATTTTCAGATGTAACATTATTTTCAATTTTGACAGTTGACAAAATTTTTGTCCTATCTTCTTGGGATAAATAGTTATCCCACCAGCCTTTAAGTTGGCCAGTAAAACCTGCTACAATCATATTAGCAATTACTTTATCAGTATTACTGTTATTTTTACAAATTGTAGAATACATTAGCATTCTGTGGACAGCACTATAAATCTGTCTTTCAGTAAAATCATCTATGTTCCATTCATAGATTTGTTTACCACTATATGAATTATTCATTATGAGGTCTTGTTCTTCAAAAAGAACATCCTGTGGCGTAGGCCTAGGGTAATAAAACAAATTTTGTTTTGGCCTATCTGCATATTTATGCAGCTTATTAATTTCGTCTATAAGAACGTTTTTATAATTTTTAGTGTTACTTATTGTATCACTAAATTCCTCCTCTAGAGTATTGATTCGGAGATTTTCAAATTTTTCATTTAAAATTTTTTCCAAATCAGTTAAAGATTTTAATTTAAAACCTTTAATTTCCGGAGGGGGCTGTATACTAGGAGTAGCACTACTACTGGCAGTATTGCTATTTATTCCATTCCTAGTATTAGTATTGTTATTAACAATATTTGTCAATTCATGGATTTGGGAATAAATTCTTTCCACTCTATTATGAATATCCACAAGTTTTTCTCCTAATATTATTAGGTAAATATTTGTGAAATTTTTCTGTTTAACCAGAGCATTTATATGCTGTGTGGTTGACTGAATAATTTCATTTTCAAATATTTTTTGGAAAGCATTATAATGCCTAACTTCATTATCTCTTTCTATTGAGAAGGGATAATTTGGGGGAAAAACTTGTTTAATTGTTTCCCCATTAGGATTTTTAAAATCTCTTTCTATAACAGAGATAAATTTTTCAACATGATTGGCTATAAACCAATGAACAAAAGATACTTTGATATTTTTATGTGATAATTCATCATAAAATTCTTGCTGAAAGTTATTTCTTTCATCTTTAGTAAAATTATTGAAAAACCATGTTCTAAATGGTTTCCAATGATCTTTCTGAAAATCCATTTGGATTTCCTTTCTGGCTTGTGAGCCAGGACTAAAATCAATTTTAGTTTTACCTATCATATGGTAAAATTCATTTCGCTGGCAGTCATATCTGCCGGTGTAGGAATTTCATAAATTCCTGATGCTATGTTGTTTTTATCAACATGAATTCTGTTAACCCTATCATGGTTAAGTTCTGATTCTCTATCTGAATCATTTGATGAATTATCAAAATTATTTATTTCTTTTTTAGAATTATTAATTCTATTTATGTCAGACATTGAATGTCTTAGATTCTTATTTGCAGTATTATGAATACTGTCATTGGAATTATTAATTCCTTCAATATTTGATATTGAATGGCGTGGAATTCCAGTATTATGAATACTGTTTGAACTGCTAGAGTTATGAACTGGAGATATATGAAATCTATTGAAACTAGACCTTGAAGATCTGGACCTAGGAATATGTTCTAGGAATTTTTGTTTTTCAAAATTTATTAAAATATCTCCATCATGAGATTGAATAATCCTAGTAGGATTATTTTGAGTAATTGGTGCTGCAGGAACTGCCTTTTCAATTATCCAATTATCAGGAAATATTATTTCCTCCCATTTAATAGGTCTACGTGTAGTGATTTCTGACCTATGGTAATTTGACTCTATGAGAATCGTTTCATTTAATGGTTTGTCCATTATTTGACAATGTGGATTTAAAGTCATTAAAGGTTTGAAATATATTCTATAACATACACAAATGACTTCGGATCCAGGGGCATAATTATACCCATTAGTCTTAACATTTAAAGTTAAGGCTTCTAATAAATTTATATCTGACAATGATAATTGCAGATTAGGGTATACATTAAAATATACCGGGCCTTGGCTTAAACTGGACTGTATTAAGCCCATGAGCGACTGTTTCCAGTCTAAATTTCTAGCGTCTCTTAAAGCTGCTATGAAGCTTTCAGGTAAGCCTTCTAATGTTAGAGGCTTAAAAGCAACTTGTACTAATCCTATATGTAGGAATTTATAAATTCTACGATATTTATTAATATCAGAATTATTTAATAACTTAATTTTCATTTCATCCTTATTAAGGGAAATGGTCTCTTCAGTATTTTTAACTACTTGTTTTAATCCTATCTTTTCAAAAGTACCATATTTATAAATGGTTTTAGGATTAATTCTTGGAATAGTCCACTTATTAAGTAGATCTAAGTTTTGAGGAATATCAAATTCCTCTGACATGCTGTTTTTAACAGCATCCTTGTAACTCCTAATCATATCCATTAGGAAAGATGTGTTAAATAATACCAGAATGTATAAAAAATACCATGGTCCGGTCCTGCTTGACATGGTATCAGAGCCGGTCCTGCTTGACATGGTATCAGAGCCTGGTATTTTTTATACATTCTGGTATTATTTAACACATCTTTCCTAATGGATATGATTAGGAGTTACAAGGATGCTGTTAAAAACAGCATGTCAGAGGAATTTGATATTCCTCAAAACTTAGATCTACTTAATAAGTGGACTATTCCAAGAATTAATCCTAAAACCATTTATAAATATGGTACTTTTGAAAAGATAGGATTAAAACAAGTAGTTAAAACTACTGAAGAGACCATTTCCCTTAATAAGGATGAAATGAAAATTAAGTTATTAAATAATTCTGATATTAATAAATATCGTAGAATTTATAAATTCCTACATATAGGATTAGTACAGGTTGCTTTTAAGCCTCTAACATTAGAAGGCTTACCTGAAAGCTTTATAGCAGCTTTAAGAGACGCTAGAAATTTAGACTGGAAACAGTCTCTCATGGGCTTAATACAGTCCAGTTTAAGCCAAGGCCCGGTATATTTTAATGTATACCCTAATCTGCAATTATCATTATCAGATATAAATTTATTAGACGCCTTAACTTTAAATGTTAAGACTAATGGGTATAATTATGCCCCTGGATCCGAAGTCATTTATATATGTTATAGAATATATTTCAAACCTTTAATGACTTTAAATCCACACTGTCAAATAATGGACAAACCATTAAATGAAACGATTCTTATATAATCAAATTACCATAGGTCAGAAATTACTACACGTAGACCTATTAAATGGGAGGAAATAATATTTCCTGATAATTGGATAATTGAAAAGGCAGTTCCTGCAGCACCAATTACCCAAAATAATCCTACTAGGATTATTCAATCTCATGATGGAGATATTTTAATAAATTTTGAAAAACAAAAATTCCTGGAACATATTCCTAGGTCCAGATCTTCAAGATCTAGTTTCAATCGATTTCATATATCTCCAGTTCATAACTCTAGCAATTCAAACAGTATTCATAATACTGGTATTCCACGCCATTCAATATCAAATATTGAAGGAATTAATAATTCCAATGACAGTATTCATAATACTGCAAATAAGAATCTAAGACATTCAATGTCTGACATAAATAGAATTAATAATTCTAAAAAAGAAATAAATAATTTTGATAATTCATCAAATGATTCAGATAGAGAATCAGAACTTAACCATGATAGGGTTAACAGAATCCATGTTGATAAAAACAACATAGCATCAGGAATTTATGAAATTCCTACACCGGCAAATATGACTGCCAGCGAAATGAATTTTACCATATGATAGGTAAAACTAAAATTGATTTTAGTCCTGGCTCACAAGCCAGAAAGGAAATCCAAATGGATTTTCAGAAAGATCATTGGAAACCATTTAGAACATGGTTTTTCAATAATTTTACTAAAGATGAAAGAAATAACTTTCAGCAAGAATTTTATGATGAATTATCTCATAAAAATATCAAAGTATCTTTTGTTCATTGGTTTATAGCCAATCATGTAGAAAAATTTATCTCTGTTATAGAAAGAGATTTTAAAAATCCCAATGGGGAAACTATTAAACAAGTTTTTCCCCCCAATTTTCCCTTCTCAATAGAAAGAGATAATGAAGTCAGGCATTATAATGCTTTCCAAAAAATATTTGAAAATGAAATTATTCAGTCAACCACACAGCATATTAATGCTCTGGTTAAACAGAAAAATTTCACAAATATTTACCTAATAATATTAGGAGAAAAACTTGTGGATATTCATAATAGAGTGGAAAGAATTTATTCCCAAATCCATGAATTAACAAATATTGTTAATAACAATACTAATACTAGGAATGGAATAAATAGCAATACTGCCAGTAGTAGTGCTACTCCTAGTATACAGCCCCCTCCGGAAATTAAAGGTTTTAAATTAAAATCTTTAACTGATTTGGAAAAAATTTTAAATGAAAAATTTGAAAATCTCCGAATCAATACTCTGGAAGAGGAATTTAGTGATACAATAAGTAACACTAAAAATTATAAAAACGTTCTTATAGACGAAATTAATAAACTGCATAAATATGCAGATAGGCCAAAACAAAATTTGTTTTATTACCCTAGGCCTACGCCACAGGATGTTCTTTTTGAAGAACAAGACCTCATAATGAATAATTCATATAGTGGTAAACAAATCTATGAATGGAACAAGATGGTTTTACTGAAAGACAGATTTATAGTGCTGTCCACAGAATGCTAATGTATTCTACAATTTGTAAAAATAACAGTAATACTGATAAAGTAATTGCTAATATGATTGTAGCAGGTTTTACTGGCCAACTTAAAGGCTGGTGGGATAACTATTTATCCCAAGATGATAGGACAAAAATTTTGTCAACAGTCAAAGTTGAAAATAATGTTACATCTGAAAATGCAGTTTATACACTCATTTTAAATATTATTGAACACTTTACAGGCAGATGGTCTGATAACAGTGAAAATATTAGGACTCTATTACAAAATCTTAGATGTCCTACCTTGACCTCTTTTAGGTGGTATAAAGACACCTTTTTAAGTAGAGTCATGGAATTACCTGAGTCTAATAGTGACCATTGGAAATCCAAATTTATAGATGGATTACCTCAGTTATTTGCTGAAAGGGTTAGAAAAAACCTAAGGAAAGGAAATGTACAAATTAATTACGCAAGTTATACTTACGGAAAATTAATTGGTACATGCATCCAAGAAGGTTTATCTTTATGCAATGAAATAAAGTTAAACCAACAAATTAAAAAGCATCATTTAAATGAAAAGATGCAACTTGGCCAATTTTGTGGTCAATTTGGGATTGATAATCCCTCTACCAGTAAACCCCACAAGCCTCATAGGCATCCTAAAAAGGAAAACTACTATGCTAGTAATAAATTCACCAAGCGAAAAGCTAAAAGGGAATTTAGAAAGAAAAAGAGACTGGAAAATAATCCACGTCCTGATAAATCTACCATAACTTGTTATAAATGTGGTAGAAAAGGGCATTATGCCACAAAATGTAAATTAAAGAAAAAGATTAATAATCTTAGTATTAGTGAAGAATTAAAAACTGCTTTATGCAAAATTATGATTAATTCTTCAGAATCAGAAAATACTTCTGACACTGAATACAGTTCTTCCTCAACTGAGTCAGAAAATAATCTGACCAAGTTAAAAGATGAAAAAATAATTTCATCTGAAACAGACTGTAAGTGTAAACAGGTTGCTAGAAATTCTAGTGATAGTGACAATGATAATATTTATCAAATTATGTCACAATTTCAAGACATGAAAATAAATGTAATAACTAGTGATAATATCCTAGATATTTTACAATGGATAAAAGATCCAGAACTAAGATTAAAAATCTTAGAAGAATTTGCTAATAATAATAAGCAAGATCAAGCATCTAGGGAAGAGCAATTTACTCTTAAGACTTCTGAACCATATTCTATGGCCGAAGTCAAAAAGATGCTTAAACAAAAACAGACTAGTGAAGTCACCAACACTAGTGATTTGTTTGTTGAGGTTAATAACCTTAAAAGAGAAATAAAAGACTTAAAGTTAAATAATGAAAGTCTTAATAATAGGGTCTCTAAATTAGAGAAACTTAAAGGAAAAACCCCTGTTGTTTATCCTTCATCATCCTCCTCTGAAAATAATTCAGAGCATGATCATGATGATTTTCTTTCAACCATAGAAGTAATGACTTCACAAAAATGGTATATAAAGATTTCTCTTCTTATAGAAGGTAAAATCTTTAAAGATCTTATTGCACTAGTTGACAGTGGTGCAGATCTAAATTGTATACAGGAGGGTATAATACCCACTAATTATTTCCATAAGACCTCACAATCTTTAAGGTCTGCTAATGGACAAAAACTTAATATAAGTTTTAAAATCCCTAATGCATATATATGCAAAAATAAAATTTGTATTCCTACCAATTTTATTTTAGTTAAAGACATAACTAACCAAGTTATACTTGGCACTCCTTTTATGAGAAGTTTGTTCCCTTTAAAAAACATTGACACTAATGGTTTTACAGGAACTTTCCAAGGTAGTAATATCTACTTTCAATTTGAAACAAAACCGGTTACTAGTTTTTTAAATCAAATTAAAGACTCTTTAATAAAGAGTAAACAAAACCAAATTAATTTTTTAAAAGAAGAAATTAATTTTATTAACATTGATAATATGTTAGAAAATCCTAAATTACAGGATAAAATCAAATTGATTAATAATCAATTCACTTCAGAAATCTGTAGTGATCATCCTAATGCTTTTTGGAATAGAAAAAAGCATATTGTATCCTTGCCATACGAAGAGGATTTTAATGAAAAATTAATCCCCACTAAGGCAAGACCTTGTCAAATGAATTCAGAATATCTGAATTTATGCAAAGAAGAGATTAATAATCTCCAAAGTAAGGGCTTAATAAGACCTTCTAAATCACCTTGGTCCTGTACAGCTTTCTATGTTAATAAACATGCTGAAAAAGAAAGAGGTATACCAAGATTGGTTATTAATTATAAACCACTAAATAAAGTGTTAAAATGGATTAGGTATCCTATTCCCAACAAGAAAGATCTTCTTGATAGGCTTCATAATGCCTTAATATTTTCTAAATTCGATTTAAAATCGGGTTATTGGCAAATCCAAATCAATGAAAGAGATGTTTATAAAACTGCTTTCAATGTACCTTTCGGACAATATGAATGGAAGGTTATGCCTTTTGGGCTCAAAAATGCCCCTTCGGAATTCCAAAATATCATGAATGATATTTTTAATCCTTATTCAGACTTTATAATAGTCTATATTGATGACATTTTAGTATTCTCAAAGAATATTGAAATGCATTTTAGACATCTCGAAATTTTTAAAAGAGTTGTCATTCAAAATGGTTTGGTAATATCTAAACCAAAAATGCAATTATTCAAATCTAATATTAGATTTTTAGGTCATAATATTGACAAGGGAAAAATAATTCCCATAGACAGAAGTATTGAGTTTGCATCTAAATTTCCTGATGAAATTAAAGACAAAACTCAACTCCAAAGATTTTTAGGTAGTCTAAATTATATTTCACCCTACCTAAAAGATTTGTCTAAACATACTGCTATCTTATATGATAGACTCAAAAAGGAACCTAAACCTTGGACCAATAGTCATACAGAAGCGGTTAGGTTAATTAAACAAAAAGTTAATAACTTACCTTGTTTAATGTTAGCTAATCCCAAATGGGACAAAATCATTGAGACAGATGCCTCAGATTTAGGTTTTGGTGGAATTTTAAAACAAATATCACCAATTGATAAACAAGAATACCTTGTTAGATTCTATTCTGGTAAATGGAATGATAGCCAGAAAAATTATGCTACTATAGCAAAAGAAATTTTAGCCATATTAAAATGTGTGTTAAAATTCCAAGATGATTTATATAATCAAAAGTTTTTAATAAAAATTGATTGTCAAGCAGCTAAATATATGTTTGACAAAGATTTTAAACACGATGTTAGTAAACAAATGTTTGCTAGATGGCAGGCTCAATTAGCCCCTTTTGATTTTATTATTGAATATAAAAAAGGAACTGATAATAGTTTGCCTGATTTCCTAACAAGGGAATATTTATCTGAAGCTAATAGTTTCCATTTGAATATTAATGCAGGATGAGCACAAAAGGAAACAGAAATCGGGGAAATTCCTCTTATAGGGGACAATCCTCTGGACAGTCCTCTCAAGGCAGAGGCCAACATTCCTCTCATAGAGGCAATGTTTTAGCTCAACATGGTAATGTAAGGCTCATGGCCCAGAATCTTACTGCCATTGAGAACATTGAAAAGGACTCACTTTATAAGGAGTTCCTTGCTTTTAAGCAATCACAGAAAAACCAGGGTAATACTCAGGTTGGATCTAGCAGTCAAACTGGACCTAATATAAGTCCATCTTATGCTAAAATTGTGGAAGATGATGATGAAGACTTCCCCTATTTTCAGCATAATGAAAAAGAAGTTATACTTCTTTTAGAAAATGATGACATCAAGAGAAAGGATGATGTCTGGGATCTATTCCAAAAATACTTGGACATAGATACAGGTATTTCTTTTACTGCCGGTTCATACAAAGGCAGAGCTCATTTTGAACATATTCTAAGAGCTACAGATTCATGGGAAATAACCCATTTCAAGGCAGGTAAAATATATACCTTCAGCAAGGCCATTATTAAGCGTGTTATAACAGCTAGAGAATGGGGCCTTAGTACTCTAAAAGAGAGAGAGTATTTACATGCTGATAATAAAACAGCAATAAAGTTCAACTACTGGGACTATGTTGAAGCTTTTCATAGAGTTTTGTTATATCAAAACCCTTCTTGTAAACATACATGGTTTATAAAATTCTGCCAGCATATTTACAAGAAAGAATTTCCAAACTGGTTATACCAGTGGTGGCAATCTTTTGGACCGGGGATTAATATTTTACCCGAAACATTTAAAGGATTATATTCAGAATGGGTTGATATATCACCCAGATTAATTGAAGCCCAACAAGATAACAAATGGGTTGAAGGAATGCCTATCTCCAACTTTTTCATAGAATTTGGGGTTCCTTACATTCTCAAATGGGAAATTGAATTTGGTTATACCAAGCAAAATATCCCCTGTCTATATAGGGTTTACTCATCAAAATTTTGGAAGAAAATGATGAGGAACAATGAACGTGGAGTACTGGAAGCACAGGAAACAATTGACTCCATTAAGTCAACTCTAGAGACTTATAAAGTCCAAGTATCTCAAATTGAGGTCCCCAGTCCTTTCGAGACAGTTTCTAGAAAGCTAAAAATGAAAGGGCCAGTATCAAAAGACCAAATGGTTGCAGCCTATATGGAGGCTATGAAAGCAGATTTGAAGAAAAATTTTGGTATTGATGTCCAACCAGATATTTCTTTATCTGCCTCTTCCGTAGGGGAAGATATTATTATGGAGGCAGCAGTAGCCACCAGTGAAGCCATGCTTCAAGATGCTCAAGATCCTTATGAGGAAGAGTTACCTTTAAATTTACTTCTTGGTAATACCAAAGACCCCAGCGGTAAAAATAAAAGTAAAGAAAAATAATTTCTGTTTACTGTTACCTTTTATAAAGGATAAACAGTATTATTTTGGATTTTTGCGGGAGATGCATTAATAATGCATAAGTTGGCCGACAGAGAATATTCTCTGTCCTTTTCTTCTTTTTCTTTGACAGGCGCAACAGATTTTGCCGGCCACCTGTCCCTCCTGTCTCTTTCTGCTTTCGGCGGCCACTCTTCCCTGTCTGCCACCTTGCCACCTCCTGTCCTTTTCCTCTTTCGGCGCCATCCAGCTGTCTTCAACTCCTCGCCAGCTGCCCTGTCCGCCTTATCTTTTATTTTTCTGTTTTGTAATATTTTTGAATTCCGCGTGCTATATATTTCTGCTTCTTCCTCTTGTAAAAATAAGATTGCGAAATAGGTTAGCGAACAAATATTGTAATGATAGGTGTGTACTCAGCTAGTAATAATTAAGGAGGAGCCTGTTGACTCTCTCCATAGAGTGCTCAGAAGGTATAATTCCTTCTTTTTGTAAATTTTATATATTAATAATATTTTGTGCTTGCCACCATAATATGGTTGGCTAAATATCTGTGTTAAATAATGCCATGAATGCTTATGAAAGATAGTATGTTTTAATATTATTGATATGTAAGACTGAATATGCCTAATGGAACATTTAGTTTATTTAATTTACTTAGATAATAAGAATTTATCAGAATTTAATTTATTAGGATTATTTTATGCTAGGAAATAAACACAATGCTAAGTTAGGTTAGAATTATTAGGACAGTCAGAACTTTATTAGTAGGCTCTTGTCGCATTCAGCCGTTTAGCCGGGAGGGCGTTTAGGCATTTTTATGTTGACTATGCTGAAACTAAAGTTTATTGACAGTTCCAATAATTTTGTAAAATTTATCCAATATTTAAATTTGTGTTTATATGCCTAGTATAAGATTGTGTTAGTCAAATTAATTTCTGATATTTATCTTATTAGACTAAGTGCTTTAAATAAATTAGATAGTCCCTTAGGCATGGTCCGGTCCTGCTTGACATTTCAGTAAAACCATCAATACCAAAATTCTTCTTTAAATCTGCTTTCATAGCCTCCATATAGGCTGCAACCATTTGGTCTTTTGACACTGGCCCTTTCATTTTTAGCTTCCTAGAAACTGTTTCGAAAGGACTGGGGACCTCAATTTGAGATACTTGAACTTTATAAGTTTCTAGAGTTGACTTAATTGAGTCAATAGTTTCCTGGGCTTCCAGTACTCCACGTTCATTGTTCCTCATCATTTTCTTCCAAAACTTTGATGAGTAAACCCTATATAGACAGGGGATATTTTGCTTGGTATAACCAAATTCAATTTCCCATTTGAGAATGTAAGGAACCCCAAATTCTATGAAAAAATTGGAGATAGGCATTCCTTCGACCCATTTATTATCTTGTTGGGCTTCAATTAATCTGGGAGATATATCAACCCATTCTGAATATAATCCTTTAAATGTTTCGGGTAAAATATTAATCCCCGGTCCAAAAGATTGCCACCACTGGTATAACCAGTTTGGAAATTCTTTCTTGTAAATATGCTGGCAGAATTTTATAAACCATGTATGTTTACAAGAAGGGTTTTGATATAACAAAACTCTATGAAAAGCTTCAACATAGTCCCAGTAGTTGAACTTTATTGCTGTTTTATTATCAGCATGTAAATACTCTCTCTCTTTTAGAGTACTAAGGCCCCATTCTCTAGCTGTTATAACACGCTTAATAATGGCCTTGCTGAAGGTATATATTTTACCTGCCTTGAAATGGGTTATTTCCCATGAATCTGTAGCTCTTAGAATATGTTCAAAATGAGCTCTGCCTTTGTATGAACCGGCAGTAAAAGAAATACCTGTATCTATGTCCAAGTATTTTTGGAATAGATCCCAGACATCATCCTTTCTCTTGATGTCATCATTTTCTAAAAGAAGTATAACTTCTTTTTCATTATGCTGAAAATAGGGGAAGTCTTCATCATCATCTTCCACAATTTTAGCATAAGATGGACTTATATTAGGTCCAGTTTGACTGCTAGATCCAACCTGAGTATTACCCTGGTTTTTCTGTGATTGCTTAAAAGCAAGGAACTCCTTATAAAGTGAGTCCTTTTCAATGTTCTCAATGGCAGTAAGATTCTGGGCCATGAGCCTTACATTACCATGTTGAGATAAAACATTGCCTCTATGAGAGGAATGTTGGCCTCTGCCTTGAGAGGACTGTCCAGAGGATTGTCCCCTATAAGAGGAATTTCCCCGATTTCTGTTTCCTTTTGTGCTCATCCTGCATTAATATTCAAATGGAAACTATTAGCTTCAGATAAATATTCCCTTGTTAGGAAATCAGGCAAACTATTATCAGTTCCTTTTTTATATTCAATAATAAAATCAAAAGGGGCTATTAGGATTATTTTATGCTAGGAAATAAACACAATGCTAAGTTAGGTTAGAATTATTAGGACAGTCAGAACTTTATTAGTAGGCTCTTGTCGCATTCAGCCGTTTAGCCGGGAGGGCGTTTAGGCATTTTTATGTTGACTATGCTGAAACTAAAGTTTATTGACAGTTCCAATAATTTTGTAAAATTTATCCAATATTTAAATTTGTGTTTATATGCCTAGTATAAGATTGTGTTAGTCAAATTAATTTCTGATATTTATCTTATTAGACTAAGTGCTTTAAATAAATTAGATAGTCCCTTAGGCATGGTCCGGTCCTGCTTGACATGGTATCAGAGCCTGGTATTTTTTATACATTCTGGTATTATTTAACACATCTTTCCTAATGGATATGATTAGGAGTTACAAGGATGCTGTTAAAAACAGCATGTCAGAGGAATTTGATATTCCTCAAAACTTAGATCTACTTAATAAGTGGACTATTCCAAGAATTAATCCTAAAACCATTTATAAATATGGTACTTTTGAAAAGATAGGATTAAAACAAGTAGTTAAAACTACTGAAGAGACCATTTCCCTTAATAAGGATGAAATGAAAATTAAGTTATTAAATAATTCTGATATTAATAAATATCGTAGAATTTATAAATTCCTACATATAGGATTAGTACAAGTTGCTTTTAAGCCTCTAACATTAGAAGGCTTACCTGAAAGCTTCATAGCAGCTTTAAGAGACGCTAGAAATTTAGACTGGAAACAGTCGCTCATGGGCTTAATACAGTCCAGTTTAAGCCAAGGCCGGGTATATTTTAATGTATACCCTAATCTGCAATTATCATTGTCAGATATAAATTTATTAGAAGCCTTAACTTTAAATGTTAAGACTAATGGGTATAATTATGCCCCTGGATCCGAAGTCATTTGTGTATGTTATAGAATATATTTCAAACCTTTAATGACTTTAAATCCACACTGTCAAATAATGGACAAACCATTAAATGAAACGATTCTTATAGAATCAAATTACCATAGGTCAGAAATTACTGCACGTAGACCTATTAAATGGGAGGAAATAATATTTCCTGATAATTGGATAATTGAAAAGGCAGTTCCTGCAGCACCAATTACTCAAAATAATCCTATTAGGATTATTCAATCTCATGATGGAGATATTTTAATAAATTTTGAAAAACAAAAATTCCTAGAACATATTCCTAGGTCCAGATCTTCAAGGTCTAGTTTCAATAGATTTCATATATCTCCAGTTCATAACTCTAGCAGTTCAAACAGTATTCATAATACTGGAATTCCACGCCATTCAATATCAAATATTGAAGGAATTAATAATTCCAATGACAGTATTCATAATACTGCAAATAAGAATCTAAGACATTCAATGTCTGACATAAATAGAATTAATAATTCTAAAAAAGAAATAAATAATTTTGATAATTCATCAAATGATTCAGATAGAGAATCAGAACTTAACCATGATAGGGTTAACAGAATTCATGTTGATAAAAACAACATAGCATCAGGAATTTATGAAATTCCTACACCGGCAGATATGACTGCCAGCGAAATAAATTTTACCATATGATAGGTAAAACTAAAATTGATTTTAGTCCTGGCTCACAAGCCAGAAAGGAAATCCAAATGGATTTTCAGAAAGATCATTGGAAACCATTTAGAACATGGTTTTTCAATAATTTTACTAAAGATGAAAGAAATAACTTTCAGCAAGAATTTTATGATGAATTATCACATAAAAATATCAAAGTATCTTTTGTTCATTGGTTTATAGCCAATCATGTTGAAAAATTTATCTCTGTTATAGAAAGAGATTTTAAAAATCCTAATGGGGAAACAATTAAACAAGTTTTTCCCCCAAATTATCCCTTCTCAATAGAAAGAGATAATGAAGTTAGGCATTATAATGCTTTCCAAAAAATATTTGAAAATGAAATTATTCAGTCAACCACACAGCATATTAATGCTCTGGTTAAACAGAAAAATTTCACAAATATTTACCTAATAATATTAGGAGAAAAACTTGTGGATATTCATAATAGAGTGGAAAGAATTTATTCCCAAATCCATGAGTTAACAAATATTGTTAATAACAATACTATTACTAGGAATGATATAAATAGCAATACTGCAAGTAGTAGTGCTACTCCTAGTATACAGCCCCCTCCAGATATCAAAGGTTTTAAATTAAAATCTTTAACTGATTTGGAAAAAATTTTAAATGAAAAATTTGAAAGTCTCCGAATCAATACTCTGGAAGAGGAATTTAGTGATACAATAAGTAACACTAAAAATTATAAAAACGTTCTTATAGACGAAATTAATAAGCTGCATAAATATGCAGATAGGCCAAAACCAAATTTGTTTTATTACCCTAGGCCTACGCCACAGGATGTTCTTTTTGAAGAACAAGACCTCATAATGAATAATTCATATAGTGGTAAACAAATCTATGAATGGAACATAGATGGTTTTACTGAAAGACAGATTTATAGTGCTGTCCACAGAATGCTAATGTATTCTACAATTTGTAAAAATAACAGTAATACTGATAAAGTAATTGCTAATATGATTGTAGCAGGTTTTACTGGCCAACTTAAAGGCTGGTGGGATAACTATTTATCCCAAGAAGATAGGACAAAAATTTTGTCAACTGTCAAAATTGAAAATAATGTTACATCTGAAAATGCAGTTTATACACTCATTTTAAATATTATTGAACACTTTACAGGCAGATGGTCTGATAACAGTGAAAATATTAGGACTCTATTACAAAATCTTAGATGTCCTACCTTGACCTCTTTTAGGTGGTATAAAGACACCTTTTTAAGTAGAGTCATGGAATTACCTGAGTCTAATAGTGACCATTGGAAATCCAAATTTATAGATGGATTACCTCAGTTATTTGCTGAAAGGGTTAGAAAAAACCTAAGGAAAGGAAATGTACAAATTAATTACGCAAGTTATACTTACGGAAAATTAATTGGTACATGCATCCAAGAAGGTTTATCTTTATGCAATGAAATAAAGTTAAACCAACAAATTAAAAAGCATCATTTAAATGAAAAGATGCAACTTGGCCAATTTTGTGGTCAATTTGGGATTGATAATCCCTCTACTAGTAAACCTCACAAGCCTCATAGGCATCCTAAAAAGGAAAACTATTATACTAGTAATAAATTCACCAAGCGAAAAGCTAAGAGGGAATTTAGAAAGAAAAAGAGACTGGAAAATAATCCACGTCCTGATAAATCTACCATCACTTGTTATAAATGTGGTAGAAAAGGGCATTATGCCACAAAATGTAAATTAAAGAAAAAGATTAATAATCTTAGTATTAGTGAAGAATTAAAAAATGCTTTGTGTAAAGTTATGATTAATTCTTCAGAATCAGAAAATACTTCTGACACTGAATACAGTTCTTCCTCAACTGAGTCAGAAAATAATCTGACCAAGTTAAAAGATGAAAAAATAATTTCATCTGAAACAGACTGTAAGTGTAAACAGATTGCTAGAAATTCTAGTGATAGTGATAGTGACAATGATAATATTTATCAAATTATGTCACAATTTCAAGACATGAAAATAAATGTAATAACTAGTGATAATATCCTAGATATTTTACAATGGATAAAAGATCCAGAACTAAGATTAAAAATCTTAGAAGAATTTGCTAATAATAATAAGCAAGATCAAGCATCTAGGGAAGAGCAATTTACTCTTAAGACTTCTGAACCATATTCTATGGCCGAAGTCAAAAAGATGCTTAAACAAAAACAAACTAGTGAAATTACTAACACTAGTGATTTATTTATCGAGGTTAATAATCTCAAAAGAGAAATTAAAGACTTAAAATTAAACAATGAAAGTCTTAATAATAGGGTCTCTAAATTAGAGAAACTTAAAGGAAAAACCCCTGTTGTTTATCCTTCATCATCCTCCTCTGAAAATAATTCAGAGCATGATCATGATGATTTTCTTTCAACCATAGAAGTAATGACTTCACAAAAATGGTATATAAAGATTTCTCTTCTTATAGAAGGTAAAATCTTTAAAGATCTTATTGCACTAGTTGACAGTGGTGCAGATCTAAATTGTATACAGGAGGGTATAATACCCACTAATTATTTCCATAAGACCTCACAATCTTTAAGGTCTGCTAATGGACAAAAACTTAATATAAGTTTTAAAATCCCTAATGCATATATATGCAAAAATAAAATTTGTATTCCTACCAATTTTATTTTAGTTAAAGACATAACTAACCAAGTTATACTTGGCACTCCTTTTATGAGAAGTTTGTTCCCTTTAAAAAACATTGACACTAATGGTTTTACAGGAACTTTCCAAAGTAGTAATATCTACTTCCAATTTGAAACAAAACCAGTTACTAGGTTTTTAAATCAAATTAAGGACTCTTTAATAAAGAGTAAACAAAACCAAATTAATTTTCTAAAAGAAGAAATTAATTTTATTAACATAGATAATATGTTAGAAAATCCTAAATTACAGGATAAAATCAAATTGATTAATAATCAATTTACTTCAGAAATCTGTAGTGATCATCCTAATGCTTTTTGGAATAGAAAAAAGCATATTGTGTCTTTGCCTTATGAAGAAGGATTTAATGAGAAATTAATTCCTACTAAAGCTAGACCTTGTCAAATGAATTCAGAATATCTGAATTTATGCAAAGAAGAGATTAATAATCTCCAAAGTAAGGGCTTAATAAGACCTTCTAAATCACCTTGGTCTTGTACCGCTTTCTATGTTAATAAACATGCTGAAAAAGAAAGAGGTATACCAAGACTAGTTATTAATTATAAACCACTAAATAAAGTGTTAAAATGGATTAGATATCCTATTCCAAACAAGAAAGATCTTCTTGACAGGCTTCATAATGCCTTAATATTTTCTAAATTCGATTTAAAATCGGGTTATTGGCAAATCCAAATCAATGAAAGCGATGTTTACAAAACTGCTTTCAATGTACCTTTCGGACAATATGAATGGAAGGTTATGCCTTTTGGGCTCAAAAATGCCCCTTCAGAATTCCAAAATATCATGAATGATATTTTTAATCCTTATTCAGACTTTATAATAGTCTATATTGATGACATTTTAGTATTCTCAAAGAATATTGAAATGCATTTCAGACATCTCGAAATTTTTAAAAGAGTTGTCATTCAAAATGGTTTAGTAATATCTAAACCTAAAATGCAATTATTTAAAACCAGTATAAGGTTTTTAGGTCATAATATTGACAAGGGAAAAATAATTCCCATAGACAGAAGTATTGAGTTTGCATCAAAATTTCCTGATGAAATAAAAGATAAAACTCAATTACAAAGATTTTTAGGTAGTTTAAATTATATTTCACCCTACCTAAAAGATTTGTCTAAACATACTGCTATCTTATATGATAGACTCAAAAAGGAACCTAAACCTTGGACCAATAGTCATACAGAAGCGGTTAGGTTAATTAAACAAAAAGTTAATAACTTACCTTGTTTAATGTTAGCTAATCCCAAATGGGACAAAATCATTGAGACAGATGCCTCAGATTTAGGTTTTGGTGGAATTTTAAAACAAATATCACCAATTGATAAACAAGAATACCTTGTTAGATTCTATTCTGGTAAATGGAATGATAGCCAGAAAAATTATGCTACTATAGCAAAAGAAATTTTAGCCATATTAAAATGTGTGTTAAAATTCCAAGATGATTTATATAATCAAAAGTTTTTAATAAAAACTGATTGTCAAGCAGCTAAATATATGTTTGACAAAGATTTTAAACACGATGTTAGTAAACAAATGTTTGCTAGATGGCAGGCTCAATTAGCCCCTTTTGATTTTATTATTGAATATAAAAAAGGAACTGATAATAGTTTGCCTGATTTCCTAACAAGGGAATATTTATCTGAAGCTAATAGTTTCCATTTGAATATTAATGCAGGATGAGCACAAAAGGAAACAGAAATCGGGGAAATTCCTCTTATAGGGGACAATCCTCTGGACAGTCCTCTCAAGGCAGAGGCCAACATTCCTCTCATAGAGGCAATGTTTTAGCTCAACATGGTAATGTAAGGCTCATGGCCCAGAATCTTACTGCCATTGAGAACATTGAAAAGGACTCACTTTATAAGGAGTTCCTTGCTTTTAAGCAATCACAGAAAAACCAGGGTAATACTCAGGTTGGATCTAGCAGTCAAACTGGACCTAATATAAGTCCATCTTATGCTAAAATTGTGGAAGATGATGATGAAGACTTCCCCTATTTTCAGCATAATGAAAAAGAAGTTATACTTCTTTTAGAAAATGATGACATCAAGAGAAAGGATGATGTCTGGGATCTATTCCAAAAATACTTGGACATAGATACAGGTATTTCTTTTACTGCCGGTTCATACAAAGGCAGAGCTCATTTTGAACATATTCTAAGAGCTACAGATTCATGGGAAATAACCCATTTCAAGGCAGGTAAAATATATACCTTCAGCAAGGCCATTATTAAGCGTGTTATAACAGCTAGAGAATGGGGCCTTAGTACTCTAAAAGAGAGAGAGTATTTACATGCTGATAATAAAACAGCAATAAAGTTCAACTACTGGGACTATGTTGAAGCTTTTCATAGAGTTTTGTTATATCAAAACCCTTCTTGTAAACATACATGGTTTATAAAATTCTGCCAGCATATTTACAAGAAAGAATTTCCAAACTGGTTATACCAGTGGTGGCAATCTTTTGGACCGGGGATTAATATTTTACCCGAAACATTTAAAGGATTATATTCAGAATGGGTTGATATATCTCCCAGATTAATTGAAGCCCAACAAGATAATAAATGGGTCGAAGGAATGCCTATCTCCAATTTTTTCATAGAATTTGGGGTTCCTTACATTCTCAAATGGGAAATTGAATTTGGTTATACCAAGCAAAATATCCCCTGTCTATATAGGGTTTACTCATCAAAGTTTTGGAAGAAAATGATGAGGAACAATGAACGTGGAGTACTGGAAGCCCAGGAAACTATTGACTCAATTAAGTCAACTCTAGAAACTTATAAAGTTCAAGTATCTCAAATTGAGGTCCCCAGTCCTTTCGAAACAGTTTCTAGGAAGCTAAAAATGAAAGGGCCAGTGTCAAAAGACCAAATGGTTGCAGCCTATATGGAGGCTATGAAAGCAGATTTAAAGAAGAATTTTGGTATTGATGTCCAACCAGATATTTCTTTATCTGCCTCTTCCGTAGGGGAAGATATTATTATGGAGGCAGCAGTAGCCACCAGTGAAGCCATGCTTCAAGATGCTCAAGATCCTTATGAGGAAGAGTTACCTTTAAATTTACTTCTTGGTAATACCAAAGACCCCAGCGGTAAAAATAAAAGTAAAGAAAAATAATTTCTGTTTACTGTTACCTTTTATAAAGGATAAACAGTATTATTTTGGATTTTTGCGGGAGATGCATTAATAATGCATAAGTTGGCCGACAGAGAATATTCTCTGTCCTTTTCTTCTTTTTCTTTGACAGGCGCAACAGATTTTGCCGGCCACCTGTCTGCCACAACAGGTCCCTTTTCTCTTTCGGCGGCCATCCTCTCCTGTCTGCCACCTCCTGTCCCTTTCCTCTTTCGGCGCCATCCAGCTGTCTTCCTCTCCTTGCCAGCTGCCCTGTCCGCCATATCCTTTTATTTTCTGCATTGTAATATTTTTGAATTCCGAGTGCTATATATTTCTGCCTCTTCCTCTTGTAATATTCAGATTGCGAATTAGGATAGCCAACAAAATATTGTAATGATAGGTGTGTACTCAGCTTGTAATAATTAAGGAGGAGCCTGTTGACTCTCTCCACCGAGTGCTCCGAAGGTATAATTCCTTCGTTTTGTAAATTTTATATATTAATAATATTTTGTGCTTGCCACCATAATATGGTTGGCTAAATATCTGTGTTAAATAATGCCATGAATGCTTATGAAAAATAGTATGTTTTAATATTATTGATATGTAAGACTGAATATGCCTAATGGAACATTTAGTTTATTTAATTTACTTAGATAATAAGAATTTATCAGAATTTAATTTATTAGGATTATTTTATGCTAGGAAATAAACACAATGCTAAGTTAGGTTAGAATTATTAGGACAGTCAGAACTTTATTAGTAGGCTCTTGTCGCATTCAGCCGTTTAGCCGGGAGGGCGTTTAGGCATTTTTATGTTGACTATGCTGAAACTAAAGTTTATTGACAGTTCCAATAATTTTGTAAAATTTATCCAATATTTAAATTTGTGTTTATATGCCTAGTATAAGATTGTGTTAGTCAAATTAATTTCTGATATTTATCTTATTAGACTAAGTGCTTTAAATAAATTAGATAGTCCCTTAGGCATGGTCCGGTCCTGCTTGACAGGCATTTTTATGTTGACTATGCTGAAACTAAAGTTTATTGACAGTTCCAATAATTTTGTAAAATTTATCCAATATTTAAATTTGTGTTTATATGCCTAGTATAAGATTGTGTTAGTCAAATTAATTTCTGATATTTATCTTATTAGACTAAGTGCTTTAAATAAATTAGATAGTCCCTTAGGCATGGTCCGGTCCTGCTTGACATGGTATCAGAGCCTGGTATTTTTTATACATTCTGGTATTATTTAACACATCTTTCCTAATGGATATGATTAGGAGTTACAAGGATGCTGTTAAAAACAGCATGTCAGAGGAATTTGATATTCCTCAAAACTTAGATCTACTTAATAAGTGGACTATTCCAAGAATTAATCCTAAAACCATTTATAAATATGGTACTTTTGAAAAGATAGGATTAAAACAAGTAGTTAAAACTACTGAAGAGACCATTTCCCTTAATAAGGATGAAATGAAAATTAAGTTATTAAATAATTCTGATATTAATAAATATCGTAGAATTTATAAATTCCTACATATAGGATTAGTACAGGTTGCTTTTAAGCCTCTAACATTAGAAGGCTTACCTGAAAGCTTTATAGCAGCTTTAAGAGACGCTAGAAATTTAGACTGGAAACAGTCTCTCATGGGCTTAATACAGTCCAGTTTAAGCCAAGGCCAGGTATATTTTAATGTATACCCTAATCTGCAATTATCATTGTCAGATATAAATTTATTAGACGCCTTAACTTTAAATGTTAAGACTAATGGGTATAATTATGCCCCTGGATCCGAAGTCATTTGTGTATGTTATAGAATATATTTCAAACCTTTAATGACTTTAAATCCACACTGTCAAATAATGGACAAACCATTAAATGAAACGATTCTTATAGAATCAAATTACCATAGGTCAGAAATTACTACACGTAGACCTATTAAATGGGAGGAAATAATATTTCCTGATAATTGGATAATTGAAAAGGCAGTTCCTGCAGCACCAATTACTCAAAATAATCCTACTAGGATTATTCAATCTCATGATGGAGATATTTTAATAAATTTTGAAAAACAAAAATTCCTGGAACATATTCCTAGGTCCAGATCTTCAAGATCTAGTTTCAATCGATTTCATATATCTCCAGTTCATAACTCTAGCAATTCAAACAGTATTCATAATACTGGTATTCCACGCCATTCAATATCAAATATTGAAGGAATTAATAATTCCAATGACAGTATTCATAATACTGCAAATAAGAATCTAAGACATTCAATGTCTGACATAAATAGAATTAATAATTCTAAAAAAGAAATAAATAATTTTGATAATTCATCAAATGATTCAGATAGAGAATCAGAACTTAACCATGATAGGGTTAACAGAATCCATGTTGATAAAAACAACATAGCATCAGGAATTTATGAAATTCCTACACCGGCAGATATGACTGCCAGCGAAATGAATTTTACCATATGATAGGTAAAACTAAAATTGATTTTAGTCCTGGCTCACAAGCCAGAAAGGAAATCCAAATGGATTTTCAGAAAGATCATTGGAAACCATTTAGAACATGGTTTTTCAATAATTTTACTAAAGATGAAAGAAATAACTTTCAGCAAGAATTTTATGATGAATTATCACATAAAAATATCAAAGTATCTTTTGTTCATTGGTTTATAGCCAATCATGTTGAAAAATTTATCTCTGTTATAGAAAGAGATTTTAAAAATCCTAATGGGGAAACAATTAAACAAGTATTTCCCCCAAATTATCCCTTCTCAATAGAAAGAGATAATGAAGTTAGGCATTATAATGCTTTCCAAAAAATATTTGAAAATGAAATTATTCAGTCTACCACACAGCATATTAATGCTCTGGTTAAACAGAAAAATTTCACAAATATTTACCTAATAATATTAGGAGAAAAATTAGTGGATATTCATAATCGAGTGGAAAGAATTTATTCCCAAATCCATGAGTTAACAAATATTGTTAATAACAATACTATTACTAGGAAAGAAATAAATAGCAATACTGCAAGTAGTAGTGCTACTCCTAGTATACAGCCCCCTCCAGAAATCAAAGGTTTTAAATTAAAATCTTTAACTGATTTGGAAAAAATTTTAAATGAAAAATTTGAAAATCTCCGAATCAATACTCTGGAAGAGGAATTTAGTGATACAATAAGTAACACTAAAAACTATAAAAACGTTCTTATAGACGAAATTAATAAACTGCATAAATATGCAGATAGGCCCAAACAAAATTTGTTTTATTATCCTAGGCCTACGCCACAGGATGTTCTTTTTGAAGAACAAGACCTCATAATGAATAATTCATATAGTGGTAAAAAAATCTATGAATGGAACATAGATGGTTTTACTGAAAGACAGATTTATAGTGCTGTCCACAGAATGCTAATGTATTCTACAATTTGTAAAAATAACAGTAATACTGATAAAGTAATTGCTAATATGATTGTAGCAGGTTTTACTGGCCAACTTAAAGGCTGGTGGGATAACTATTTATCCCAAGAAGATAGGACAAAAATTTTGTCAACTGTCAAAATTGAAAATAATGTTACATCTGAAAATGCAGTTTATACACTCATTTTAAATATTATTGAACACTTTACAGGCAGATGGTCTGATAACAGTGAAAATATTAGGACTCTATTACAAAATCTTAGATGTCCTACCTTGACCTCTTTTAGGTGGTATAAAGACACCTTTTTAAGTAGAGTCATGGAATTACCTGAGTCTAATAGTGACCATTGGAAATCCAAATTTATAGATGGATTACCTCAGTTATTTGCTGAAAGGGTTAGAAAAAACCTAAGGAAAGGAAATGTACAAATTAATTACGCAAGTTATACTTACGGGAAATTAATTGGTACATGCATCCAAGAAGGTTTATCTTTATGCAATGAAATAAAGTTAAATCAACAAATTAAAAAGCATCATTTAAATGAAAAGATGCAACTTGGCCAATTTTGTGGTCAATTTGGGATTGATAATCCCTCTACTAGTAAACCCCACAAGCCTCATAGGCATCCTAAAAAGGAAAACTACTATGCTAGTAATAAATTCACCAAGCGAAAAGCTAAAAGAGAATTTAGAAAGAAAAAGAGACTGGAAAATAATCCACGTCCTGATAAATCTACCATCACTTGTTATAAATGTGGTAGAAAAGGGCATTATGCCACAAAATGTAAATTAAAGAAAAAGATTAATAATCTTAGTATTAGTGAAGAATTAAAAAATGCTTTGTGTAAAGTTATGATTAATTCTTCAGAATCAGAAAATACTTCTGACACTGAATACAGTTCTTCCTCAACTGAGTCAGAAAATAATCTGACCAAGTTAAAAGATGAAAAAATAATTTCATCTGAAATAGACTGTAAGTGTAAACAGGTTGCTAGAAATTCTAGTGATGGTGACAATGATAATATTTATCAAATTATGTCACAATTTCAAGACATGAAAATAAATGTAATAACTAGTGATAATATCCTAGATATTTTACAATGGATAAAAGATCCAGAACTAAGATTAAAAATCTGAGAAGAATTTGCTAATAATAATAAGCAAGATCAAGCATCTAGGGAAGAGCAATTTACTCTTAAGACTTCTGAACCATATTCTATGGCCGAAGTCAAAAAGATGCTTAAACAAAAACAGACTAGTGAAGTCACCAACACTAGTGATTTGTTTGTTGAGGTTAATAACCTTAAAAGAGAAATAAAAGACTTAAAGTTAAATAATGAAAGTCTTAATCATAGAGTTTCTAAATTAGAGAAACTTAAAGGAAAAACCCCTGTTGTTTATCCTTCATCATCCTCCTCTGAAAATAATTCAGAGCATGATCATGATGATTTTCTTTCAACCATAGAAGTAATGACTTCACAAAAATGGTATATAAAGATTTCTCTTCTTATAGAAGGTAAAATCTTTAAAGATCTTATTGCACTAGTTGACAGTGGTGCAGATCTAAATTGTATACAGGAAGGTATAATACCTACCAATTATTTCCATAAGACCTCACAATCTTTAAGGTCTGCTAATGGACAAAAACTTAATATAAGTTTTAAAATCCCTAATGCATATATATGCAAAAATAAAGTTTGTATTCCTACCAATTTTATTTTAGTTAAAGATATAACTAACCAAGTTATACTTGGCACTCCTTTTATGAGAAGTTTGTTCCCTTTAAAAAACATTGACACTAATGGTTTTACAGGAACTTTCCAAGGTAGTAATATCTACTTTCAATTTGAAACAAAACCGGTTACTAGGTTTTTAAATCAAATTAAAGACTCTTTAATAAAGAGTAAACAAAACCAAATTAATTTTTTAAAAGAAGAATTTAATTTTATTAACATTGATAATATGTTAGAAAATCCTAAATTACAGGATAAAATCAAATTGATTAATAATCAATTCACTTCAGAAATCTGTAGTGATCATCCTAATGCTTTTTGGAATAGAAAAAAGCATATTGTATCCTTGCCATACGAAGAGGATTTTAATAAAAAATTAATCCCCACTAAGGCAAGACCTTGTCAAATGAATTCAGAATATCTGAATTTATGCAAAGAAGAGATTAATAATCTCCAAAGTAAGGGCTTAATAAGACCTTCTAAATCACCTTGGTCCTGTACAGCTTTCTATGTTAATAAACATGCTGAAAAAGAAAGAGGTATACCAAGATTGGTTATTAATTATAAACCACTAAATAAAGTGTTAAAATGGATTAGGTATCCTATTCCCAACAAGAAAGATCTTCTTGATAGGCTTCATAATGCCTTAATATTTTCTAAATTCGATTTAAAATCGGGTTATTGGCAAATCCAAATCAATGAAAGAGATGTTTATAAAACTGCTTTCAATGTACCTTTCGGACAATATGAATGGAAGGTTATGCCTTTTGGGCTCAAAAATGCCCCTTCGGAATTCCAAAATATCATGAATGATATTTTTAATCCTTATTCAGACTTTATAATAGTCTATATTGATGACATTTTAGTATTCTCAAAGAATATTGAAATGCATTTTAGACATCTCGAAATTTTTAAAAGAGTTGTCATTCAAAATGGTTTGGTAATATCTAAACCAAAAATGCAATTATTCAAATCTAATATTAGATTTTTAGGTCATAATATTGACAAGGGAAAAATAATTCCCATAGACAGAAGTATTGAGTTTGCATCTAAATTTCCTGATGAAATTAAAGACAAAACTCAACTCCAAAGATTTTTAGGTAGTCTAAATTATATTTCACCCTACCTAAAAGATTTGTCTAAACATACTGCTATCTTATATGATAGACTCAAAAAGGAACCTAAACCTTGGACCAATAGTCATACAGAAGCGGTTAGGTTAATTAAACAAAAAGTTAATAACTTACCTTGTTTAATGTTAGCTAATCCCAAATGGGACAAAATCATTGAGACAGATGCCTCAGATTTAGGTTTTGGTGGAATTTTAAAACAAATATCACCAATTGATAAACAAGAATACCTTGTTAGATTCTATTCTGGTAAATGGAATGATAGCCAGAAAAATTATGCTACTATAGCAAAAGAAATTTTAGCCATATTAAAATGTGTGTTAAAATTCCAAGATGATTTATATAATCAAAAGTTTTTAATAAAAACTGATTGTCAAGCAGCTAAATATATGTTTGACAAAGATTTTAAACACGATGTTAGTAAACAAATGTTTGCTAGATGGCAGGCTCAATTAGCCCCTTTTGATTTTATTATTGAATATAAAAAAGGAACTGATAATAGTTTGCCTGATTTCCTAACAAGGGAATATTTATCTGAAGCTAATAGTTTCCATTTGAATATTAATGCAGGATGAGCACAAAAGGAAACAGAAATCGGGGAAATTCCTCTTATAGGGGACAATCCTCTGGACAGTCCTCTCAAGGCAGAGGCCAACATTCCTCTCATAGAGGCAATGTTTTAGCTCAACATGGTAATGTAAGGCTCATGGCCCAGAATCTTACTGCCATTGAGAACATTGAAAAGGACTCACTTTATAAGGAGTTCCTTGCTTTTAAGCAATCACAGAAAAACCAGGGTAATACTCAGGTTGGATCTAGCAGTCAAACTGGACCTAATATAAGTCCATCTTATGCTAAAATTGTGGAAGATGATGATGAAGACTTCCCCTATTTTCAGCATAATGAAAAAGAAGTTATACTTCTTTTAGAAAATGATGACATCAAGAGAAAGGATGATGTCTGGGATCTATTCCAAAAATACTTGGACATAGATACAGGTATTTCTTTTACTGCCGGTTCATACAAAGGCAGAGCTCATTTTGAACATATTCTAAGAGCTACAGATTCATGGGAAATAACCCATTTCAAGGCAGGTAAAATATATACCTTCAGCAAGGCCATTATTAAGCGTGTTATAACAGCTAGAGAATGGGGCCTTAGTACTCTAAAAGAGAGAGAGTATTTACATGCTGATAATAAAACAGCAATAAAGTTCAACTACTGGGACTATGTTGAAGCTTTTCATAGAGTTTTGTTATATCAAAACCCTTCTTGTAAACATACATGGTTTATAAAATTCTGCCAGCATATTTACAAGAAAGAATTTCCAAACTGGTTATACCAGTGGTGGCAATCTTTTGGACCGGGGATTAATATTTTACCCGAAACATTTAAAGGATTATATTCAGAATGGGTTGATATATCTCCCAGATTAATTGAAGCCCAACAAGATAATAAATGGGTCGAAGGAATGCCTATCTCCAATTTTTTCATAGAATTTGGGGTTCCTTACATTCTCAAATGGGAAATTGAATTTGGTTATACCAAGCAAAATATCCCCTGTCTATATAGGGTTTACTCATCAAAGTTTTGGAAGAAAATGATGAGGAACAATGAACGTGGAGTACTGGAAGCCCAGGAAACTATTGACTCAATTAAGTCAACTCTAGAAACTTATAAAGTTCAAGTATCTCAAATTGAGGTCCCCAGTCCTTTCGAAACAGTTTCTAGGAAGCTAAAAATGAAAGGGCCAGTGTCAAAAGACCAAATGGTTGCAGCCTATATGGAGGCTATGAAAGCAGATTTAAAGAAGAATTTTGGTATTGATGTCCAACCAGATATTTCTTTATCTGCCTCTTCCGTAGGGGAAGATATTATTATGGAGGCAGCAGTAGCCACCAGTGAAGCCATGCTTCAAGATGCTCAAGATCCTTATGAGGAAGAGTTACCTTTAAATTTACTTCTTGGTAATACCAAAGACCCCAGCGGTAAAAATAAAAGTAAAGAAAAATAATTTCTGTTTACTGTTACCTTTTATAAAGGATAAACAGTATTATTTTGGATTTTTGCGGGAGATGCATTAATAATGCATAAGTTGGCCGACAGAGAATATTCTCTGTCCTTTTCTTCTTTTTCTTTGACAGGCGCAACAGATTTTGCCGGCCACCTGTCTGCCACAACAGGTCCCTTTTCTCTTTCGGCGGCCATCCTCTCCTGTCTGCCACCTCCTGTCCCTTTCCTCTTTCGGCGCCATCCAGCTGTCTTCCTCTCCTTGCCAGCTGCCCTGTCCGCCTTATCCTTTTATTTTCTGCATTGTAATATTTTTGAATTCCGAGTGCTATATATTTCTGCCTCTTCCTCTTGTAATATTCAGATTGCGAATTAGGATAGCGAACAAAAATATTGTAATGATAGGTGTGTACTCAGCTTGTAATAATTAAGGAGGAGCCTGTTGACTCTCTCCACCGAGTGCTCCGAAGGTATAATTCCTTCGTTTTGTAAATTTTATGTATTAATAATATTTTGTGCTTGCCACCATAATATGGTTGGCTAAATATCTGTGTTAGATAATACCATGAATGCTTATGAAAAATAGTATGTTTTATATTTTGATTTGTGAGACTGAATATGCCTAATGGAACATTTAGTTTATTTAATTTACTTAGATAATAAGAATTTATCAGAATTTAATTTATTAGGATTATTTTATGCTAGGAAATAAACACAATGCTAAGTTAGGTTAGAATTATTAGGACAGTCAGAACTTTATTAGTAGGCTCTTGTCGCATTCAGCCGTTTAGCCGGGAGGGCGTTTAGGCATTTTTATGTTGACTATGCTGAAACTAAAGTTTATTGACAGTTCCAATAATTTTGTAAAATTTATCCAATATTTAAATTTGTGTTTATATGCCTAGTATAAGATTGTGTTAGTCAAATTAATTTCTGATATTTATCTTATTAGACTAAGTGCTTTAAATAAATTAGGTAGTCCCTTAGGCATGGTCCGGTCCTGCTTGTCATGGTATCAAAGCCTGGTATTTTTTATACATTCTGGTATTATTTAACACATCTTTCCTAATGGATATGATTAGGAGTTACAAAGATGCTGTTAAAAACAGCATGTCAGAGGAATTTGATATTCCTCAGAACTTAGATCTGCTTAATAAGTGGACTATACCTAGGATTAATCCTAAAACCATTTATAAATATGGTACTTTGTAACTCCTAATCATATCCATTAGGAAAGATGTGTTAAATAATACCAGAATGTATAAAAAATACCAGGCTCTGATACCATGTCAAGCAGGACCGGACCATGCCTAAGGGACTATCTAATTTATTTAAAGCACTTAGTCTAATAAGATAAATATCAGAAATTAATTTGACTAACACAATCTTATACTAGGCATATAAACACAAATTTAAATATTGGATAAATTTTACAAAATTATTGGAACTGTCAATAAACTTTAGTTTCAGCATAGTCAACATAAAAATGCCTAAACGCCCTCCCGGCTAAACGGCTGAATGCGACAAGAGCCTACTAATAAAGTTCTGACTGTCCTAATAATTCTAACCTAACTTAGCATTGTGTTTATTTCCTAGCATAAAATAATCCTAATAAATTAAATTCTGATAAATTCTTATTATCTAAGTAAATTAAATAAACTAAATGTTCCATTAGGCATATTCAGTCTTACATATCAATAATATTAAAACATACTATCTTTCATAAGCATTCATGGCATTATTTAACACAGATATTTAGCCAACCATATTATGGTGGCAAGCACAAAATATTATTAATATATAAAATTTACAAAAAGAAGGAATTATACCTTCTGAGCACTCTATGGAGAGAGTCAACAGGCTCCTCCTTAATTATTACAAGCTGAGTACACACCTATCATAACAATTTTTGTTCGCTATCCTAATTCGCAATCTGAATATTACAAGAGGAAGAGGCAGAAATATATAGCACTCGGAATTCAAAAATATTACAATGCAGAAAATAAAAGGATAAGACGGACAGGGCAGCTGGCAAGGAGAGGAAGACAGCTGGATGGCGCCGAAAGAGGAAAGGGACAGGAGGTGGCAGACAGGAGAGGATGGCCGCCGAAAGAGAAAAGGGACCTGTTGTGGCAGACAGGTGGCCGGCAAAATCTGTTGCGCCTGTCAAAGAAAAAGAAGAAAAGGACAGAGAATATTCTCTGTCGGCCAACTTATGCATTATTAATGCATCTCCCGCAAAAATCCAAAATAATACTGTTTATCCTTTATAAAAGGTAACAGTAAACAGAAATTATTTTTCTTTACTTTTATTTTTACCGCTGGGGTCTTTGGTATTACCAAGAAGTAAATTTAAAGGTAACTCTTCCTCATAAGGATCTTGAGCATCTTGAAGCATGGCTTCACTGGTGGCTACTGCTGCCTCCATAATAATATCTTCCCCTACGGAAGAGGCAGATAAAGAAATATCTGGTTGGACATCAATACCAAAATTCTTCTTTAAATCTGCTTTCATAGCCTCCATATAGGCTGCAACCATTTGGTCTTTTGACACTGGCCCTTTCATTTTTAGCTTCCTAGAAACTGTTTCGAAAGGACTGGGGACCTCAATTTGAGATACTTGAACTTTATAAGTTTCTAGAGTTGACTTAATTGAGTCAATAGTTTCCTGGGCTTCCAGTACTCCACGTTCATTGTTCCTCATCATTTTCTTCCAAAACTTTGATGAGTAAACCCTATATAGACAGGGGATATTTTGCTTGGTATAACCAAATTCAATTTCCCATTTGAGAATGTAAGGAACCCCAAATTCTATGAAAAAATTGGAGATAGGCATTCCTTCGACCCATTTATTATCTTGTTGGGCTTCAATTAATCTGGGAGATATATCAACCCATTCTGAATATAATCCTTTAAATGTTTCGGGTAAAATATTAATCCCCGGTCCAAAAGATTGCCACCACTGGTATAACCAGTTTGGAAATTCTTTCTTGTAAATATGCTGGCAGAATTTTATAAACCATGTATGTTTACAAGAAGGGTTTTGATATAACAAAACTCTATGAAAAGCTTCAACATAGTCCCAGTAGTTGAACTTTATTGCTGTTTTATTATCAGCATGTAAATACTCTCTCTCTTTTAGAGTACTAAGGCCCCATTCTCTAGCTGTTATAACACGCTTAATAATGGCCTTGCTGAAGGTATATATTTTACCTGCCTTGAAATGGGTTATTTCCCATGAATCTGTAGCTCTTAGAATATGTTCAAAATGAGCTCTGCCTTTGTATGAACCGGCAGTAAAAGAAATACCTGTATCTATGTCCAAGTATTTTTGGAATAGATCCCAGACATCATCCTTTCTCTTGATGTCATCGTTTTCTAAAAGAAGTATAACTTCTTTTTCATTATGCTGAAAATAGGGGAAGTCTTCATCATCATCTTCCACAATTTTAGCATAAGATGGACTTATATTAGGTCCAGTTTGACTGCTAGATCCAACCTGAGTATTACCCTGGTTTTTCTGTGATTGCTTAAAAGCAAGGAACTCCTTATAAAGTGAGTCCTTTTCAATGTTCTCAATGGCAGTAAGATTCTGGGCCATGAGCCTTACATTACCATGTTGAGCTAAAACATTGCCTCTATGAGAGGAATGTTGGCCTCTGCCTTGAGAGGACTGTCCAGAGGATTGTCCCCTATAAGAGGAATTTCCCCGATTTCTGTTTCCTTTTGTGCTCATCCTGCATTAATATTCAAATGGAAACTATTAGCTTCAGATAAATATTCCCTTGTTAGGAAATCAGGCAAACTATTATCAGTTCCTTTTTTATATTCAATAATAAAATCAAAAGGGGCTAATTGAGCCTGCCATCTAGCAAACATTTGTTTACTAACATCGTGTTTAAAATCTTTGTCAAACATATATTTAGCTGCTTGACAATCAGTTTTTATTAAAAACTTTTGATTATATAAATCATCTTGGAATTTTAACACACATTTTAATATGGCTAAAATTTCTTTTGCTATAGTAGCATAATTTTTCTGGCTATCATTCCATTTACCAGAATAGAATCTAACAAGGTATTCTTGTTTATCAATTGGTGATATTTGTTTTAAAATTCCACCAAAACCTAAATCTGAGGCATCTGTCTCAATGATTTTGTCCCATTTGGGATTAGCTAACATTAAACAAGGTAAGTTATTAACTTTTTGTTTAATTAACCTAACCGCTTCTGTATGACTATTGGTCCAAGGTTTAGGTTCCTTTTTGAGTCTATCATATAAGATAGCAGTATGTTTAGACAAATCTTTTAGGTAGGGTGAAATATAATTTAAACTACCTAAAAATCTTTGTAATTGAGTTTTATCTTTTATTTCATCAGGAAATTTTGATGCAAACTCAATACTTCTGTCTATGGGAATTATTTTTCCCTTGTCAATATTATGACCTAAAAACCTTATACTGGTTTTAAATAATTGCATTTTAGGTTTAGATATTACTAAACCATTTTGAATGACAACTCTTTTAAAAATTTCGAGATGTCTGAAATGCATTTCAATATTCTTTGAGAATACTAAAATGTCATCAATATAGACTATTATAAAGTCTGAATAAGGATTAAAAATATCATTCATGATATTTTGGAATTCTGAAGGGGCATTTTTGAGCCCAAAAGGCATAACCTTCCATTCATATTGTCCGAAAGGTACATTGAAAGCAGTTTTATAAACATCGCTTTCATTGATTTGGATTTGCCAATAACCCGATTTTAAATCGAATTTAGAAAATATTAAGGCATTATGAAGCCTGTCAAGAAGATCTTTCTTGTTTGGAATAGGATATCTAATCCATTTTAACACTTTATTTAGTGGTTTATAATTAATAACTAGTCTTGGTATACCTCTTTCTTTTTCAGCATGTTTATTAACATAGAAAGCGGTACAAGACCAAGGTGATTTAGAAGGTCTTATTAAGCCCTTACTTTGGAGATTATTAATCTCTTCTTTGCATAAATTCAGATATTCTGAATTCATTTGACAAGGTCTTGCCTTAGTGGGGATTAATTTTTCATTAAAATCCTCTTCGTATGGCAAGGATACAATATGCTTTTTTCTATTCCAAAAAGCATTAGGATGATCACTACAGATTTCTGAAGTGAATTGATTATTAATCAATTTGATTTTATCCTGTAATTTAGGATTTTCTAACATATTATCAATGTTAATAAAATTAATTTCTTCTTTTAAAAAATTAATTTGGTTTTGTTTACTCTTTATTAAAGAGTCTTTAATTTGATTTAAAAACCTAGTAACCGGTTTTGTTTCAAATTGAAAGTAGATATTACTACCTTGGAAAGTTCCTGTAAAACCATTAGTGTCAATGTTTTTTAAAGGGAACAAACTTCTCATAAAAGGAGTGCCAAGTATAACTTGGTTAGTTATGTCTTTAACTAAAATAAAATTGGTAGGAATACAAATTTTATTTTTGCATATATATGCATTAGGGATTTTAAAACTTATATTAAGTTTTTGTCCATTAGCAGACCTTAAAGATTGTGAGGTCTTATGGAAATAATTAGTGGGTATTATACCCTCCTGTATACAATTTAGATCTGCACCACTGTCAACTAGTGCAATAAGATCTTTAAAGATTTTACCTTCTATAAGAAGAGAAATCTTTATATACCATTTTTGTGAAGTCATTACTTCCATGGTTGAAAGAAAATCATCATGATCATGCTCTGAATTATTTTCAGAGGAGGATGATGAAGGATAAACAACAGGGGTTTTTCCTTTAAGTTTCTCTAATTTAGAAACTCTATGATTAAGACTTTCATTATTTAACTTTAAGTCTTTTATTTCTCTTTTAAGGTTATTAACCTCAACAAACAAATCACTAGTGTTGGTGACTTCACTAGTCTGTTTTTGTTTAAGCATCTTTTTGACTTCGGCCATAGAATATGGTTCAGAAGTCTTAAGAGTAAATTGCTCTTCCCTAGATGCTTGATCTTGCTTATTATTATTAGCAAATTCTTCTAAGATTTTTAATCTTAGTTCTGGATCTTTTATCCATTGTAAAATATCTAGGATATTATCACTAGTTATTACATTTATTTTCATGTCCTGAAATTGTGACATAATTTGATAAATATTATCATTGTCACTATCACTAGAATTTCTAGCAATCTGTTTACACTTACAGTCTGTTTCAGATGAAATTATTTTTTCATCTTTTAACTTGGTCAGATTATTTTCTGACTCAGTTGAGGAAGAACTGTATTCAGTGTCAGAAGTATTTTCTGATTCTGAAGAATTAATCATAATTTTGCATAAAGCAGTTTTTAATTCTTCACTAATACTAAGATTATTAATCTTTTTCTTTAATTTACATTTTGTGGCATAATGCCCTTTTCTACCACATTTATAACAAGTTATGGTAGATTTATCAGGACGTGGATTATTTTCCAGTCTCTTTTTCTTTCTAAATTCTCTTTTAGCTTTTCGCTTGGTGAATTTATTACTAGCATAGTAGTTTTCCTTTTTAGGATGCCTATGAGGCTTGTGGGGTTTACTAGTAGAGGGATTATCAATCCCAAATTGACCACAAAATTGGCCAAGTTGCATCTTTTCATTTAAATGATGCTTTTTAATTTGTTGATTTAACTTTATTTCATTGCATAAAGATAAACCTTCTTGGATGCATGTACCAATTAATTTCCCGTAAGTATAACTTGCGTAATTAATTTGTACATTTCCTTTCCTTAGGTTTTTTCTAACCCTTTCAGCAAATAACTGAGGTAATCCATCTATAAATTTGGATTTCCTATGGTCACTATTAGACTCAGGTAATTCCATGACTCTACTTAAAAAGGTGTCTTTATACCACCTAAAAGAGGTCAAGGTAGGACATCTAAGATTTTGTAATAGAGTCCTAATATTTTCACTATTATCAGACCATCTGCCTGTAAAGTGTTCAATAATATTTAAAATGAGTGTATAAACTGCATTTTCAGATGTAACATTATTTTCAACTTTGACTGTTGACAAAATTTTTGTCCTATCATCTTGGGATAAATAGTTATCCCACCAGCCTTTAAGTTGGCCAGTAAAACCTGCTACAATCATATTAGCAATTACTTTATCAGTATTACTGTTATTTTTACAAATTGTAGAATACATTAGCATTCTGTGGACAGCACTATAAATCTGTCTTTCAGTAAAACCATCTATGTTCCATTCATAGATTTGTTTACCACTATATGAATTATTCATTATGAGGTCTTGTTCTTCAAAAAGAACATCCTGTGGCGTAGGCCTAGGGTAATAAAACAAATTTTGTTTTGGCCTATCTGCATATTTATGCAGTTTATTAATTTCGTCTATAAGAACTTTTTTATAATTTTTAGTGTTACTTATTGTATCACTAAATTCCTCTTCCAGAGTATTGATTCGGAGATTTTCAAATTTTTCATTTAAAATTTTTTCCAAATCAGTTAAAGATTTTAATTTAAAACCTTTGATTTCTGGAGGGGGCTGTATACTAGGAGTAGCACTACTACTTGCAGTATTGCTATTTATTTCATTCCTAGTAATAGTATTGTTATTAACAATATTTGTTAACTCATGGATTTGGGAATAAATTCTTTCCACTCGATTATAAATATCCACTAATTTTTCTCCTAATATTATTAGGTAAATATTTGTGAAATTTTTCTGTTTAACCAGAGCATTAATATGCTGTGTGGTAGACTGAATAATTTCATTTTCAAATATTTTTTGGAAAGCATTATAATGCCTAACTTCATTATCTCTTTCTATTGAGAAGGGATAATTTGGGGGAAAAACTTGTTTAATAGTTTCCCCATTAGGATTTTTGAAATCTCTTTCTATAACAGAGATAAATTTTTCTACATGGTTGGCTATAAACCAATGTACGAAAGATACTTTAATATTTTTATGAGATAATTCATCATAAAATTCTTGCTGAAAGTTATTTCTTTCATCTTTAGTAAAATTATTGAAAAACCATGTTCTAAATGGTTTCCAATGATCTTTCTGAAAATCCATTTGGATTTCTTTTCTGGCTTGTGAGCCAGGACTAAAATCAATTTTAGTTTTACCTATCATATGGTAAAATTCATTTCGCTGGCAGTCATATCTGCCGGTGTAGGAATTTCATAAATTCCTGATGCTATGTTGTTTTTATCAACATGTATTCTGTTAACCCTATCATGGTTAAGTTCTGATTCTCTATCTGAATCATTTGATGAATTATCAAAATTATTATTCTCCTTTTTAGAATTATTAATTCTATTTATGTCAGACATTGAATGCCTTAGATTCTTGTTTGCAGTATTATGAATACTGTCATTGAAATTATTGGAATTATTAATTCCTTCAATATTTGATATTGAATGGCGTGGAATTCCAGTATTATGAATACTGTTTGAATTACTTGAGTTATGAACTGGAGATATATGAAATCTATTGAAACTAGACCTTGAAGATCTGGACCTAGGAATATGTTCCAGGAATTTTTGTTTTTCAAAATTTATTAAAATATCTCCATCATGAGATTGAATAATCCTAATAGGATTATTTTGGGTAATTGGTGCTGCAGGAACTGCCTTTTCAATTATCCAATTATCAGGAAATATTATTTCCTCCCATTTAATAGGTCTACGTGTAGTGATTTCTGACCTATGGTAATTTGATTCTATAAGAATCGTTTCATTTAATGGTTTGTCCATAATTTGACAATGTGGATTTAAAGTCATTAAAGGTTTGAAATATATCCTATAACACACACAAATGACTTCGGATCCAGGGGCATAATTATACCCATTAGTCTTAACATTTAAAGTTAAGGCGTCTAATAAATTTATATCTGACAATGATAATTGCAGATTAGGGTATACATTAAAATATACCGGGCCTTGGCTTAAACTGGACTGTATTAAGCCCATGAGAGACTGTTTCCAGTCTAAATTTCTAGCGTCTCTTAAAGCTGCTATGAAGCTTTCAGGTAAGCCTTCTAATGTTAGAGGCTTAAAAGCAACTTGTACTAATCCTATATGTAGGAATTTATAAATTCTACGATATTTATTAATATCAGAATTATTTAATAACTTAATTTTCATTTCATCCTTATTAAGGGAAATGGTCTCTTCAGTAGTTTTTACTACTTGTTTTAATCCTATCTTTTCAAAAGTACCATATTTATAAATGGTTTTAGGATTAATCCTAGGTATAGTCCACTTATTAAGCAGATCTAAGTTCTGAGGAATATCAAATTCCTCTGACATGCTGTTTTTAACAGCATCTTTGTAACTCCTAATCATATCCATTATCCTCTGGACAGTCCTCCCAGGGCAGAGGCCAACATTCCTCTCATAGAGGCAATGTTTTAGCTCAACATGGCAATGTAAGACTCATGGCCCAGAATCTTACTGCCATTGAGAACATTGAAAAGGAACTCCTTATAAAGTGAGTCCTTTTCAATGTTCTCAATGGCAGTAAGATTCTGGGCCATGAGTCTTACATTGCCATGTTGAGCTAAAACATTGCCTCTATGAGAGGAATGTTGGCCTCTGCCCTGGGAGGACTGTCCAGAGGATTGTCCTCTATAAGAGGAATTTCCTCTATTTCTGTTTCCCTTTGTGCTCATCCTGCATTAATATTCAAATGGAAACTATTAGTTTCAGATAAATATTCTCTAGTTAAATAATCAGGCAAACTATTATCTATCCCTTTTTTATATTCAATTATAAAATCAAAAGGGGCTAATTGAGCCTGCCATCTAGCAAACATTTGTTTACTAACATCGTGTTTAAAATCTTTGTCAAACATATATTTAGCTGCTTGACAATCAGTTTTAATTAAAAACTTTTGATTATATAAATCATCTTGGAATTTTAACACACATTTTAATATGGCTAAAATTTCTTTTGCTATAGTAGCATAATTTTTCTGGCTATCATTCCATTTACCAGAATAAAATCTAACAAGGTATTCTTGTTTATCAATTGGTGATATTTGTTTTAAAATTCCACCAAAACCTAAATCTGAGGCATCTGTCTCAATAATTTTATCCCATTTGGGATTAGCTAACATTAAACAAGGTAAGTTATGAACTTTTTGTTTAATTAACCTAACCGCTTCTGTATGACTATCAGTCCAAGGTTTAGGTTCCTTTTTGAGTCTATCATATAAGATAGCAGTATATTTAGACAAATCTTTTAGGTAGGGTGAAATATAATTTAAACTACCTAAAAATCTTTGTAATTGAGTTTTATCTTTTATTTCATCAGGAAATTTTGATGCAAACTCAATACTTCTGTCTATGGGAATTATTTTTCCCTTGTCAATATTATGACCTAAAAACCTTATACTGGTTTTAAATAATTGCATTTTAGGTTTAGATATTACTAAACCATTTTGAATGACAACTCTTTTAAAAATTTCGAGATGTCTAAAATGCATTTCAATATTCTTTGAGAATACTAAAATGTCATCAATATAGACTATTATAAAGTCTGAATAAGGATTAAAAATATCATTCATGATATTTTGGAATTCTGAAGGGGCATTTTTGAGCCCAAAAGGCATAACCTTCCATTCATATTGTCCGAAAGGTACATTGAAAGCAGTTTTATAAACATCGCTTTCATTGATTTGGATTTGCCAATAACCCGATTTTAAATCGAATTTAGAAAATATTAAGGCATTATGAAGCCTGTCAAGAAGATCTTTCTTGTTTGGAATAGGATATCTAATCCATTTTAACACTTTATTTAGTGGTTTATAATTAATAACTAGTCTTGGTATACCTCTTTCTTTTTCAGCATGTTTATTAACATAGAAAGCGGTACAAGACCAAGGTGATTTAGAAGGTCTTATTAAGCCCTTACTTTGGAGATTATTAATCTCTTCTTTGCATAAATTCAGATATTCTGAATTCATTTGACAAGGTCTAGCTTTAGTAGGAATTAATTTCTCATTAAATCCTTCTTCATAAGGCAAAGACACAATATGCTTTTTTCTATTCCAAAAAGCATTAGGATGATCACTACAGATTTCTGAAGTAAATTGATTATTAATCAATTTGATTTTATCCTGTAATTTAGGATTTTCTAACATATTATCTATGTTAATAAAATTAATTTCTTCTTTTAGAAAATTAATTTGGTTTTGTTTACTCTTTATTAAAGAGTCCTTAATTTGATTTAAAAACCTAGTAACTGGTTTTGTTTCAAATTGGAAGTAGATATTACTACCTTGGAAAGTTCCTGTAAAACCATTAGTGTCAATGTTTTTTAGAGGAAACAAACTTCTCATAAAAGGAGTGCCAAGTATAACTTGGTTAGTTATATCTTTAACTAAAATAAAATTGGTAGGAATACAAACTTTATTTTTGCATATATATGCATTAGGGATTTTAAAACTTATATTAAGTTTTTGTCCATTAGCAGACCTTAAAGATTGTGAGGTCTTATGGAAATAATTGGTAGGTATTATACCCTCCTGTATACAATTTAGATCTGCACCACTGTCAACTAGTGCAATAAGATCTTTAAAGATTTTACCTTCTATAAGAAGAGAAATCTTTATATACCATTTTTGTGAAGTCATTACTTCTATGGTTGAAAGAAAATCATCATGATCATGCTCTGAATTATTTTCAGAGGAGGATGATGAAGGATAAACAACAGGGGTTTTTCCTTTAAGTTTCTCTAATTTAGAAACTCTATGATTAAGACTTTCATTATTTAACTTTAAGTCTTTTATTTCTCTTTTAAGGTTATTAACCTCAACAAACAAATCACTAGTGTTGGTGACTTCACTAGTCTGTTTTTGTTTAAGCATCTTTTTGACTTCGGCCATAGAATATGGTTCAGAAGTCTTAAGAGTAAATTGCTCTTCCCTAGATGCTTGATCTTGCTTATTATTATTAGCAAATTCTTCTAAGATTTTTAATCTTAGTTCTGGATCTTTTATCCATTGTAAAATATCTAGGATATTATCACTAGTTATTACATTTATTTTCATGTCCTGAAATTGTGACATAATTTGATAAATATTATCATTGTCACTATCACTATCACTAGAATTTCTAGCAACCTGTTTACATTTACAGTCTGTTTCAGATGAAATTATTTTTTCATCTTTTAATTTGGTCAGATTATTTTCTGACTCGGTTGAGGAAGAGCTATACTGAGTGTCAGAAGTATTTTCTGATTCTGAAGAATTAATCATAACTTTACACAAAGCATTTTTTAATTCTTCACTAATACTAAGATTATTAATCTTTTTCTTTAATTTACATTTTGTGGCATAATGCCCTTTTCTACCACATTTATAACAAGTGATGGTAGATTTATCAGGACGTGGATTATTTTCCAGTCTCTTTTTCTTTCTAAATTCCCTCTTAGCTTTTCGCTTGGTGAATTTATTACTAGTATAATAGTTTTCCTTTTTAGGATGCCTATGAGGCTTGTGAGGTTTACTAGTAGAGGGATTATCAATCCCAAATTGACCACAAAATTGGCCAAGTTGCATCTTTTCATTTAAATGATGCTTTTTAATTTGTTGGTTTAACTTTATTTCATTGCATAAAGATAAACCTTCTTGGATGCATGTACCAATTAATTTTCCGTAAGTATAACTTGCGTAATTAATTTGTACATTTCCTTTCCTTAGGTTTTTTCTAACCCTTTCAGCAAATAACTGAGGTAATCCATCTATAAATTTGGATTTCCAATGGTCACTATTTGACTCAGGTAATTCCATGACTCTACTTAAAAAGGTGTCTTTATACCACCTAAAAGAGGTCAAGGTAGGACATCTAAGATTTTGTAATAGAGTCCTAATATTTTCACTATTATCAGACCATCTGCCTGTAAAGTGTTCAATAATATTTAAAATGAGTGTATAAACTGCATTTTCAGATGTAACATTATTTTCAACTTTGATTGTTGACAAAATTTTTGTCCTATCATCTTGGGATAAATAGTTATCCCACCAGCCTTTAAGTTGGCCAGTAAATCCTGCTACTATCATATTAGCAATGACTTTATCAGTATTACTGTTGTTTTTACAAATTGTAGAATACATTAGCATTCTATGGACAGCACTATAAATCTGTCTTTCAGTAAAACCATCTATGTTCCATTCATAGATTTGTTTACCACTATATGAATTATTCATTATAAGGTCTTGTTCTTCAAAAAGAACATCTTGTGGTGTAGGCCTAGGATAATAAAACAAATTTTGTTTTGGCCTATCTGCATATTTATGCAGTTTATTAATCTCGTCTATAAGAACGTTTTTATAATTTTTAGTGTTACTTATTGTATCACTAAATTCCTCCTCTAGAGTATTGATTCGGAGATTTTCAAATTTTTCATTTAAAATTTTTTCCAAATCAGTTAAAGATTTTAATTTAAAACCTTTAATTTCCGGAGGGGGCTGTATACTAGGAGTAGCACTACTACTTGCAGTATTGCTATTTATTTCATTCCTAGTAATAGTATTGTTATTAACAATATTTGTCAATTCATGGATTTGGGAATAAATTCTTTCCACTCTATTATGAATATCCACAAGTTTTTCTCCTAATATTATTAGGTAAATATTTGTAAAATTTTTCTGTTTAACCAGAGCATTTATATGCTGTGTGGTTGACTGAATAATTTCATTTTCAAATATTTTTTGGAAAGCATTATAATGCCTAACTTCATTATCTCTTTCTATTGAGAAGGGATAATTTGGGGGAAAAACTTGTTTAATTGTTTCCCCATTAGGATTTTTAAAATCTCTTTCTATAACAGAGATAAATTTTTCAACATGATTGGCTATAAACCAATGAACAAAAGATACTTTGATATTTTTATGTGATAATTCATCATAAAATTCTTGCTGAAAGTTATTTCTTTCATCTTTAGTAAAATTATTGAAAAACCATGTTCTAAATGGTTTCCAATGATCTTTCTGAAAATCCATTTGGATTTCCTTTCTGGCTTGTGAGCCAGGACTAAAATCAATTTTAGTTTTACCTATCATATGGTAAAATTCATTTCGCTGGCAGTCATATCTGCCGGTGTAGGAATTTCATAAATTCCTGATGCTATGTTGTTTTTATCAACATGGATTCTGTTAACCCTATCATGGTTAAGTTCTGATTCTCTATCTGAATCATTTGATGAATTATCAAAATTATTTATTTCTTTTTTAGAATTATTAATTCTATTTATGTCAGACATTGAATGTCTTAGATTCTTATTTGCAGTATTATGAATACTGTCATTGGAATTATTAATTCCTTCAATATTTGATATTGAATGGCGTGGAATACCAGTATTATGAATACTGTTTGAATTGCTAGAGTTATGAACTGGAGATATATGAAATCGATTGAAACTAGATCTTGAAGATCTGGACCTAGAAATATGTTCCAGGAATTTTTGTTTTTCAAAATTTATTAAAATATCTCCATCTTGAGATTGAATAATCCTAGTAGGATTATTTTGAGTAATTGGTGCTGCAGGAACTGCCTTTTCAATTATCCAATTATCAGGAAATATTATTTCCTCCCATTTAATAGGTCTACGTGTAGTAATTTCTGACCTATGGTAATTTGATTCTATAAGAATCGTTTCATTTAATGGTTTGTCCATTATTTGACAGTGTGGATTTAAAGTCATTAAAGGTTTGAAATATATTCTATAACATACACAAATGACTTCGGATCCAGGGGCATAATTATACCCATTAGTCTTAACATTTAAAGTTAAGGCGTCTAATAAATTTATATCTGACAATGATAATTGCAGATTAGGGTATACATTAAAATATACCGGGCCTTGGCTTAAACTGGACTGTATTAAGCCCATGAGAGACTGTTTCCAGTCTAAATTTCTAGCGTCTCTTAAAGCTGCTATAAAGCTTTCAGGTAAGCCTTCTAATGTTAGAGGCTTAAAAGCAACCTGTACTAATCCTATATGTAGGAATTTATAAATTCTACGATATTTATTAATATCAGAATTATTTAATAACTTAATTTTCATTTCATCCTTATTAAGGGAAATGGTCTCTTCAGTAGTTTTTACTACTTGTTTTAATCCTATCTTTTCAAAAGTACCATATTTATAAATGGTTTTAGGATTAATTCTAGGAATAGTCCACTTATTAAGTAGATCTAAGTTCTGAGGAATATCAAATTCCTCTGACATGCTGTTTTTAACAGCATCCTTATAACTCCTAATCATATCCATTAGGAAAGATGTGTTAAATAATACCAGAATGTATAAAAAATACCAGGCTCTGATACCATGTCAAGCAGGACCGGACCATGCCTAAGGGACTATCTAATTTATTTAAAGCACTTAGTCTAATAAGATAAATATCAGAAATTAATTTGACTAACACAATCTTATACTAGGCATATAAACACAAATTTAAATATTGGATAAATTTTACAAAATTATTGGAACTGTCAATAAACTTTAGTTTCAGCATAGTCAACATAAAAATGCCTAAACGCCCTCCCGGCTAAACGGCTGAATGCGACAAGAGCCTACTAATAAAGTTCTGACTGTCCTAATAATTCTAACCTAACTTAGCATTGTGTTTATTTCCTAGCATAAAATAATCCTAATAAATTAAATTCTGATAAATTCTTATTATCTAAGTAAATTAAATAAACTAAATGTTCCATTAGGCATATTCAGTCTTACATATCAATAATATTAAAACATACTATCTTTCATAAGCATTCATGGCATTATTTAACACAGATATTTAGCCAACCATATTATGGTGGCAAGCACAAAATATTATTAATATATAAAATTTACAAAAAGAAGGAATTATACCTTCTGAGCACTCTATGGAGAGAGTCAACAGGCTCCTCCTTAATTATTACAAGCTGAGTACACACCTATCATAACAATTTTTGTTCGCTATCCTAATTCGCAATCTGAATATTACAAGAGGAAGAGGCAGAAATATATAGCACTCGGAATTCAAAAATATTACAATGCAGAAAATAAAAGGATAAGGCGGACAGGGCAGCTGGCAAGGAGAGGAAGACAGCTGGATGGCGCCGAAAGAGGAAAGGGACAGGAGGTGGCAGACAGGAGAGGATGGCCGCCGAAAGAGAAAAGGGACCTGTTGTGGCAGACAGGTGGCCGGCAAAATCTGTTGCGCCTGTCAAAGAAAAAGAAGAAAAGGACAGAGAATATTCTCTGTCGGCCAACTTATGCATTATTAATGCATCTCCCGCAAAAATCCAAAATAATACTGTTTATCCTTTATAAAAGGTAACAGTAAACAGAAATTATTTTTCTTTACTTTTATTTTTACCGCTGGGGTCTTTGGTATTACCAAGAAGTAAATTTAAAGGTAACTCTTCCTCATAAGGATCTTGAGCATCTTGAAGCATGGCTTCACTGGTGGCTACTGCTGCCTCCATAATAATATCTTCCCCTACGGAAGAGGCAGATAAAGAAATATCTGGTTGGACATCAATACCAAAATTCTTCTTTAAATCTGCTTTCATAGCCTCCATATAGGCTGCAACCATTTGGTCTTTTGACACTGGCCCTTTCATTTTTAGCTTCCTAGAAACTGTTTCGAAAGGACTGGGGACCTCAATTTGAGATACTTGAACTTTATAAGTTTCTAGAGTTGACTTAATTGAGTCAATAGTTTCCTGGGCTTCCAGTACTCCACGTTCATTGTTCCTCATCATTTTCTTCCAAAACTTTGATGAGTAAACCCTATATAGACAGGGGATATTTTGCTTGGTATAACCAAATTCAATTTCCCATTTGAGAATGTAAGGAACCCCAAATTCTATGAAAAAATTGGAGATAGGCATTCCTTCGACCCATTTATTATCTTGTTGGGCTTCAATTAATCTGGGAGATATATCAACCCATTCTGAATATAATCCTTTAAATGTTTCGGGTAAAATATTAATCCCCGGTCCAAAAGATTGCCACCACTGGTATAACCAGTTTGGAAATTCTTTCTTGTAAATATGCTGGCAGAATTTTATAAACCATGTATGTTTACAAGAAGGGTTTTGATATAACAAAACTCTATGAAAAGCTTCAACATAGTCCCAGTAGTTGAACTTTATTGCTGTTTTATTATCAGCATGTAGATATTCTCTCTCTTTTAGAGTACTAAGGCCCCACTCTCTAGCTGTTATAACACGCTTAATTATGGCCTTGCTGAAGGTATATATTTTACCTGCCTTGAAATGGGTTATTTCCCATGAATCAGTAGCTCTTAGAATATGTTCAAAATGAGCTCTGCCTTTGTATGAACCGGCAGTAAAAGAAATACCTGTATCTATATCCAAGTATTTTTGGAATAGATCCCAGACATCATCCTTTCTCTTGATGTCATCATTTTCTAAAAGAAGTATAACTTCTTTTTCATTATGCTGAAAATAGGGGAAGTCTTCATCATCATCTTCCACAATTTTAGCATAAGATGGACTTATATTAGGTCCAGTTTGACTGCTAGATCCAACCTGAGTATTACCCTGGTTTTTCTGTGATTGCTTAAAAGCAAGGAACTCCTTATAAAGTGAGTCCTTTAATAACACAATCTTATACTAGGCATATAAACACAAATTTAAATATTGGATAAATTTTACAAAATTATTGGAACTGTCAATAAACTTTAGTTTCAGTATAGTCAACATAAAAATGCCTAAACGCCCTCCCGGCTAAACGGCTGAATGCGACAAGAGCCTACTAATAAAGTTCTGACTGTCCTAATAATTCTAACCTAACTTAGCATTGTGTTTATTTCCTAGCATAAAATAATCCTAATAAATTAAATTCTGATAAATTCTTATTATCTAAGTAAATTAAATAAACTAAATGTTCCATTAGGCATATTCAGTCTTACATATCAATAATATTAAAACATACTATTTTTCATAAGCATTCATGGCATTATTTAACACAGATATTTAGCCAACCATATTATGGTGGCAAGCACAAAATATTATTAATATATAAAATTTACAAATCGAAGGAATTATACCTTCGGAGCACGCGGTGGAGAGAGTCAACAGGCTCCTCCTTAATTATTACAAGCTGAGTACACACCTATCATTACAATGTTTGTTCGCTATCCTAAATCACAATCTGAATATTACAAGAGGAAGAGGCAGAAATATATAGCACGCGGAATTCAAAAATATTACAAAACAGAAAATTAAAAGATAAGGCGGACAGGGCAGCTGGCGAAGAGAGGAAGACAGCTGGATGGCGCCGAAAGAGGAAAGGGACAGGAGTAGGCAAGGTGGCAGACAGGAAAGATTGGCCGCCGAAAGCAGAAAGAGACAGGAGGGACAGGTGGCCGGCAAGATTTGTTGCGCCTGTCAGAAAAAGAAGAAAAGGACAGAGAATATTCTCTGTCGGCCAACTTATGCATTATTAATGCATCTCCCGCAAAAATCCAAAATAATACTGTTTATCCTTTATAAAAGGTAACAGTAAACAGAAATTATTTTTCTTTACTTTAATTTTTACCGCTGGGGTCTTTGGTATTACCAAGAAGTGAATTTAAAGGTAACTCTTCCTCATAAGGATCTTGAGCATCTTGAAGCATGGCTTCACTGGTGGCTACTGCTGCCTCCATAATAATATCTTCCCCTACGGAAGAGGCAGATAAAGAAATATCTGGTTGGACATCAATACCAAAATTCTTCTTTAAATCTGCTTTCATAGCCTCCATATAGGCTGCAACCATTTGGTCTTTTGAAACAGGCCCTTTCATTTTTAGCTTTCTAGAAACTGTCTCGAAAGGACTGGGGACCTCAATTTGAGATACTTGGGCTTTATAAGCCTCTAGAGTTGACTTAATGGAATCAATTGTTTCCTGTGCTTCCAGTACTCCACGTTCATTGTTCCTCATCATTTTCTTCCAAAACTTTGATGAGAAAACCCTATATAGACAGGGAATATTGTGCTTGGTATAACCAAATTCAATTTCCCATTTGAGAATGTAAGGAACTCCAAATTCTATGAAAAAATTGGAGATAGGCATTCCTTCGACCCATTTATTATCTTGTTGGGCTTCAATTAATTTGGGAGATATATCAACCCACTCAGAATATAATCCTTTAAATGTTTCGGGTAAAATATTAATTCCCGGACCAAATGATTGCCACCACTGGTATAACCAGTTTGGAAATTCTTTCTTGTAAATATGCTGGCAGAATTTTATAAACCATGTGTGTTTACAAGAAGGGTTTTGATATAACAAAACTCTATGAAAAGCTTCAACATAGTCCCAGTAGTTGAACTTTATTGCTGTTTTATTATCAGCATGTAAATACTCTCTCTCTTTTAGAGTACTAAGGCCCCATTCTCTAGCTGTTATAACACGCTTAATAATGGCCTTGCTGAAGGTATATATTTTACCTGCCTTGAAATGGGTTATTTCCCATGAATCTGTAGCTCTTAGAATATGTTCAAAATGAGCTCTGCCTTTGTATGAACCGGCAGTAAAAGAAATACCTGTATCTATGTCCAAGTATTTTTGGAATAGATCCCAGACATCATCCTTTCTCTTGATGTCATCATTTTCTAAAAGAAGTATAACTTCTTTTTCATTATGCTGAAAATAGGGGAAGTCTTCATCATCATCTTCCACAATTTTAGCATAAGATGGACTTATATTAGGTCCAGTTTGACTGCTAGATCCAACCTGAGTATTACCCTGGTTTTTCTGTGATTGCTTAAAAGCAAGGAACTCCTTATAAAGTGAGTCCTTTTCAATGTTCTCAATGGCAGTAAGATTCTGGGCCATGAGCCTTACATTACCATATTGAGCTAAAACATTGCCTCTATGAGAGGAATGTTGGCCTCTGCCTTGAGAGGACTGTCCAGAGGATTGTCCCCTATAAGAGGAATTTCCCCGATTTCTGTTTCCTTTTGTGCTCATCCTGCATTAATATTCAAATGGAAACTATTAGCTTCAGATAAATATTCCCTTGTTAGGAAATCAGGCAAACTATTATCAGTTCCTTTTTTATATTCAATAATAAAATCAAAAGGGGCTAATTGAGCCTGCCATCTAGCAAACATTTGTTTACTAACATCGTGTTTAAAATCTTTGTCAAACATATATTTAGCTGCTTGACAATCAGTTTTTATTAAAAACTTTTGATTATATAAATCATCTTGGAATTTTAACACACATTTTAATATGGCTAAAATTTCTTTTGCTATAGTAGCATAATTTTTCTGGCTATCATTCCATTTACCAGAATAGAATCTAACAAGGTATTCTTGTTTATCAATTGGTGAAATTTGTTTTAAAATTCCACCAAAACCTAAATCTGAGGCATCTGTCTCAATGATTTTGTCCCATTTGGGATTAGCTAACATTAAACAAGGTAAGTTATTAACTTTTTGTTTAATTAACCTAACCGCTTCTGTATGACTATTGGTCCAAGGTTTAGGTTCCTTTTTGAGTCTATCATATAAGATAGCAGTATGTTTAGACAAATCTTTTAGGTAGGGTGAAATATAATTTAGACTACCTAAAAATCTTTGGAGTTGAGTTTTGTCTTTAATTTCATCAGGAAATTTAGATGCAAACTCAATACTTCTGTCTATGGGAATTATTTTTCCCTTGTCAATATTATGACCTAAAAATCTAATATTAGATTTGAATAATTGCATTTTTGGTTTAGATATTACCAAACCATTTTGAATGACAACTCTTTTAAAAATTTCGAGATGTCTAAAATGCATTTCAATATTCTTTGAGAATACTAAAATGTCATCAATATAGACTATTATAAAGTCTGAATAAGGATTAAAAATATCATTCATGATATTTTGGAATTCCGAAGGGGCATTTTTGAGCCCAAAAGGCATAACCTTCCATTCATATTGTCCGAAAGGTACATTGAAAGCAGTTTTATAAACATCTCTTTCATTGATTTGGATTTGCCAATAACCCGATTTTAAATCGAATTTAGAAAATATTAAGGCATTATGAAGCCTGTCAAGAAGATCTTTCTTGTTTGGAATAGGATACCTAATCCATTTTAAAACTTTATTTAGTGGTTTATAATTAATAACCAATCTTGGTATACCTCTTTCTTTTTCAGCATGTTTATTAACATAGAAAGCTGTACAGGACCAAGGTGATTTAGAAGGTCTTATTAAGCCCTTACTTTGGAGATTATTAATCTCTTCTTTGCATAAATTCAGATATTCTGAATTCATTTGACAAGGTCTTGCCTTAGTGGGGATTAATTTTTCATTAAAATCCTCTTCGTATGGCAAGGATACAATATGCTTTTTTCTATTCCAAAAAGCATTAGGATGATCACTACAGATTTCTGAAGTGAATTGATTATTAATCAATTTGATTTTATCCTGTAATTTAGGATTTTCTAACATATTATCAATGTTAATAAAATTAATTTCTTCTTTTAAAAAATTAATTTGGTTTTGTTTACTCTTTATTAAAGAGTCTTTAATTTGATTTAAAAACCTAGTAACCGGTTTTGTTTCAAATTGAAAGTAGATATTACTACCTTGGAAAGTTCCTGTAAAACCATTAGTGTCAATGTTTTTTAAAGGGAACAAACTTCTCATAAAAGGAGTGCCAAGTATAACTTGGTTAGTTATGTCTTTAACTAAAATAAAATTGGTAGGAATACAAATTTTATTTTTGCATATATATGCATTAGGGATTTTAAAACTTATATTAAGTTTTTGTCCATTAGCAGACCTTAAAGATTGTGAGGTCTTATGGAAATAATTGGTAGGTATTATACCCTCCTGTATACAATTTAGATCTGCACCACTGTCAACTAGTGCAATAAGATCTTTAAAGATTTTACCTTCTATAAGAAGAGAAATCTTTATATACCATTTTTGTGAAGTCATTACTTCTATGGTTGAAAGAAAATCATCATGATCATGCTCTGAATTATTTTCAGAGGAGGATGATGAAGGATAAACAACAGGGGTTTTTCCTTTAAGTTTCTCTAATTTAGAGACTCTATGATTAAGACTTTCATTATTTAACTTTAAGTCTTTTATTTCTCTTTTAAGGTTATTAACCTCAACAAACAAATCACTAGTGTTGGTGACTTCACTAGTCTGTTTTTGTTTAAGCATCTTTTTGACTTCGGCCATAGAATATGGTTCAGAAGTCTTAAGAGTAAATTGCTCTTCCCTAGATGCTTGATCTTGCTTATTATTATTAGCAAATTCTTCTAAGATTTTTAATCTTAGTTCTGGATCTTTTATCCATTGTAAAATATCTAGGATATTATCACTAGTTATTACATTTATTTTCATGTCTTGAAATTGTGACATAATTTGATAAATATTATCATTGTCACTATCACTAGAATTTCTAGCAACCTGTTTACACTTACAGTCTGTTTCAGATGAAATTATTTTTTCATCTTTTAACTTGGTCAGATTATTTTCTGACTCAGTTGAGGAAGAACTGTATTCAGTGTCAGAAGTATTTTCTGATTCTGAAGAATTAATCATAATTTTGCATAAAGCAGTTTTTAATTCTTCACTAATACTAAGATTATTAATCTTTTTCTTTAATTTACATTTTGTGGCATAATGCCCTTTTCTACCACATTTATAACAAGTTATGGTAGATTTATCAGGACGTGGATTATTTTCCAGTCTCTTTTTCTTTCTAAATTCTCTTTTAGCTTTTCGCTTGGTGAATTTATTACTAGCATAGTAGTTTTCCTTTTTAGGATGCCTATGAGGCTTGTGGGGTTTACTAGTAGAGGGATTATCAATCCCAAATTGACCACAAAATTGGCCAAGTTGCATCTTTTCATTTAAATGATGCTTTTTAATTTGTTGATTTAACTTTATTTCATTGCATAAAGATAAACCTTCTTGGATGCATGTACCAATTAATTTCCCGTAAGTATAACTTGCGTAATTAATTTGTACATTTCCTTTCCTTAAGTTTTTTCTAACCCTTTCAGCAAATAACTGAGGTAATCCATCTATAAATTTGGATTTCCAATGGTCACTATTAGACTCAGGTAATTCCATGACTCTACTTAAAAAGGTGTCTTTATACCACCTAAAAGAGGTCAAGGTAGGACATCTAAGATTTTGTAATAGAGTCCTAATATTTTCACTATTATCAGACCATCTGCCTGTAAAGTGTTCAATAATATTTAAAATGAGTGTATAAACTGCATTTTCAGATGTAACATTATTTTCAACTTTGACTGTTGACAAAATTTTTGTCCTATCATCTTGGGATAAATAGTTATCCCACCAGCCTTTAAGTTGGCCAGTAAAACCTGCTACAATCATATTAGCAATTACTTTATCAGTATTACTGTTATTTTTACAAATTGTAGAATACATTAGCATTCTGTGGACAGCACTATAAATCTGTCTTTCAGTAAAACCATCTATGTTCCATTCATAGATTTGTTTACCACTATATGAATTATTCATTATGAGGTCTTGTTCTTCAAAAAGAACATCCTGTGGCGTAGGCCTAGGGTAATAAAACAAATTTTGTTTTGGCCTATCTGCATATTTATGCAGCTTATTAATTTCGTCTATAAGAACGTTTTTATAATTTTTAGTGTTACTTATTGTATCACTAAATTCCTTTTCCAGAGTATTGATTCGGAGACTTTCAAATTTTTCATTTAAAATTTTTTCCAAATCAGTTAAAGATTTTAATTTAAAACCTTTGATATCTGGAGGGGGCTGTATACTAGGAGTAGCACTACTACTTGCAGTATTGCTATTTATATCATTCCTAGTAATAGTATTGTTATTAACAATATTTGTTAACTCATGGATTTGGGAATAAATTCTTTCCACTCTATTATGAATATCCACAAGTTTTTCTCCTAATATTATTAGGTAAATATTTGTGAAATTTTTCTGTTTAACCAGAGCATTAATATGCTGTGTGGTTGACTGAATAATTTCATTTTCAAATATTTTTTGGAAAGCATTATAATGCCTAACTTCATTATCTCTTTCTATGGAGAAAGGATAATTAGGGGGAAAAACTTGTTTAATAGTTTCCCCATTGGGATTTTTAAAATCTCTTTCTATAACAGAGATAAATTTTTCTACATGATTGGCTATAAACCAATGGACAAAAGATACTTTAATATTTTTATGTGATAATTCATCATAAAATTCTTGCTGAAAGTTATTTCTTTCATCTTTAGTAAAATTATTGAAAAACCATGTTCTAAATGGTTTCCAATGATCTTTCTGAAAATCCATTTGGATTTCTTTTCTGGCTTGTGAGCCAGGACTAAAATCAATTTTAGTTTTACCTATCATATGGTAAAATTCATTTCGCTGGCAGTCATATCTGCCGGTGTAGGAATTTCATAAATTCCTGATGCTATGTTGTTTTTATCAACATGAATTCTGTTAACCCTATCATGGTTAAGTTCTGATTCTCTATCTGAATCATTTGATGAATTATCAAAATTATTTATCTCCTTTTTAGAATTATTAATTCTATTTATGTCAGACATTGAATGTCTTAGATTCTTGTTTGCAGTATTATGAATACTGTCATTGAAATTATTGGAATTATTAATTCCTTCAATATTTGATATTGAATGGCGTGGAATTCCAGTATTATGAATACTGTTTGAATTACTTGAGTTATGAACTGGAGATATATGAAATCTATTGAAACTAGACCTTGAAGATCTGGACCTAGGAATATGTTCCAGGAATTTTTGTTTTTCAAAATTTATTAAAATATCTCCATCATGAGATTGAATTATCCTAGTAGGATTATTTTGGGTAATTGGTGCTGCAGGAACTGCCTTTTCAATTATCCAATTATCAGGAAATATTATTTCCTCCCATTTAATAGGTCTACGTGTAGTGATTTCTGACCTATGGTAATTTGATTCTATAAGAATCGTTTCATTTAATGGTTTGTCCATAATTTGACAATGTGGATTTAAAGTCATTAAAGGTTTGAAATATATCCTATAACACACACAAATGACTTCGGATCCAGGGGCATAATTATACCCATTAGTCTTAACATTTAAAGTTAAGGCGTCTAATAAATTTATATCTGACAATGATAATTGCAGATTAGGGTATACATTAAAATATACCGGGCCTTGGCTTAAACTGGACTGTATTAAGCCCATGAGAGACTGTTTCCAGTCTAAATTTCTAGCGTCTCTTAAAGCTGCTATGAAGCTTTCAGGTAAGCCTTCTAATGTTAGAGGCTTAAAAGCAACTTGTACTAATCCTATATGTAGGAATTTATAAATTCTACGATATTTATTAATATCAGAATTATTTAATAACTTAATTTTCATTTCATCCTTATTAAGGGAAATGGTCTCTTCAGTAGTTTTTACTACTTGTTTTAATCCTATCTTTTCAAAAGTACCATATTTATAAATGGTTTTAGGATTAATCCTAGGTATAGTCCACTTATTAAGCAGATCTAAGTTCTGAGGAATATCAAATTCCTCTGACATGCTGTTTTTAACAGCATCTTTGTAACTCCTAATCATATCCATTAGGAAAGATGTGTTAAATAATACCATGACAAGCAGGACCGGACCATGCCTAAGGGACTATCTAATTTATTTAAAGCACTTAGTCTAATAAGATAAATATCAGAAATTAATTTGACTAACACAATCTTATACTAGGCATATAAACACAAATTTAAATATTGGATAAATTTTACAAAATTATTGGAACTGTCAATAAACTTTAGTTTCAGCATAGTCAACATAAAAATGCCTAAACGCCCTCCCGGCTAAACGGCTGAATGCGACAAGAGCCTACTAATAAAGTTCTGACTGTCCTAATAATTCTAACCTAACTTAGCATTGTGTTTATTTCCTAGCATAAAATAATCCTAATAAATTAAATTCTGATAAATTCTTATTATCTAAGTAAATTAAATAAACTAAATGTTCCATTAGGCATATTCAGTCTTACATATCAATAATATTAAAACATACTATTTTTCATAAGCATTCATGGCATTATTTAACACAGATATTTAGCCAACCATATTATGGTGGCAAGCACAAAATATTATTAATATATAAAATTTACAAATCGAAGGAATTATACCTTCGGAGCACGCGGTGGAGAGAGTCAACAGGCTCCTCCTTAATTATTACAAGCTGAGTACACACCTATCATTACAATGTTTGTTCGCTATCCTAAATCGCAATCTGAATATTACAAGAGGAAGAGGCAGAAATATATAGCACTCGGAATTCAAAAATATTACAATGCAGAAAATAAAAGGATAAGGCGGACAGGGCAGCTGGCAAGGAGCGGAAGACAGCTGGATGGCGCCGAAAGAGGAAAGGGACAGGAGGTGGCAGACAGGAGAGGATGGCCGCCGAAAGAGAAAAGGGACCTGTTGTGGCAGACAGGTGGCCGGCAAAATCTGTTGCGCCTGTCAAAGAAAAAGAAGAAAAGGACAGAGAATATTCTCTGTCGGCCAACTTATGCATTATTAATGCATCTCCCGCAAAAATCCAAAATAATACTGTTTATCCTTTATAAAAGGTAACAGTAAACAGAAATTATTTTTCTTTACTTTTATTTTTACCGCTGGGGTCTTTGGTATTACCAAGAAGTAAATTTAAAGGTAACTCTTCCTCATAAGGATCTTGAGCATCTTGAAGCATGGCTTCACTGGTGGCTACTGCTGCCTCCATAATAATATCTTCCCCTACGGAAGAGGCAGATAAAGAAATATCTGGTTGGACATCAATACCAAAATTCTTCTTTAAATCTGCTTTCATAGCCTCCATATAGGCTGCAACCATTTGGTCTTTTGACACTGGCCCTTTCATTTTTAGCTTCCTAGAAACTGTTTCGAAAGGACTGGGGACCTCAATTTGAGATACTTGAACTTTATAAGTTTCTAGAGTTGACTTAATTGAGTCAATAGTTTCCTGGGCTTCCAGTACTCCACGTTCATTGTTCCTCATCATTTTCTTCCAAAACTTTGATGAGTAAACCCTATATAGACAGGGGATATTTTGCTTGGTATAACCAAATTCAATTTCCCATTTGAGAATGTAAGGAACCCCAAATTCTATGAAAAAATTGGAGATAGGCATTCCTTCGACCCATTTATTATCTTGTTGGGCTTCAATTAATCTGGGAGATATATCAACCCATTCTGAATATAATCCTTTAAATGTTTCGGGTAAAATATTAATCCCCGGTCCAAAAGATTGCCACCACTGGTATAACCAGTTTGGAAATTCTTTCTTGTAAATATGCTGGCAGAATTTTATAAACCATGTATGTTTACAAGAAGGGTTTTGATATAACAAAACTCTATGAAAAGCTTCAACATAGTCCCAGTAGTTGAACTTTATTGCTGTTTTATTATCAGCATGTAAATACTCTCTCTCTTTTAGAGTACTAAGGCCCCATTCTCTAGCTGTTATAACACGCTTAATAATGGCCTTGCTGAAGGTATATATTTTACCTGCCTTGAAATGGGTTATTTCCCATGAATCTGTAGCTCTTAGAATATGTTCAAAATGAGCTCTGCCTTTGTATGAACCGGCAGTAAAAGAAATACCTGTATCTATGTCCAAGTATTTTTGGAATAGATCCCAGACATCATCCTTTCTCTTGATGTCATCGTTTTCTAAAAGAAGTATAACTTCTTTTTCATTATGCTGAAAATAGGGGAAGTCTTCATCATCATCTTCCACAATTTTAGCATAAGATGGACTTATATTAGGTCCAGTTTGACTGCTAGATCCAACCTGAGTATTACCCTGGTTTTTCTGTGATTGCTTAAAAGCAAGGAACTCCTTATAAAGTGAGTCCTTTTCAATGTTCTCAATGGCAGTAAGATTCTGGGCCATGAGCCTTACATTACCATGTTGAGCTAAAACATTGCCTCTATGAGAGGAATGTTGGCCTCTGCCTTGAGAGGACTGTCCAGAGGATTGTCCCCTATAAGAGGAATTTCCCCGATTTCTGTTTCCTTTTGTGCTCATCCTGCATTAATATTCAAATGGAAACTATTAGCTTCAGATAAATATTCCCTTGTTAGGAAATCAGGCAAACTATTATCAGTTCCTTTTTTATATTCAATAATAAAATCAAAAGGGGCTAATTGAGCCTGCCATCTAGCAAACATTTGTTTACTAACATCGTGTTTAAAATCTTTGTCAAACATATATTTAGCTGCTTGACAATCAGTTTTTATTAAAAACTTTTGATTATATAAATCATCTTGGAATTTTAACACACATTTTAATATGGCTAAAATTTCTTTTGCTATAGTAGCATAATTTTTCTGGCTATCATTCCATTTACCAGAATAGAATCTAACAAGGTATTCTTGTTTATCAATTGGTGATATTTGTTTTAAAATTCCACCAAAACCTAAATCTGAGGCATCTGTCTCAATGATTTTGTCCCATTTGGGATTAGCTAACATTAAACAAGGTAAGTTATTAACTTTTTGTTTAATTAACCTAACCGCTTCTGTATGACTATTGGTCCAAGGTTTAGGTTCCTTTTTGAGTCTATCATATAAGATAGCAGTATGTTTAGACAAATCTTTTAGGTAGGGTGAAATATAATTTAGACTACCTAAAAATCTTTGGAGTTGAGTTTTGTCTTTAATTTCATCAGGAAATTTAGATGCAAACTCAATACTTCTGTCTATGGGAATTATTTTTCCCTTGTCAATATTATGACCTAAAAATCTAATATTAGATTTGAATAATTGCATTTTTGGTTTAGATATTACCAAACCATTTTGAATGACAACTCTTTTAAAAATTTCGAGATGTCTAAAATGCATTTCAATATTCTTTGAGAATACTAAAATGTCATCAATATAGACTATTATAAAGTCTGAATAAGGATTAAAAATATCATTCATGATATTTTGGAATTCCGAAGGGGCATTTTTGAGCCCAAAAGGCATAACCTTCCATTCATATTGTCCGAAAGGTACATTGAAAGCAGTTTTATAAACATCTCTTTCATTGATTTGGATTTGCCAATAACCCGATTTTAAATCGAATTTAGAAAATATTAAGGCATTATGAAGCCTGTCAAGAAGATCTTTCTTGTTTGGAATAGGATATCTAATCCATTTTAACACTTTATTTAGTGGTTTATAATTAATAACTAGTCTTGGTATACCTCTTTCTTTTTCAGCATGTTTATTAACATAGAAAGCGGTACAAGACCAAGGTGATTTAGAAGGTCTTATTAAGCCCTTACTTTGGAGATTATTAATCTCTTCTTTGCATAAATTCAGATATTCTGAATTCATTTGACAAGGTCTTGCCTTAGTGGGGATTAATTTTTCATTAAAATCCTCTTCGTATGGCAAGGATACAATATGCTTTTTTCTATTCCAAAAAGCATTAGGATGATCACTACAGATTTCTGAAGTGAATTGATTATTAATCAATTTGATTTTATCCTGTAATTTAGGATTTTCTAACATATTATCAATGTTAATAAAATTAATTTCTTCTTTTAAAAAATTAATTTGGTTTTGTTTACTCTTTATTAAAGAGTCTTTAATTTGATTTAAAAACCTAGTAACCGGTTTTGTTTCAAATTGAAAGTAGATATTACTACCTTGGAAAGTTCCTGTAAAACCATTAGTGTCAATGTTTTTTAAAGGGAACAAACTTCTCATAAAAGGAGTGCCAAGTATAACTTGGTTAGTTATGTCTTTAACTAAAATAAAATTGGTAGGAATACAAATTTTATTTTTGCATATATATGCATTAGGGATTTTAAAACTTATATTAAGTTTTTGTCCATTAGCAGACCTTAAAGATTGTGAGGTCTTATGGAAATAATTAGTGGGTATTATACCCTCCTGTATACAATTTAGATCTGCACCACTGTCAACTAGTGCAATAAGATCTTTAAAGATTTTACCTTCTATAAGAAGAGAAATCTTTATATACCATTTTTGTGAAGTCATTACTTCTATGGTTGAAAGAAAATCATCATGATCATGCTCTGAATTATTTTCAGAGGAGGATGATGAAGGATAAACAACAGGGGTTTTTCCTTTAAGTTTCTCTAATTTAGAAACTCTATGATTAAGACTTTCATTATTTAACTTTAAGTCTTTTATTTCTCTTTTAAGGTTATTAACCTCAACAAACAAATCACTAGTGTTGGTGACTTCACTAGTCTGTTTTTGTTTAAGCATCTTTTTGACTTCGGCCATAGAATATGGTTCAGAAGTCTTAAGAGTAAATTGCTCTTCCCTAGATGCTTGATCTTGCTTATTATTATTAGCAAATTCTTCTAAGATTTTTAATCTTAGTTCTGGATCTTTTATCCATTGTAAAATATCTAGGATATTATCACTAGTTATTACATTTATTTTCATGTCCTGAAATTGTGACATAATTTGATAAATATTATCATTGTCACTATCACTAGAATTTCTAGCAACCTGTTTACACTTACAGTCTGTTTCAGATGAAATTATTTTTTCATCTTTTAACTTGGTCAGATTATTTTCTGACTCAGTTGAGGAAGAACTGTATTCAGTGTCAGAAGTATTTTCTGATTCTGAAGAATTAATCATAATTTTGCATAAAGCAGTTTTTAATTCTTCACTAATACTAAGATTATTAATCTTTTTCTTTAATTTACATTTTGTGGCATAATGCCCTTTTCTACCACATTTATAACAAGTTATGGTAGATTTATCAGGACGTGGATTATTTTCCAGTCTCTTTTTCTTTCTAAATTCTCTTTTAGCTTTTCGCTTGGTGAATTTATTACTAGCATAGTAGTTTTCCTTTTTAGGATGCCTATGAGGCTTGTGGGGTTTACTAGTAGAGGGATTATCAATCCCAAATTGACCACAAAATTGGCCAAGTTGCATCTTTTCATTTAAATGATGCTTTTTAATTTGTTGATTTAACTTTATTTCATTGCATAAAGATAAACCTTCTTGGATGCATGTACCAATTAATTTCCCGTAAGTATAACTTGCGTAATTAATTTGTACATTTCCTTTCCTTAGGTTTTTTCTAACCCTTTCAGCAAATAACTGAGGTAATCCATCTATAAATTTGGATTTCCAATGGTCACTATTAGACTCAGGTAATTCCATGACTCTACTTAAAAAGGTGTCTTTATACCACCTAAAAGAGGTCAAGGTAGGACATCTAAGATTTTGTAATAGAGTCCTAATATTTTCACTATTATCAGACCATCTGCCTGTAAAGTGTTCAATAATATTTAAAATGAGTGTATAAACTGCATTTTCAGATGTAACATTATTTTCAACTTTGACTGTTGACAAAATTTTTGTCCTATCATCTTGGGATAAATAGTTATCCCACCAGCCTTTAAGTTGGCCAGTAAAACCTGCTACAATCATATTAGCAATTACTTTATCAGTATTACTGTTATTTTTACAAATTGTAGAATACATTAGCATTCTGTGGACAGCACTATAAATCTGTCTTTCAGTAAAACCATCTATGTTCCATTCATAGATTTGTTTACCACTATATGAATTATTCATTATGAGGTCTTGTTCTTCAAAAAGAACATCCTGTGGCGTAGGCCTAGGGTAATAAAACAAATTTTGTTTTGGCCTATCTGCATATTTATGCAGTTTATTAATTTCGTCTATAAGAACGTTTTTATAATTTTTAGTGTTACTTATTGTATCACTAAATTCCTCTTCCAGAGTATTGATTCGGAGATTTTCAAATTTTTCATTTAAAATTTTTTCCAAATCAGTTAAAGATTTTAATTTAAAACCTTTGATTTCTGGAGGGGGCTGTATACTAGGAGTAGCACTACTACTTGCAGTATTGCTATTTATTTCATTCCTAGTAATAGTATTGTTATTAACAATATTTGTTAACTCATGGATTTGGGAATAAATTCTTTCCACTCGATTATGAATATCCACTAATTTTTCTCCTAATATTATTAGGTAAATATTTGTGAAATTTTTCTGTTTAACCAGAGCATTAATATGCTGTGTGGTAGACTGAATAATTTCATTTTCAAATATTTTTTGGAAAGCATTATAATGCCTAACTTCATTATCTCTTTCTATTGAGAAGGGATAATTTGGGGGAAAAACTTGTTTAATAGTTTCCCCATTAGGATTTTTGAAATCTCTTTCTATAACAGAGATAAATTTTTCTACATGGTTGGCTATAAACCAATGTACGAAAGATACTTTAATATTTTTATGAGATAATTCATCATAAAATTCTTGCTGAAAGTTATTTCTTTCATCTTTAGTAAAATTATTGAAAAACCATGTTCTAAATGGTTTCCAATGATCTTTCTGAAAATCCATTTGGATTTCTTTTCTGGCTTGTGAGCCAGGACTAAAATCAATTTTAGTTTTACCTATCATATGGTAAAATTCATTTCGCTGGCAGTCATATTTGCCGGTGTAGGAATTTCATAAATTCCTGATGCTATGTTGTTTTTATCAACATGGATTCTGTTAACCCTATCATGGTTAAGTTCTGATTCTCTATCTGAATCATTTGATGAATTATCAAAATTATTTATCTCCTTTTTAGAATTATTAATTCTATTTATGTCAGACATTGAATGTCTTAGATTCTTGTTTGCAGTATTATGAATACTGTCATTGAAATTATTGGAATTATTAATTCCTTCAATATTTGATATTGAATGGCGTGGAATTCCAGCATTATGAATACTGTTTGAATTACTTGAGTTATGAACTGGAGATATATGAAATCTATTGAAACTAGACCTTGAAGATCTGGACCTAGGAATATGTTCCAGGAATTTTTTGTTTTTCAAAATTTATTAAAATATCTCCATCATGAGATTGAATAATCCTAGTAGGATTATTTTGAGTAATTGGTGCTGCAGGAACTGCCTTTTCAATTATCCAATTATCAGGAAATATTATTTCCTCCCATTTAATAGGTCTACGTGTAGTAATTTCTGACCTATGGTAATTTGATTCTATAAGAATCGTTTCATTTAATGGTTTGTCCATTATTTGACAGTGTGGATTTAAAGTCATTAAAGGTTTGAAATATATTCTATAACATACACAAATGACTTCGGATCCAGGGGCATAATTATACCCATTAGTCTTAACATTTAAAGTTAAGGCGTCTAATAAATTTATATCTGACAATGATAATTGCAGATTAGGGTATACATTAAAATATACCGGGCCTTGGCTTAAACTGGACTGTATTAAGCCCATGAGAGACTGTTTCCAGTCTAAATTTCTAGCGTCTCTTAAAGCTGCTATAAAGCTTTCAGGTAAGCCTTCTAATGTTAGAGGCTTAAAAGCAACCTGTACTAATCCTATATGTAGGAATTTATAAATTCTACGATATTTATTAATATCAGAATTATTTAATAACTTAATTTTCATTTCATTTCATTGCTATGATTTGAATTTCTTTAAAATTATTTTTTAAAATATATTTTTAATTATGTGGAAATATACGGAAAAAGAATATGAAAACTTGGACTTCAAATCATAGCAATTAGTTTAACATAATCAAACAGGTCACTTTTCATTGCTAGTAACTTCGAATCCAATTATGAATATGATAGATTTTAGACTGAAATCACTTAAAAAATTTATTTAAAAATCATGGGGTTGTAGAAGAACCCAAAATTTATTCCATAGAATATCTACAATTCAAACGACAAACCTTATACGATGAAACCCAAAATTAGGATCCTAGACTAAATCCCCGAGCAGATTAAGGAAAATGAAACAAAAAATATAATTAATAATTTTAAAAAGACAAAGTAAACTAAAAATTAAGTTAAATTTAACAAGAATATAGTTTTTTTAAGGTGACCACTCATGGCTCCACCCTCCAAACAAAAATAGCAATAAATAATGCAGGAGCTGCTTTAATTCGTCATAATTGTCATAGCCCACTTCGTCTCCTGGTGGAGCACCACGTCACTATCTTATCTTATTTCTTTGTCCATATTACTTTTCTACATTATCGTTAGTACATAACAAACTATCAATTTGTCATTTTGTTATCATAATGAACTCAATCATACAGATGAAATAAAATACTACTTACAACATATATAAAATGCGTTTTGACAGTAGTTTATAAAATAATTATTAATTTATATTTATTATCATTAATAAACGAAAGACAGTTTGATTTAATAGTTTTAATACATCCACTTCTTGCTGTAAAAATGATTAAAATAGTCAATTTATAATATTGTAAATTATTATATTATATTATATATTTTATTATTATTTTGTAATACTTAATTTATTATTACAATTATTACCATAGTTAGAATTGTCAATTTTCCGCTAATACCGAGACACATTAGAATAACATGAAATTGTATTGCAGATTGTATATTTTTACGTAAATCTTGAATCATCGGAACAAAAATATATACCACTTTGAACAAAAAACATAATCTACCATTTTTTTAGTCAATGAGAACATTTTGATTTCATCAATTTTGTTTTTGAATTTAGAGTATTAGTATATTTTTACTAATTTCTCTATAATTTGCATCTATATTATCCAGAAGAGACATGTTCATTAAACTGTAAATTTATAAATTTTTAATAAATAAAGGAGATATTTATTCTTAAAATACGAAAGATAAATTAATAATTTATTTATTTTACTTTAAATTATTTTTAAAAAAATTATTAATTTATATAAAAATAATAAACTTTTATTTTAATATTTATAAATAATTTTATTAAAATAATTTAATAATAATTAAAATTTCTAATTCTTTCAAAAAATATATTTAATAAAATTTAAAACTTATTCTTTCCCCTCACCGATTTGCTTCACTGTTGGTAAATTAAGATCTAGATAGATATGAAAAGGGCCCATCATAATGACAAATATAGGGAAGAGATTAACGGATAAGACAAGAAGGTAAAAGATCAGTTCCCAGTTCCTGCGCCCACAGATAACCCACGTGTCAACATCACAGACTGATGATCACTAATTACGTACGGATTCCACGCTCCTGCTCAGATTACAAGGGCAATTACAGTGGCCGCCATTAACCATCGGATAAATTTCAGTTTTCTCGTTTTTCATCTGCAATAAACTAGGGACACAAGGATAATTACGACAATCCGAATTCTCCGGTCAATGCGTTGACCACTCCACTCCATCACCATTGATTATCGCTTCTGTTCGCATATATATTCATAATTTTGTGAGAATTCGTCGAAAAATTGAAGATGGCGACTCTGCAGATGCTAAAAGGGAGAGATGAAACGAATCAAGAGAACAGTCCGAAGAGTCCCGAGGCGAGATTAGGGATGCGAGTCGAGGGTCTATGGGATGAACAAGGCGCACAGCTGAGTCCTACTGAGAAGCTTAATGCCTGCTTTGAGAGCATTCCTGTTTCTTCCTTTCCTTCTTCACCTTCTTTTCAAGGTCAGTTTTCGCCTGCTATCTGATTGATTGAATTGATGTGATATGAGTGGATGTATGCAGGTGTGGAGATCAGATCGGATTTGAGTCTACCGGATGCGGTGAGGATACTGGCGGATAATAAAATACTAAGTGCTCCCGTTTTGAATGTTGATTCGCCTGAGGATGCTTCTTGGATGGATAAATACCTAGGCCTTGTTGAGTTTTCTGGCGTCGCTGTTTGGATTTTGCATCAGGTTAGCATATTTTTTTTCAATTTTGTCGGTTGATTGATTGTTAGAGAGAAGCAAGTATAATTCTACTCTGTTTGAACTCTGAACTTATTGATGATGATCGTTATCAGGTCGATTCAGTCAGGATCCCGCTATTATTCGTGAATGATTCGTGTTTTTGTAGGCGTTTCTCAAGATGAAGCGAATTTTCGTTTACTAATTTGCTTTTTTTTTTTTGGCTTCAAAGATTAGGATACTGATTGGAAAACGATTAGCATAGTTTCTGAACATGTTTTAGTATTGGAAAATGAATGAAATTATTAGACTCTTATTCTGCAGGTGGAGTTTGTTTTGTTCTTATTGAAGGTAGAATCCATTTTTAATTATTGTATTTATCCTATAGTTTGATAGTGTCGCTTCTCGATTGGTCCATTTTGATATTATTTGTACGATTTTTACAGCTTTGTTTCTGTTATAGTTGGAGAAAGTGATTAATTTGGATTCAGCCTTTTCTAGTTGACTGATTGTAGATTTGAATTTGATGTTACGCACAGTCTGAACCTCCATCCCCTAGAAGTAGAAAATCTGGGGCCGTTCTAGCCGTGGAAGCTAATGGAATGACTAATGCTACAGGGCTCGGGACTTTAGGCCCCGAAGATGCTTCAGTAACTTCTGGAGATTTCTTCGAATCTTTGACTTCTTCTGAGTTCTATAAAGACACGAAGGTTAATTTGATTCATTCTGATTCCTAAACAATCTTTCCATTTTCTGAATTATGTGAAGGTTTTAAGTTTTTGAGCATGCAGGTACGGGACATAGTGGGATCATTTCGTTGGGCGCCTTTTCTTGCTTTACAGGAATCCAACTCCTTTTTGACAATGCTCTTGCTTCTTTCTAAGTACAAAATGAAGAGTGTTCCTGTGGTCAATATCGGTGAAGGAAAGATCGAGAACATCATTACACAGTCTGATGTTATTCACATGTTAGCAGAATGTGCAGGCCTTGAATGGTTCGAAAGTTGGGGGAAGAAGAAACTTTCAGACATTGGACTACCAGTCATGTCTTGCAATCAAATCGTGAAGGTGTGTCTCTTTTCGCATCTAACGTGGTCTAATTTGTATTTTGATTTTCTGTTCATGGTCACCTGAGATCGGAAAGTGTTTTTACTTAAAGTTATTATTGTATTGTTCTGGACTTGTATTGGATTGAGATCAGGTATAGCTCTCATTAAGTCATGCTGGTTTTTGGCATCTTGAAATTTCTTCTGAGCATAGTTGTCAAAGGTGCGACCCTTGGCACCTCGCAGGCGAGATGGTGTTCCTTGCGTGCACCTTGGTGCGTGAGGGACACATTTCTTTTTTGGGATTTTAACTTACTTTAATATATGGTGTCCATCTTTCTGTTTTAAATTTGTGCGATTGCGCTTACATGAAATTGAAAGAAAAATCGCTTGCCACCTTGGATGTGGTTTTAACCTGGACCTATAAAGGCCACAGGTTCAGTCTTAACCCCTAGGCCAAGACATTCACCACATATTTGTAGTCCATCTATTTTTAATATATTTATTAATAATTCAAGGCTAGATATTCTTGATGCAATATGTAAATTTTACGTGTATATATACATCTAACAATTCTCTTAGCCTTTTTCTGGTACTATTATTGCATTTAACTTCACTTTTCAAGCAAATGTTTTTCGTAAATATTTTGCGCCTAGTGCACCTCAAGCACGCACCTGGCCCCCTTGCGCCTCACTGGACCTTGCGCCTCGTACAACTATGCTCCTGTGTGTTCCCTTAATATTCTTCAGCTGTTGGCTGCTTATATACTCTATTCGAATTGTCATTTGATAGGTGTATGAAGATGAACCAGTGCTTCAGGCTTTTAAGCTGATGAGAAAGAAGAAAATCGGAGGAGTTCCTGTCGTTGAACGTGGTGGCAGCAAAGCTATAGGCAACATTAGTCTTAGAGATGTTCATTTCCTGTTAACTGCACCAGAGATCTACCACGATTATAGGTCCGCCACGTCATCATACATCCTAATTTTACCATTTTTTCCCTATCTAAATCCACTGATTTTAATTCTTTTATAGGTCTATAACGGCGAAAAACTTCTTGACAGCGGTTAGAGGTTATTTGAGAGAACAACAGAAGAATGCACCCATGTTGAATGGCATGGTTACCTGCACGGGAGAAAATACTCTTAAAGATTTGATTATAAAGCTTGATTTTACAAAAATTCATAGGATTTATGTTGTGGACGATGATATGAATCTCGAAGGAGTCATCACACTGAGGGACATAATCTCGAGGCTTGTTCACGAGCCTCGTGGCTATTTCGGGGATTTCTTCGATGGAGTACTTCCATTGCCTCAAAACTGCAGCGTTTAGATCCTAATGGTAATGCCGCATTTTTCGATTTTACCTGCTGGTGTTCTTCCGATCGTTGTTTTGATACTGAGGAAGTGTATAGATAACTGTAACATATGGTTAGTTTTATGTGATTAGTTTTCTTTTTGCTTTATGGGGCTCCATTTTATGTAAATGTTAGGCAACTACAAAATGAATGTGAGCTACTTTCTTTTTCCTAAAAATAATAAATTTGGCGTTTTCTGTATTGAAGCCTGTTCCTGACCTTATTAAACGCACTAAAAGAAAAAAGCATTTGTGTTATTGATTGCTTAAAAAAGAAAATAAAACTTGTTATTGCAATAACATTTATATGTTTTTTTTTATAAGAGCATTTATATGTTGCTCAATCAAAAACTAATGGTTCAATTAATACGTCTACGAAGAGTGGATGATGATGTGATGGTGACTAGGATTAATTTTTTACTCTCATTTCTACAAAAAAAAAAAAGCCAGTAGATTCCATAGATTCTCCAATTCAATGTCTTGTGGTGTTGCAAGATGCTAAGCATACAAGTCGCCTTCAATTTTGTTTTTACATTTTAATTACGTTTAAGAGTGTAATATACAACGTCATATAATACATGATACCAGGAGTATACACAAGCCCTCAAGGCCCATCACGTACAGTCCCAAGTAGCAACCCATTAGCGAATACGGGTTGAATTCATCTGAAACCCGATTGCTCAACGCCATGTGGCACAAGCCGTTATTATACTGACATCATTTCAGTTTCCACTATAAAGTAGACATGTGTATGGGTCCGGATATTTATTCGGTTCGAGATTATTTAAATGGATTGAGTTTGAGCTCTCATTTTACTTTAAAGTTCAGTCCGAGCTCGTTAAAGCCCGATATTTTATGAATTAGACTTGATTTTAATGTAAATACCCGAACCCGGTCCGATAAATAATTATTATATTTATTAAATATTTATATAATATATTTAATAATTATTTTAAATTTTTATATTTTAATTTATTAATTGTTTATAATAACACTATCTATTTGTTAAATTATTCAAAAATGTAATTATATGTAAGATTTGAATATATTTGTATAAAATTTTATCCTTTTTTATAAAAAAAATTAAAAGAAATCTATTTATGGATTTGGGTCGGGCTTGGAAATGACCTCTAAAGCCCGGCCCAAGCTCGAAGTTTTAAAGTATAGATCAGACCGGACTTAAATTAATATTTTTAGTCAAAAGCGTGATTAGGCCCAACTCGACCCGCTGACGAACAGGTCTACAATAAAAGGTTTTGCATGCAGTAATATGAGGTAATTTGCATTTCCTCCTTGCCCATTTACTCTCAACAAAATTCAAATTCTCTAACTTAAGCACTCCGAGGTATGGCTTACCCCCTTTAACCTGAATTTTGTCTTGCAGATCACACCAGCTTAAATTTCATGACATCGATTCAAAACCTCGAGATGTTACCACCAAATAGACTTAAATACCTTTTTGGACTATGTTCTATAATTTAAATGCTTTTTTAGTGTTTGATCTGTTCATTTATTGTCTATTTAGTGTCTGACGTATTCATTATTATCCTATTTGATGCATGACTTATTTAATTTTAGTATAATAAACATTCATCCAACAACATAAAAAACGTGTAATACATGAATCTTCATTTGGAGCATGGATATATTTTGATAATCATGTATCGATTTGTTAAACTTAAAAAATTTGTTAAATTGTTGTACTAAAATTTATTATGTCAAATACCAAATCGACGGTAAATGGATACATTATGCACTAAATAGTCTTAGACACCAGAAATTCATTCAAGTTATGTAATATCACCCAAAAAGAAATTTAAGCCGCACCAAATATGCTTGTTTGGTGACTGGTTTTTCTTCCATATGAGTTTGTCTTTTCTTTATTGATATTCAAATTTAAACCTTCTAATTACCAGTTTACTGGTTTTTCTAAGTCTTTCCTTTACAATTGATGTCCAAATTTTAAACCTTGTAATCTTATTTAAGCGGAGCCGACTATTAGAAAACACCTTGAACTACCGCTTAGAGTTCCAAATATTGAGAGTAACAAGATTTTCATCCATGAAGAACATTAAGATATGCCGGTACAAATTTGTCACTAAAACTTTATCAGGGATTGGCTGTTAAAATTTGTTACTAGTGATTTGTAATTTTGATTCTATAAAAGCTCATTTTCCAGTTCAGGCCTACAGCCCACAATAAAAGCAGACTATGAAAACACAAGACACTAGACAGTGACAATAAGTAACAGAGACAGCAAAACATAGCACGTTGTTGAAGTGCAACCAAAAGGGGTATATGCTCCAGTTGATGAGGAACACGGACTGGACAAAACACCCACCCATTTTCACTCCAATAATTAGTCAATTATTTAAGTTCCCAGTGAAGGGTTTTGTTTTCTAGCAAAATTTTGGTCAAGGAATCTATGGAAATTACCAACCAATTTCCTTGGAATCAACTCTAATCTCACCCCATATCCCAATTCGCGATTTACTTACAAGTCTGCATTAAATTCATAAGCACTTTTGGGCCAGTTTGGCTATGAGTTTTTGCAGAAGCTTCATTTTCAAAAAAATTTTGAAAGGTGCAGATTTAATTTTGCAAAAAATAAACTAGATAGTTCATTATTAATTAGTATGAAAAATTAAAATATGTTGTTCTATTAAAAGTTTGTGAGAGCAACTTATTTTGACATCAGCTCAACAAGCAATGCCAACCTGGCCTTAGAAGAATTGATTTCTTTAGACTAGGTCACAGGTTCGAGTTCACATTCCGGTGGGGTGGGATGAATTTTTTTTATTATAATTGTAAGCGCAATAAGGCAAACTTAAATAAAAAAAGAGAAACTATCAAGAATAATCATACTTTGTAAACTATTTACAAATTCACTATCAAGTCAAACTATTTACAAATACAAATTCCCTTCAATTTTATTTACATACCATGAAATCCACTTGTTTCTCCCTTTTTTCTTTTGATTTCTTTCTTATTTTTCATTTATCTCTCAACTGTTTATTTTTTTGACATGCTGCTTAAAAGTTTTTTGTTCATCTTATTTTTATCTTCGAAATGACATCCACCGTAATATTTTCGAATTTTTTGAACCAGTAGACATTTAATAGATATCTAATAGACATGTGATAGAAGTCTGGTAGATATATGATAGATATTAGTTTTTTATGATTTTTTTTATGGAATCGATATGTCAGATTGTGTAAATCTTGAAATCAAACCACCAGCTAAACAATGATAAATTAGTGGCGAAAATCAAACAAATAACAAGAAGATAAGAGAATCGAGATACGATTTCCAGATCAAGAAAAGAACGCAAGAACATATCCAATAGAGAAAAAGTACAATATACAGATCATAAGAGAAAAGAGCCTAATGAAAAAAATAGATTTCACACATCTAATAGACTTTTATTACATGTCTATCAAACTTCTATAACATGTCTACCAGACATCTACCACATATCTATCAGTTGGAAAAGTTCGAAAAAGTCAAAGTGGATGTCATTTCGAAGATAAAAAAGAGACGAATAAAAAACTCTAGAGCGGCATGTCAAAAAAATGAACGGTTTGAAAGATAAATGCAAAAGAAAGCGAAGAAAATAAAAAAAACTATAAATAGTAAAACGTGGAGAGGGCCGTACAGTGGGATTTTTTTTTCTAAATTATTTTATGAAGAGAGGTATTTTTTATAAAAATCCCTAAAAAAGATTGGAGAGGTCTATATGTGTAGTTACAATCGTCGGTTTGTATGGACTTCAGTTTTGTTATTTGGTATGCGACTAAATTTCTAAAAGAAAGTAAATATTAAAGTTAAATTACTTATCCCTTTATCACCAATTCACCATTAGATTGGTGTTAAATTACTTATCCCTTTATCACTAATTCACCATTAGATCGGTGGAGAGAAATCTAATCCAATTGTGAATGAAGCAAAGCTAAAAAAAGATAAAAGAAGCCATAGTTCACTATTTTTAATGTAATGTGCTATGAATTTGAACCATACTCCTGATTCAATTTGCTGAAAAAAAACTATGTTATGGATTGGTGGCCATCTCCATATTACAAAACCAACAAGTGTGGGATCTTCAGTGTAATCTTTACATTGGTAAAAAAAAAATGTCTTAAGAAACCAAATGAAGAATCCACAAAAGTTAGATGATCTTTTTCTCCATAAATAAATAGTAAATTCGACCATAAATTTCTGTGGGTTGGTGGATAGACCTACCTGGCCTCAACTTTTGTAACCAAATAGAGAGATGGCTCCAAGTGTTAATTTACATAATTGTACTTGTTCCACATGAATAGGGACCTAACCCATTTTTGTCTATCAATAGACCTAAATTTCTTGTCAAACATAAGACCAGCCCCGCAGGCACGCCTTTTAAATCATCTGAAGATGACAACTATAGACTCTACATAGCTTCAATTTCATATACGACCACATTAACCCTAGTTTTTAGTATTTCAAGGCCCTCTCTGTCCTACTTCAATACTACAGAAAACGTACTATTAAGATGTCAGTTGCAACCTGTGTTTTTTCTAATTTTATGAACCAGCAGTTTACAGCTTACAAGCTAAAATGATAAATTCTATTTAAACAACTGCAAAAATTGAAACCTATACCTGAAAATATGAATATTGAATCTTCATGTAGCCTTCTGCAAAGATTTATTGACTATGTACTTTCTCCTAAGGTAAACATGCAATCAAATCCTACTGGTGTAGTACTAATGTCACACATTAGCTCCTTCAACCAACACTGATATTGGTTTTTACTACACAATTACATAAACCTTCATTCATTTTTCTAACTTTTTCATCTAGAGTTTATCCTGTTTGATAAGCATGCTGATAAAGAAACCACGTTAAATAGTACAACAAACAAGACACGGATCTCGGTGCAAACGCTTTACATTTGCAGGGATTCGCATCACACGAACACAGCCAACCATTTTACAATAACCACCAACCTATAAATCCAACAGGGAATCACATAACCTCTTTAGCTTTTATCAATCTATCATCTAACGAAAAGTTTCTCGAAATATCACACAAGCAGCATCGAGCATGATAGAAGAAACATAACTCTAGGAAAATTGCCCACTTCATTCAATCAAGCATAAGGATGTTGGAAGCGATTCATGTCAATAAAATACATGAACCAGATAATATCAAAAACAAGAAAAAAAACTATGGTCTATAATACATGTACAAAGCTTAACATAACATATCGAAAGAGCACTGTTTAACTATAGCAGAAACCTGTGTTTAAAACATGAACACCAGCAAATACAAAGCATACCATTCAGATACATAAAATAGATAAACACTGTCCCTTCTAACCTTGATAAGCTTACCTCATAAGAGAAGCCTTGTATTCTATGAGCTTTTCCTTCTCAGGTGGTGAATTACAAGCGGTATCCCTTCAAACAAATCCGGTAAATAATTCTCCAAATCCTCTGCTGTGTACTTTATATATTTCCCAGAATGCCTGCCACTCTCTAGCTGGCTCCCAAACCTTCCCAAAAAAGCTCGATACGCCGGCAAAACTTTTTCAGATATAGATATTCGAAGTTCTTCACGAAGCTGAGGATCCGGAACTTTCCAACTTGTCTGAATCCTGTAAATATCCTCAAAGCAAGCATTAAAATTCTTAAACCTTTCCTTTAAAGCAGTTTTCGATGCATTATTCGAGCTCCCACCAATTCCTTCATCTTTTAAACAAGCCAAGGCCTTGCTCCAAGCAGCCCTAAGATAAGCAGTAGCATACTGTCTAATTTGGCCTCTGCGTTTTCGAACCCATTGATCTCCTACCGTTTTGATAAGCTCAGAACCCTTAACCTTCTGCACTATGTAATGAATATTGTTCATTCGAAATATGTATTGTAAAGCGCCATCCTCGTACAGTCTCGATTTTTCCTCCAGATTCGATTCCAAAGTTGATAACAAAGCCACCAATCTCCTTGCTATAGGAGTTGGAGTCTCTATATCATCATTTGGAAGGGGATTTGACTCATCCTCATCATCCTCCAAAAGGAAATTCAATGTACCGCTATAATCCACAAGGAGTTTTACGTAATTCATAACGTAACGAGTAAGGGGATGAATCTCACCATTGAGCATAGGCTTCTTAGAGGTCTCGCTTCGAACAGCATTTTCGAATTCTGCAAAAGTGCCCTTTGCTGCCTCGCCGAGTCCAATAAGTACTCCCCTTGCCTCGCTACAAACGAACTCATCAGTTAGCATTTCCTGCAAATTAGGGAAAACATCTGCTAATGCATCATACATATCCAGAATTCTGAATAGTTTCTCAGATGATCTCCTTGCAATCGAAACTGCCTCCCCGAAATTTAAAAGCTGCATCACACAACCCTTTGCAGTTTCATTGAAACAAACTTCCTTAGCAGAATCTGACCCACTAAATATGTAATCACAAAGCCTTTTCTCTCCAGTTATAAGAACTCTTACCCCAATCTTTACAGCCTGAATCCATTTCTTCATTTTCTCATCCAGTGATTTCCAGTCAATTTTCTGGACTTCTTCTATACTGAGTTTTTCAACTCCCAAAATCACCAAACACTCGTCCAAAGCATCTCTACGAACATTGCTATACACCTGAACACATTCCTTTTCATATCCAGATCGAATCATCCGCTCTGCAATCAATTTAAGATCCTCCACAGCATCACTATTGATCAGATCCACACATACATCATCACCCAAACTCGCTCCTCGCTCATGATAACATGTGCTTTCATTATCAACCTCTGCGAAACTCTCGAATTCATCATCGATTTCACCTTCATTAGATACAAACGATAAAGAAACTCGCCTGATTGATCCGTACAACCTATCGGAATCGAGCGGAACTGTGTTCCTTATCAAGATATGGCGAAATTCATCCTCCAATCTTGACATAGCAACCTGAACGGCGGTCTCCGCCCGGTCGACGACTTCGTTATCGGAGCGAACCGTCAGATTCTCCAACATATCCAAAATATCGTCGATAGCGCCGAGATACTCAGCCGTCTGCTCCGGCGCTTCTTCCCACAGGGGAGTAGAGAGGTAGGGGGAATCCCAGCGGAGAATAACCCTCTCAGCAGTGTCCAATCTGGATATCGAATTCGGATCCTCCCGAATCAAATCGGTGATATTGGATAACCGGTTATCGAAACTGGAGAAGATCATAAGCATATCCTCCCTCACGTCCTTAGGCGTATTGAGACTCTTGACGATCTGCTGCGCCGTGGCCAACACCCGATCGTCGGCACCACCACCGAGACTGGTGGTTGTAGTGGCAGCCATGTTCTCGTTATTCGCAATTTTTAGGGTTTACGAGTTCCTCAGCACAATTAGGCGGCGGAATTGGTGGATTCCGGCAGCAGCGATTCAGTCAACTTAGAAATTTACAAACACCAAGACCATTTGCGATTCAGAGAAATGATTTTGAAGGAGGAATACATGAAACGGAATTGAGAGCTAGGGAGGCTGGGATTTGGGGAATACGCTTGAAGAGGTATAGATGGAAAATGAATAATGAAAAACAAGAAGGTTGAAGACCAGCAAGTCTTAGCGAAAAAGGAAGGTTATAGCCATGGAAATGAAGACTTATCGTCCCAATTATCGCATTTCTTTTCTTACTGTTTTATCTACAGTGACTTTCCCTGCTGTTTCCATTTCTTTTATTGGGCCTTGCATTTGGGTTCACTAACAGCCCATTTCAATGTTCCATTTCAGGTCCCATATTTAAGATCACTGTTTTGTATAGTTGGAATTTTTTATAATACTGTTGCGATTTCAGATAGTATGGCGGTTTTAGACATTTATCAGATTTAGGTGGGATTAGGCAGAGTTTATTATTTTAAAATCGGACTAGGTAACTACCCATGAAACGTCTAGACAGGATTTTTCATAACACTTAATTATAATGATATATTAATAAATATTGAGAAATTAAAAAATACCAATCCACTTAGACTCGGACTAATCCCTACCTATGTCCCAATGAATCTAGCCGTCTATCTAGCGCCTAACACTTTTTAGAATATTGTTCCAAATCTACACGAGAATAACGTATTCTATTGCAATCAATATACTCTCTCTGACTAGCTTGGTAAATAAAATAAATGAGACGAAATAAAATAGTTACTTTTGAGTAAGCCTTGTTGTATACAATTCTGTAAAATCAAATGACCCATAAAAAATTTGTTTGGCAAAATGATCATTAGTGAAAGTAATGATAATGATAAAGACAAAAGAACCAAATAACGATAAAAAAATCATGTTAACTAATCAGAGATTTGGGATAATAAATATCAAAATTAGATATTTGTTGTTTTGATTTCGTATTAAATTTATTGAAATTGAATAGTCAATGTAATTGGAAAATGAGAAAAGGATATATTCTAATACTGTTTGTTTCACATTGTGAATTATAAATGGTTTTTGAAAAATATATAAAGGGAGAGTGATTAATTGGACGTAGTCAAATCGTGAGAATTGGAATTGGATTTGGAGACCCAGTCAAGGCGATTTCCACCATCCAGAATTATATCATACGACACTGTTTTTTTTTAAAATAGTAAAATTAAATTAAATTAAATTTATTTTAATATAAATTTATGTGTATATAATATTAATAAATATTGAACTAAATTGAATATAATTTAAAATTTACATGTCCATAATCACAGATTAATCATACTACTATATTACCTTTCTTTCCTATTGAAGAGTTTATTTAAAAACGTATCTTTGATTTGCAATATGAACATTTTGTTAGTTATTTACCAAAAAAAAAAAAAATTGGGCTAATTCTATTGACACCTTTTGTTTATATAATAGTTATTGACTCGGGTCGGATCTGTATGTTGTTAGAGCAAAATTCATGTGAGCTAGAGAGGTAACAAAATTTAGGGCAAACTTTAAAAATATACCATATGATTTCATCGTTGTGCAAAGAAGTGCTTGTGAAATTTTTTTTTATAATGGTGTTTGTGGTTTCAAAAGATTTCAAAAGAGTATATGTGGTTTGAAAATTACACTACTACACCAGTTATTTCAATAAATTCAACATTCCTATATGTTAACAATATTATTTAAGAATTATATATCAAGATTTGAGTAAGATTTAGAAAATTTTCATTTTATTTTAATTTTTTAAATTTATAATAATCAAATTTTAATTAAAAAAATATTAATACTTTTAAAAAAAATTCTAAAATTTATCACAAATGTTTGTTATATTTTCATTAAATAAGCTGCAAAATTTTACTTCAAAATGTAGTTTTAAAATTTTAGAAATCCTCTTTTTACAAACTTTTGAAACCATAAATACCCTTTTGAGGAAAGAAATTCCACAAGCACATTTTTGCAAAACGATCAAACCACGGAATATATTTTTTAAGTTTACCCAAAAAAATTTTCCATAGAGGTAGAAATAGTTACTTTTCTAAAGACACACAATAATCCTTCATAAAATAGTTATTCCATAGCAATGGAATGTTAATTCTTTTAAAATTAGTTATTCCATTAGAGGTGGGATACAAATTATTTTATTTCGATAACTATGTATACGATCAAATCCAAAACTATAGTATGACATATTTTAAATTCTTTCATTTAATTCTATTTTATTCTTATGGAATAACATTTTCCATATCAATACAATTAAAATTTAAATTTGAACTTTGAAATATAAAGGACTAAGCTTGATCCAAACTTAAGTGGCGGATGCAAATCTATGATTGAAAGAAATTAGAAACTCAAATATAAACTTTATTTCTGTATAAATTAATGTTGAGTTCTTGTCATAAATACATAAAATTTTAAAATTCAGAATTACATTTTGGCTTGAAAGATTTTATAACATTATTAAATAGCCAAAAATCAATGAATATCATAAAATACATGTAGAACATAAGTATTAGTGGATGATTAAATGTATACAGTGAAAAGATTAATGAAATTATGTTTATTGGAAGTTCAACAATTTTTTTCGGCGGTAAAACATAATTTTAAATTTTTGTTATTATTATTAAAAAATTATTTCTAGTTGTTTCAAAAATTATAAACAGAAACTGTAAATAAAAACTAGTAGCAACCAAAGGAAACAAATAGTAATCAACCAACATGTTAAATGAACTGGATGTTTATTTGCTGCACGTAATTTTCTAATATCACCGATATTTTTATCATTTTGCCCTTAAAATAAAATAACTCAAATCATCCACTATCATTTACAACAATTATTTACTTTTACCTATCATTACCATCAATCCATTTACAGCTTTTCTTCATCTTCCCCACTTTAAACACCACAATCAAATTTAAGCACTAAGCAAACATGCAATGGATGGCTCAAGAAGAGGACACAACCAATGGTATGATTCGGACTGAAAATCTTCAGGATTTTTAAACAAACTAAAATCGTCCCGTGTTTATGAAATTTTCTACTGATCGAGCGGTTGGCTGTTTTTAAATTGGACCAGCCGTTGCTTCTCAACGCTTGACATGTCGTGCCGGTGTTGCTTTTCAACACCTGCACAGCTGAACAATCGTTGAGAAACTACGCTTGTCGCGCAAATTCGACGGTGAGAGGTAACACCTGCTCACCGCCGGAAATTGGGCCAGAAAACGGCCATCCGAGATGATTATGTAATTACTGTTTAAATAGCAATTAAGTGTTTAATTGAATAAATTTGGTGTCAATTGAAATCAGAGTTATTTAAGTTACTGTTGTGAAAACTTGAGTAATTTATTAATTAGATTTTATTTAAGGGATGTTTGTAAAGTATGGGGGCGGTACTAATAAATTACGGGCGATAAATAAGACCACATATGTGATTCAGTTAACATAAAAATAAAATGACTAGATAGAAATGTTAACGATAAGGTTCTATTGTTTTCATTTAATTTAAAGTTATCTGAACTTAAGTGAGCTAAACTTATTTTACTATAAATTTATAATGATATATAGCTGAATTAAATTAAATTAAAATAAATTAAAATAAAATAATTTAAATTAAATTAAATTATATTAAATTATAGCCTAAAATAATAAATAACTATTAATAAAAAGTTGACATTTTTTTTAGTGAAAAAGGACAAAATGAAATGAAATTCCAAAAAGAAGAGAATAAAAAATAGTAAGCCTGTCCTACCGCTACCTTGAAATTAGCTTAGTTGTAGCATATCATTTTCTTCACCTAACAAGGCTAATTTACTATATGGACTTTTTCCTGATTCGTCAAATTCTCTATTTTTATTTTTCGTTCCTGGACTGTTACTTGCTTTAATACATTATGTATGGCAATTATTTTTTTTTATAGTAACTTCATTTTATGAAATCTGCATATTATTCTAAACTATTTTCAAAAGGGGCTGAGGATCCAATCATAGGTCCTCTTTATTTGCAGTAAAATATTTTATAGAAAAATAACTTTTAAATTTTTATGTATTTATTTTAATTGTAAAATAAATTAAAAAAAATATTATATTAGTAAAAAAAAACCTCCTTCACAAATGATGGAAAATATTTTCCCTAAAACCAGGGAAAACATTTTACAACTCTTGCTTCTCTGCTTAATTCTTTCTATTCATATATTCATATAATAATGCTTGCTTAAATTCCCTTCTTGTTTTATATGTAATATATTTGTATTTTTGGACAGTAAATTAATTAATTTTAGTTGTCTTTGACTTATAAAAAAAGAAAATTGCCTCTTACAATAATAATAATAAAGAAAAATTTCACCCCACTCATCCATACGTGAATTCGAACCTGTAACTTTTAAAATCACTACTTTAAAATTCAGCTATTAGGTTAAGGCCTTTATCACTAATTTCTTTAATATTTTATTTGCTATCGATTTTGGTGATTGTATTGGTGATGTGTATATGAATCAAAGCCATTTTAATGTAGTGGTGGTGTTGCTACTCCAATGAGATTGCGACGGAAAAGATTGGATGAATAGATATTTTTATGAATTTTATTTTAAGGTTGGAACTTGTAATATATATTTGACATAATTATTATTTTATTTTTGAGTTTTGTGACTTATTTATGTTAAAATTTTAATTTTCACATATTATTTTTATGGATATCTTAATTAAAAAAATGTGTGTGCATATAGTGTTAAATTATAGTCATAAAATATTTTACAGTAATTAAATACTATAAAATACTTTTTAGTAATGCAATCAAATAATAAAAAATATTTAATTTTTCTATAAAATATGTTTTATCACAAAATATTTTCCCTACATAATATTTTTCTCTAAAGAAACGAGGCCTTAATTTGCACCACAATCCATTTATTAATGAATTAATAATTATTTCCGGATCAATTTCATAAATTAGTTGTCCTATCTTCATGAACCGAAAATTAATAGAATTCAACTATTGAAAATGACCCAGTCAAATAATTAATTAATCAAACAATTTGGAAAATTGATAAAAAATAGTTTTTCCATTTGTTGGATATATGGCAGATTTTTGGAAGTACATGATAGTTTTTTTTGTTGTTGTTGTTGTCCATTCGGTGAATCCGATTACATCCAGATATGATTTGGATCGCGTACCTGATTGTGGTGGGTGAGTTTTTAATAAAAAATTAATATATTTATTAGAACTCGAACTCGAGACTTTATTTAAGCGATATCAAATCGCTTACCACTTAAACCAACCTTTATTGATTAATGTATATGATAGTTGACATCGTAGAAGTTGGAATAGATATTATTCTTTTTAGCTAAACAAATATACACCAAAAGAAGACTACCCGTAATGTTAATATTTAAGTAGTACTTAAAATACGTAAAGAAACATTTTATTTAGGTCTTAATTTATTTTTTGTTCAGTTTAATTTAATACCGTATTTAATATTTAATATTTAGTAATTAGCATTTAATATTAAATTTTAGTTTATACATTAAATTTATTATTAATTTATATTAATATTCATAAATAATCAAATGCAATCAATATTAATAATAATATCAATTCAATTTCAGTTCATTTTTATTTATACATTATATCAATATTATTAGTTAATAGTAGTAATTATAAATAACAACAAAGAAAAATTAGCCAATAATAATATTTTTAAAATTATTAATTATTATTTTTACGATGAATAGCTTTATAGGACAAATAAATAAATGAAAGTAATAATATTTTATAAATATTAATAATAATTAAAATAATATAATAATATTTATAATAATTACGATAAAACAAAATATATAATAATAATTTATAATGATATATTATTATTATTATTATATTATGTAACAACTAATAAATTTTATTAGAATGTATAGTATTATTAAAGTATTATACTTATTTTGTTATAATATTTTAAAATATTATTTATATTATTAATTATAATTTAATTTCAGTACCATTCAGTTTATTTCAGTTTTAATTTTATTTAATTCAGTTCAATATATTTATTTATCAGTTAAAAATAATATAACCTTAGATCCATTCGTTTTAAATTGGTATGCAAATCATAAATGTACAGAATAATTAAATAAACAAACGAGCAATAAAGAACATGAGCAAAAAGTTCTCATAAATTTCATCAAAGAAAAGTTCTCATAAGGAGAGATGAGCAAGAAAGTCGACTAAGATATTTCCTTTTTCTTAAGGGTCAAATTTGGTGTCCAACTTGACTTATAGATAAACCTGGTCCAAAATATTGTCCATGATAAACAGTAGATAATACTACCAATTTAGTATTTTGACTTAGCCTCATTACAAAATAACACCGATCTACATTAAAAATGAGCATATGGAAAAAACAACAATGTGTTAATATATTCCACTTGAATTATTCTATCGTACTTTATATTTACTTAGAGGAATGATATGAATTTAAATTCAATGGTAGAAAATAGTAAAATAATAATAACTTTGTAAACCACATAGGTCAATATATATAATTAGACTTCCCTCCACTTTGAAATAAATTTACTTATGTGAACATTTCACATTGTTTAATGGTTATGCTATTTTATCGTCATCAATAAAAATATAACTATTTGCCTCCATGACAATTCTTCTTTTTTAATATGTGAATTCAAACATAAATCTTATGGATTGCGCAATATAATAAGTTACCTTCTAGTATATAATATTGAAATTGCTTTTTGATGTATAACTACCTCAGTTGTAATGGGTTAAAAGGTTATATTCACTAAAATTCACATAAAAAACATAAAAGAATTATATACTATTAGAAAAATCTAGCTTATTTTTATTAAAGTTGTTTGAATTCTTGGATGTACTAAAATTGGATATATCAAGCACATGCTACAAAAATTAAACGGATAACATATTAAATAAATAATTTTAATGACTAGACATTAAGACAATGCTTGCAACAAATGAATTTCATAAAATTTGATGGAATTCATTTCCAATTCCAATATTTTGTGTTTGAAATGGATAAAAAGTGAATTTATAATTCTTGAAATTAGAATTCTACGAAATTTATCATGTTATAACCAAATCCCACCAAAATAAGTGGAATTTGCAAATCCTCATTTTATAAGAATAAAATCCATGAAATTAAACTCAATTCTGTATTTATTTCGTATGTTATGCCAAGCATTGGAATTCATTTAAAAATGAATTCCACGTGCAATTCACTTCTAAATGAATTCCATTTTTAAGTTCATTTGTTCCAATCAAGCCCTAAAAGACGTTTGTCTTATAAAGTTGGATCCAAAAAGCATTTAAGTTAGTTAATTCAACATATGCTTGCATGATGTCAAAATTGGGCTCGGGCCGGGGTATATAAAATAATCAAAACCTAAGTCTGGCCTACGGGTCTACAAATAAATATATATAATTAAAGTATAAAAATATTTTTAATAAAAAATAATTGTAACTAAATTTTTAATATAAATCACAACATTAAGTTTAGATGCTAAAATTTATAAGAAAATTTAAAATTTTCAGCAATTATTAGTATAATAAATAATAAATATATATTTATTTAAGATGTTTATTATTAATTCGGGTTCGGGCAGGACAAGGCCGGACTTGGATTTTAGAACTAAAATCATGCTCATCCCATACTTTATTTGAGGCTCTACGGGGTTCGGAACGACTCGGGCTTATTTTCCAATAAATTTATCCAAACCCGGTCCATGAGTAGCAGGCATGGGCGGTCAGTCGGGTTACTGCCCAGGACTAAAAAACAGTACACCAATAGTTGACCTAAATTGTCAAAGCATATAACACTCTGGTTTTCAATTTTTATACATATTGATATTACTGTTGGTCTCTCAGATAACAGGAAAGTTAGGTATCAATATCAAATTTGGTTGAAACTACATTACTTATTTCATTTACATTTAGAATTGTTTCTCTTAACAGTGAAAATAAGGTTTTTAACAAGTTTGATGTTATTTAACCAAGACTCTATCTTCATATTTCAGCTACCCTGCTTTATCAATTATACATATCACCTTATCCATAAATGGGAAATTCGAAATTTAGCATAGAGAGGACTCGTTCAGTTCTAGACTATCTACTACATCACTTATGAACCTTTTTTGTTTCCACAATCAAGCTAATTTACATTACAAAGAGCATATAACATTGAGAAACATTTCAAATATCATAATATTTGACATATTTAGACACAATAGGCAGTTTTTGCTTAACCGGATGAATGCGCGTCCTACCACCCTCCCTGCCAAGTAGAAACAGAAGCATATTGATAAAGCATAGCAAAAAAATCTGCACAAATTTGCAGCCAGAGAAAAAATAAAGTTGAATTTCAACAGTACCTGCAAGTTCATAACAGCTACTGGTTCCGTCGATTCTGTTGTGTCCTGATTCACCATATTGCACGTCATTGCCTTCAAGCGCGGCAAAGTATCCTGACCGAATTTTTTCCAAGTTAAAATAAGGATCAATTTTGAGCATAGTAGCCACAAAATACAAAAAGTCAACCTGATCCTTGATTATATCTTGTTGCCATTCTTTCTGAAACTTCTGCAGCAGAATAGTTAATAGCCTTTGCAATTCAGGCAAAACTTCATTAGGAAACAGCTTTTGGATCTCATCTTTGCTTGTACTCTCACAAACACACCGTCGGACCAGCATCCTGAGGCATACCAGTAGCTATACAACAAAATTTATAACACAATTCCTGTGAATTTACAGCCATGACAATAATCTACATAAATTTATATAGAAAAATGGAGAACTAGAACATGGAAAATTGTAGCCTATAATGATGACACTGATGAAAAATGAAAAACTTAAAACAGAATCTGAAGACCAAAAGTCAACAGAAATGTAACACATTGATGTCAATATCTTCAATTCATAGCTGAACTAGAGACTAGGGTTGCAAACGAGTATAGTGGTTCGCGAGAAGTTCGAGATTGGCTCGGTCAAAGTTCGACTAAAGCTCGGTTTGATAGAGCTCGACTTTTATTCGAGATCGGCTCGAGATATAAATAAGTCAAGCCGAACTTGAAAGCTCGCAAGCAGGCTCGTATAAAATTCTTAATTACAATATATCTTTCTATCAAAAAATTATATATGTACTGCAAATTTGCAACGATTTTAATATTTATACGTAACACATATCATTTGGCTTGACGGTTTTACGTGGTTTGTTTATTAATAAAAAAGCTGTAAAATCAATTTTTCTTAAAACTCTGCTCATATTATATTCCTACTCATCTTTCTTTTACAACTATAAAAGAACCTTCACCTAATAATTTAATAATAAAAAATTCAATTCTATAAGGCTCTAACTCGGAAGCTCGTGAATTCGAAGTGAGCTTGCCAAAAGCTCGAGACGAGCTACAAATTTTCAAGCTCAACAAACAATGAGCCAAGCTCCGAGCTCCGTCATTTTCTTTTCAAGCCAAGCCACGCTTATATAGCTTCAGTCTCGGTTCAGCTCGTCCACATTGCAACTAGAGACGACAATATCACACACAAAATCCGCAACACCAAACCAAAAACACAAAGGTGGCGTTTGGTTCGCGGAAATACTATTCCGTGGAATAGAAATATAAATGAATGGAAAGATGTCACACATAGCAGATTATATGTTAACGCACGGAAAAACTTTTCCTAGTTTATGTACATCTCACTTATATGTCTCACGTACGTGAGATGAGATGTATATAAATTAGGAAAAGGCTTTCCGTATTATTTGACATATTTCCCTACATTTTCTATATCGATTCCATAGAATTGGATTTCCGCGAACCAAATGAGTCCAAAGATAAAATCAGAGTTAACCTAATTAACAAATATTGTCATATTGTTTACTTCTTCTACATAGAAAATCATATGCAATGAGCAAACACAGCATGAAAGAGGCTAATATATGAATTGAGAACTCCAAGGTTCTCAACGAAAACAACTAAAAGTACTCAGTGAGTTGAACTTGAACAAATACTAGCAATCGTTGGAAGCAATACATACAGGGTCAAGGTCGACGTCGTTTTGGAGCTGAAGCATTTCACAGATGACACGGCGGTCAGCGGCATCGAGGCCGGTCTTTCGAGTTCTCCAGAGAGCTTGAAGAATGTATTCCACCGATTCTTTGGAGTTGGCTCTCACCAGCAACGGCAAATGACCCCAAAAGCTATGCTCCATTAATGGCTTTAGAAGCATAATCAGCTCATTGATCAAACAAGCACAAATCGAATGAAAACCTACTTATGGTCTGTTTTAATATCAATTCACTCTCTTCAATCTTCTCCGCTTCTATTTGTGGTTTGTGGTTCTAGCAATACGGTGTCGTTCTAAAAAAAAGCAAATCAATCTTTCAAAATTTCTTGGGTTTTCTCCGCTTCAAAATTTTAGGCTTTGCTCGGATGGGTAACGTGAGAGAAAGATAAAGGAAAGTAATTTGATTCCTTTGTTAGCGAACAAGAATTGTTAAAAATGGAAGGGAATAGAGGGGAAGCTGGTTTTTCTTAGTTCCAACCACTTCTAGCATATTGGATTTCGTGAAATCCGAAAGGAAGATGACTTCAATCATAAAACTGTCCCCCTTTATTCATTAATTTATATATCTATTTTAGTTTAAAGGGTATTTAAGTAACTTTACAGTTACCTTACTTTATAAATTCATCCATTTATTTCAAATACTAAAATTATCCGATCCTTTAAAATTCCATCAAGTATCATCCCTCGCCCTTTATTCCTCTCAGCTTCCATTTCTTTACGTTTCTTATACAATTTGCTCTAGTAGAATGAAAATAATTGTCCACAACGAGCATAAAAACTTTAGCAAAACCACATGACAACACGTTTTTGTACATTATGTGGTATAGATCGTTTGTCTTAGATATACACGATTTATCTATTTCACATACTCTGAAATTAGTGAGAAAAAGTAATCGCTATTGGAAGAATTCTGTTGAGTTTGTTATTAATTCGATAATCTGTGAATTACAGAGCTAGGGCTATTTACACACAAGGATGAGCACTCTCTTATAGAGAAGAGCCAAAACGGCAATTAATAAGAACTAAAACGCAGCTAGTAGCTATTTACAATTAATTAGCAACTAACTCAAGTAACTAATCGTAAAAATTACTAATAAGGATCAACTGAGCTGGAGTCAACGCTAGTGAACCCGATCAACATTTCAGCTGAATTTTTTTTCATAACACTATTTTGGATCATTTGACATCAATTTGGTATTTTTGATACAAATGTACCCAACTGAACCAACTAGTTGGGACCAAAAAGAGCATATATATCATCTACTAATAGGCAAATAAGTTATCTTAGGTTTAGTTTGACGTTACTTTTTAAATTGCTATTAAAATAAGTTACTTTCACAAACTTTTAATAGAACTACATATTTTGAATTTGAACAATACATTAATTAGGAATTATCTGATTTATTTTTCTCAAAATCAAATCTGCAGCTTTAAAAAAAGCTTGAAAATGGGACTTTTTAAAAAAACTTTTGAAAAAGGCTGCAAAAACTCACAACCAAACTGGTCCAAAAAGATTGCTTTACCTAAAATCTTATCCGAGACTATTATAATAGTCCCACGTCTCGTACTCATCTCATGTAACCGTAACAATCTCGGACCAGACATACAATTTGGTAGCGACATAATAGAAAATATAGCTGTACCACCTTACAGGGTAAATTCAAATAAGCAAAAATGCAACTTTTGCATAGCTTCAACATCCTAGCCAATAAAAACCACAAAAATATGCCCCATAAATCAGTATGTAACACAAATGACCAATTTTCACTAAAACTACCTGAAAAACTCAAATCTTTTCTTGTTAATTTAACATTCCAGATATCTTATAGCATCAATGTTCTCTTGAGTTACTTGCATTATACTAAACATTCAATCATCATCTATAGTGTTTAGATTAATTATGTAAAAATGAACAAATTCATTTGGTAAATTTTCAGCCCTCACAGCACATTATTTTGTTATGAGTTTCACCAATAGTCTCCACAAGAACAACTTCCATTCTTAAAATGATGAAATCGGCTGCCGTCCTTTACCACAATTTCCCTTCCGGCAACCATAGCTATCAGCTTAATAGCTTGATGACAGTCACTGCAGAGCCGGTGGCCCTGAACTATTTGCAAAGGCATCCAATATGGGGTATTAATCAACCCGAAAGCAATTGCCAGCTTTTCGCTATGGTACAACGACACGTTCTGTTCTTGCTCATCCACATCAGGAAGCAAAGTTTTCTCAGAAAAATATCCGAATTTCAAAATTTCTTTCATCAAGTCGTCGACTTTCCGATAAATTTCCTCTCTTTGAACATGCCCTTTATCCCCAAAATAGAAAACATGCGCCTGCCTGTTAACTTCAATCCAACTGCTTGCCTGATTCATTCTTAAACCTTTTTTTCTTAATGTCCTAATAACACCCGCAGCTTCCTTCAAATTTCCCGAGCCGTTGTATATATTCAAAAGCACAACGTAGTTGTTAAGCTTCTCGGGTTCCATCCCATAAAGTTTTTCGGCTGCAAATTTCCCAAGCTCTAAGTTTTCATAAACCCGACAAGCAGTTAAAAGCGCGGCCCACATATTTGCTGTAGGCTTGAAAGGAGCACTTCTTATGAGAGCGAAAGCTTCATCTAGGAGCTCCTCTCTTCCTAAAAGCTCAACCATACATGTATAGTGCATTGCTCGAGGCTTTACTTTGTGCTCTCTTTCCATTGCTCGAAAAATCTCCCATCCTCTCTCTGATATACCCGAATAGCTACAAGCTGATAAAACCGCAAGAAACGTGACATGGTTTGGTCTCACTCTTTCTTTAAGCATTTTTTCGTACAACTCAATAGCCTCGGTTCCTCGACCGTGATTTCCATATCCAGCAATCAAGGTATTCCAGGAGATTACATTCTTGTTAGGCATTTTGTCGAACACATGTCGAGCGTTTTCGATTTTTCCCCATTTGCTGTAAAAATCTACAAGTGCTGTGTTTGCTACAATATCTGAGCCAAAACCGTGTCGAATTAGAGCACCATGAGCTTGCCTAGCATATTCCAAAGAAGCTAATCTTGTACATATTCTCACTACAATGGAAAACGTAAAGTGGTCCATTCTAACACCCGAATCACGCATCTCGATATACATATCTAAAGCCTCCTCGCTATAGCCGTGAAGAGCATAACCGGCAATGATAGTATTCCACCCTACTGTAGTTTTCTCCGGCATTTCGTCAAAGACACAATGTGCATCTTCAATGTTTCCACATTTAGCATACATATCTATCAAAGCACAATTAACAAATACATCATCCCCTTCTCCCATTTTCAAAGCACACGAATGCAACTGTCTCCCTACCGAGATCAATACCAACCCTGACGATGCTTGGATCATGGTGGCAAATGTGCGCGATCCAGCTTCGGAGAACTCCTCCCACATAATAAGAAACAACCTGAATGCTTCTAAGTGATCCCCCATGTCCACAAGGCCACGAATTATAGTGTTCCAAGAAACAATATTCTTCTCAGGCATTTCATCAAACAATTTACGGGCATCAATCATCATCCCACATTTCACATGCATAAGAAGTACTCTGTTTCTCATGTACTGATCAGCTTCAAAACCATTATTCATCATGTAATTAAACACTCTCTTCACCCCTGGGATAGATCTTAGTCCTATACAAGCACTAATTAATGCATCATATGTGCTAAAACCCAAATCAAACTCGACATTAAGCTCAAATAATTCAAACAATTCAAGTGCCTCTCTATACCTACCCGACAGAACTAATTTTTCCAGCTGGCTACAAAACCTCGCACTAGGTTTTTTGATCTGGGTATCTTTTGGACCATTTCCTGTTACTTCTTCAACATCAAGTTTGGTTTTTGAAGGTTTAGGTTTGGGCCATGGTTGAAGACCCTGATCTGATGAACAACAGCGGAATTTACCAGATAGACACGAAGAAAATACAGTATTCTGCTTTACATTTAAACCCCTGTGATCTATGGAGCAAGAAGGAAAGCTTGAATTCTGATTTTGAGAGAATGGGGTAATTTGGGAATGAAACAGTGGGATCTCCATTTTCAAAATCAAATGAATGAACACTGGTAGGAAACATAAAAGAACTTACCTTTCGAAAGTAATTGAAAGAAGAAAGCTTTTTTGAGGAGAAATTGATCTGATTTTGCTGTTGACAATGTCTCTAGTTTACCTCCCATTTTGATTTGGGTTAATTTTGCCGGAGCTGCAGCATCGAAATATCCGCCAGGAAGTAGTTGTAGCAGTTATCTGATTACCAAAGAAAGTACGGCAAGTTGAAATTAATCAATTTAGGCACAGATATTTTGAACTTATAAACTGGATTAAACTTATAAACTGAAATGATTTGAAACTGAAGATATTAAAATTATAATTTAGCTTTACAGAAATTTAAAATATTAAAATTAAATTAAAAGATAATTAATAATATAAATAATAATATATTAAAATATTATAATAATAATAATAATCTATAATATTTTAAATATTATCGTAAATTTTTTTGAAATTAAACGAAAACTGTGATTGAACTGAATTGAATGTATTATAAGTTGATAATAACATGGGTTTTTATAAAAATGTATAGAAATTAAAGTTTTCTTTCACCCGAATATTTGGTCAATAACTTTTTCTGACCAAACAAGTTTCAAAATACCCAAACATACTCCATAGCAAATGTTTCACCTTCCTTACACCTCACTCTCTTTGGCGTTCAAAATTCTCGATCTCTCATTTAACAACAACGATCTCGACTCAAGAACTCATTTAACAGCAATGATCTCGACTCAATAACTCATTTAATAACAACGATTTCCTTCATTCCTAACAACAACATTCTCATTTGCGATTTCTGCATAAACTCACAGTTCATGTAAGGTTTCGAAAAAATCTAAAATCTAATTCTCTTAAAGTCGAATTTGATGCAAATTATAGATATAACGACAAGTTATTTTGATTCGGTTATATGGATCAAGTTATTTTGTTTTCAGATTTATTGGATAAAAAGTTGAATCTCTGATTTGATTCGGCTATCTCTGATTTGTTTTTAGATTTGAATCTATGTTGGATATAAAAAAGTTTGCACATAAGGTGTTTGATGAATTGCCTAAGTGGTGGTGAGATTGCTGGATATAAATTTTTAGAGTTTTACTTACAAGTTCATCAAGTTTTGATTTAATTCGCAACTTATTTATTTGATTAGAGCTTTTGAATTTGTGTTTTGAATGATAACAATCAAAGATATTGATGTGTTTTTATGAAATTTGTATTTGATTTTGCATTTTTATATTTTTGCGTATCTGGTAATTATCTGGTAGTTACCTGGTAAGAAGCTGATAGTTTTCTAAATTCGCAATTTTGTTTGTTTATAGCTTTTTGAGTTTCTGTTTTGAATGATAACAATGATATATATGATTCGTACCAGATTTCACCATATATTGAATAGTTAAAAATAAGTTTTTGAACGTATCTGGTAGGAAACTGGTATATACCTGGTAGAATGCTAGTAAATTCATGAAATAATGTGGAAACTTGTTACAAACATAAACTTGGTGGATTGAGCAAACTTTCAATGAAATACCATATTGAATTTTTTTGTAGGAAACTGGTATATACCTTGTAGAATGCTAGTGAATTCATGAAATAATGTAGAAACCTGTTACAAACATAAACTTTGTGGGTTGAGCAAACTTCCAATGAAATACCAGGTTGATTTTATGATTTATTGTAAATATGTAGTAGGAAAGTGATAGGGTGCTGATATTTATTTGAATCTGTTGCTGCTCATTCACATTCTTTGTATGTTGTGTAGGTAATGAACATTTTTTATTTGTTAAGTATCTGGTAGGTAAATGGTAGTTACGGTATACAAATTTGTTTTAATCATTCTTAATATGTAGTAATATGTTGTTATATGATTAGTTTATATCTAATGTAGTTTTGCATTTGTTATGAAATATATGCTACTTTTACAAAGTAGATTATGATTCTCCAATTTTTTGATTTTTTGATCTTATTGTGAATATGTGCCAGGAATGTGGTAGGGTGCTGGTATGTAGTAGTATATGTTGTTGCTCATTTAAATTATTGAAAAATACTTCAAGATATTGAAGATCAAGTTTTTCAACTGCCGAACGCTATTGTAAGAGTTGGGAGACCAAGGAAACATAGAATTAAGGCTGCTTATGAGCTAGAGAGGAGTGTCAGTGCACGTTGCAGCTCTTATGGGGTTATTGGCCATAATAAGAGAACTTGTTCCTAATAAAATCATTTATTATTCTAACCATTTTTTTGTTGTTATTAATTAGAAGTTATATAAACTCGACATTTGTACCTTTGATTGTTGAGAAATCATTTTTAAGATGTCAATTTACTGTTTGTCATTTTTTAATGATACTTTTGATAATATTTTGTTACTTCAGGTATTGATACCAGATTGTTACCAGTTTCCTACCAGATTTGAAGTAATTTCTCTTTTTAATAGATTCTTAGATATTACGAGTTTCCTACATGTTTAGCATTGACATGAATTTTTCGCAGAGCATTATGATTTCTTTTGCTGATTAGAAATTAAGTTTCACTAGAATGATTTTTCATACCATGTATCTACCACTTACCTACCAGTTTCCTACGTGTTTTGTATTCCATTACTTGTGTTTTATTTTTTATTTTTGTTTTTCTATAAATCTATTGTAATCAATCTGTATTTCAACTGGGTTATTAACAAACATTTTCTTAATCAAATAAAAATTGAGTACATAAATTCTGCACGATCTAAAATTTTAAATTAAACTATTGAAAACTTGTTCTAAATCATATGAAACTGAAAAAAATAGCTTATTCTGTTCTGAATCAAACTACAGTGAACCATACATGTCATTATATGTGTGATACAAAATCTCTTTTATATTATCATTCGGCGCATTCCCTTTAATGAATTCAATCACATCTTGGTTTGATGCAAAATGTACAACAACTTTGTAATTCTCCTTTGGCGGAATCATAAAGTTTTGAACTATTTTAATTACCAACTTCCTACCAGTTTCATACTAGTTTCTCAGCAGATGCATAACACATTTAACACAGTTGTTCTTCCTATCAGATAATTACTAGGTAGATACCAGTTACATAACTGATTCAATCACATTAAGATATATCGTTTAAAGTTTATTTCCATAGAGGATCTCCAGCACAAACTTGAAGTTCAATTTGAAAATCTTCTAACTTATCATCTAGCCTCAAGCTGTCAAACAGAATTTTTTTGAAATCACCAAAACTTGAAGAGCTAGAGATCACAACACCAACAACTTTATATCCGACGAATTTGAAGTCGCCAATCCAAGAACCATAATAGTGCATCAAAACAGGAAGATGATCTAATTCTACATAGATAAAAAATGAAAATCAAATAAGATGCAAAAACAGAGAAAAAAAAACTAATCGCTGCACCAAGGTTAACATCAATAAAAAATGTAAACGAGCAACAACAGATTCAATTACATACCAACACCCTACCATTTTCCTACTACATACGCACAATAAGATTAAAAAATAAAAAATAGGAGAATCGCTATTTATAATGTAAAAGTAGCTTATATTTCATAACAAATGCAACAATAAAACTATATTAGACATATACTGGTCATACAACAACATATAAATACATATTAAGAATGATTAAAACAAATTCATATACATAGCATTATCTTACCACGTAACTACCACTTACCTACAAGATACTTACCAGATGATAAATGTTCATGTGAGCACGGAATTTTGCAGTCCCTCTCGCTAGACGATGATGACGTGTACCTGATTTTAATCCCTCAAAATAAAAGTTCTCCTTAGAATTTTTATTACCAAAATAACATTCCTCGCGAATTTTATACTTGGTAGAATTCAGTTCGGCATTGGCGATAACGCGTCCGGTAGGAGCTTGAACCGATGATTTGCACCCAAATAATAAATACCCATTAAAATATTATTAAAAATAAAAAAGATGCCTTTCCACCCACTATTAAACCACTTTTGACGACTTTTTAGGCTCCTAGGCCCGCTGCCTGTCGGTATGCTGGAGGCTGATGCCACCAGCAGCATCAGCCATGCCGCCAGTGATATCACCATATCGCCGACCCGAAATGGTTCCCTGTACAGACAGCCTTTCGGTCACTTTCGACGAAATTGGTCAAAAAGGCCTCGAAAAAACCCCATTTCATCTATAAAAGCACACCTTGAGCTGCAATTTAGATGGGGGAGAACCATCTAATATTAAAATTTTAATGTTAGAATGAGAAAATAGATTTTAGAGAGATAAGAATGAGATAAGGCAGAAAAAAAAGGATTTCGACCCATTTTTCCTGATTTTTCTTCTTTGAATTCTCTGATTCTGAGCTTAAAATCAGTAAATCCTGTAGTTAAAAATTAATTTAATTGGATTTAGAAACCTGAAACACTCGAATTTACTACTAAATTGTCGTAACAAGCTCCCTGGAGGCGTTTCTTTTTGGTTCACGAAGAGGTGGATTCACGGCCTCGAGGTAAAAATCCCGAGTCTTATAGCTCTTTAGCATTAATATTATTGATTTGTGTTAATTTATATTCGTTTTTGGGTTTTCGGTTATTTTTTACTGTTATCCCTGCTGCTGCGAGAAATTGAAGTTACTAGAGACATGTGATGTCGCCGGTGGTATCAGCCATATCGCCAGAGACGCCACCGATATCGCTGATACCGCCGGTGGCATCACATTTCCCAGGGACTTCATTTTCTTATGGGACCCTTTCTTTATGGTACTTAGAAAGTCATGCAACTTGCCTGCATACTGATGTCACCAGCGACATCATTGATGTCGCTGGCGGCATCATCCATACCGCCAGTGACGTCAACCATATCACCGGCGGCATCGGCGGTATGACTTTCTGGATAGCAGTTTTATTTTCATTTGTTCCCAGATTAGTTACTGTCCAAAATTAGGATGTACAGTGTGACAAGGGAGGTCCAAAACCTTCCAAAAACAGACCCCGCCCCGTGACGTGTGGCATTTTTTTTATTTATAATCCTGTTAAAGCAAAGACTAAATTTAAAATTCGGTTAAAAAAGGAATTCCCACAAACACCGCTCGAATCTCGTTTTAGCCATCCAATCGGGCTTTATAATATAGTAAATAAAATATGTCATATCCATGCTAACCATCCTCTGCAGGTAGATGTAAATCGGATGGTCAGGTATTTTATTTATCGTATAGAAAAATGTACAGGATTCTAAAGCTTTGTAATAACTTTATTTACCGCGCTTATTTTTGAATGGCTGTAAATATTCTATTCATCGTTTTAATTGCTTGATAAACGTGAAAATAACAGAATAACTGAAAACACAAATAAATCGGATGGATTAAATCGATTAAAAGGAATGAAGTATCTTAATATGGCCTAATGAAAAATAGATAACATCATCAAAACTCGGAATCTCTACTTAAGGTATGGTCCAACCACTAGGTGGGAAAATCATACCAAAATTTCCCGATTGAGCTGAATCGGGTGGCGACTCTATTTTAAGTACGGGATTCCGATCTCGTATCTTTCGAACATTGAAATGTGCAAATCCATTTTCTGATCACATCAATCATACATCTCCCCGTCATTTCAAGAGGCCGGCCCATCGGCCCGGCCCGTCGCAGCCTTGGTCGAAACGTCGTCCGCTCACAGTGGCGACTCCACTAGGGAATGATCTCTTGAACTTTCTTTTAAAAAAGTTTAAAAGATTTTGATGATGTATTGAAATCATTGGCCAAATTAAAACTTCATTCTTTTGTTTTTTTAATGTTTTATCCTTACACGTGTAGATAGTTCAGTAATTTTTAGGTACCCCATTTTACCCGAGAAGCTAGCGAAGTGTCACTCATGCCCTGTTGGAATTGAGGATACCTAGTGGGTGGATCACTCATTTTAACCAACACGTAAACTCCTACGATCACACCTATTCGGGAGTGGTTGAGTAACGTAGAATCAAGGTAAACAAGAACCTTCTATATCAACAACCCTATACCAAAGCCGCGCTAGAAAAAGCCTTAGCACATCATTCCCTTAGGGTAACCAGAACAAATAAAATGATTGGGACGCGCTTCTTTTGCCATTTTCGGTAAAGAAGAAGCCAAAACTCCATCCTTTCAAAGAGGTGTTACACGGGAGTCATAAGGTTGGAAGAGGGACAATTTGTGTGCTATGTGCTCTATGATCATGCACCCACATGCATTAGCTTCAAGAGCCAGAAATGAACCTACTTACCCTTACTACTCCCACCTGTGGAAGAAGTTTAGCAACACATGTAGGACTTCTCTCGTGCCTCCATTGCGTCACCACATATCACTGTGTATGATGTGAGATACAAACGTCCTACGTATGTTGGAGGGATAAGCCACCGCATCATCTCTAACCATATTTATGTACAACCATACGTATCACGCATTGCTCATAAGGAATAAAAGGCATGCATACCATCCATACCATTCACAAAACCGTTCATGATCTGATCCGCTGCCTACCATTTCAGCTACGAGGAGGCATACTGATCGTCGCACCCCGGCTTGGAAAAGGATAACCGCTTGACATGTCATCCTCTCACCCTGATTGTCATCACAGAAGTCAAAGGAATTCTATACACCGATTTCAGCGGGGAGTCAGATTTGGAACAAGTTCAGTTAAGCCAGAATCCTTCTCAACCAGCCATGTCTTTTCCAAGAAATGTAGGGACCCCTCCTCCAGAAGAGCCCTTTAGCCCTACTTTTAACTTAGGAATAGGATCCCAACCACCACCTAGTTTCGACTTTGCCAGTGCTATGGCATAATTCCTGAACTCAGATGCTTTCCAAGCTTCTATCCAAACTACTGTTCAGACAGCCGTTAAGCGAGCTCTTGAAGAAAAAAATTCCAATCGAGTATCAGCATATGAAATTAAGGCCCAGAATAGTTTGGCATAGATATTGACCAGTCTGGTTGGGACGAGACCCGTTGCACCTATGTTTCAATCAACCCAGCCTATGGCGAGCCCATTCCAGTTTGGGTAGGCTTCAGCTTTCTTATCAACTTCGACCGTTCTATCAGCTGTGCCTTTTAACCCAAGACCCTTCGCTCAAAGCTCTAGTCCCCCGGTATTTACTCACCAGTGCCCAGCTTCTCAACCACTACCCTCTTTCACACCCTCGTAGTTCATTGTAACTCCCAAAGGCACCACCTACACTCAAAATCCTTTTGCCGGCCAATTGACCATTCGCCCTTCGCTACCTCCGACACTCAACGACTAGGTCATGCAACCACCGGGCGTAACACTCGAGGTACTCGCTTTTGTCCGATAAATGATAGCTTCTCAAACTGTCAATGACCAGGTCGCGTATTCTCAGGGCGCGACACCCGAAACCCTAGCTATCCCTCATAAATCGATCAACGACTAGGTCATGCAACCTCCGGGCATGACACCCGAGATCCAAGCTTACATCAACCACCTCATCACCACTAAAAAATCTAAAAGAGATGAAGACTGTATCCTTGATAATTTCACTGTACCGAGTATAGCTCACTATGATGGTTTTGGAGCACCTGCCTCTCACATCATAATGTATGAAAGAATAATGCACGTGAAGAAGTTAAGTGATAAGGTGCTTGCTGAAATGTTTCCTTGCTCCCTTCGGGGCCCTACCCTTGAATGGTATCACTCCTTACCGCAGCATATTATCGTCGACTGGAATCTTTTATCTGAGGCATTGAAAGTACATTATGGTTTTAATACTATGATGGAAACAACCCTCCAACATCTTGAGAGGGTCCGTCAAATGCCCAATAAAACTTTCAAGCAACACTTCAATTGGTTGATGTCAACCCAGGTCTTAATGAAATCCAAGCTAAGCCTCGAGGAAATGATTGTCAAACTCCTCGAAGGGTCTCTCCCCATATTCCGTAAAGAAATGGATACCGATTCTTTCCTATCCTACAAGGCTGTATTCGAGAAAGTCGAGAAAATTGAGCATAAGGCAGAGAGTGAAAAGGCCAAGAGAGCGGGGAAACCATAGTTTAGAAAGAATGAAGCCCAATCGTTAGCCCTGGCGCCAGCTAGGGCTAAAGCACCGGCTGCAGTTCAAGTTATTTCTCAAACCCCTACTGCGCCCCTCGCAATCACCTCAGCTCTGCTGGCGGTTGCCACAATTCAGCCTCCTCACCCCCCTTTATCTTGGCTAACCCTTACAAGCTGCCCCTACGGGTCATCTTCCAATATTTGAGGGAAGCGGGTTTTATACAATCCCTTCAGGAATACAAGCCACCTAGACCTGAGGATAAAAATAACTTCTGTAACTATCATGTTCAGGTAGGACACCAAACCAATGATTGCAAAGCCCTACTCTTAGCAATTCAACGATTGGTTAGCAAAGCAAAGATCGCTGAACCGAACACAGCTCCAAGCACCATAAATAATCCTTTACCAAATTTTAGGGACAAGGTTGGCATGGTCCAGTCTAGGTTATCTGAAGCCATAATCTTCGATCTCCTTGCTCAGAGGCCGAATAATAATAGCTCTATCCTGGTCATTGGTTCGGGTCTCCCATCTTATTCAATCTTTGATCTAATCAATCAAGCCGAGGGTCAACAATTCTGTCTAGAAGATGGAAGTTGATCCAAACCAGACGAAGCAAGAGAGCCACAGGTCTAAACCATTCATGGCAAGAAGAATGAAAAAACTATTGTTTAGCATGGATTCCTTCATTTTGAAGGAGGACTACTCTGATAGTGATTGAGGAATCGGTTAGAGAAACCAGGGCCGTAAGCAACGAATCATTCGAGGTTGATCAAAATGACCTTTTTAGCGTGGATAAGTATGAACTTTAAAACCCAGATTCAGACTCTGAGGAACAATAATATCTATTTAATACATGAGTCACTAAGAGTGTCTTGCTCGGTGATGTCCTTAACATTACCTGTAGTGGTCGCGTATATTAGCCTGAAGACCGATATCTCCGCTTAAGCCGAGACCCGGTTCCCAGTACGGTCGGAACCACTGTGAGACCTCCATCTCTACCTCCGCCTGTCCCTACCAGCCTCGAGGTTGACCCTCTCATTACCCAGCTAAAAAACACCCAAGCCCGATACAATATTTGAAAGCTAGTAATCGACTCCGAAAGGCATCATAAGGGCTTGATTAAATGACTCCTCAATTTGGAAGCTAATCCGACCACCTCGGTCGTTGAGATGTGTGCCACGGTTAGGGAAGGCATTCCCCAGAGAAAGGGGCCTCAGATCATGTTCGACCGTTTTGATCTTACACTCAAGGGCAGGGATCACAACAGGGCCTTATTCATCCAAATCTAGGTCCTCGATAAGGTTATCCCCTGTGTCATGGTAGACGATGGGTCTGCTTTAAATCTATGCCCTCTAAAAATCCTTCCCCATCTAGGACTATCAGAGGAGATGCTTGAAAAATCCAGCACAGTTATTAGAGCGTATGATGATTCAAAGCGCAATGTAATTGGGACCTTTGAGGCAGAAGTCATTGTGGAAGGCGTGACAAGTAATGTGCATTTCACTGTACTTGACATTCCTGTTACCTACTCTCTATTGCTTGGCCAACCATGGCTTCACGCTTTGGGTGCTGTTCCCTCCATACTACACCAGAAAATCAAGCTAATTCATGAAGATAGAATGGTGACTATAGAGGCCGATCCCGCTTCTGTTATGGCAGTTATGAAAGCCAAAGCTAGTTTAGAAAAGGACCTTCAGATTGCCATGATTAGCAAAGTTCATAAGTCTCCTCCCCTTTGGCACTGCTATCTTCATGCGGGTATGGGCAAACTAATGAAGAAATCTGGTTATAAGCCTGGGAGAGGTGGAGGAATACACGAACAGGGAATTATCAAGGCATTGGAGCCAAAAATCCTTACTCATCGAGCTGAATTGGGATATAAGCCCAGAAAAGCCTATCGCCGCATCCCCTCCTGCTACTGTTGCATGGTCACTATTCATGAGATCTAAGGTAAGAGGCCTTATAAGGGAGAGCCTGAGCCAATCAAGTATGGCGGAAAAATATGGCCCGACTTTGAAATCTTTAAAGATGTCTATGACTTTGAGACCGATCGCATGATAGTTTCAGTTGAACCTAAGCCTACTAAGCCTGATACACCTGTCAATATTATTTCTAATAAGGCTAAGGGAAAAGGTAAGATGCATCCCGAAGATGAGTCTGAGGGAAGTAATGAAGAGTCTACTGATCCAGAAATTGAAAATGTTGTGGCAACAGATACTGAAGTTATGGCACTGCTGATGAAGAAGGGCTGGAAGAGTAAGGGAACCAGGGAAGAAGATGCTATGGCAGCGATAGTATGGAAACTCGCCACGGCTCTCGCCAAGAATGCCAACCTATCTGGGGGGCCATCACTCACCATTACCCAAAAGACCACTCTAAAGCACGACCTGGGCACCATTCTAAAAGACAATACAGAGGATGCTCCTCCTATTGATGTTGCTACTGAAGTCCATTCGCCTGTGGAGGAGGATATGGACGATGTAATTCTTAATATCTCTGATGTGTTTGATACAAACAATGCTGCTTACGAGGCTTTTAATGCAATGAATAACTCCCGTTCTGCTTACTTGTTTGATGTATTTCCTGTTGGATCCATGCATTCACATAACAATACGCATAATGTTTTTGGCATTAGTGATACATTATTAAGTGAAATAAACCTAAGTACAGATGATAATCTTAAAATGGTGACCATTTCCAAAGATTTAACTCCTGAGGAAAAAAGTGAGATTATAAAAGTGCTTAAAGATCATGTTAACGCTTTTGCCTGGGCGTACGAAGACATGCCTGGGGTTGATCGACAAACTGCCGGGTACAGAATCCCAACTGATCCTAAATTTTGGCCTGTCAAGCAGAAACTCTGCCAGTTGAGGCCAGAATGGGCAGATCGGGTTAAGGTAGAGGTTTCAAGGTTGATTGAAGCTCAATTCATTAAAGTGATGGAATACCCGACTTGGTTGTCCAACATCGTCCCAGTTTCGAAGAAGGATGGTGGGGTCCGGGTCTGTGTGGATTTTCGAGATCTCAATAAAGCCTCACCGAAGGACGACTTCTCGCTCCCACACATCGATGTCCTAATTGATAGCGCCGCTAGGACGGCTATGTATTCATTCATGGACGGGTTCTCAGGGTACAATCAGATTCTGGTTAATATTATTGACAAAGTCAAAATAGCGTTTATCATTGAATGGGGGGTGTATTGCTACAAGGTAATGCCATTCTGGTTGAAAAATACCATGGCCACTTATCAACGAGCTGTAACCGCCCTCCTACATGACATGATCCATAAAAAAGTGGAAGTGTATGTGGATGATATAATTGTGAAGTCCGCTACTCGAGAGGAGCACCCTGCTATTCTCGACAAGTTCATGACTAGTATTGAAAAGTATAACCTCCGCCTGAATCCAAAGAAGTGCGTATTTGGAGTTACCTTCGGCAAGCTGTTGGGATATGTGGTTAGCCAGAAAGGGATTAAAATGGATCCAGACAAAGCTAAAGCCATCAGGGACATGCCTCCCCCTAAGACAGAGAAGGAGGTCCGATCTTTTTTAGGGTCTTTACAGTATGTTAGTCGGTTCATTGCTCGCCTCACTACTATTTTCGAACCCACCTTTAAGCTATTAAGGAAACAATAACCCGTGGTATGGAATAATCACTGCCAAGTAGCTTTGATAGAATCAAGGCGTATCTTGTCGATCCACCGATCTTGACACCCCCCATCCCAAGGAAACCACTCATCCTTTATCTGGCCATCGAAGAAACTTCTGTCGGGGCCATGCTTGTCCAGGAATATGATGATAAGCATGAACATACCATCTACTACTTGAGTAAAAAGTTGTTAGATTATAAAACCCGGTATTTGATTTTAGAGAAGACCTGCACTACCATGGTTTGGCTCACTAAGAAGTTGCGATATTATTTCCAATCTTATCGCGTCCAAGCCATGGTCAAGATTGATCTAATGAAGTTTTTTTGTCAATCCCCTACTCTAGCTGGCAAATTATCCCGATTGTTACTTCTCCTATCTGAGTTTGACATTGAATATGTAACCCGGAAGGTCATTAAGGGGCAGGCCATAGCCGAATTCCTAGCTAATCAACCCCTCAGCTCTAACTATAAGGAAAATTTAGAATTTCCTGATGAGCAACTCACCTCTATTACAATCCTTGACAACGTCTGGACATTGTACTTCGACGGCGCTGTGAATCGCTGGGGAGCAGGTCTCGGGGTCATCATCTCCAAGCCAGATAATGAGATAATCCCATTGTCCAAACGTTTAGAATTCACTATCACCAATAATGGCGCTGAGTATGAAGCTTGTCTATTCGGCCTTGAGGCTCTTATTCAGGTTCAGGCCCGCCGCGTTTTTATCATCAGGGATTCAGCTTTAGTTGTCCGTCAAGTTATCGGAGATTGGAAAATTAAAGAGGAATCTCTCCGTCCTTATATTGAGGTTATCTACGAACTATCTGAGAGATTTGTATCCTGCTTATACTGACACGTCCCTCGGGACTAGAATTAAATGGCCGATGCTCTCGCCACTCTTGCGTCCATGTGGGAAGGACCTCAACAGCAGCCTGTCTGCCCATTGGTTATGTTGTCTAAAAAGATTCCATACCAGTTTCAATCGGCTCCTTCGATCCTCGCCATCTCATCCGAACCTTATTGGTATTTTGACATCATCCTGTTCCTTCGGATTGGCCAATATCTTGAGGGTTCCTCTGACTCAGACCGTACCACCCTATGGCGGCTCGCTGTCTAGTTTCGTATTGTGGATAATGATCTATTTAAGCGTACCAGCGATGGCCTGCTTCTCCATTGCCTCACTGACTTCGAGGCCCAGAACGTAATAACCCAAGTCCATGCCCATGACTGTGGCCCTTATATGAACGGTCTTGCTCTTGCAAAGAAAATCCAACGGTTGGGGTATTTTTAGCTCACTCTCACAGTCGATTGTATCGCCCAGGTCAAACAATGCCCCCAATGCCAAGTTTATGGAGATATGCAGCATCTGCCGCTCACCAAACTCTATCATTTATCCACCCCTTGGGCATTCTCGGCATAGGGGATAGATATAATTGGTAAAATCCGTCCTTCTTTAACAAACGGCCATAGATTCATTGTGGTAGTAGTAGATTACTTCTCGAAATGGGTGGAAGTCGAATCCTTCACCAATGTCACCGCTAAGCGGATGGCCAAGTTCATAGAGAAGCACATCTTTGCTCGGTATGGGCTCCCACACCATATAGTCTCAGACAATGGGGTATAATTTCGAGGAGCAACTGCTTCTCTAATCGAGAAATATAGGATCGAGCACCATAGATCTTCCTCATACAGACCGCAAGCTAATAGGGCTGTTGAGGCAGTTAATAAATCGGTAAAGACGATTCTCTCTAAGATGATAGCTGGTTACAGGGATTGGGAAGATAAGCTACATTTTGCTATTTAGGGATATCGCACCAGCATTCGCACCCCTACAGGCCAAACTCCATTCTCCCTGGTCTACGGGATGGAAGCGATCTTGCCAGTTGAAACTCAGGTGACCTACTTAAGAGTCGCTCTGGAAGCTAAATTAAAAGAATCTAAATGGACTCGAGCGAGATTTGAACAATTGAACATGATGGATGAGCAGAGGTTAAAGGCCCTCGACAACCTCCAGATGTACCAACAATGTATGGCTCGGGCATATAATAGTCGGGTAAGACATCAGAAGTTCCCCCTGAATGCTGGTGATCTGGTCCTTAAACAGCTGAAACATTCTACCACTGATGCGAGGGGTAAATTCAGGCCAAACTGGGAAAGACCATATATAATAAAGAAGCTGCTTAGCAAAGGGGTAGCTAAGCTTACGGACATGGATGGGAACGAGTTTGTGAATCTCGTGAACCAACACAGGCTTAAGCGTTATCATATCTAATTCAAAAGAAACAAATCGGAAAAGCAGCACACCAAAAAATATATACGTGATAATTACCCGCCTTTCAGTCTTTTACTGATAGGGTAAAAATAAGGGTGACACCTGATGATTGGTATCCAGTAAACTAGCCATGCAAAAATTAGGGGATGAGGCAAACCTGCTAGATCAAAAACCCAAAAAGGGCGATCTAGGCAAAAGTTAGGGTATGTGAGCAAAGAGCGAGTGCCATCTAGAAAACCAATCTAGGTTAGTTGGCACCGGGAGTTAAATTAATGGGAATGTCAACCAAACATCATGTACTTTATTTTATCTCAATTAATGAAAGTATCTCTTTTGTTGAAATCTAAATGCTTATACTTATGTGAATCCTGTATTTATTGGGTTAAGACAACTTCAACAAGCCTTGGACGGAGTTCATTTTATTCCATATCAGATGCAAAAAAAAATAATAAAAGAGGTCTGATAGTTTTGATAAAAGCAAGACTCAAATCGAGCTTCCCGCATCATCATTATAGTACCTAGAGATTCGCCTCGATGATGTAGTAAAAGGGGGTTCCTCCCCCTACTCTGCGCGCTCTCCCTTGAGGTGGGCCCGCAACCATTTCTGATAGGATGTTAAGCATCTTATCTCAGTGAGCCATCCTCTGTAGTGTATGTCGATCTCGATGGTGTCCACATGATCATAGTCTAGAATCTCAAATACAGCTTCCCTAGACCACTTTTCCCGGATATGGTTGGCCCACATAGCCTTGTAGATTTTGATCTGGTTATAGGGTAGTTTGATTGGGATTCTTTGTCTCTTGCCATACTGACGCACAACCGGTAAGGGGTGTAAAATGAAGATTTCTCCAGACCTATCAATTGAACACAGGCTCCCCAGGATTCTACAACCACATCCTGAATTCTCCATCATGGACTAACCCACTAAACCTGCGCATCAGTATACCCACTTAAAATAGGCACCCAATCATCGTATGTCAGCTCATCAAAATCAGCCTGTATAAGCCCTCTCTCTCTCAGATGGACGGGGAAGATACTTTTTCGGGTTCCCTCATGGAGCCTCCCTCAACCTCAGTTTCTCCATTAGCCATACCTATAATTCAAACTCAGGTAAGGATTAGGGAAATAAATGTGCGGAATTGAAAAGAACAAAAGGTACCTGTAATAATATGAGATGGTCTCCGATAAGTGACGGGTCAACGGAAGCAGCATCCACGTTCAGCAAAACATCAGCTAATCCCACACCCACAGGAGAAGCCCCTGTCGATATAGGGCTGATGAGTGAAATCAGCCTGGGCGGAGCAATCAGGCTCACTCCGCACATAAACTCCGCCATGAGTAGCAATTCCACCGTGAACGGCCAAGCAAAGTGGGATCGGGGCGCTCCACGGCACCACTCTAGAATCTCTTCGAGCTGAAACCTAGGTTTATCAAGCAACTGAGACAGAAATAGGTTCACAGAATCCAAATTCCATAACCCTTGAGGAATTCCATCTGCTCTAAAATAAAAGTCCGGCAGCGCTAGCGTAACGCGTTTAGGACACGGTGTCACCAAAATAGCATGGAATTCTTCGAGCAAGGGGCAAAGTTCGAACGATGAAAATCGGAAAACGTGGTCCATTGGATCCTTAAAAGTTAGCACCGCTAGAAGGAACTCGTGGCTTACGGGCCATGCCGCAACATATCAAAACCCCTAAAGCGAATTTTTCAAGCTTCTTCTAGCCCATATTTCCCAGACTTTGCGGAGAACCCCGTAGCTTTTGATTGTGGGTTGCCATGACAAGAATTGATAGAATGGTCAAAATCAGATTGCTGGAGAAGTGATACCATCAGCGATGTGAGTGATGCCGCCGGCGATGTAAATGATGCCGCCGGTGATATGGATCAAATTGGGCGATATCAGCTGATGCCGCCGATGATATGGGCTTTCAGACAGCCCTGTATATATTATTTTAGCTGGTTGAGTTTGGGTGATATGGGTCATACCGCTGACGACATGAAATTAATTTTTCGGTGACATCAGAAGCATTTTTCTCATTGCAGACCTGTACAAAACCTGTAAACAATCCTATAACCCATTTCCAATACCTGTCCGAATGCAATCCATTTTATTTGAAGTGAAAAAGCCCGAAGGCACAAACCATCTAAAAATTCTGAATATCTAGACCACAAAACAAAACCCAATAATAAATCTGAATTATTCTAACCCCAATGTATCAAGGGTACAAATAAAGAACTGAAAAGAAAAATAAAAATATAAAGCTAAGCATGCCCGCCACTGCCAGTCGGGAAGGATGAAATGTCATCAGGGCTTACAAGCCAATCTCCAACATCATCCTCATCTTCCTTCCTTCCCTCTGTCATGGGCACACTGCTAGATACCTCGGCCGTGGCAAACGGGTGTCGGCCGGCAGAAATCTTCACCCCCCTGTGACTGGTGCTATCGGGGAGTACACGATCCAGATTTTACTTGCTCCTCTATTCCTAGACGGTAGCCGCCAGCTGACCCTCAAGGTCACTCACATAATGCCGGAGTCCTGCAGTCTCCTTCTCATATATTCGCCGAGCTGCATCGACATCTGATAAGGAAAGGGCCAAGAAATCCTACAAACCAGGGAAAACATCAACAATGCATATCATTCATAGCATCCATACATGCATCTTATCTTATTTTAGCATAGGCATAAATAGGGAACGCACCTGAACAAGGAGCGATTGCCCGATAAGCGTGTCTCGGAGTGCAAAGTTGTTCTCTGCAAGCTGCTCCACATGGCTTCGCGCCACCTAAAAAATCTAAAAGGCAAATCCTTAGATACCCACATCTAAGGGTAAACAAGAAAACAATTATCAGGCCTTACGTAAGTAGTGTTTTCTGGCACAAAAATGGGAGCATGCCGGCTCGAGCCTATATTCCTGGGAAGGAACTCTCCCAGAGAATTCATCAGCAGGAATGTGGTTTCCATCGGGTTGACCAGACGCCCCTCCATAAACTCTGTACCCTCCGGTACACTATAGTACCGGGTCCTACTCTGGTTATCCTGACCTCTCTTCCTCGCGAGTTCCTGAAAAACATGAAAGACACACATCAGCAACATTTCTAAATAATATTAAAATCAGTCACATAAACACAATCATACCTCAAAAGAATGCTGCCCCCCTTGGGACATTGGCACACTCCCGCCGGCTACATCCGCGCCTGCCTCATCCTCCCCTTCGGGCTCGATCCCAACATCACCTTCAAGCTCTTCATCTTCTTCAACTTCTTCCTCCTCGACATCCATGATACCTTTGAGGTGCCTCTTCTCCTCCTCCAGTCGTTGTTCATCATGATACACAATCGTATCATTCCTATGGATGAGGGGATACAAGGGGAGTAGACACTACTGGTGCTGCTCGTAGAGGCCAGGGACGCTAGGGATCACTCGGCTGTTCCCCTCAATATAATCGGCCTTATCGACCTCAGAGGTGATCACCAAATAGGGCAATTATAAGCCCCTAAGAGGATCAGCAGGCACCGGTCTATCGGCAATCAGGACGGACCTCCAGCCCCGAATGCACTCACCCAGATTCCACTACTGGGATAAAGGACACTCCATGATGAACTAACAGTCGTCCACCTCCTTCTTAACCCTCGCAACCTCTGTCAGGTTCTCCACCCCATTGAATGGATCCAACACAAGCTGTGCCAACAATTAACCAAAGCAACCGGTATAAATTCATAAATGCTTTTTGTTTGACTCTAAGTGAAAAGATAAAGGACTAAATCAAAGATTGCATAACAAGCTCAATTGTGTGCTCCTCAGGACCTCCCTGTACTTAGTGGGATATTTGGCCTTCCCGCCAATGCCCCCGCACCAGCGGGCGAGAAAGTGGGAGCCCGATGGTACAGTCTTCCTAAACTCGACTGGCGGGAGAATCTAGTGCTCAAAGGCCCAGGCCTGTATAAATCACAACCAATCAGATCAAAAAGCATCAGCAATAAATGAGACTGCACAAAAAAACTTCTGAGAGAATATACCTGGAGTAGCAGATGATAGAGGCAAAGAGCTTTCACCTTCTTTCGGGCGCCCACATCCAGCCTGTGGTATATCTGTGCTAAAATAGCCCTTGGCCAATTCTTCTTCCTAATACCCGCTACGTCCTCCATAACAGATATCAGCCCATAATTAATCTTGCTCCTCGAGATTGAAAAACATAACACTGTGAGCAAGGAAATCACAAAGGATCGGATGTAAGCCTCTCTTTCATCATCGGGTACCATATCTACCCGGGTCCAGTATTGGTGCAGCTCACCATAAGACAGCCGCCCTGAGACGGGGCTTCAAACCGAATAGCTCCTTCACCCGTCTCACCACGGGCCTCTCAATATAGTATTTATCCATATAAGCATTAAAGTGAATGACCTCCTCCATCCAGGGAAGCCCGGTCATAGCCATGACTTCGGAGGGCGTAATCGTCGCTCCCCCAAATGAGAAGTGAAAAGTATAGGTGGTCTCAGACCACCTCTCGGTTAGGGATGTCACAGCTAAATGAGAGAGCTTGGGTATTAGCATTGGCATAATCTGGGCCAGGTCCTCAAATCCCGTCTCATTAATGGTGAGTGCAAGCTTCGGATCCTTCTCAGAGATATAGTGCCACCACTCACCGATGGTGCCTATCCCTCCGATATAAGTCAGCTCATGCGGCTGTAAAAATCAGAAACAAAACAGATAAGTCTTGATTATTTTCTCACCACTGAAACCTGATAGAAAGCTACTGATATTACTTCTGCTAGAAGCGATGTCGCCGGCAGCATCACTCTATACTGCCGGCGGTATGGATGATGTCGTCGGCGACATCACTTTCAACAGAAGCGACATCAAACTTCCTTAGGCCTTTTTGCAAGGACTGATGCCACCAGCGACATCACTCATATCGTCGACGACATCACTACCTACGGGCAGAACCTGTTTTCCCCAAAATCGCACCCATCGTACCAAAACCACAAAAATCGCCATCAATCAAACAAGAAGCCTGAAAATGGTAAAAAAAATCAATCCTAAAGCATGCAATATCAGTAGATAATTAGTCTATTTCAAACTTATGACTCCTATCATGACACGATTTTAAGCCTAAGGCCAAATTGAAACTCAACCCAAAAAGAGGAGATTCAGGTTTTGCAGGATTACCTGGATATAGCAGAGGTGCTTTTCCTTCTCTGGGGTCAGATTAGTGATAGGAGAATTGATCCTATAGCCATGCATCTTGGTCGTCTCCTTCTAGCCATAAGCAGCAGGAATAGAGAGAATTTTTAACCCTTCAACAGAGGAATCAGGCAGATTCTCCCTAGCCTTAGTATATTTGCCCCTGAAAGCCTTGGCGATTCTCTTCATGATTAGAATGACGGAAAGAAAAATTGAAAATTTGGAGAAGAGGAGAAGGAGGGGTACGATTTCTGTATGTGAGGAAGAGAAAAGAGTTTACTTCCTTTTAAACTATCGCACGGAATTCGAGGAGTTTTAATTTATCTGAAACTGTCCACTCATACCGCCGGCGGCATCACGCCATACCACTAGCGATATCATCCATGCCGCCGGTGACATCGACCCCTTCAATTCGAATTTTGAAATTGCTTGACTAGTCAAAGCTGCCACGTGGCCCTCATGCCGCCGATGGCATCACTCCATACCTCCAGCGACATCACTTATGCCGCCGGCGACACCGCCCCCTCCAATTCAAATTTTGAGCAAGTCCGACCAAAGGATAACCTATCCACAAAGCACAAGTCCAACCAAAGGACAATCTATTCATAAAGCAAAAGTCCGACCGAAGGACAATCTCTCCACAAAGCACAAGTTCGACCGAAGGATAAACTCTCCACAAAGCTCAAGTCCGACCAAGGGACAACCAATCTATAAAGGATCAAGTCCGACTAAAAGGCATTCAATCCTCAAAGCACAAGTCCGACCAAAGGACAATCTCTCCACAAAGCACAAGTCCGACCGAAGGACAAACTCTCCACAAAGCTCAAGTCTGACCAAGGGACAACTGATCTACAAAGGATCAAATCCGACCAAAGGGCATCCTTTCTGCAAAGCACAAGTCTGACCAAGGGACAATCTCTCCACAAAGCATAAGTCCGACTAGAGGACAATCTCTCCACAAAGCACAAGTCCGATCGAAGGACAAACTCTCCACAAAGCTCAAGTCCGACCAAGGGACAACCAATCTACAAAGGATCAAGTCCGACCAAAGGGCATCCTTTCCGTAAAGCACAAGTCCGACCAAAGGACAAACTCTCCACAAAGCACAAGTCCGACCAAAGGACAATCTCTTCACGAAGCACAAGTCCGACCGAGGGATAATCTCTCCACAAAGCTCAAGTCTGACCAAGGGACAACCAATCTACAAATGATCAAGTCCGACCAAAGGATAATCTCTCCACAAAGCTCAAGTCCGACCAAAGGGCAAACTCTCCATAAAGCTCGAGTCCGATCAAAGGGCAAACTCTCCACAAAGCTCGAGTCTGACCAAAGGGCAAACCCTCCACAAAACGTAGACCCGACCAAGGGGCAACCAATCTACAAAGGATCAAGTCAGACCAAGAGGCATCCTTTCCGAAAAGCACAAATCCGATCAAAAGACAATCCTATCCACAAAGCACAAGCCCGACCAAGGGGCAAACAAGTCACCCATCAGGTATCATTCCTATCACTTGCTCTTTCGTGCGATTATACTGACCTATGGCAGTAGTGATCCCCCGAGGGGTAGCCTGTGAGCACGGGATTTTGCAGTCCCTCTCGCGAGATCATGATGATGTGTACCCGATTTTAATGTCTCAAAATAAAAGTTCTCTTTAGAATTTTTATTACCAAAATAACATTCCTCGCGAATTTTATACTTGGTAGAATCTAGTTCGGCGTGGCGGCTAACGCGTTCGGTAGGAGGTCGAACCGATGATTTGTACCCAAATAATAAATACCCATTAAAATATTATTAAAAATAAAAAATATGCCTTTCTACCTACTATTAAACCACTTTTGACGACTTTTTAGGCTCCTAGGCCCGCTGCCTGTCGGTATGCTGGAGGCTAATGCCACCAGCGGCATCAGCCATGTCGCCGACGGCATCATCCATACCGCTGGTGGCATAGCTATATCGCCGATGATATGGCCCGAAACGGGTCCCAACACAGACAGCCTTTCGGCCACTTTCGGTGGAATTGGTCAAAAAGGCCTCGAAAAACACCCCATTTCACCTATAAAAGCACACCTTGAGCTGCAATTTAGATGAGAGGAACCATCTAATGTTAGAATTTTAATGTTAGAATGAGAAAATAGATTTTAGTGAGATAAGAATGAGATAAGGCAGAAAAAAAAGGATTCCGATCCATTTTTCCTTGTTTTTCTTCTTTGAATTCTCTGATTGTGAGCTTAGAATCAGTAAATCCTATAGTTAAAAATCAACTAGTTGGATTTAGAAACCCAAAACACTCGAATTTAATACTAAATCATCGTAACAAGCTTCCTAGAGGCTTTTCTTTTCGATTCACGAAGAGGTGGATTCACGGCCTCGAGGTGAAAATCCTGAGTCTCATAGCTCTTTGGCATTAATATTATTGATTTATGTTAATTTATATTCATTTTTAGGTTTTCGGTCATTTTTTACTGTTATCCCTGCTACTGCGAGAAATTGAAGTCACCGGAGACATGTGATGTCGCCGGCGGTATCAGCCATATCGCTAGAGACGTCACTGATACCGCTGGTGGCATCACATTCCCCAGAGGCTTCATTTTCTTATAGGACCCTTTCTTTATGGTACTCAGAAAGCCATGCAACTTGCCTGCATACTGATGTCACCAGCGATATCATTGATGTCGGCGGCGGCATCATCTATGCTGCCAGCGACGTCAACCATGTTGGCGGCAGCATCGCTTGCGTTATCGGCGACATGACTTTCTGGATAATAGTTTTAGTTTCATTTGTTCCCAGATTAGTTATTGTCCAAAATTAGGATGTACAGTATAACAAGGGAGGTCCAAAACCTTCCAAAAACAGACCCCACCCCATGACATGGCATTTTTTTATTTATAATCCTGTTAAAGCAAAGACCAAATTTAAAATTCGGTTAAAAAAGGAATTCCCACAAACACCGTTCGAATCTCGTTTTAGCCATCCAATCAGGCTTTATAATATAGTAAATAAAATATGTCATATCCGTGCTAACCATCCTCTGCAGGTAGATGTAAATCGGATGGTCAGGTATTTTACTTATCGTATAGAAAAATGTACAGGATTTGAAAGCTTTGTAATAACTTTATTTTCCGCGCTTATTTTTGAATGGCTGTAAATATTCTATTCATCATTTCAATTGCTTGATAAATGCAAAAATAACTGAATAACTGAAAACACAAATAAATAGGATGGATTAAACCGATTAAAAGGAATGAAGTATCTTAATTTGGCCTAATGAAAAATAGATAACATCATCCGAACTCGGAATCTCTACTTAAGGCATGGTCCAACCACCAGGTGGAAAATCATACCAAAATTTCCCAGTTGAGCTGAACTGGGTGGCGACTCTATTTTAAGTACGAGATTCCGATCTCGTATCTTTCGAACATTGAAATGTGCAAATCCATTTTCCGATCACATCAATCACACATCTCCCCGTCATTTCAAGAGGCTGGCCCACCGGCCCGGCCCGTCGCAGCCTTGCTCAAAACATCGTCCGCTCACAGTTCATTATCTACACAACATATAAAGAATGTGAATGAAAAACAACAGATTCAATAACATACCAGCACCTTACCACTTTCCTACTATATACTCACAATAAGATCAAAAAATCAAAAAATAGCAGAATCATAATTTACTTTGTAAAAGTAGCATGTATTTCATAATAAATGCAACAATAAAACTACATTCGATATATAATGGTCATATAATAATATATAAATACATATTAAGAATGAATAAAACAAATTCATATCCATAGTAACATCCTACCAGGTAACTATCACTTACCTACCAGATACTTAATAGATAAAAAATGTTCATTACTTACACATCACACAACAACAACCATCTCACAAACTACTTAGGAAATTCATCAAACACCTTATGCGCAAATAATTACAGCAGACAATATTTTGAAATCAAGAGTTTATAACAAAATAATAATCAAATCCAAACTAAATATATCAAATCAGAAAATAACAAATCCTAAATTTGAAATCACCATTCAGGAAATTCATCAAACACCTTATGTGCAACCCTAGCCACTATATATCCAATAAATCTGAAAATCATCAGTCCAAGATTCATACTAGTATAACAAAATAGGAAGATGATCCATTCTACATAGGTTCAAAACAAAAATCAAATGTAATTCTAAAACAAAGCATGAATAAAACATTGGATCCAAAAATCGATTTAAAAAACAGAACCAACGCTCATCGTAATTTCAAAATTAAAACACAAACCTGATTGTAAACAAAAAATAACTTGAATTTTATAGAGATGAACTGTAGTGAGAATGAATAGAGCAGAATTGATACACAGAGAACTACGAATCTGACGCAATGATAGCTGTTAGAGAGAGAACTAGACGAAGATAGAATCGTTAGTGAGAGAGAGAGGATTCCAGTTTTATGAGAAAAATGCAGAACAAGGAATAGATGAGCAATATATATAAAATGTATAGGAGAAGAATGAAAACTTAAATTTGGTCACAGAGTGCAAAGAAAACATAAAAAGTTAATTAATAGCAGGGCATATAAAACCACAATACCAACAGGGCCCATGAAGCCCACTCAAGGAACTTGTCCACCAAGTCAAGAGGATTGGGGCACATGCCAATAATCTAGACATTCCTTAGCCCCCAAGACCAGACACGTAGTAATCATCCAAGGGACACTATCCTTCTAAAAAGGAATAAGGGCACACGTCCCGGGCAAGACACCTCATACCATTTACCCCTTTTAGTAATATTTACACCATCCCCCATGTTAAACTAACTTGAGCGTCGGAGAGGCCATGTCAGATACCCGACCTGGCCCTCTAACAAGTCGTTACTTGTGTAGGTCTTAATTCAGGAAGTACTAAGCAGAAACTCTGTCCCGAACCCCACGACATCAAATTGGTGCGGTGAACGTATATCGAAGACAGTGACCAGGTTTATTCCATTACAAAACCTGCATTTTAAGATTGATAGTAGTAATGGAAGATTCGATGAAAAGAAAATCTATCCTGAAACTGCATCGGGTTGAGTCGATCTGAAGATGGCTCCGGGATCGACCAGCGAATTGACAACACCCCTAAAATCGGCCGACTCATCGGGTAATGAGATCAAGAACATAGTTCTAGGACTGGAGTTCGATGCCCAGATTGAGGCAATGGTGATAAATCCTGATGCCTCGAATGACCTTAAAAAGCTTGCGACCATAACAAAACAAGTCATGTATAAAATAAGTCAAATGGAGCATTCGATAAATACCTTAAACGTGTATCACATGGCGATGGAGGGTAAGGTCATTAACCTCGAGAGGAGAACAGTAACATCGACCTAATCCGGGTCTACTTCGAAAGGGTTTCGGAATCTGAAGAGGCGCCTAACATACGAGCGAAGCCAAGATGGCGGCTTTACTTCGACTCCTATAGCCTCAGACCCTCAATATGAGCCAAGTCTGCGAGAACCACAGTTGAACCGGTCAGATAAAGACCCAGTGAAATCGCAGCTTGGACCACGACTTAGAGTAATCGAGCCAATAAAAGATTATACCAACTTCACTCACCCCCATAAGTACGAGTCCGGTCAGAAGAAAGAAGAGCCAAGGAAGAAAGCACGATGCAATTCGCCGAATACATATGTTAATTCATCGATGAAAGAGCCCAAAGGTCGACAGCTAAGTCTAATCAAACCATAACCTCCAAGCAGGCAATCAAAGAAATTGAGAAAAATTTAGCCCCCAAATGGGTAGGTGATGTAATGAAAAATGTGAAGGCACTCCTTGTAGACATGGGCATGGAGCCGACCACTCCGGAGATTGAGGACGTGGAATCACCATTTTCACCTGAGATCTTAAAGGTTGAGTTCCCTGAGAGTTTCAAATGGCCGAAGCTGCGGGATTATAAAGGCACAGGGGATCCGACCCTCCTTGTCAAAAACTTCAGGAAAAAAATGGCAACCACCAAGGCGACCGATGCTATGCTATGTAAAATCTTCCCAACAACCCTCGAGGGACCCGCTACCTTCTGGTTTGAGAATCAAAAGCTAGGGTCAATCATGAACTTTAAAGCAATGATAAAAGACTTCCTCCTATATTTTGTTACATCAATCCCGCCTTATAAGACTATCCAAGATTTACAGTTGATGAGGTAGGATCGTAGTGAAACATTGGGAGATTTCATAGAGTGGTTCTAAAGGGCGACTCTTGAGGTTAAAGGGTGCAGCGTCGACGTTGCCACTGATATACTAGTAAATAATTATAGAAATGCTGACCTAAAAAAGGATTTACTCATAAGAAGGCCAAAGATCCTGACACTATTTATGCAGAAGGCACAAGAGTGGGTAAGTTATGAGGCCTATGAAAAAGGAACGACGGTCCATGAGCATACAGGTCGGCAGCCGAGTCCGCCTCGGTCTAATAAGTTACCCCTGAGGCCCCCTAGATATGAGCACAAGCATCGCGATCTCCCTAAGACTTAATTCCTTTGAGAGCAGATCAAAAGGAAGTACTATATAGGATAGAGAAGAACCAATAGTATATCGAGTACCCACCAAAGATAAAGCAGTCGGGAAAGCTGGGAACCTATTACGACTTTTATAAGTCTGAAGACCATGACACTGAGGACTGTTGGCATTTAGCCATTAAGCTTAACAAAAGGGCAGCTGAGGGCAAGCTCGACCACTTCTTGATAGGACCGTGGTTGCATCGATAAAAGGAGGAACGTGCGGAGAGGCATCGAGTTGCTCCCACTGAGAGAGCAGCCGATCCATCACCAGCTTGCAGAGGAGTTATTAACATCATTTATGGCGGACCAAGGTTGAAGAAATATAAAGCATCACCGGTAAATAACACCGATCGAGACAGAGCCATGTACTATTCCTTCGCCCACATACCTAAGCCTGCCCTACATCAGGATGCATTGGTAGTTGAAATGGAAATTGAGGGGTTCCTGGTCAAAAGAGTATTGATAGATACCGGCAGCTTAGTTAACCTGATGACCTACTCCGCCTACAACGCCCTCGGATTAGATCCAAACAAGCTAAGATTCGGCCAAGACCCAATATTAGGCTTGAGCGACCACGCAGTTGAAGTAATAGGGTCGGCCATGCTACAAATCACTATAGGTGACAATTCGATCAGATGGAAGTCGCAAGCTGAGTTTTTAATCATGAACATGCCCTTAGCATACAACATTATCCTGGGAAGACCGATACTCATCGAGTCCGAAGCAGTGATCAATTTGTGCTACTTGGCGATGCAAATTCGGACCAGGAAGGGGATGGCAGTCATAAGAGGCAACTAGAAGATGGCACGAGAAACCTACCTGACTTCTATAAGAGCCGAGCCGACCCACTAACCTGAAGAAAATGCATCGGATAAGACTGAGCCTCACGGTAAACTAGAGACGTTGCTCCTAAGCCAAGAGAGGGAAGTGTTTATTTTAGAAGACATGAAGCCCCAAGCAAAGGCTGCTTTTATCGAAGTTCTCAAAAAGAATGAAAGCTCATTCGCCTGGACGACAGTTGATGTAACTGGAGTCGATCCTAGGGTAATAGAGCATAAGCTGAATGTCGACCCAAAAGTCAACCCGGTTAAGCTAAGGTGAAGGAACCACGGTCCGAAAAAACAACGGGCAGAAGAAGTGGCAAAACTATTAAAGGCAGGTCATATCAGGGAGGTTTAATACCCCAACTGGATGGCTAACGTGGTACTGGTAAAAAAACCTAATGGAGCATATCAAATGTGTGTAGACTTTACTGATCTCAACAAAGCTTTTCTGAAAGACAGCTACCCGCTGCCCAACATTGACCTACTCATAGATGCAATCATGGGTTACGAGTCTTACTCCACCGTAAATATGAAGGCAAGGTACAATTAAATACCCATGGCCGCGAACGATATGGAAAAGACATCATTCATAACCCACGAGAGAATATACTATTATAAAGTCATGCCATTCGGGCTAAAAAACGCAGGCGCGACTTACCAGCCCCTAGTCAACAAGGTGTTTAAGGGTAAGATTGGCGACATGGTAGAATTATACATGGACAATATGATCATAAAAAGTAAGACGACCGATGCACACTCAGTGGACCTTGAGGAAGTCCTGCGCATATTAAACTAATATCAGTTGAAGCTGAACCCGGAGAAGTGTGCTTTCGGCATAGCTGTAGGGAAATTCTTGGGGTTCTTGATCTTCCACAGAAGAATCAAAGCAAACCCAGATAAAATCAGGGCAATAATGGAGTTACAGTCGCCCAAAATAGTGAATGATGTATAGAGGTTGAACGATAAAATTAATGCCTTAGGACGATTCATATCATGCTCGGCCAGACGATGTATGCCCTTTTACAAAACTTTGAAGGGTGTAAAGAACTTCACATGGACCAAGGAATGCACCAAAGCATTCGACGATTTGAAATAGTTTCTCTCCTCGTCGCCGTTGTTGAGCCGACCTACCCTCGGTGAATGTCTATTCCTTTACATCAGCACCTCTGAAGAGGCACTAGGAATGGCCTTGGTTAGGGAAGAGAAAGGGGAGCGATATCCTGTGTATTATTAAAGTAAGATTCTTAAAGACGCGGGACTAAGATACCCTCATCTTGAAAAGGCTACCTATGCCGTCATCATTGCATCTCAAAGGTTGAGACATTACTTCCAATCTCACACGATTGTAGTCCGGACCAACCTGGGTTTAAAAAAAGTTCTCCAAAGGCTAGAAATGTCAGGTAGGTTACCGGAATGGGCAGTAAAACTGTCAGAGTTCGATGTCAGGTTCGAACCAAGAAAAGCAATCAAGGCTCAGGAGCTAGCAGATTTTATACAAAAGGCCCCACCACCTGAATCGACCACTCTGGTGGAAGTCTTTATCGATGGAAGTTCGACCCAAGGGCAGGGGGGCATAGGTGTGCATATGCGAGACCCGAACAGAATAGTTATCAATCAGGCGGCTAGACTCTCCTTCTCCATAACAAATAACTCGGCCAAATATAATGCATTTATCTTTGCCCTACAGCTGATCAAAGGAATTCAGCAGGACCGAGCTTATGTATATAGCGATTCAAAGCTCGTTGTCAATCAACTAGGGGGAGGATATGAAACAAAAGATACGACAATGCAGCAATACCTTGCCCTAGTGTGAACACTTATGGACAGGATAAAAAAGGCGGGGACCAAGATAGAGATCCAGTACGTGTGACTAACTCAAAATTTCGAAGCAGACAAGCTTGCAAAAGTGGCATCGGACCCTAGCGGGGACAATCTCATCCATTGCACTATTAGAAGTATAGACTGACCCATCACTAGGGGGAATGAGGTCCTGGAGATCTTATACGAAGTGGAACCGATTGAGGAATGGTACTCCCCAATATAGAGGTACCTGAAAGATTTCACCCTCCTAGAGGACGAGGTCGAAGCCTAAAAAATTGTAAGGAAATCATTCCAATATTCGATTCTGGATGACCACTTGTATAGGCGATCGTTCAGCCACCCTTGGAAAAAATACCTTGGGAAGAGGGACACTAATTATGTCCTAAGGGAAATACATGAAGGGATTTATGGAGGCCATGAGAAGAAAGACACCGTAGTCTAGAAGGCAAAGCTACAGGGTTTGTACTGGCCGACGATGGAGCTAGGTGCTAAAGAACTTGTAGAAAATGTGAATCGTGCCAAGCATATGCTAAGAACATCAGAGCACCTCCCATAGAAATGACTGCTATCCAAGCAGCTTGGCCTTTCTCAATGTGGGGAATGGACATAGCCGGAACCCTGCTTGTGGCCCAATACCAGAAAAAATGGATCATCGTCGCTGTATACCACTTTTCCAAATGGGTTAAGGCCGAAGCTATATCCACAATCTCCCCTAATCAACTAGTGCAGTTCTTCAATAAGAACATTATCACTAGGTTCGGCATACCGCATACCCTAATAACTGACAACGGCACACAGTTCAACTGTGAAGCATTCAAGTCATATTGCAATGGACTTAGAATCAGGCTCCAATTCTCCTCGGTATCGTACCCCCAGTGTAACGGGATGACTAAAGTCACAAACAAAATGATAATGGAAGGAATTAAAACAAGGGTACTAAAGAGCGGGTTGAGTTGGGTCAACGAACTACCAAATGTCCTCTGGTCCTATCGAACCACTTTGAGAATAGCAACAGGAGAGATGCCCTTCGCCTTGATATATGGCATAGAGGTCGTAGTACCTATTGACATAGGCACTCCCAACGAGAGGGTAACAAACTACATCAGCCCCATCAACAACAATGAAAAGCTAAGGCTAAACCTAGATGACCTAGAGAGGCGCAGAGATCAAGCATACGCCAAAATGGCCACTTATAAGCAGAGGGTTGCTTCGGCCTTCAACAAAAAGGTCAAACCACGGATCTTCTAGTTGGGAGAGCTTATGCTCCGATCCACTGAAGCATCAAGAGCAAGGGCAGGCCAAGGCAAGCTCGGTGTCAATTGGGAAGGCCCATTTAAAATCAACAAAAAAATGGGGCTCAATACTTACAAACTTCAAGACATGGAAGGGAAGATTGTGCCTCAGACATGGAATGTCGCGTCCTTGTAAAAAAATTTCGCCGAGGAGTAGACCATCCTACAGTTGTGGTTTTTTATTTTCAATAATTGGTAGCATTAGTCTTGTTTGGGTTGGTCTTGTTTGTCTTTGCTTTATCCTATGTGTGTATTGGTCCTAGGGACAGTTGTCTATAGCTTGTAACGTCGGTCTTAATGTCAGTATATTTTCATTTTTGGGATGTACTCCTCAGCATACGTATTTTAATGAAAGATTCAAAGTTTGTTCAATCTCTTTGATACTACATAAATTCGACATGTAATGAGCGAGGCAACCCCATGCAAGGTTCCCCCTTGTAATAAGAGAATAAATGCACAATCATGTAATGGGCGTGGCGACCCCAAGCAGGGTTCCCCTACAATAAGAGAATAAATGCACAATCATGTAATGGGTGAGGCGACCCTAAGCAGGGTCCTCCCATCCCCTTACGAAAAACAAACAGGCAATAAATCGAAGTTCGAAAAATTCATTCATAAAATCAACCTGATAGAATTTACACACTCTTAGGGGCCGAGATAAAGCATCATCCTCGGCCTCACCAATCTCGCCAAGGTCCGAGGTAGCATAAGAATGATAAGAAATAACATCATCTTCATCCTTCTCATCCTCGTCTTACTCACCCCCACCCTCTTCGTCGACCTCCCCTTCACTTTCGAGGTTGAACAGGCGCATATCTTCAGACCAAGGCGTCATTCTAGCATCAACCTCCAGCTCGGAAAGGAGAGCCAAGTCATGTAGCTCCGAAGTAGGACACTTAAACTTCTCCTGCACTTTGCGAAGGAAATTGGAGCGGTAGTTAACTTTGTAACGCCGCGATTGATCTTGCGCAACCAATTTCTTCTTCTAAAAGTGATGCTTCAGAGCTTTATTACGCCTCCTGTAAAAATCCTGGCTCTTAGTCACATCGTCCAGATCCTTTGTAGCCGCACTAGCCTCATTCTTCAACTTCTGCACGTCGGCTTCCAAAGCAGCCTAGTCCTTTCTTAGAGCCTCTAGCTTGCCTGCCTACTTCTGCTCGATCTCCTTAGCTTTATCAGCCATCAATTCTTGAAGAGCCTTAAACTCCTGCTCCGTCTTTAGAGCCTTCAGCTAGCATTCGTCGAGCTCCCTAGAAAGGGTCATAACCTTGGTGTCGAGATGCTTTCTAAAACCCCTGAGAGCCTCGATCTCCTTATCTTTCTCTGATAAGGCCCCGCTTAAGAAGACGGCATCGAACAATGCCTAGATAATCGCTCAACTTTAGTATGGGAAAAAACATAATAAGAAATAATTACTAATAAAGGCAACACTTATGGAGATAAGGTTAGCTTGCTGGAGCAAGGCTTGTTGCCCGACCTTCACCTTGTGTTGCCTCTCCACCTCTGATGGAAGACATGTGAAGCTAGCAAAGTCTCGAACAACCAACTCTAGCTTCACATCTGGACCATAGGATAACGTCTATAGCTGAAGAAAAAGGAAATGAAGATATAAGCAAATGGGAGAAGAAAACGTAAAAATAAGCAATCATATTACGTTAGGCGGCGACATGTATAGACCTCAGTCAGATCGAGGGGCAGTCCCATCAGCGCCAGTCACCAATATTCCCTTCTCGCCAGCTCTCTGCCTAGGCCTTTTTGACCTTGAGAAATCACCAGCCGCATCTTGGTCATAGTCAATATAGATGGCATCGGCTAGATTCTTGTTGACGGTCTCGATCTGACCGGTCATATAGGTGACCCCATCGGGACTAGGAGGAGGCATCGACCCCATTTTAGCCGATGAAGGAGCTCCCTTTGACCCCCTACATAGGAAAATGGAGGAGGAGTAGACTGGGTTGCTCTCATCACGTTATCCTCCTTGGCAACCGTATTATCTAGAACCTTTGCCTTCTTTGACTTCCTCTTCTTCGACCTCTCTGCGGCTGTGATAACATCAAAGTAAGTGCCTTAGTTAGACATACCTACACATCGGCAAAATAACAAATCAATTTTGAAAAAGTAAAGAAAGACGACGATCGTTACCTTGCGGAGCAACAGGCTTGATGCCTTCGTCGCCCTCGATCCTTTGGACAAGTTCGACCACCCCGTCCTCAACCTCGACATACTTGCTGTAATTAGTGGTCAGCAAGTGGGCAGCCTTGGTCCATGATAGTTTTAGGACCCTAACCCATGATAAATAACTCTTAGTGTTAACTTGATGTCGGGTCTACACTTAGAAGGATTCCCATGTTGGGTATTCCATGTTAAGGGAAAAGGCCAGTAACCGCGCCTATAAAGGGCGTTCCTCGGATATATGATCTTGGCATCGGTATCTAAGGTGACCCAGAACCACTTATCCTTAAAACCCTTTACCGAATCCTTCCGATGAACGAGCTTGTTCATCTTAAGCCAACCGCAGCACCAATATAGGCAGTTGCCGGCCCCTGTCTAAGCCGAATGGTAAAATCGTCGAAAGATAGTGCCATTAAGCCAATTCAGCTCCTGACACAACTTCGCAATCAACGCTAACTCTATGAAAGCATTGGGCGACACTTGCAAGGGACAAGCCTTGAATTCCCTTAGAATTGAATAGATCAGCCTGCATAAAGGAAGCCTGAATCCCCACTTGATATGCTGCATGAAAATGGCAAAGGCATCGGTAGGCGACATATCCATCCTATCTTCTGGGGTCGGCGCAGTCCCATAAATGTCGAAGCGGCCATCAATCATAACTTCGGTATAGTGATTAACCAAGTCTTAACTAATCGAGGCAGGAGTATACACTATAGCTTTCAAAGATACAACGTTAGATTTTAGAATATTATTACTTGGTTCAGGGTTTATCACCATCAGGCTAAGGAGCGATGGGGAGAAAATGGTTTCTTAGGTATAAGCATCTGTATTCCTCTCTTTTGATTGAAAGCTGTACGACCCATCAAAATCGGCGGATGTTTGCTCGGTAATTGAGTGGGGAAAATGTCGGTCACGGACAACCTGAAGGGGAGGCGCAGCGATGGTGTTCGTTGCAAGATGTAGTGTCGGATAAGCCGATGCCGAGGAGGAGTTCAAGGCTGAGGTCGAGGCGAAAGATGAGGATCTCGAACCAGACAAAGATGCGCCAGACAAATCCATCGAAATAAAACACACAGACTTACTGATGCTTCGTGAAGTTGATGCTACAGAGGTAAGGAATTAGAAAAGTGAGATGTAGAAGAAGGAGTTAACTCCGCTATTTATAAGGGAAATGGGCGACAAAATTCAAAATGTTGCCTTGAAATATGAATCGATAGGTAATTATGACCTAGAGAAACCCAAGCACCTGCGTGCTCAACACGCGAAGGCGAAATGGCATGCATGGGTCCCACATAAAGGTAAATCTACCAATCAGAGCCTAAGTACAGAAACTTCAAATCGGTAATCCATAAGAGAAAGAGCCGACCCATAGATTCAAGTAGAAGTAATTTAAATAACAAAGGCAAATAACAAAAGACAGCCGATGCAAAATACAACTTTATTCATAGAACATAAAACCGAGCTCACAGGGCCGAGTTCTTATCCTTGGTAAAGAGCGATGACTACATTCACAGGAGGTAAAACCGAGCTCACAAGGGCCGAGCCCATGGCCGATAAAAGGAAAGCAAAATACCATCGGAACCCCCAGGAGAAGATTTCGATTGGTAAAAAAAGGGAAAATAGAGGGAGGACAAAAGACGAAGGCGTCGGCGACGGCAAATCCTTGGGAAAGGTGAGCAAGCAAAAGTAGTACCTTTTCGCCAAGGTGTGAAACGAGGGAGGTTGCAACGACACCACCGTCGACCCCCGCACACTACGTCCCCCCTTGGGCAAAGAAGAGTCTTCAAGCCGACCTACTGTGCCGATGCTTGAATCGTCTGGAGGTCAATGGCCAATCACCCATACAGTGCGACCTATAATTGATATGCGAGATAGGAAGCACTGATAAAATCACTAGTTAGTGAATAATGATCAACAACAGTTTACCCCACCCCTATTTATAGGAGTAGGGAGAGTAAATGCATGCAATTAATGACACCAAATCCTAACACATTGGGAATACGCAAATACAGTTGGTAATTGAAGGTCAAATTTTCGTCTTGAAAAATTCAAACTCCCAAAACGTCAGTAGGCAAGGGTGATCCCTAATAGCATCGGCCGCCATGCCTTTCGATGAGATACCTACACGCCTATCTCTATGAAACCTCCAAAGCTTCTCGAACCCTAAAGAGTTCGAACGGACCTAAGGGGGGACATCTATGGAAATAGAGACAAAACGCGACGACGTATTTTGTCTCGATCCACATTCGAAAGCCAATGTTCGACCCTAAAGAGTCCACCTTGACCAAGGGGGGGACATATGATAGCATGGCACATAAAACCCCAATACCAACAGGGCCTATGAAGCCCGCTCAAGGAACTTACCCACCAAGTCAAGAGGATTGGGACACATGTCAATCATTTAGACATTCCGTAGCCCCCAAGGCCAGACACGTGGCAATCATCCGAGGGACACTACCCTTCTATAAAAGAAATAAGGGCACACGTCCCCAAGTAAGACATCCCATACCACTTACCCCTTTTAATAATATTTACACCATTTCCCACGCTAAACTAACTTGAGCGTCAGAAAGGCCACGTCAAATACCCGACCTGACCCTCTAACGAATCGTTACTTGTGCAGATCTCAATCTAAAAAGTACCAAACCAACACTGTATCCCAAACCCCACAACATCATTAATTTAATAAATATGAAACTTAATCTCGTATATTTTCAACAATTTCCCAACAACGTGCCTTCGTCAGAGCTAATTTTTGTACTTATAAACGCCGTCTTTTACAGGAGAGAAGTAAATTACAAAAACCGCCTGTGAAAATTTAAATACAAATTGATTAATCGAGTAGCCCCAGCAGAAAAAGCAAATGGCACCACATGATCGACGCCGGCCGTTCAAGAGAGCGGCGATCTCCGATCAGCAAAGGCGAAGGGAGCTTACGTTACAGCGGCAGGCCCAAAGCCGCCGCGATGCGCAACAGCAAGCTCGGTGCTTAGCTTCCACTGTCCTCTCTTTTCAATCCCAAAACACCCAATCCGAACAGGAACCATACATCGAATCCGAACCCCAATCCGAATTGCTCATCGATCAGCAACTCGGAGAAGATGAACATGGAGATTCGTCAAAGGACATGGACATTAGTCGGGCCTCGAAGCTCCAAGGAACAGAGGCTCGGAAGTGGTTTGCGAAACAGCTGATGCTTCCTGAATGGATGATCGACGTCCCTGATTGCTTGTCCCAGGACTGGTACTTCCCCCAACTTCTCAATATTTTCCTTTTCTTGTCTAATTTAAGTAGAAATTTGACGGTGATTGCTTTCTCTAGGTATGTATTTGCTAGGCCAGCTGGAAAACGGTGTTTTGTTGTTTCTTCTAATGGAACCACGGTGAGTAGGCAAAGAAACGGTAGTATCCTTCATCGTTTCCCGTCTGCTTTACCTAATGGTGCTAAGACTAGAGGTGTGTCTGGGCCTTCTCAGTCCTACTGTATACTTGATTGCATTTTCCACGAGGTACAGGGTTTAAACTATAAGGTGGCGTTATAAGGTAGCATTTGGTTCGCGAAAATGATATTCCATGGTTTAGGATAAAAATGAATGATAAAGTGCTAGAAATGGTAGAGTTTACAAAAACAAAGCGCTAAAGATGTGTAATAGCTAGGTTCTATGCAAATACTCTACTTTTTTCCTTCATTTTTCTTCTATTCCACGGAATAGCTATTCTGTGAAGCAAACGAGCCCTAATTTCTATCAAGGATTCTTCATTTTTGTATCTTTAGTATTGAATTTATTATTCTCTTATCTGCAGTTGGACCAGACATATTATGTAATAGACATGATTTGCTGGCGGGGTTATTCTCTATATGACTGCACAGCTGAGTTCAGGTTTTTCTGGTTGAATTCGAAGCTTGGAGAGACTGGGGCCTGTGATCCTCCTTCTTTTTATCACAAATATAGATTCAGCACAGTTCCTATTTACAGTTGTGACCAGAGTGGTCTATTGTCTGCTTATGCAGGAACAGTGCCTTATGTTAAAGATGGATTATTGTTCTATAACAAGTATGAGCCTTTGCCTCAAGCCCTCAACTACTGTTTTCTTCTGTTCTCCTAATGTTTGGGGTCACTTTATGAGCATGAATACTTTCTATTTTATATGCACTGTTTTAAAAGGAACACACAATTTGAAGCAATGAAGCTCAACTGCGGACCATATATGTGCTTATTTTTTTTCACTTAAAAAATGTCCTTGTCCTGGTTTGAAGTATAATTTGAATTGATTTTAGAAAATTTCTCACTAGATATTTCCTTCATTGGTTCATTGAGTGTTGTTTGAAGCAATATATGCATTAATGAAGGAAGATATTTAGTTTTTATTGTTTGATTGGGATCGATGTATTTTTATTGAGAAGCTAGTGGATGGTCAAAGTGCTTCTTTCGATAAATAAAAAAGGAAGCATATGTTTTTGAAGGTCGTTTGTGGTGTCCAAGTATTTAATTAATTAGATATGAGTTACTGATAGAAACCTTTTTCTTGACAAGCTTATGTTTTGGACATAGTTGTCAAAAGCGCTCGCTTTTGGTCATGAAGCGCACCCTATGTGCTTCTTTTAAACACAAAGCGCAGGGTTGTGCAAAGTGCAAAAAAGCGTGCGCTCAAAGAAAAAAAGCACAACATGTAATATTTTTAATGACTTTTGAATTTTAAAGATTTGTTTCACGTTGTGGACTATTGTGACATGTGACATGTGACATGTGATATTTTTAATATTTATTAGTTTTAAGTAGCTATATTTTATAATTTTCTAAACCTATAATATTTTGTGAAATTAATAATAGGGCGCTTTTTTCCGAAGCAAGCGCTGCTTTTTTTGCGCTTTGCGTTGAAGCAAGAAGCGAGGCCTTTGGTTTTGAAAGATGAGTCATTTAAAATGGTATGATTTAGATGAGTGTCTCATCCCACAGATAGACCTTTGATACCAATATTCACCTTATGCATCAATGTGCCTTTTTTTTTTGAGTAAGGCAGATTATCTCGGTTTCTGGGTTAATCATTTTTCTGGTTTGATGTTTTGACAAGAATGGTGCTCAAGTATGCAATACTTGTTATCTACTTGTCTTGTCTATCATAGGTGATTTTCTTACCAAAAATGATCTAGTCACTACAGTTTTTTTGACAATATCACTCTACTGACATTTGATCTGTCAATCTTACCTTTTAGTGGTTTAATCCTTGGACATGTTTGTTCCGTCTGGCGTGCAGACTATCATATTGCAAATAATGGATTATGACTGTTGAATTTTGATCGAGCTGAGTCCCTTCTGCAAATTTTATGATATAAGGTTATTTGATGATAATGACATTAATCCTCTCTCAGGCATTCACATTATCAAACTGGAAATACTCCTCTAGCATTGGTATGGAAAGATGAGAACTGTAGTCAGTATGTCATTGACACTGACAGTAATGGCCAGGTGCCAAGTCATCAGCAGGTATATCATTAGCGTGCTTTCTTGTCCTTCTCGAACTTTCTCACTTCTTCCTATATTCGGGTTGAGTGAAGTGCTTGACTATGAAACCCACTTTTTTTAGGTTTCTTTTTTCTGTTCTATACTCATTCGATGCTCGTTTTGGCTATGACCAGGTAGTTTTGGAGCTACAAGGTGATGGAAAACTAATTACATCGGATGATCCACCTGTGGAATTTGGGTGCTTGGATTCAGATTTCATTCAAAAGGTTTAGTTTCTTAATTCTTAAACAAGTGTATGGCTGATATTGTTACACCTCTCTCTCTCTCTCTCATGATGACAATCTTTCTGTTTGAATGTTGTATTTTGAAACTTTAGACAGGGCCGCAATCTGGAAATCTTCTTCGTTTTGCTGTTAGTGATGGAGGGCTTAGTTTAGTGGATGGAAGGCTTGAAAAAGCTGATTTACAATATTTGGGGAAGTCCAATCGAGCACGTGCTTTCGCAGATAGTTACTCCAAGGTTTGTTAGATTACTACATCCTGCACTTAGTAATAGTATCTTCTCCGATCCAGTAGTGGTTGTCTTAATCAAAATAGTTGCTACCCATGATATTCCATAAGGACAAAGCCAGGCATATATCATTTGCAAACCTGTCAATTTTTCAGAGGACTTTGTATCTCAAACAAAAAGTAGCATTCCAACAAGAAAATAAGTCTTCAAAGTTCCGTTTTTAGTAAGCTATTATTGAATAGCAGAACATTTTATTCACCTTTTAATCTCTTGAAGTGCCTAGTGTTTTGTTACGTGGAAAATACCAAGGGAGAATCCCACATTGCTTGGAAAAGCCAAGTGATATGGGTTTATAAGTTAATTGGGTCCTCTAACCCATTGGACTAGTCTTTTGGGCTTAGCTCTTCCAATTAACTTGTAACAATCATTTTCCGATCGCAGGCGTTTTCCATGCATCATTTGGTATCAGAGCATCGATTCTCGGCGCTTCCTATCGTCCAATCCAAACCGTCACCATGATTCGTTCACCAGAATTTAAGAATCTTGAAGAAAATCTCAAAAAAATTGTCAAGAGTGACGAACTACGAAAAGAACAAGAGCAGATTTAAAAGAAGTATGAGGCTCGGTGAGAGCAAATTTACCAGAAGTGGCGAGAAAATTCTGCTAAATCCTTTACGGCAACTGAAGAAGTAAATCAGCTAGGTCTGACGAGTGAAATTTCGGAACCGCCATATCAGCCGGTGACGAAATTTACAGAGTTGGAGCCAAAGAATGAAGCGGAAAGTGAAATAGAGTATGACGCGTATAGGACTGATGATTTAGAAGTAGAGAGTGAAGGTTCTTGGTATGATATAGAACCGGATCCAGGAGAATGCGAAGAAGTGGAGGTAGACCGGAACGGAAACCTAGAAAAACATCTGATGGCAGTTACGAGTCAATGAAGAAGGATTCATTTGATGTTTTTTCTAGTTTGCAGAAAATGGAGACTGCGCTGGGACTGTTGAAGCATTTCATTGAATATGCTCAACTAACAGAGTCAGATTCAGGAAAGGCTTTGAGTTCACCGGTTGAAATTAGGTGAACTGTATGAAGCTTCTCTCCTTGCTCCTGGTAAGAGGCTTGACAATTGTACTAAGCTTTTGGATTTGAATTTCGAGTTTGAGCCAATTCTTACTTTGATTGAGAAGTTGAATGAATCTAGTTTTCAACTTGATCTTGGTGATATATTAGCTATAAATTCCATGCTTCATTTGTATAGTCATTTGGATGAAACTCATATTGCTGATGAAATGGCTACGTCTTTGGACCTTCAAATTGGGAATCGAGGAGAATATAAAGCTAGTTTGAACAGGATTGGATGCTTAAACTGGTTCAGAAATGCCCTGAGATGCTACTCTGTGGTGTTTGAACCTCTTGAACCTAGCTTGACCAGGAATGCAATGGAAAGACTCCAAATCGAGAAATTATTTCTTGGTTGCAGAATTGCTGACTATTTAGCTATTGGCAATGTTCAACCTCCTGTTGTGGGTTATAGTCTTGAATACGGTGGGGTTGCTAGCAATGAGGATTTAATCATTTATATTTCAATTTCTAATACATACTTTGTTGTTGAAGTTGTTATGTATTTGATCGGCATTTCGATTGATAAAATGGTTTATGTGAAAGATCCTATTGTTTTAGACTCTTGGTTATGGATATGAGTATTGGTGCTATTGTTTATGCTGCTCAAACTTATGTTCTTGAAATGATTACTACCTCTCATGAGAGCAGAGATTATTTTGGAGAGTTTGACTTGGTTGAGTGGTTAAATTTCCCATTAAAGGGTCTAGCAACTAGAGGATGGTTTATTGCTAGAGCTTTTGCAGGATTGACTGTTCATGGGCTCAATTTAGTGGGTCAATGTGCTTCTACTGCCAATTTAGATTGCAATGTGCATATTGTTCAAAGAGGAGCTGTTAGTCCCTTAATTGAGATGTTCCACTCCTTAGATGCACAACTTAAAGAAGTATCAGCTTGGGCCCTTGGAAGATTGGTACAGGTGATAAACAACCATGTTGACGTTACGTATGATGGTGAAATAGTACCATTATTTGCTTTTCTTGAGGCAAAGATTGCATCATTACAACATAATGCAGCTTTCGCTCTATATAGACTTGTAGATAATATGGATAATGTTGCAGTGTTTATCATGATTGGTGGCGTGGAAATGCTTGAAGAAGGAGAATTTAGTGCTCCACCAATGTTATCAATACCGTACCGGGCCACATACCGGCGAGGTTAGTGGTATGCGGTATAACCGGTATTATCGGTATTATTAGTGGTTTTACCGGTTTTTCATTTTTTAAAGAATATATATTATTTATGGCTTTTAATGGCTATTGCAACGCTTTTTAGGTCTTTTGCAACGCTTCTACATAGAAGTTTTGGAAAGAAATATATATTTATTTAGGATTTTAAGTGCTATTGCAACGCCTTTCTGGGTCTTTAACAACTTTTTTGTGTCTTTAGCAACGCTTCTCTAAGTCTTTAGCAACGCTTTTAAGTCCTTAGCAACACTTTTTTAAATCTTTAGCAACACTTTTTTATATCTTTAGCAACACTTTTATTTGTTGCCAAAAGTATTTTGAGAAAACCGGTTTGAACCGGTACACCGATTTACCAATTTTTTACCCGTTCAACCTGGTTTTATCCGGTTTTCTATTAAAACCGGTTTTACCGGTCGAACTGGCCGGTACTGTACGGTATTGATAACACTGTGCTCAACCAACTTTCATTGCAAAAATATTAAAAAGGTAGAAAGATGAGATCCGTGGAAGAGTACAAAACCATCTCATATACTTGATGTGGGTACCTGAGAGAGATATTCATAGACGAATTGACTTGGCTCTTGCTCACCTCAGTGTACCCTCTGATAGACTAGTCCTTCCTGATGACAATGGATTGAAATTGGCTCTAGACCTTTTTGGGTTTGGGAACTTGAAACAGTTGATGGTGCAGAAGCTCAATATAAGTTGGTTACTAAACCCACTATAGTCAATTGGTTGTTAATTCTGAAAGTAAAAGAAATTTTGAAAGAGTTTCCATGGAAGCCTCCATGGAAAAGGTATACTACATTTGACAGGAGAATTTGCGACATGAAATCGGTATTATGTTTTTTGAATAAGACCTTGAGGCAAGGTCTTAAGTGGCCAGGATTGATGCAAGGAAAAAGAGTTGAAGATGGGAAAATGACTATCGAGCTGCAAATTGGCAATCTAGTCTCGAGTTCTATGTGTTTTGCGTTTTCCTCTATAGAGTCTGCGTTTTAGTAGTTGTTATACTTGTAACTGTGATTTGCGTTTTGTTTAGTCTTTGGTGTCGTTTTGTTAGTAAGAGCAGAAATAGCTATAATAGGCTCGCTCTCTGTATTTTTGGGGCTACGCTTATTGAATGAGAAAACAGATTTTCTTCTCCCTCTCTTCTTGTTAATTCCCTCTCTCTCTAGAATTCCTGGCAGGATTCTCACCCCTCCGTTTAACAGTAACATTTTTCGATCGTCGGCTTTTTCCACTTATCATGTTTAGCTAATGGTGGATGATAGGTTTGATCTAGCAAGGAAGGCGATAGAAGTATTCAATTTCTCAGCTCGGTTCCCATTGTTACTCTGCAAAGTTCTTAATTTGAAGCATAGTTGTTAGAGGCGCAAAGGGGCCAGGCGCTCTCAAAGGTGAGGTGCCCGTCTGAGGGACGCTAGGCGCAAAAAATTTGGAAAAAAATATTTGCTTGATAAGGAAGTTAAATGCAATTATAGTGCCACGAAAGGAACTAAGAGAATTGTCAAATGTACATATGTGTTTAAAATGTACGTATTGCATTAGAAATTTCTAGCCTTGAATTAATCTAGACTTAATAGGAGTTGAACTTTAGAAATCTTAAAAATAGATGGAATACACATTAAATAAGTTAAAACCCTGAAAAATATAAGTGTCCATGAGCCGCACCCCTCAGGGACACCATTTCGCCTGTAGTATGGCAAGGCGCGCACAAGGCGCACCTTTGACAACTATGTTTTGGAGTTTTTTTATGCTTTGATTATATAATTGTTTGTATAAGTTTCTATGGGTGGAAAAAGTTATGAGTTTGCTTGACCTATAGAGAGCTATTCACTTGCAGGTTATGTTCCAGCACACTGTTCGACATTGTCCTCTAAAAATTGACGATCTGCTTGCATCTGTTAGCTTATCAGATGATCAGCAGAGGAAACCTGGCGATATCGAGATGAGTGGTTGATGATTCTTTTAGCTATCAAGCTTTTTTTGTCCAGATTGCTAGTAAATCTTTTGAAGGTCTTCATCAATTGATCGCCCTCCTATCTATGGGATGTTGTAAACTGAACCTTAGCAAACTAGTCTTTGCAGATATATATTGCATATTTAAAGGGGTTTTAGCATTTTTCGGTCTAGCTGATATCTGGTTAATACTAACTTATCTTATTTTACAAAAACCAGGTGAAAAGTCAAATGGTTCAAATCACAACACTTACGATTAAGGCTTTTTTATATGTTAGGTTCTAGGATTTATAAATTAGCATCTATGTTTTATATCAATGTGTCTAGAGTTTATAAATTATTCCTTACATTTTATATTTTAGGGTTTGAGGTTTATAAATTCCTAGTTTTTGAGAGATTTATATATTGGTAGTTTATAAATTATCTATGATTTATATTATAGGATATAGGGTTTGAAAATGATTCTTTATCTACACATATAATTTTAATTGGAAAATGATTAGTTGAAAGAAAATCAAGCTGGTTAAGATAATGGTTGATCAATGATATCAGTTTGAAAAACACTAAATTATGAAAATCTTAGGATCCAAAATAATTTATTTTAAGTTTCAAGTTGTTAAAATTGTATAGAATAATAAAATTACAAATCAATTGGGTGTATCTAAGTTGGTGGTATACTTCTTAAAATGAAGACGGGAGGTCTTGGGTTCAATATTCATTCTCTTTAAAATTCTAGTTCATAAAAAAAATATAAATTACTTCTTCCCTTTTTTAATAAATATCACTTTGGGTAGGTTCTCACATACCAATGTTATATTAGATGAGGCAACAAAAATACTAATATACCCGTAAAATAATTCTTTTTAATACATGAATAGATTTTTTATTTTCTTTTATTATTTAAATAGGAATAAAAAAGGAAAAAGATGAAAAAAGTATATTATAATCCGTAAAGTGACATTTTAAAAAAAAATTTACAGTTTAAAAGTGACACATTAAAAAATGGAGTGAGTATTACTGAAATAACTTTCTACTACATATAAACTGTTTTTTATTTTGCCTGTTTGAAAAGAATGTTTTCAAATCTTCTAAAGAAATAGTAAAATTGTTAGGGTCTATTACTGTAATACTCTAATCTCACCCTAATATTCTGTTAAAAAATGTAACCCAATTCATATCCACATCTTCAGTCAATATTTTTTTTTCTCTTTTTTACTTTTTATATCAACTACATGCAAAAGGAAATTCCGGATATGCAGGAACTTCAAATTTAATTAGTTTTAAACTTATAATAAAAAAAAGGGTTGCTATTAATTTTTTTATAGTTATTTTTCACTAATTTTATAGTTATGGAGCACCAACCTAGTTGGAAGGTCCGTTCCAAAATTTTCATCTGCCTCAAACTTTTTCCTCTTGCAGGAACACAATATTCTTCTTGGAGATTTTTAAAAAACTAATTTTATAGTTATATATTTTTTTCCAAATTTCTAATAAGTAATATGAACGATTTTAGGTATACGTTAGCTCGTAAAAAAATTTGCATAGTATATATTTTTAACGGGAATCGAGAAAACTCAGTGAGAATCGATAGATTTTTCCAATGAATCTTTAAAAAGAGTAAAGATAAAAATTCCAAAAATCTTACTAATAGAAATGGGGATGAATGAATCTACTCGGCGCTCATTAATAAATCTAGTAGGTAGGCAACGAGAGATTCAAATATGCTCTTTTTAAATTAATATCTTTTCACATATTTTTTTATTTATTATTTAACATATAGCATATTTATAGAATAAATAAATTAAAAAAAATATAATAATATTAAAAATAAATACATGTCAATCTTTAAATATAAAAAAATATCAATTTAAAGGCACAAAATTTAAATCCGGCAATATAGGCCTTAATTAATTCCACGCATCTATTTCAGTGGCATTATTTATTTCTTATGAGAAAAGTATAACCATTGACTTGATCGTGTGGAATTAATTTTTTGGCTAATACTAGACGTAGATAGTGGAGTTTGAAAGACTAGCCACAGTGGTATAATCTTGTTAAATTAATTATTTTGATTTGTCAATTGCATGTGATACACGAATAAAAATAACTAACGTAGAATTGATTCAAATAAGTAACAAATTATTAGTACTTTTTTATTGATAAACAAATTATTACTCGAAGGAGGCAGAAGGAGCAAGTTCAAGAGCGTGAGAAATGTTATTTGCCTGAATTTTTTAGTGTTGTATTTTATAATATACAGGTAAATTTAAAAAATATGTCATGTAGTTTGATTATTTTGTAGAAGAGTATTTGTGTAATTTTTTTATTTTAAAATGGTGTATGTGGTTTTAAAAGTTAATAAAAATATGATTCTCAAAATTTTAAAATCACATTTGGAAGGGTAATTTTCTCCATTTTGAAGTGAAATTTTGCAGGTTTGTTTAAAAAAATACAATACACAATAGTGATAAATTTTAGAATTTTTTGATAAGTATAAATATTTATATTAATTAAAAATTAACCATAACTTTAAAAAATTATAACAAAATAACAAATTTTCAAAATTTACTCAAATCTTGATAAATAATTCACAAATAATATAATTGAAATATAGGAATATTGAATTTATTGAAATAAATGAGATTATCCTTCCAAATGTGGTTTTAAAATTTTGAAAAATATATTTTTACTAACTTTTTAAATCACAAGCACCCTTTTAAAATAAAAAATTTCACAAAAACCTTCTTACAAAGGGGGCATGTTTTTAAGTTTACCGGAATGTATATTAGATAATGTTTGCACCTAATTGTAAATAATATTTTTCATTAGTTTGTAAACGTCTAAACAGCATCGTTATTATTAGGATAAAGTTTAAAAATATGCCATCTAAATTTACTATATTTTGTGAAAAGGTTCTTATGAATTTTTTTTAAAATGATGTTTGTGGTTTTAAAGTTAGTAAAAAAATATTTCAAAAATTTGAAACCATATTTTGAAGGGTACTGTTATTCATTTTGAAGTGAAATTTTACAGCTTAGTTTATAAAAATACAATATAACTTAGTGATAAATTTTAGAATTTTTTAACAAGTACACATTTCTTTTAATTAAAAACAGATGACAACTTTAAAAAATTATAATAAAATGAAAAATTTCAAAAACCTATTCTTGATATATAATTCTTAAATAATATAGTTATATAAAATTTATTAACATAATTGGTGTATCATTTTCAAAAAAACTAATTTTCACAAACTGACCCTGTATTTTTCTTTTTTTACTAACTTATAAAAATACATACATCATTTTAAAAAATAAAATTTGACAATAATCTTTTTATAAATCAGTAAAATCACTTATTAAAAAAAGCCTTAAATGATGCACCACAAAAAAAAAAAGCAACACATGTAACATTGTCCACTAGCGTAGGGCACATGAAGCTCATTGGGACTGATTAAGATTCTTTAAAGTTTAGAAATAGTAAAGTTATACATTTTAATTAATTTTAATTATTTATTGAGTTTTAATGATTCAGATTTAATTTTATTATGGGTCCCATAAACTACTAAAACTCAATCTAAATCATTAAAATTTAATAAATAATTAAGATTGATTGAAATATTAAAACTGCTCCAATTTAACTCAATTAGGGGTCGTTATTCTATCTTCGCACACACAACAATTAATTTACCTTTTTACGCGCAGCTTCACTTGTCAATATCTCGGCAATATTTGCGAGGAAATTGAAAAGATGATCATTCACTCCACTTAAGAAATTTCCTCAACTACAACATTAAATATAGACCATCGATTCTGAATTGAGTTATTTGTTCATTCCATGAGAAAGTTGTGAGATAAAGTAGTCTTTGATTAAGCCTTAAACGAGAATAGACCTATTCGTCGGATGAGCTTAATTGAATTTGAGTTGTATTTTACCGTGCTTTTTATAAAAAAAATAGGTTTTTTAGCTAAATATATAGGAACAGACCTATAAAAATTTATTTACAAATCCATATTTTTCAAAAGCCAATACTTACCTTTCATTTTTCTTAATTACATTCATTCTTTTCTTAATTGTATAATTTTAACTTTTAAGTTTTGCTTTAACCTTCCATTATAATAATCGTCTCTCTTCTATTTAATCTGATTTTTACAACTTAAGACGACTATATCTCACAAATCGATAATTTTACTGATACAAGTCTTTGTAATATTTTGTTTATCTTATTTTCATCTGTAAAATGAAGCCCATATTGGATATTTTTAGACAAAAAATATTTATCAAGTCTTATACCAGTTTTTACCACTTTTTTCGTGAATACCTTATAGTATAAGAGAAGTATAATGTCTTTATAGCACCAATTTTTCATTTATTTTCACAATAGGTTTTAAAATTCAAAAAAATTATGATATGAAGGTCTTATACTAAGTACATAAGCTTCTTATACATGTTCTTATACCAGGTATAAGAGTGGTAAAACACTTTTATCAGCCATTTAAGTAAAAAATGTTTCGTTATATAAAAGAGTGAATAATAACTCTTATATCAGATCCAAGGGTTGGTATACTTGTTATTTAAATCAAATTAACTATAAAACTGAATATTATAGCTTTCTTATCTTCGTTTTATCTTAATATCCTTTGATATTATATGTTGAGGGAGAAATTGACAAACTTATCAACAATATCATCAAATTCACTATAATAAGCAAAAAAATCAATATTCTCAATCGAAATTGAATGAATTTATAATACAGAGAATAGTCGGTAAAAAGAAAAACGTAATCTTAAAGCCGCCAACAATTTCAAGAAAGTAGTAGAATGAGATCGGAATCGTCATCTCAAAGAGAAAAAAATGAAAAAAAAAATGAAAACAGATGCTGAAGAAGAAGGAAGGAAAATCCTATAAGAAGAAAAGAAATTTCGTAAAAAGGAAATCACATAGTTAAAAGTGGGAACATACGAGGAAAGAATAGCGTATGTAAATAGCTAAAAAATATTAAAATCTCGTAATTGGTTTAATTTTTTTTTAAAATATGAATTTAAATTTAATCTAACCCATACTTTAAAACTTAAAATTTGGGTCGAGTTCGGGTCGGATTAGATTTAAGAGGTCATTTTTAAGCTTGTCTAAAAGCTCATAAATAATTTTTAACTTAAAATTTTAGGTAAACATCTATAAGACAATTTTAAAGAGAAAAACTTCAATCATTTTACATAAATATGTCTAAATCCCTTAAAACTGTGATATAATATAACATATAAATAAAAAATAACTATTATATATAATAATAAAATATTATTCATTGGTCAGACTTAAATATTTATTAAAAATTAATCCAAGCCATAAAATTTTAATTTTCAACGTGCTAATACTTAAGTTGGGCTTTGTAAATAAATAAATGTCAAGCCCAACTCATTCGAATAAACTTAGCTGAATACGGTGACTTGTGAACAAAGTCAAACGAAATCAATAAAAGGTAGCATCTAGAAAATAACTAGAATAACAAATGAATAGTGAAAAAAAGGTGATTGTATAAATGAAAAGAATAGGAATAGGAATAGGAATGGGAGTGATTAATGGCAGCCATCGGAATAAGTAGCTATAAAAGTCGCAATAACTAGCTGGACCCTCCATCTATAGTTGTTGTTTAGATCTTTTCTACTTGTACTACTCTTCTAGCCATCCAATTTAATTTTATTTAATTAGCTCCATTTCATTTGCTGACTTTCATTATCAACATATTTTAATATAAAGTTATTTTATTTATAACATCGCATATTTAATCTCATTCTTTAATTTTATAATTAATATTTATAAAAAATTATTTAATTAAAATAAAAAATATATAAATCATAGTTTTAAAAATCGAATTAGACCGGCCAATTCGATCGGATTCAAACGAATTAGACCGATCAATTCGATCGGATATTTAATATCATTTTATTTCATTTATAAAATTTGCAAATTGGATGGATTTGTGTATTGAAATTATGAAAAAGAATTCCATTCAATACAATATAAGAAGATTATATATAAGTTAAAATGAATGGATTTTTTTTTTAATAAAAGAAGGTTGCCCAACTGTCCATTATTTCGATGGGCTAAAGATTTACTATTCTTTGGTTTTAGATTATAATGGACTAAAGTAAAATGATTCATTAAACTGTCTGAGCTTCTTTTATTGTGATGTCACGGATAACTGTTTGCAACTTCACTTTAGGGTCAATTAGAAACAACTTCTCTATAATTACAGTGGTAAGCTTGTGTACATCCAACCTCCTTTATTCTATTTGTGCAGGAGCTATTGGAATAATATTGTTATTGTGGTAAACGAAGGTTGCCCAAATGATCTTACAAAACATTACTTACTACGTAAATAAAGCAGATACTTATGTATAACAACATTCAAAATTAAAAGCACAAAATAAAAGATGAAGAAAGAAGGAGATTTTTTTAGAAAAACATGAATCCCTGATTCTTATTTACTTCAGCAGACTTGGGACATTTGTTGTCACAACCTCATTTCCCTCGACTAAAGAATTATTGAGCTTTCCGTCCGCCAATCATTCATTTATCCTACTATAATATATTGGAGGATATACATTATATTAGTATTTTTAATATAATTGGTTTTACTAGTTGATACACATTATGTTAGTATTTTTAATATAATTGGTTTTACTAGTTGACTAATGCGATCGTAGTATTTCACAGAACAAGTCAGGAGAGTGTGAAGTGCATGCTTGTTTGAGTCTATCACGATATTTAGATTTCGGAGGTTTGAGGGGCGGCAGCCCCTGGCGGGGTACAGGGGCATCGCCCCTGTCACAACCGCTCGCTACACCTTTTTGAATCATCACGAATATTGATTTCGTGGTTTATAAAAACCTGGCATCCCCTGGCGGGGTACGGTTCATCTTTTTCACACCATATCTTTCGTTCTAAGTTTTTAATTTTTTTTCTGATTTTATCTGATTGAATTATTTTGTAAAACCGCCAAATAAATTTCAATCTGAAAGTGTTCGTCACAACTTCAGATTAATCTAAGTTATCTTCAAGTATATCCCTAACACCTTACATGTAGTATTAGCGGTTTTACGAACTATTGTTGATCAAACTAGTACTACCACATTTATTCAATATTTTGAAGATTCATCCACATCACGGCTAACGTCGGGACACCACTCTGTTACCACTTGTCATGATTTGAGGAACTTCGACTTGGAGAAACAATGAGCATCCAAGTTGAAGATATAATTATTAGGCTTGACATCACATTCAACCTTAAACCTTAAGGTAGTGGATTTGGAGATTCTTCAAAATTATATATCATTCATGTGTCATTAGTTATCCATATAGGATTCACAATTCCACACTTATCATAATAATTTTCCCGTTAATTTTAGATACCCCTCATATAGGACGTGCTCCTCCTTGAACAAATTATCGCTCAAATCAGCGACACCATTAGACTTTCATACCAGTTATTACAGATTGAGGACAACACATGTATAATATTGTGCCCTATAACCTAAGCTCGAAATATTATTTACACTTGTATAACAATGGTACCCTTTCTTTTAACCGGTCTGAAGTATTTGTTCGAACAACAATACCATAAATTAATCAAACAAACTCCCGTTATTTCATAGAATAACGGCATACGCGAACAATAAGCAATAACATTGACCTCTATCACAAATGCATTAGATAAACTAAGACGCAAATAGTTAATAATCAGAATAAATCTTTTTTACAACAGAAGGAAGTAGATCTTTTGAGTTAAGTCTGACCATTAGTTACTCATATTTCATTATGCATCACAATTTCAAACTGAATTTCTCATAATTTATTATTGGTATAAAAGAACTCCACACATCATTTTCCTAAATAAAAAGCCAATATGATTATACTTTTGGACCATACGAAGAATCATATTGTCGTATAACCTATGATGTAACGAAATTAATTTTAAAAGAAAAAAAATGTAATAGGACGAGGCTTTTAATTACTTCTACCGTAAAACTCATATATCTCAATATCCCGTAAAATTTTATATAAAATTAAATACTTAATATCCTTTATATTAAATAATTAATACATGAATAATTTATATATTATAATAATAAAAAATATATATACATCAGGTAAGGTTATTGAATAATCGATCTCATGTATAACAGTCTCAAAATCCTTCCCTACTCTCGTATATGTACATAAAAAATCAATATTAAAAAATTAAACACTTGTATAAATAAATAAAAAAAAGTAAAATGTTGGAAATTGTAACCGGTTGAATCTCTATCAATGAACAATCGCCACATTAGCACCTTCAACCTCAACCATTCCCCCGATCTCATTATCGCCGGCGCCGTGCAAATCATGCCACTGCTCCGTCGCCACACATTCCGACTTGTGCCGTAACTTCCAATCCAGCGCCTGGCATCCTCGGGAGCAATAGTTCACGTTTCCACAAACCGAACACCGTCGGAATTCGTGCGGCCGCGTCTCGGGCCTCCCGCACCCACTGTGCGAGCACAGTCTCAAGTTCGGCCCTAGTACTCCGCGCCCCGACTCGAACCACTCTCTCAAAAACCGGTTCGCCGGATGAACCTCTCTCGCCGGCACATTACAGCCGAAATCGCTCAGCAGCGGACACTCATCACCGCCCACCGCTGGAGTCTCGCACGGCGGCGCGTATTGAAGATTATGTTTCTGGTGTCGGTGTTTGGGCTGCTGCCCCTTGAGCATCGTGCGTATCGAACACGCGAGCTCTCGCGCGTTGGCCTGGACTAGCAGCCGGCGTCCCTCGGCGATGTTTTGTGCAACGCCGTAACCGTCTTGTAAGCAATGGCCTAGCTCCCGGAGCGCATCTATGTGGCCCAAGACGGCGGCTCTAGCACATAAAGCGACTCCGGCGCGGAGATCTTTGTCGTTTTTGGAGCCACCGCTGCCGTTAAACTGCATAATGGCGAGTGAGTAAAGAGCCAGCGCATGAGATTTAACGGCAGCCTTTGCCATCAAAGACGCTCCACTCCGGCGATTCTGTAAGCAATAAAATCGGATCTACAGCAGCAGAAAATAAAAATCGAAATTACTTTCAAATTTCCGTTTCCTTTTTCAAAAACAGAGAAAGTACATATGTGCACAAACCATTCCCAAAGTGTATGACGCTTCAGCGTTGCCGGCGGCGACACAGTGTTTGAGAAACCGGTGAGCTGAATCTGACCAGTTATTTGATTTGACAGCGAGTGTTTTAGGTCCGGCTTTGGATAGAACTACAGGATGAAGAGCTAGTCGATTCAATCTTTTGCATCTGTTGAGATTGAAATCAAAATTTACATCAATTTAAAATAATAGAACAAACAAAACAATCCGTTATCATTCAGATGAATATCAAAACTGAAGAGCGACTTACGTGAAGAGAATGTTGATGAAATCAGAAGGCGAAGAAGAGGAAGAACTGAGTTTGCAGAGGATGCAAACAACTAAATCATCAGGCAGGTGATCAAAAAGATTTGAAAACTGAGGAAATATTCCGTTAGAAACCTTGAACTTTTTTCTCGGCGGCATGATTCTATAGTTTGTTGTTGATGGCAGTGAATATGTGTTGAAGAAGGACGATGAAACTCTCAGCTGAATCCACCATCCATGTCTCTGTTGTTTATGCTTTTTGTTGGCTCCATACAAGAAAAATAAGAAACAAGGGAAGGTATAATATATATGCGATGCAAATGAGATATTGAGAAAGGAAGGACCCACAAACGTGGCATTAACTAATTATAATGTATTATTAAAATTTCTTTCCGTATATATTTTCATATATATATAACAAAAGATTTAAAATAATACGGCCGAATGCATTTAAAAATTTCTGATATCGACTAATAGCTTAATGCCTTAACTTTTAGATTTTTCAACTGTCACGGTAATCTTAGAAAATCAATAAATTTGCTTTTGAAGCTTATTTAAAATGTTTTGTTAGTTGAATAAATTGAATTATATAACATAAATTAAAATATTTTAGAAATTAAAGAAATAATAAATATTTAGTACCGAATTAGAGAGATGTAAATTAAGCTAATTAATATAAATGAAACTCAATGTATTATACATGAATTAAGTTTTAGCCTAATAATAAGATCAAACTTATAATTTTAGAGATTTTAAGTAGGTAAAATTTTTTTATTATTTTGGGTAAAAAAATATTGAAATCATTTTTCAACGTGATTTTGTTGACAACGTTCCACATTGTACTCGCGCATGGCAACGCAATGAAGCGGTACTAACAATCAAACGGCTATTCCATTGCCATTTATTTTTTTTTCTTATTTGTTATTTTGGCCTTGAGTTTCACTACTCTCTACTCATAAGAGTTAATGGTCAAAGTGGCCCCATCCCTGCACTTGCTAAAGCTGGTTTTTGAATAAAAGTAGTTTAAAAAAAAGTGGTATAAGTAAGTTTCGTATTACAATGTTATATAAATAAGTTTATTGCATCATATTAAAACAACTTCACGTCTATATTACCTTGTACATCTCAAATATGTAGTTATTATAATCTCTAAATAATTATATATTAATTCCAGATAATTAATCTATATTCACATTATCTCGACTTTACTCATTGAATTATATTAAGTATAAAATTGGTTATGTGGCTAATTCACTACAAATTTAATCATATGATTAAATTTCGAGTAAGTCTCATATTTGAATTTACTTTATTTTACATATGTTTTATGCATCATTAGTTTTTTTAATTTATCCTATTTTACCTGTTATCCCCTTAAATTTTAAAATAATCTACTTAAATTTAAAAATTGCACCATTACCTCTTTAATGTCACGTGTCAACATCTGATTAGTTTGAATTTTTAAAAATGTTATTCTGATTTTTTTCTCTCTAACAGAAGTCGACATGTGTAGTTCAGGGCATACTTGTGTACTTTTTAATGGTTTAATGCATGATTTTTAGACTCGGATCGAATTTAAAATCGATAAAGGCAACGAGTCATACATTTAATATTCAATTAGATTTAAATCAGTACTCAAACCAAATTTCGTAAGATATGTCAAAATATTAAAATATTTAATAATTAAAAATAAGATATGTTAAAATATTAATATATTTAACAATTTTAAATAAAAGCATGTAATATTCAATGTGAATACTTATTAAATAAAACCTTATACTTTGAATAACAATAAAATACAACATGTTAATCCCACAATTTGGTGAAAGCAAATAATCTTAATTTTGAATCAAACAAAATTTTAAAAATTGAATAAATTTATATACAAACTTTAAAAATTTTAAATGTTGTTTGTGAAAGAAAAATTTCCCCAATCGAAACAAGCCAGGATCAATTCATGTTAATTCATTGAGAAATAAAATCGAAATAAAAGCGTACCTTAATCTTGATTTGAACGAAATGTGATTAGTGTAGGATCGAATGGTCTTCTAGAAGATCCGTTCGTTTGAAGTCAAAAGCGTTGTATATCTGTAATGTAACGAACGTTCTTAATGGGACCAAACCCTCTATTTATAGATTTCTTAATTTGGCAAATTTTTATTGAGGCCCTTCAACAAAATAGAATTTGCACAATGGTCTCTGCACTTTTAAATTCTATAACAGATTGACACCTTAATAGTAGAGGTGAGCATTCGGTCGAAATCGAACCAAATCGAACCGAATTAACCGAACACCAAATAAGGAAAATATTGTTAACCGAACCAAACCAAATAAGAATCAAAACCGAATTAACCAAACCGAAATAAATTATTCAATTCGGTTAAAAGCCGAACCAAATCAAAATTTTAAATTAATTAAGTAAAATTCAAATTCTAACACTTAAAATATAAAATGTACATCCAATATAAGCATTACAATAGATTAAATGGCTTATTATAGACACATAAAGGAATAAGAGTGCATTTTGAAAAAGAGGAATAGGGGTGTGATGTTAAAATAATTAATATATGAACATATTTTAAATTTTTATTATGTGTAATGTATATTTCGGTTCGGTTTGGTTATTTCGATTTTTTCTACACAAAAACCGAACCGAACCAAATAACCGAAATATTCAACGTTTTACAAACCGAACCGAACTGAATTTTTGAAATAACCGAACCAAATTAATATTTCAGTTTGGTTCGGTTCGATAATTCGATTACCAAACCATTTGCACACCCCTACTTAATAGTCAATAATTCTAAAAATGACCATAAATTAATTTAACTATTTATTATGACCACAATACACATTTATAATTACATATTTAGCCCATACTTTATGGCTGATTTAAAAAATAAATCCAACAATCTCCCACTTGGGCTAACATATGCTACCTGATAAAATATGTACAACCTTGTGCACTAGAAAATGTAGTCATAGACAAGGTATCCCGAACAATCTCGTCCATTAGTCATATCAATGAAGAATTGAAGGGATAGTCGTCACAGTCTTTGTGAGTCAATCCACCATCAATCACATGCATCAATATTTTTAAATGACATAGATCAATCATAGGAGTGTAGTGTTGAAAGTACATGCAATGTGATCTATCATGTCTGTTTTCAACTGATCCTCTTTAGTGAGATCAAACATATATTAAGCATAATATATATGTTAAACAGAGTGTGTATACAACTGAATACTTTATTTTCTGCAGAATCTGAATTATAACATAATTATATCTATACCAAATAGAGCATCAATAAAACATAATCAAACTCCCACTGAAACTGAATATACTAATATAGTGCAATCCCCAAATGAGCTATATGCTCCTGAAAAGCTTTATATCACTATTTTAGTAAGCGGATCCGCAATCATGGAGTTGCACTGATATGCTCAGTGGATATCCTTGCACTCTATATTTTCTCCTTCGCAATCAGAAACTTTTACTCAATATGGCTTTGATTGATAAAAGCTTCTGTGTTATAGGAGAAATTGACAGTAAAACTGTTGTCACAATAAAATTGTAATTGGTCATTCAATGCCATTTTAAAACCTTAACCATGTGACAAAATTCCTTAAATACAATCTTAGATAAGATGCACTAAAAGACACTATAAATTCTGCTTCCATTAGGGAGGTCACTATTAATTAGAGTTTGTTTAGAATTCAACTTGTATAATGCACCTCATATTGAAATGAAAATGTAGCTTGATGTGGATTTTATATTATTTAAGCATCCATGTAAGTCAGAATCCAAATATCGAATGATCTCCATATGATCCGACTTTCCATATGTGAGCATATAGTATTGATAAAACTTAACATATCACTAATGGAAAACCTTCTTGAGTCCATTAATGGATTTTCTTAATTTGCATAAGCTCTCGAGGTTATTGAATTTGATATTTGATGAAGAATAAATTCTTTGGCCGAATGGAAAGATCTTTAAAGACAATATTTAAAACATTATCTTCCCTCCAAACTCAATATCCTCAAAATAAGTTACTAACAGCAACTAATATGCTCACAATCCACATCTGAATAATAATGCATATCTCTCATATAGATCAAGATACCTAGCACAACACTAACATTTTCATCTTTGGATAAAAATAATTACCTTGTAATCGGTACCTTGTTGTAGTAATCAAATATTAATAAGTCATGTCAAATAATAAATCTTCCTTTGGGCCGATATATTATCCACATGGATAAACCAAACAATTATCATATTTATCACCACATGTATATATATTATTTGGCCAAGTGGAAACCTTTCTTTGGGCCAATTACCAATCGCATAAATAATAAATATATAAAACAAATAATTAGGTAAGTTAAAATTAATTTCAACAAGAGAGCCCACTTTAGCGGGATGTTATTTTAATTAATTTTACTTAAGAAAATACTTGCTAAAACATATACGAGAGATAACTTAAACATTTGTCATTAAATTTAACAATAAAAATAAATATATGGCAAATTTTAATTTTAATCGCGCATTATTATAAACAACCTCAAAATACTTTATCGTAGACCAATAATTAATTTATAAACCATAAAAAAATTAATTCGGTCCAAAGAACTCCAAAAAAGTAATTAAAGATAAACTTAAATGAGTTCAGAGACAACGTTAAGTGATTAAAGAGTTGCCATGAATCTGAAGGAGTGTGTCCCCTTACTTGCTGATGGTATAAAGTGTTGCCAGAAATTTATGAAAACGCACCTATTGGAACCTATTGCAACATTTTATAAAGAGTTGCCAAAGAATTGCCTGATCCAAAAGCGACAAACGACGACGATTTTTTTTTAAAAATGTGTCGCCAAAATTAAAGGGTCGCGTTTCCTGCTTCAGACAACATTTACAAGCGTTGCGAGACTATACCAAAGGACAGGCTCCTGAGTTTTATTTGTGACGGTGTAATAAAAAAAACGTTGTTAAGCGTCACTTCATCCTAAAGTGACAGTTGGGATGGTCAGACACAGTTAGACCAAACAGCCATCCCAAAGTTCATAATAACTGAAAAACTTTATATTCCAACGAATCTCCGGTAATTATACAAAAAAAACATGTTTTCTTATAATTTTCTTCGTATTTTCAAACTCAAAATACGATAAATAAAACAAAATGCATTCCAACCATTAGATGGAATATAAACTTTATGATTTTGTTTTTATTCTTTCAATTTTGAAAACAAAGAAACAATAAAGAACACACAAATCAAACCCAAAAAAGGAATATTAACAAAATAATAACCACATCTTCGTAGATTTCGAACAAATTCTATCCGGTGATTAATCAAAACTCAACAATCTATGAAGTGTTTTATCATCAAAATCGAATTTCTCCATAAATTCATAGACTTAAACCTTAAAACCTTCAAAAAGTCTATGAACATAATCAATGAAAACTGAGGTTTCTAATGTTCAACATGAAGAACACATTTGTTACCGAGAAAATGAATGACATTACCAGAAGAAAACAACTTATCCATAACATGTATTTCCAAATGAATATGAACAACTTATAACCAACTATCAAATTGGGTACCAAATGAATTTATTATGTTAAGTTCTCATATTCTTTCCAAATGTATGGAAGTTTCATGTACCAATTGAAAATGGGTACAAAACAAATCCAAAATCAAATTATATATCACCAAAAATAATATGGCAAAACCGAATCCATATAATGAACACCCCAAGGAGATCACACTGTGGCTACTGATTATTAGAGTTTGCCGCATCTAATTCATATAATGATTGAAAATCATACATTAAACAAAATTTGTGCAAATATACCAAACTTAAAAATTGAAAAAATAACCGAATGTGCCAGTTAGTATTCTTGAAATGATGGTCATTCACAATTATTACTCCAAACATACAATTAAGAACACAGAATAATATATCACTGCAATTGTACATGAGAATGACCATGAAAACGAATTCAAGGTATCAAAATAGGCAGAAGGTTTTCAAAACAGTATTAAACAAGGGGAAAAAAATCAAGGCCTAACACCGTTTTTGGACCCTGTGCTATTCTCTCTGCTATACACGTTACCTTTTTAGTTTCTGTGCTTTAGGTTCCGTTATCCATTTGGTCCTTTTCTTAACAGATCCGAAGAAGCTGGATCTACTTGGCATTATTTTATCTACGTGTCCTGATAGGTAAGTGTTTCTTATATACCCTCCACTCAAAAGCATACACCTGTACATAAACTTAAATTCAGCTTCCCTCTTCAAACCAATTTCATTTGTGTTTTACTTCATTAAAGCAACTGCAACCACCGTTTCATTTTCTACGATTCCATGTTAATTTGAGTTCATATTCACCGTCGATTAACATAAGCCTATTTTATTTCTTTGAATCATGAATTATTTAGACAACACAATTAAGTTATTTCAGTTGATAATTCATTTGAGAAGAAGAAGAAAGGAGAAAATGAGGTTCAAATAGAATTAATTTATAATTGTTAAACTGGTACTGAATTTTTTAAATTGGAAGAAGAAGTACTGTAAAGTAGAATAAAGGGGACTTCAAAATTCAAGTTGAATTTATTAATTGATTTTGAAACTGCGATCGCTTTACTTCTTAGGTCCTTTTCCCGGCACCGGAGACTGCTATCAACTGAGTAATTCATGGATGTTCTTCTCAGGCTTTTTTTTATCACCAGACTTTCCTTGATTGGTTAATTCTCATGTGTGCTTCTCAGCAAGAGATAATGCTGAGATTTTGATGAATGAATTTTATGATTTTGGACATATGCAATATTATAAATTGCCGATAATGAGTTGAGGAAAGAAAAAAAAAAGGAGAAAGATGAAATAAACAAAATAAAGAAGAAGATCCAGCTTGTAATTAAATGTTATAAGTGGTGCCATGTCAGTAAATAAAAGACACATGAGTTCGGCGTGGTATGGTTTTTTTAAACTCGTTAAAATAAGGATCGAATGGGTAACGAAACCTAAAGCACAGGAACTAAAAAGATAACATGTATAATAAAAGAATTTAAAGGATAAATCAGTAATAATACAGGGTCCAAAAAAGATGTTAGGCAAAAAAATCAATGAAATCAATTATTATGACTGATATCTCAGAAGTATGACAGAGGGATGAATAAAATCACCTCCACTTAATTCATTAGACTTTATGTATTGATAATTATACATAATTATGAAAACCAATTCGCAACTTTAGTGGCAGAAACTCTAATTGATTAGTAGAGTAACCATTTTATAATCATGATTAAAAAAGTCCATATATTTTGATAGCCAGCCAGAGAAATAATTAATAAAAGAATGGCCACAAATTATCACAGTGATTCAATTATGTATAATCGATATGCCCACTAATCAGAATACAAGGTAATTTGTATTTCTTTGAATTAGGATCAAATTGGACAAAGGAATCAATTATGCCGAAACATGAATCTATCGACAATTCAATAAGTTGCCAGATAGTCCATCACTTCATCATTCACCCAAAATTGATGATAGAATAAAATATGCTTGGCTCGGATACCAATTGAAAGAAAAATTTCCCGTACTCAAATAAGCTAGAATCGATTTATGTTGATTCATCGAGAAATAAAATCGAAACGAAAGCATACCTTAATCTTGATTTGAACGAAATGTGATTAGTGTAGGATTGAATGGTCTTCCAGAAGATCCGTTCGTTTGAAGCCAGAGGGAAGCGTAATGTAGGGACCAAACCCTCTATTTATAGATTTCTTAATTTGACAAATTACCTTTCAATAAAATAGAATTTGCACAATGGTCTCTACACTTTTAAATCCTATAACAGATTGAAACCTCAATAGTCAATAATTCTAAAAATGACTACAAATTAATTTAACTATTTTTTATGACCACAATATACATTTATAATTACATATTTAGTCCATACTTTATGATTGATTTAAAAAATAAATCCAATAATTTGTAATATAAAAAACATTAAAGTATATAAATTTTCCAAAAAATATATATGGTTTTACTGATTTATTTAGTACATGAAATAAAATAAAATATATTCATGATAGTTTTCTGAATATTAAATATCAATTACATTTGAAACAATTTGAAAGTTTTATTTATATAATATAATAAAAAAGTATTCAATTCGTAAACATCTTATTTTAAAGCCTATAAAAGAATTCATTTATTTTAAATTAATTAATTTTATCGAACTACTCAGAGTGAATCGATTGATTCAACCTATCAACGATCGGTTATTAACTAAACGAAAATAATTAAATTAATGATCCATTTTAATTAAACCCGATTCAACTAACCGACCTAATTTTCAAAACCATGATTTAGAGTGCTACAATAACCGTTTTGAGTTTAGATGTAAGTAGACAGAATGAGCCACGCTGGGGAGCTGATTTTGAATTTGGCTGACTTTGGTAATTACCATTATGCGTGCACATTAATAAACAAGGTCATTTATTATGTGCAGTTACCTAAATTTAATAGGAAATTTAGCTAAATATAAGATGTTGAGCTTTTAATTTTATAAATATTAATTTAATATTTTTTAAATTTTATCATAAAAATTTACTTTTCTTAATCACTTAACTTATTTCTTAATTATAATATTTTAACTTTTGAATTTTACTTTTATATGAATACAGGAACCCTTATGGCAACAACTCTCTCTTTTCTAATTAATTTGATTTTTACAACCTAAAACCGACTATATCTCACAAACCATTAATTTTTTCGACACGAGCCTTTAGAATATTTTGTTTGTCTTATTTTTATCTTTAAAATAAAATTCATATTGAATATTTTTTTAGCAAAAATTTTTTTCGCATCTTATACCAATTTTATCAATGTTTCATAAACTCTTATACCTGGTATAAGAGTGGTATAATATCTTTATAGCACCAATTTTTCATTTATTTCCAAGCAAATAACATAAAATATTAGCAACATTGTTCTATTTAAAGCAAAAAAAACTCTTATACCTAGTATAAAGGTAGTAAAAAAATGGTATAAGACCGTGAATTTTTTTTTGCTCCAAAAATATTCAATATGGATTTCATTTTAAAGATAAAAACAAGACAAACAAAATATTCTAAAGGCTCATGTCGAAAAAATTAACGGTTTGTGAGATATGGTCGTTTTAAGTTATAAAAATTAAACAGAGAGAAAAGATTGTGGTAAATAAAAAATAATAACCTTAAAAGTGGTAAATAGCTAAAGAAAAAGAAAGTTAGGTATATATAAAAAAATATCCCATAAAGATGGTATTTTCTAGCATTTTCTAATTTAGTACTCCCTCCATCTTTTTTTACTTGTCTTTTAATATATTTCACACTTTTTAAAGAATTAATTAATTAAGGTAGAAAAATACTAGTTTGCTCTCTTTTTAATGTTTAGTTTTCCACTTCATTGCAATTAAGGATAATGAGACAAATAAATGTATAATTGAAAAAATAATCCAAAAAGTAACTAAAAATTTGAGAATAATAAGTAAAAAAATATTTAAAAAAATGGCTAAAATGTATATTTTAAAAAGATGGAGGGAGTAGATTAAGGCTTTGTTCTTTTTAACTGATAAATAGGTGTACTGAAATGAATTGATTGGTACTGAACTGAACTAAATGGTACCGAACTGAACTGAACTGTATTGGAACCGAACTGAATGATACTGAAATTGAAAATACTGAAACTGAAAAATACTGAAACTAAATTATAATTAATAATATAAATAATATTTTAAAAATATTAAAATACATGATAATTAAAAACATTTTAAATAATACTATACATTCTAATAAAATTTATTAATTGTACATATAATAATAATTAAATATACCATTATAAATCATCCTTATTATTATTATTATTATTTATTATAATTATTGTTATGAATATTACCTTATTATTTTAATTATTACCAATATTAAAAAAATATTATTACTTTTATTTATTTATTATTTTTTTTATAAAATTATTTATGATAGAAATAATAACTAATAATTTTAAAAATATTATTATTGGTTTCTTTTTCTTTATTGTTATTTATAATTACTTATATTAATTAATAATATTTATATAATGTATAAATAGAAATGAATTAAAATTGAAATTAAAATGATATTATCATTAATATTTATTACTTTTTAATATTTATGAATAATAATATACATTAATAATATTAATATAATGCATAAATTAAAACTTAATGTTGAATTCTGAATACTGAAGGTTGAATGCAGAATAATAAATATTAAATATTAAAATTAAATTAAACTGAACTAAATAATATTAAATTAAATTAATTAATACTAACTGAATTAAATGAAAAATAAATTAAAAACAAAACAGAGCCTAAATACTTAAATTGATAATTTCAAGAAATTATAACGTCAATTGACTTTTTAAAATATTTATGACCGAGTAATGTTGAAGCTTATACTGTATTCTTTCAGTTTTTATTAATTTATAAAAAAGTAATGGGTTGCTTTCTACCAATTTTAAAGCAAGCACGTGGCATGGGATGGCTAATGTTGGTGATTATTGCTCGGACCGAGTGTGCTCCCATTGTCCGGCTTCAATGCTCATTTTTTTTATTAAGTTTAGTCTGAATTTTAAAGCTTAAAATTTTATGAATAAAACTTAATTTTTATAAAGAAACTTAAATTGAATCAGATGAATAATTATTTTATTTATTATATATCTATTTATTATATTTGATAACTATGTAATATTTTATATTATAGTAATTTTGAAGTAAGTTTGCAATTGACCGTCTTACTAAACATTAAAGAGTTCACTTAGAAATTTATATATTTTTTTCTATTTTTACTATTTAATCAATTAAGAATTGAAAGGATATTATTTATGGACCGTATGTCAGATTTGAGAATGACTTTGTAAGTCCGACTCAAGTTTAATTCAGGCTCAAAGTTTTAAAGTGTGGGCAAAGCTAAATTTAAATTGAAATTTTTAATAAAAAACTCAATGAAGCCTGACCCGAAGTCAATCGACCAATCTGAGAAACATATTTCTCCGTACCTATCACCTTAAATCCTCAATTAAATTTAAGCTTAACCGACATTAGTTTTACACATAAGTAGAGGTAAATACATACATTCCGGCCACCCGTACAGCTTTAACGTTCTCTATGTGTTGGATTTGGCAAATATATTAAACAGAATATGTTAGAGTTCGGATTTTGTATAAAACTTAAGTCAAGTTCAACCCACTATTAATAATATATATGTATATATATAAATTTTAAAATAATATATATATTTTAAAAAAAGTTTTTAACAGATGGATGAATTGGGCTTGAAAATGAAGTCTTAAATTCAAACCTGACTCGACCAATCCATGTATACAATTGATGTATATTGACTGAGTTTAGACAGAGTAATATATTTGTCCAGCTCATCCCAACCCAAGATTAAATAGGTCTACGCAAAAGAGTGAAAAGACTATGAAATTATAATTTTAAATGTGATTTCTAATTATATTAAATTAACTAAAACTAAACAAATAAAAATTAAATTGGAAAAATCAATGTCTAGATCTATATAATTATATTTTATATTTAGAAGAATAGAATGAACATAAAATTATATTTCAAGATGTTTATAGTTATAAAAAAATGAAAGAAATTGAATTTAAGTTTCATTTTAAATTAAGAAAATTTTAACAGCTTACTGTTCCCAAAAAAGAAAGAAAATAAAAAAATTACTTCCGTATATAAATTTACTTATATTCGTTCTTTCGGAAATCATTAATATCTTTTTATTAACCCCATTATTTATATATGTGTTTTTGAGTAATTATATCAAACAAATAAGGGGAAAAAGCCCCCCACAACTTGCTAAATTGTCCAAAAAACCTACAGTGTTTTCCATTTGTTTAAGGTCGCTAGTGTAGAATTTTACGAAGATGACTGGCTCCTTCGCATAAAATGGATTATGTGCATATTTTTAGAGGTGAGATCTGTAAATAGTGTAAATGACTAATTTTATCAAGCTTACGGAAATCTTTTTTCTTAATTAAATTGTTTTTTTTCAGTCTTTCATATTAGCCAACATATCTAACCGTAATTTTTTTTAAAAAAATAATAATAAAAATTTTTACAGGAGTTAAAAATTAATTCCTGATTATGGATTAAGTCCAATTGTAAATTATCCATAAATTATTGTTTTTCACAATACCAATTTATAAACAAAGCGGACGCCCCAATTATGGTTAGCTTGAATTTTTTTATAGTGCATAGGATGCTTAGAGATTTTTTATCAATTATCTTTTGTTTGTGTAGATAAAATTGACTGTTAAAACCATGGTTTTTAGAATCCAACCCACCACTGAATCGGTGAAGGTAGTGGTTTATGGATATAAGGTTCAATCGGATTAAATCGGTGGTCGAATCAGATTTTCTTAAAACATGTAAAAGTACTAAATATTTTATATAATTTGATATTAAACATGTAATATAAGTTATACTCATATAAAAATTAATAATATTAAATAAAATATTCTATAATTTAAAATTATATTTTAAATAAAAATAAAATACAAAATAATAACTAATATAATCTAATGAAAGAATTCAAACCGAATTCTATATTGTATAGGTTGGATAAAAAAGTTAATAAATTTAATTTATGATATATAAAAATCACGCATTAAAAGAATTAAAATTTATACACAATATGTAAAATAAAAAAATTATATATCCATTTAATATAAATTTAATCAAAAAATTTAGAGTAACGTTATTTAAAAAATTTATATGTTATTTCGTTATGAAAAATATTCAAAGCTGTTATCGAAAGAAATATTTTAAATTTAATAAAATGTGTAGTATATGAAATAAAAAATATTTATTATGATTTTTTTATAATAAAATATTATTAAAGTAATTTAAAAATTAATAATATATAATATAAAAGTATATTTGAAGAAAATGTTACCACTTGTGTGTGGTAGCTCAGTTGGTAGAACATGTATTGAAACATATATTGAAGATTTTGTGTTCAATTCCCACCACCAACAATTTTTAAAAAAACATGATTTAAGAAAATCGAAAATCGATCATCGGTCAAACCTGCCGGTTCAATTGGTCGTTGACCAATTCTTGACTATATCAAAAATTCAATCAAATCGGACCGAATCAAACACCAATTCTAATTAAAATCGATCCGACCGACCAGTCCGATCTGATTTTCAAACCAATGGTTAAAACCATTAATTTCATTTAAGTCGTCATATCAACAAAGAAGTTCATACTCTAGCCTCTTGGACGAAAAAAAGGACTTCCACTCTCCTGTTGTGTGATATAGGATTGTCCTAATCCAATTTGTGGTGTTGTTTTCGTAGATGGTTAAGTTAATCAAAGTTGCTAATTTTGAAAATGATGTGAATAAAGGAGTGTCGTATATTGAGGAAATATCCTTTATATACTTCATTTCCAAGTTTTGATTCAAAGACCTCTGCTTCAAATGGGTTAAATAAAGAGATTTTTATAATTCAGTGTTTAAGTCAACTTTCAATAATTTTAAATAATGTAAATTTGAGCAAAGATGAAGAACTCTTAAATTTGATACAATCATAATTAACATCAAAATTTGACCAGGAATAAAATATTAAAGTACTAATCAAATTCTTAAAAGAAGTCCTTAAAGAATCAGAAAATAAATCCTACTTAATAGAAATTACAAACTAACTAAGAAATAAAATATCTTAAATAAGAAAATAATAAATAAACCTAATTAAATTAAATCTAATTCTAATATGATGGCAACCATATTATCTTCCATCAAGTAATTGATTCAATAAGAACTAGCCAAGATCCCAATGAGTTAATACATGTTAAACACATGCGTGTCCAAAGCTCACTTAAGCCAACTCTAACCAAACCAAGTCTTGAATCACTATTCCAAATTTGTATCAAACTTACGAGTTCTTCATCTTTGCTCCAGCTCACATTGAAGGTGTTAAATTACTTGATTGAAGACAATATGACCGCCATCCGAAAGAATGAAGCTTTTCTTACTTTCTTTTTCCTCCTCACCTACAACTGTCTCCCCCATCATTAATATGTTGTGTTTGAGAAGGAAGTTTTAGAGAAAGAATGAAGGGATGAGCTCTTCTATTTTTTAGGATATGAAAAGAGATAAATTTTTATCTTCTCTGTAAAAATTTAATATGACTTTCACAGATAAAAGGATTTGTCGGTCCCGGCTCCTATGTTTCACACTTCTGGTTATAGATCTGAGGCAACAAACACTTTCCTTAAAATGGGTGTTAATTCCTTTAGTTGGTGGTTTCTTTTGTCACGTTAGTGACTTGTTTATAATAATGCTTCTTGTAAGCAATTTCTTGTATTGAACTTTATAAGCTCCATCTTATCTTTTTTCTTTTTTGTTACTATATATATTTTTTTCGCTTTTAATTAATAATATTCGGGCCCGAATTACCGGATCCCACTTTTACTTAAAAAAAGTTGAAAAAAACCATTAGCAAACTGTTCATCATGACCCACGTTATTTCCTTTCTTGTAAATTGTAATACTAATTACAGTACTTAACTCATTACTATTATTTTGAAATTGATTTGTAAAATCATGAAATAGCAATATCCATGTTAGAACAATAATTTAGGGAAACTAACAGAAAAAAAGCAAAAAGATCGAGGAAAATTTCTGTATATCATGCAATAATTCATTTGTCAAATACCTTATTCATACAAGGGTTCTTAAATTTGCATAAAAATTGTATTTTTGATATGATGACTAGTTTTGTTGAAAAACCTAGAAAACGTGGGGTAACTCGTAAAGGACATAAATATATACTTACTAAAAAAAAAGACATATATATTATAAATTAAATATATACATACCTTAAGGTACGGAATTTTTATATATGGTACCCAATATTAATACCATTTTTTAATTCAATGGTTGAATATTTATAAAAAAATTATTTAATTAAAATAATAAAATATATAAATATTTTTTCATAAATATTTAATTATTTAATTAAATAAAAATATTAAATGCCGGTATAATATATAATTTCGGATAAGGTACACTATTTTTTTAATAAAAAGTACTGCAAGAGAAGAGGTTGGAGTGGAATATATTACTACTATTATAGCAGGCAACAAATCCACGTCCTACGAGGATATATTTATAATGAATCTAATCCAACCAATTCGTACCCACTCTGTTTTCTAAATAATTTTTGAGTTTATATTTGTTTCCATAATTAAATAAATTCATATCTTGAAATGAATGGCATTTTATTGTTTTGATTTTCGAATCTTTTCGTTGGAAAGTAAAACAAAGGATTTGTCAATATAGGAATTAGATTTCACAGTGACTTAACTAAATTCCACATTTAGAAAACTAAAATTATAAAGTTTAATTTATTTTTATATTTTAACACCCTTAAACCAGTAATGGGAATTCGTTTTTTTTGTAAGGAATTCCACATTTTCCAAATTAAATTCGGTTAAGTTTATATAGAAAAGACTGCACTTTTTGTTCCTATTCCTTTATTGTTATAACATCTATTTGATGCATTATTCTTTTAGAAATAAGGTTTAGAATTCGTGAAAAAAATTATTTGCACACGAATTGTTAGATGCTATATTAAAATTTAGGACATAGTTTTATTCGGTTATCCAATTTCAAGTAGTTAGTTAGATGTCTAACTTGTATATTATAAGAGAATTTTCACATTGAACACCTTTTACAAAATTGTAAAAAGGAAAGTGTAGATCTGGATAGGGTTATTACGTGTAACGTGGATTATGACTATGACATGGTGATGGTATTGATAGAATTACTAATAAAATAGGGGATTACTAATAAAATAGAGGTTAAAAAAATCACAAGTTATGTAGTACAATCATAGGACCCAGGTTTCAAAAATACTCTTCCATTTCAGTATATAATTAATTAAAAGTTTTTTTCCTTGTTGAAACTTTTTAACTAAGTGGAATGCATCTGAGAAGAAATTATACATTTATCATATATATCGAGTTTTTGTATTACATAATTTAATATTAAAAAACATTTATTCTCAACTAATTGATTTTTCTACAAATATGAAACTTCAATTTTAGAGAGAACCGTGATAAAATTTTTCTCAATCAAGTAAATAACATGTACAAAACTAAAAATACATCCAAATCGTTAACAAAGGTTTTTCCACTAAAACATATTTGACGGTTAAATATTGGGTATTTGGTACAACTCTATTACTTATTATTAGACATTTATATTGCTTGGGTCATGAGCATTATTACTGCTTAGATGGGTGATACAATTTATTCTCACTCTTTTATGCACCTTTTAGGACTATATATAAATACTTACATATATATGATTTTAATATTTTTAAGTGTGAAATTCATAGAAATACTGAGCTACTCAAGTGTGACTAAATATTCAATTTCACATCCTCTATAGCCATATAAATTTTGTTATATAAGTAACTTTAAAAGAAGTGCATGTTTCACTTTTTTTTATGTAAAGGTTGAGCTCGGTAAAAAATCGATTTCATTTATTTAAAAAAAAAGAAAAAGCAACAACCAAAAAAGAAAATAAAAGAAAAGAAAAATAAAAACATCCATAGGATGTAATAAAACTATTTGTAACATAGTGCAATAATAATGGACTAAAAATCCCAATCACAATAGAGTGTGATCCTAATGATCGATAGCAAAAATGAACGGCGGAAAGAAGTTCCCCGTGATGCACCACAGTAAATCCCGGCTAGAAGGCTGAGATGATAAGTCCTAACAGATGCAAATTCGAGGTCGTGGTAATACATGCACAACGTAAAAACATCTAACCGTCGACCCAGATCAAAACCGAGATCCAAGCCAATAAACAAATTCACATTCCAAGGAGAACCGCAGCTGACCAAGGAAGAAACCACTTTAAAGATCCAAGTCGATAATCGAGAACTTGCAATCACTACCGCCCGAAAGGGCACCACCTGAGCAACGAAAACTGCCGGCTAAACCACCGGTGGAAGTGGGCTATAAGGGAGGGGCGCCTGGACCCTCCAAAGAACTAGCAGAACTATGCCGGTTAGAAGAAATTTGAAGAAGGAAAACCATAGACTCCTAGTCGAAACGCCGATCAAATTAAACCCTAGCCGCCTGTGAGGTGTCGATGACGTGTGGGTCTCCCTTGACGCCTGAGTGAGAGGCGGGGCCCACTGGAGGTTGATTGGATTTAGGCGTGATGAAACCTTTTTAGTTCAAGTTTGCACAATTAGCCAATTTTAATGAATAAAAGAATCGAGACCCAAATCTCGATACAAATGATAGAGTCGCCACCCAAGTTGTCTAGTTGGGAAAGAGTTTTGGTACGGTTTCCATTGGGCGGGAGACTCATACCTTTTGGATCAGAGATTCGGGTATCAGATGAGTGACTTATTTCTCATTTAGTTAATTCAAAATTACATTTACCTCATAAAATTGTTTTGTTTTCATCATTTGGGGAATTATCACAGAAATCCTATTTTTCTACACTCTTTCATGCGTTTACAGATTACAATAAAGCACCAGCAATAAATAGGGAAATAAAAATTACAACCGGGGGAAAATGGGGGAATTGCGAAAGAACCTATACATTTGTTCTAAGTTTTAAAATAAAATAAAATAAATTCTCATGCATCCACAAAAATTAGCACAGTTTATAGCATATCATAAGTCAGCATTTATTAGAAAAAATGTGATTATATTAGTATGACGGTTTTGCGATCGATAGTGCCCGGACGGCTTCTAGGATTAGAGAGAAATAATGAGTCTTCAACGTATTTTGTTATAAAAACACATTTTAACTATTCTGGGTTGATTTACCGGATTATTAGTGAAAATGATACATGAAAAATGGTGAGTTGGATTGATTTCAACCAGTTAAAAGAGAATTTTAGGTTCTACCTGGCGGCGATACCCGTAAAGATGGGTGGGACTCGTACGGGTGCTGGCGAGGATCCATACGGGTATGGGGATACGGGTCCTGTCTGGTCCAGAAAGAACCCTAGTTTAGTTTTGTTTTACAGATTTCGTGTAGATGGGACAAAAGACAGAGAAATGCCGATAACATAAATGAGATGTGAGTCTCTTTGAAACTCAGGAGTGTACCTATACGACGTGAATCCTCTTTGAGGCGATCCCTTTGCTGAGAGAGAGTCTAGTCAAAGTAGATGTTGAAATGGAGATTTTAGGACTATTTAGGCGAGTATTTGTGTGGGCGGAACCTCCCTCAAATCCTAATAAACGAAGTTAGGAATGAATAAAATGTGGATAAAATCTCAAGGGATGGGTTTTCTCCCTATTTTATACCTCATATACCTCAACTATACCCTTTCTATACATATAGAAACTGCTAGAACCTGTATATAATATATTTTCTCTATCGTATATCCTGTCTATCTTGTACCTCCTCTAAAGAGGTAAGGAAAGGCTCCTATTTATAGGGGAAATTAGGTCTGAACGCAATAAATCGCATTCATGACCTGATTTCTCCTAAAATAGGTATGGATTACCTTCCATACAACTTGATTAGGCAAGAATGGGACCCGTACACGTATGGGGGAAATGACCCGTACCGGTCCATCGGTGGATCCGTACCACCAGGAAGCACCCGTACGGGTCCCTAAGGGCAGACTAGGTCTCCAAACTTGGCTAAAACTCAACTCTGCGGCAGTAGGAACACCTGTGATGGATAACACCTGTAAGAGATTGCATTATTTAGCTCTCATCATTGTTTCGTGAGAAGGATCATAAAAATCCAGTACTCACACCGCCTAAGCACCCTCCTGTCGAAAGTCTGCTGCTGTGTGAAAAAGCCGGCCAGACGCCGGTGGAAAAAATCTGGGCGACTAGGCCAAGCCACCTAATCGCTGTCCCATCGAACTGCAGAGTGAGATCGAAAATCCGGCAAAACGCCGATGGAAAAAACCTGGGCGGCTAGGCTTAGCCGCCTAACCGCTGTCATGTCGAACTGCAGTGAGGGATCGAGAATCCGGGCAAATGCAGGTGGAGAATATCAGGGCTGCTAGGGTTCAGGAGAGAACCCTAACCGCCTAATCACTCAAAGCTCCGAGTTGTCGCTGGAAGCTCTTTAGGTCTTTCGCCAAAAAAACGAAAAACAAAAAAAATAATGAAAAGAAAAAATCGTGCATGTTTCTCATGAATAAATGATTTTTAACCTTTATAGGTAGCACATAAACAATGTAAAATTACTTCACAAATGTATGTCAAAGCTTAAAAACAATCAATATATATGTCATGATTAATTTTAGATGAAACACTCCAAAATTGCAAATATACAAATTGGATTGGGGTAGAAAGGTAGGTCACAACAATAATAAGTGCGGCAATATAAGGCTCTTTCTCTCTCACATCTCCACGCATGAAAGTTGAAAAAACAAGTCGCATGCTTTAGTTAACTAATTTTGTAAATCAAGTTAGTTCCGGATCGACCCTGGGATAAGTAGGGAGTGCGATTGTCAAATCTCATAGTTGTATGGGGATAATTTTTTTTAACTTCTTTGTTATTACTTATTGTAAGTGTTATATCAGTCAGTTCGATCGATTTTATTGTGAATCAATCATGACTGTGGTACTTAAAAATAATTTTTAAAAAACAGCTATGGCGACAGTTAGTAGCGTTGCAAAATACTAAGATAGCGTTGCAAAGATCCAGAAAGCATTGCAAAAGGCTGATATGATGTCTGATAAAACCACTAATTATATCGATAGTATTAATAATATCGTATATCAAAATCTTTTTAGTTATGACATCCGGAGTGGTTTCCATAACATTGGTTATTATTGTGAGAAAGGTAAAATATTTATGTATTTATTGGAATGTCCTGAAATTCAATTCTTAGGCTCTGTTCTTTTTAACTTCTAGAAGCTGAATTGAACTGAACTGAAATTATCTGAATTGAATTGAATTGAAATGAATTAAACTAAATTAAACTGCACTGTACTAAACTAAACTATACTGTATTCTAAAATAACATGCCCTTGTTTTATTGAAAAAAGCAAATTTATTACTATTTTCAGAATTGAAGATCAGTTTTATCACTTTCTATGTTGTTCTTTTCTATGACCTCCAGAATGTTAGAACCTCCAATGTGATTATTTTTTTTATGTGGGGTCATTTAGATAGAAAAAAGCAACTAAAGCAATTTCATGGATGACAATAGATAAGGCATAAAGGGTAGTTTTTATTGGATAAGGATTGGTAGGAGATTAGGCGTTGGTGGAACACAAATCCCTTCAATTATCATAAAAGAAAGAAAGAAATGAATTAATTAAATTAAATCCTTTTGGGTTTGGTACGAAATAAATCTTGTGTTGCCATATGTGCTATGCGGCTATGCCCACCTTTCAAACTTGCTATTTTCATCATCCTTCTTTTTCTTTTTTAATCAAACTTATTCATAGTACCAAGTTCTTAAGAAATCGGCTAGCTGCAACATAATCATATTTAATTATAACAATGATGTGAAAGCGAAAGCATTATTTGTGGTATTTTTAAGATTTATTTTCTCACTATAGGACAAAAATGGTTGTGTAAATTAGACATGGTTATCGAACGAGCATGAACGAGCTTGAGTTGGACTTTTTCGGATTTTTTACTTAAAATCTAGATACGGTATCTCTTATAGTTTTGCTATAGTTTGATTATAACTTTTTACATTATATTTCACTGGTCTAATTTTAAAGATAAAAATGAAAAGAATAAAAAAGGCCTAAGTGACGTGTATAAAAATTAAAAGGTTTGAAAACTAAATAAAAATAAAAAATCTAAATAAGGAATCACGTGTGTTGATGTTATCGAGTTCAACCGTGATTGAATTTGTCTCGGTCGCTTGGCTCAAAAATAAAATTGAAACTCGGCTCCGCTCAAAACTTGTTGAGCTTAAAATATTTCAGCTCGGCTAGAGCTTGTGAAAATCTCAGGTCAAATCCACAAGTATGTGACCCTAAACCAACCTCCTAAAACTGAATTTGATTGTTAGCTATTATTTTCTGAATACGACCCTTTCACAAAGTAAAATTTCAATATTCGAAAATATAAAACATGTATGAAAAAAAACATATTTCGAACAAACATTATATCTAAATATATTATTAAGTACAACAAAACCTGGATGAAGTAATATTTAATAAAATGATATTTTTATTAAATAAATATTTTTCATCGATTTCATCTTGGGTCAGTTATATTAAAGTAATATTTTCATTAAATATATTAGATAATAATTAAAATAAAATATTAAAGACCTAAAAAAAATGTAAAGTAATAATTACTATAATAAATCAAGAATTTATACATATATTTTTAGACCAATAATACAAGATCAATAATTATTTCTTTTTAAAATATAAATTTATAGTTGATTGTTTTTTCTTCCCACCAAAATCAAAGATAATCTCATTTGATAAATACTTTGCTAACCTTTTGAGAGTGTGTGATATTGTTGATCGACTAATACTCAAAATCAAATTTTTGTTTCACCCATGCTTGCAAATATTTTTGGCTAACAGTTGGATTCTCTTTCTTATGCTCACATATTGCATTTCTTATTTTATCAGTTATAGATGATTTTGGTATGTCTAATATCTAACATTTTTCTTTCATAGTTAATATAAAACATATTCTTATTATATATACATGTATACATTAAACTTCACTAAATTCAGTTACTTTTCCTAGATTTGAATAATAAATAAGCAAAGACTATACTTTTTAGTTTCTATGTAGGGTAAGGCTATACTAACACCCAAGATTGACACTCATTAACACTCGGATCATCTCCACCCTTCATCTCCTTTTCATCTAATTAGATGAATGGAAGAGATTGATCAGGTGTCAAAGAGTATCAATACTTGGGTGTTAATATAACATTACCCTTCTATGTATATGCATGAACTCATTAATTTTCATTAAAACTTTTAAAATTTTTAATTCAAGTTTTTTTTCTTTCTTGTGGGACATACTATAAAATACTCTCTATAATAATAAATATTTATTTATCGATAAATGAATATTTTATGCATTTATCAATAAATTAATAATCTTAAAAAATAAATAATTTTTTCCTCGTCTCAAGCATATGCATTTATAGAGGTTTTACTGTATATATCCGTTACTCATATCAAGGCTTATACATTTAGGCCATGTTCTTTTCAACTTATTTCTTTTCAGTTCAATTCAGTTTCAGTATTCAGTATTCAGCATTCAACAATCAATATTCAGATTTCAATATTAAGTTTTAGTTTATGCATTATATCAATATTAATAATGTATATTATTATTCATCAATATTATAAAGCAATGAATATTAATGATAATATCATTTCAATTTCAATTTCAGTTCATTTCTATTTATACATTATATAAATATTATTAATTAATATTAGTATTCACAAATAACAACAAAGAAAAAGTAACCTTGTCTCTGATTTGATATAATAGATTATATTCTTCCGTATAAAAAAGAAAAAGTAATCAATAATAATATTTTTAAAATTATTAATTATTATTTTTATGATGAATAATTTTATAGGAAAATTAATTAAATAAATAAAAGTAATAATATTTTATAAATATTAATAATAATTAAAATAATAAGGTAATATTCATAACAATAATTGTAATAAAATATAACATATAATAATAACAATTTATAATGGTATATTTAATGGCTTAATTTCACCCATAATATATCAACTATCCCCATTTTCTCAATTTCATACATGAACTTTGATTTTTCTCACTATCATACATCAATTTATAGATAACCTATCATTATCATACATATAACTTACTATAACAAGTTACCTTACCATGTAAGCATTTTTTTCCCATATCAACCGCATTTATAGGCCCCAATTAATGTACATGTCCTAATTAAAGCTCTTAAATTTTCTAGATTTATCTTCTTTCTTTTCCAATACTAAAATTACATTTACCAATTTCAATTTTATCACTATCTCACTTTCTCCCATTTTCTTTAAATATTTCTTTTCTTCCATGACTAATTTAAATTAAAATCAAAAAATTTCCTCAATAACTACCTCTCTCTCTCTCCACACACTCATTTCCAAAAAAATGGGGTTTTTTTTTATCATTATTGCAAGTATTGAGATTCAAAAGGCAACTAATTAATGAAGTATTAGTAGTGTAAATTTAATGTATATAATAAATTGAATTATTTGAAATTAAAATATTTATTTCATAATTCAGTTTAATTTTGAGAAATATAATTCAATTTGGAGATGAAATTTAAAATAATAATCATTGTAAAATTCGTAAAGAGACTTAGATTAAGTTAAGCTTGCGTGCAGGGGTGGACCCACATGCAACCCCCTTAATTTTTAATCAATAGTATTAGTAAATGAATGCGGACCCACACGGAGTAGTGTGGTGGCCTATATATATACATATAGAGAGAGAAGTTCAGTAGTTGAGTTGATCGAGTGTGGCGAGCCCGTATGGGTGGTGCAGATTCAAATCCTACTGAGGGCATATAGGCCCATTTAATCATAAATAAACTGCAGGGCTTTCAAATTCTTAAATAATTCTTTCCCTTTTTATTCAAATTTCAATTTTAACTAGTCATCTATTATATTTATTATTGTAAATGAGCTTTATTTTTCTTAATTATTTTAGAAAAAATAACATAAATTTAATTTGGCTAAATTTTTAATTAAATAAAATGGAAGTTCGTTTGATTTTTTATTTGTTATATGTGTAATAAATTTATTTGTTTGATAAATTAGAACTAAAAAATTTAAATTTGAAATTAAATTCTATGATTGATAAATTAGTAGGTAACTTGAATTGAAATCGGACATAGTTGAAATTTGAAATATTTATGTTTGATATATTATGTGTTATACTTAAATTTGAACTAAATTTAAACTAAATCAAATTAAGATTAAGTTAATGTATTGATATCTTTTTCGTTATTATCGACAATTCTTTCATTTTGATAATTTCTTCGATTACATAGATTATACCTATTTTCACAAATACCGCGATGATTTCCACTTGTTAATACATAGAGCCCAATAAGCATATCTTGAGTTGGTACGGAAATGGGATCTCCAATAGCGGGAGACAGGAGATTCGTATGAGAAAACATAAGTAAACGAGCCTCGGCTTGAGCCTCCAACAATAAAGGTATATAAACAGCCATTTGATCTCAACCTGTAATTAACTTCTAATGCTTGTAAATATATACCATTTATGTTATTTTATTACATATTATTGTGAAAGAAATTATTGAAAAAGTTTCTAACGAATTTCACAACTTGAAAAAGCATCAAATTTTTTTATATTTATGTTATGATGTATTATTTAATATTTTGAATCAATATAAGAATTAACATATATAACTTTATCGTTTTTTTTAAATTGTGACCGTTGATTGTGGCCCTCCCCTCATATCAGACTATGCGTCCGCCCCTATCTGCGTACATTGAACCAATTACTCTAATGCAACTCAGATGGGATGAAGATTAAGATTAGTCCAAGTCTTTAAAAAGCAAAAAGGTTGATGAGTTTTAATAGTGGTTAAAAATTTCATCACTCTTTGTGCTGGAAGCATAAAACTGCTTTATTGCCCTCGTAGAAAGTGTGTCGTAGGAAGAAGACCATGAGGTGTCCTGGCAAATAACAAGATATGAAATTGGTGAAATGTAATTTAATTATTGGAAAGAATAAAATTGGATGGAGATATTTAGAGTCATAGGTATAATAATTAATTTGCATTAAGTGGAGTCCCTAAATATAGATAATATAGGTAAAAACTGTATATATGGTAATATGGTAAGGTAACTTGCTATAGTAAGTTATATGAATCATAATGATAGATTATCTATAAGTTGATGTATGATACTGAGAAAAAATAAAGTTCATGCATGAAATTGAGAAAATGATGATAGTTAATGCATGAAATGTGAAATTAACCATATATTTAATTATTATTATTATATGTAATAATTAATAAATTTTATTAGAATATATAGTATTATTTAAAGTGTTATTAATTATTATGTTGATAACTTTTATTTTAAAAATATTATTTATATTATTAATTATAATTTATTTTCAGTTTCAGTATTTTCAGTTTCAATACCATTTAATTCAGTTTCAGTACATTCAGTTCAATTCAGTACCAATTAATTCAATTTAATTCAGTACATCTACTTATCAGTTGAAAAGAATAGGGCCTTATTACTTCATTCACTTTTTATTTAATAAATAAATTAAGTCCACAATTCGTGTCTATCATATTAAATTAGATTATTATAGTATAAAAACATATAAAGTTTATAATAATATATGTAGTACATATAAAAATTATATGATTCTGTTCACGAGCTTTCGAGTCGAACATTCGAAAGTTTGATTTTACTTGTGAATATTTCGAGCCGATCTTAAACACGAGTCAAACTCTATCAAGTCGAGCTCTGATCAAGCTTTGACCGAATAGATCTTGAGCAGTTTAGCTTTTAACGTCCCTAATCACATGTAGAGGTGTACTGTTCAGGAGGAGTTGAAAATGTTATTAGGAATTTGAAATGTTACTAGGAATTTTAGTGGGAAAGAAACAAACCAAAAATAATCAAGTAGACTAAAATGTCAATAAGGCGAGGGATGCTAAAAACCGTAGAGATGATCAAACAGACAGATACAGAGAATAATTGAAATTTTCACTACATGGGCAGAAAACATGTAAAATTTTACTCCCAATGATTAAATGTGAACGGATGTAGTGAAGCGATCTCCACACCGTTATATATATATATATATATAAATAAGATTAGAGAGATCACTTATAGTGCAGTCTAGAAAGGAGAGGATACTTATATAAATAAAGTATGAATAAAGTATTTAAATTATATCTCTTTAGCTTAAGTTTCTCAATGGCTAGCTTCTGTTTTTTCCTCTTTTCGGATGGTAAATATTTCTCAGAACATGGAGTGTGAATCAAACCCATGTTTGAATTGAAATTGAGATACTGATGCAAGTTCTTTCATAAAAATTTACACTATGTTTCCCATGGTAACTGGGTTCATGAATTATGGGCAACAAACCATACGAGCCGCAAGGTACATTGGTCAAAGTTTCATGAGTTTCAAACTTTCATTTTGATTAATGAATTGTCCATACGTAAAATCAGAATTCTTGATACGGGTCTTTTCCACATAAAAAGGGAATCTTTTGTTCCAATACCCATGGATTTGCTGTTTGCTTACTGGCTTCATATAATTCCGAAACAAAGGGGACTAAACAGGAACAAGAGGGATCCACCGAAGTTGAAAAACCTCTTGTAACTCTTCTTTTTGACTCTAAACGCTGGAATCGTCCATTTCGATATATAAAAAATCAGCAGTTTGATAATTCTTTAAGAAAAGAAATGGGACAATATTTTTTTATACATGTCTAAGTTCAGATACATCTTTTGTAAGACTATCAGAAAGTTCAGATACATCTTTCAGATTTTAAATGAATAGAATTCTTAGAGTTAGACAGAAGATAGAATCAGTAACAGAAGAATTAATAAGAATAAATTTTAACCTTAGCTTTTATCAGAATAGCTTAGAATTTTATAATAACGAAATTATAACTTATACAGGATGTTTTGATTTATACAATTGGCATAAAAGAAATATAAAAGAATGCATTAATCAAATAATTCATCTTAAAATTATTAAAGAAGGATTAGAATCTAAGATATATATATATATATATATATATATATATATATATAAAATTAAGATTTAATATACTATAATTAAAATATATTAATTTATGATTTCATGTGGGAGCTCAATCAAAAATAAATATAAAAGCACGCCTCAAAGTATGAGGGCGGATATTCCCTGAAAACTACCCACACATGTGAGAGTACCCACACATGTGGGAGTGTGAATGAGCACAAAAAATTCTTACATAGCAGGGCTCATTTATTTGTAAGAAAATATTATGTTGGAGAAAATATTCGACATGAGAAAATATTTTACAAGAAGATCCCAAAATATTAAGACCTCATTTTTTTGCAAGAAAATATAATGCTCGAGAAAATATTCTACATGAAAAAATATTTTACAGAAAGATGAAATATTTTCCTATATTTATTTATAACACTAAAAAATATTTTTTAATATTTAATTTATAATTGTGTAAAATATTTTTCGATCATAAATGTATGTAAATGATACCTTTTATGCTTAAACATATGAATTAAGACATCTATAAAAAATGTAACAAAAGCAAAAAATTAACAAATAACTATAATAAGCATTAAAACACAATAACAATAACAAAATAATAATAACTAACAAGGTGTAGCTCAATTGGTTAAGTAGGTTGAGTAAGTTAGAGGAGAACAATGTTTGAATTTCACTAAATACACTTGTTGGGAGGAATGAAGAGCCTTAACTATTATCAAACCCCGAACAAAATTATCTCAATGAAGATATTTATAATTATTATAAAAAATAACAAAATAATAATAATAATAATAATGCATATTATAAAGTCTATTTTAAAAAAAAAGCTTTATTGGGCTTATAATAATAATAAAGAAAATACATACTCCACCCTTATGTGGACTTAAACCTGTGACCTCTATAATTACAACTTCAAAGCTCAATAACTAGACTAAACCTATGCCACTTAAAGTCTTTTTTTTTTTATGAATATGCCACTCAAAGTCTAATCTTAAAACAAATGTCTTCAAATTAAATCCATAAGGTTATTTGGGGTAGATCAATCATACCTTTATTGCACATATGATCCAATATTAAAGAAATTTGTAGTTTAGTTTTACCTCCGCAATAGAAACTTCCAGCTCAATTTTACATTTTTCTTAGTATCGCCCATAGAAAGTAGTGCATGGTTGATTAAAAGGAGTAAAATGGAGCGAAGGGAAAATCCCAAAACTGCACTCGTAAAGTATTTGATGCAGAGTGGAGGACGCACCCAGCACCAACTATGGTGGTTGTAGAGGGAGGGGGTGGGATGGTGCTTAGGCCCCATCCCACATGCCAAAAAAGTAAAAAATTTCCCATAGACACAAGCTATAACCCTACCCTTCCACTTTACAGAAAAAATGGAGATAGAAGAAAAGTAAAACCAGTTCCACCTCACACGGGGTACTATATCCACCACTAGCACAAAACCCACCATATTGACATCCATAAACTAGATCAATCAAATTGAATATTATACTTAGTCTTTCATATATGTAAACTTTTCTTTCTATGTTTTTTCCTGAACGAAATTTATCAGAAGTAATTTTATTATATCGTTATCTATCTTGTATAAAAATTGATGTTTTCAACTTGGTGTCATATTTTATAACTTCCGCTTACTGACCCTTGTTGAGAGAAACTAAAAATCAGGAGAGATAGAAAAAGAAAAAGCAAACATGTGCAAATCGAATGGGAGATGTAGCAGGAACCTTGGCGGAGCCGGCCATCGCCACTCTCCTCTGGGAAATGTCGTTGTTGGAAATATGACATATTAGATAATATTGTGCATTATCTACTTTAGGCTAATTTATGGAAAAGCTATGATTTGAATAACATGTAATATGTCATTTTATTCTACGCTTCAAGAGCTTTCCAACGATATATTATATGCTTAAAACGAATTAAGGTGAATAAGAAATTGTAGTTTAAAGTTTGAGCATCTGTCAAATTTAGACGCGATAAATCAGTGATTCGGTACTGAAAAATATTTCCATGTCATAGTTTTTTCACCATATTTTTCTTTGAGATTAATGGGTTTTAATCCCTTAATCAATAGAATTTCTCATAACATCCATGGTTAATGAACATAAAAGTATGGTTATAGAGGTGAACTGCCATAAAGGTATGGTTACAAAGGTTAATGCCCTTTAAACCTCATTAAGACATGTTAATGTCATTTGTCCTATAAATACCATATTCTTGTAGCATTTTCACATATACTTTTCCATCACTCTTTTATTGTTGAAAAAATTCAGCTGGTATTTGCTTTTGTTTACTTTATGATTTATTTTCTATTTTTATACTAAAAATATCCCTCAAAGTTTTCATTCCTTTTACAAGAAGACTACTTACTTAGTATTAGGTTCTTGTGAATTGCTCTTCACACGGTTAGAGTTCGCCTACGATTGTGGTTGTATCCTAGGAGACAAATTCACTGGTAGCGAACGAATAATTGTCTTAAGAAAACTGAGTTTCAGGCATCCGCAATAAAAATCACTTCAATAAAAGGTTTGAGAGTATGTTATTTATTCTAATTGTATTTTTTCTATTTCTATTTCTATTGTAATTTGTAATTCATACTTAATAAGAAAAATATAGTATTATTCATTTCTTTTAATATCGCTATTAACAATCTTAAGACAATTATGTCTATATTTTTTTAAGTTAAGTGCAAGTTACTCTGGATTCTTGAAGATTGTATTTTTGGCCAAAACGTTGTTCATGTAAAGAAAAAACAGTAAATTGTTTTTCATAACAAAACTCTTTCTTCTTTTTCTTAGTTTTTCTTGTTTACAAATATCTGACTTACTCTGTAGTATTTCAGATTGTGTATTGAGAAAATTATGGATATTATTTTACCGATTGGAGGTAATGGTTTTGAAATGGTTCCAGGCCAGAATAGCCAAAATGGACAAATTAGTCCTATTGGTGCTGGACCTAATGGAAATGAACTTTCGAGTTTAACGATTTTTATGCCTAATGATCACCAGGTTGCCTTGAGATTATATCTTATTTCAACTCTTAAATGATCAGAGAAATTTTCTGGATCAAATTTTAAAGTTTGGAAATATAAAATATTTTTTTATTTGATAAGCACGAGACACCATAATATATTGAAATAATACCCTCATATTAGAGTGGTTAATGGTTCTTTTCAATTATTTATGGATGGCTAGAATCATATAGATTTTCTTTGCAAAAATCTTATCTTAAATGACTTAGTCATTGACCTATATGAGGTGTGTACTATTAAACGTATTGTAAAAGAATTGTGGGATTCCTTAAATAGAAAATTTTCTATTGCTAATCAAGTTTTGGTGAAAGCTAACGTGGTGGAGGTCATTAGAGACTCCAAAAAGGTCAAACAACATGTTCAACGTAAATTTAAAATTGGACAAAATAGAAGCATATCCAAGAGACAAATGTTAAATGGAAGATACTTAAATTGCAAAAAGATGAGACAAAAGTCATTTGTTTGTAAATTGACAAGAATGGTCAATAACATTGAGGTAAACGTTATGAAAGAAATTACAAAAGATGTATATGACATCAACATATGTGGAATTTCTGAGGTCAATATGACTGGCTCAAACCCAACGGAGTGGTGGTTTGACACTAGTGCTACCCGTCAAGTGTGTTGTGACAAAGAGCCTTTTGCTGGATTGACTCTTATTGATAATGGGGAGAAACTCTTCATGGGAAATTGTGCTACTTCTAATGTCAAAGAACATGGAACGGTGATTCTAAAAATGGCTTCCGACAAAGAAGTAAAATTGCAAAATGTCTTGTAGGTACCTGAGATGAGGAAGGATTTGATTTATAGGAGCTTTTTGAGTGCACACGGCTTCAAAGATGGTGTTTGAATCCTAGAAATTTATTTTATCTACGGAGACATGTATGTGGGAAAGGGGTATGGATGTAATGGAATGTTTAAATTTTGTTGTATCTCTTGTAAGCAAAATTCTATTAATGATGTTGAACCAAGCACAAGGATGAGCTGACTCAATGGATGACTCAGTAGTCCTTAAGTTTTAATCATACCAATTAAGTTAAGCTTGAATTAATTAAATCAATAGTAATATTAAAATAAATAGTCTATGGTTATATGCGAGTTACTAAATTTGATGGTAGATTTTCAAGTCTCCGCTGACCTAGCTATTTAATTTTCACTCTGAGTTGTTTTAAGCTGAGCTGTGTAGTTAGTCGCTGACTAAGCACTGTTCACTCAGCGATCGATATTTAGATTGAGTTTTCAGTTGTGTTATTTAATTATTTATTTCGCTGAGTTACTTTATTTTTTAGAAACGCTAACCATTCCATTTAAGGAAAGATGGAATCTTGCTTTTTGTTATATTACTTTTGCAGACATTAATGATAGATGTCATATAAAAGACAAAAGGAATTAATGACGCGACAAGGATAAAAGCTCAGCGTAGATAAAAACAAAAATTTTTCGGAGAAAAGCTACACGAAGACAAAGTCAAATTGGTTTGTTGCAGCTTGTATCTCCTGCAAATGCGCGACTCTGCAAGAATGTTAGATTGTAGAAGGAATGGGAAGATGACACGTAGCAAGTCAGTGCAAGTTCTCTCTAATTAAAGATTGGCATCAAACGACAAAGATTCAATTTGAAGGTGTGATTTAATCTGTCTCTAGCGGATTGGTTTTTATTTGACAACGATGTGATTCTATCTCCTAATAGATTGATTTGAAGAAGCAACGGGTGAATAGTTGAGCTATCAAATTGCAGAAGATGTCAAGGCAAGTTCAATGATTACATTCTTAATTTCAACTATAAAAGGAGCAAGAATGCAAGCATTAGAACTTGGTGAGTACACCTGAATTTCTAAGAAGCAAAACTCTATGAATTTTCAAGCTTTATAGATGTTCATTCAAGGAAGCATCTACTCAGCGAGAATCTGCTTTGCAACAAGAGAAATTAAAATAGATCATTTGAACTGTGATAATAGATCATTTGTAACTAGATCAACGTTTCTATAAGTTGATTCTAGCTCTTATTTAGACTCTATTGAGTTGCTGGTAGAAGTTAGTATTCTACTCTTACAGTGAGGAGGGTACTCAGTTGTAATTGGGACACTCTGTGAGAGGCTTCTCTGCCTAGGGTAAAGGAGTTGAGATTAGTGGATTAAAGCCAAGACACTCTCTTGGGACTGGATGTAAGCATAGGTTGCCAAACCAGTATAAAATCTCTATGTTCTTTACTTTATTGTTGAAGCTTTACTCAGTTTCTGTGTTGCTCACTGACCTGCTCAGCACAGTTTGTTTAATCGCGAAAAAGTTACATGTTTCATTCTAGAGAGTCATTCATCCCCCCTCTGACTCACTGAGTGTACGCATAGGGACCAATAAATGAGAATAACATTGTTGCTTATATTATTGAGTCTTCTAATTTACAGTATAGTAAACTTGGACACGATAATTTTGATACGTTATGACGCTTAATTAACTTGAATGATATACTCACATTTCATATCGAAAATCATATAAATGTGAAACGTGTGTTGAGATAAAATTAACAAGATCTTCATTTCAATCCGTTAAAAGAAATTCAGAATCACTTGGTCTAATACATACCGATATTTATGACTTAAAATACGTTTAATCAAGAGGAGAAAATAAATATTATATTACCTTTATTGATGGTAGCACAAAATATTATTATGTATATTTGCTTAAAAGCAAAGATGAAGCTTTAGAGAAATTTGTACTCCACAAGCAAGAAGTAGAAAACCAACTTAATAAGAAAATTTAGAAGGTTAGAAGTGATTCTGGTGGTGAACACGTTGCACCATTTGGCGAGTTTTGCTCCCAAACTGGAATTATTCACCAAGTAATACCACCTTACTCTCCACAATCAAATGGTGTAGCTGAATGCAAAAATCATAGTCGAAAAGAGATGATGAATGCAATGTTAACCAGTTTTGGTTTACCAGAAAACATGTGGGGTGATGCTGTTTTGTCAGCAAATTGCCTTTTGAATAAGATACCACGTAAGAAACAAGACAAAACCCCTTATGAATTATGGAAGGGTAGAAAACCTTCGTATAATTACTTGAAAGTGTGAGGGTGTCTTGCAAAGGTAATTCCTCTATTACCTAATCGTATAAAAATAGGTCCAAAAATGGTGGATTGTATTTTCATTGGTTACGCCAGTAATAACAACGCATATCAATTTCTAGTGCATGAATCTAAAGACCCGGATGTACACAAGAACACTTTGATAGAGTCTAAGGACGGTTCATTTTTTGAAGATGTGTTTCCATTTAAGGGAAAAGGCAAAGGGTCAGGAACTAAAAGGTCTCGTGAACTTATTGTAAGTGACAGTCAAGTTAATCAACAAGACGCTGATAACTATTACAATCTTCAATCAAAGATTAAAGAAGATGATCAAAATTCTCAAGAAGAGAATAATACAGATTATGAGGTAGAACCTAGAAGAAGTAAACGGGTAAGGGTTGAAAAATCCTTTGGTCCAAATTTCTTAACGTATATGATTGAAGCAGAATCTTAAACATATAAAGAAGCTATAAGCTCTATAAGAAGTCCTTTATGAAAAGAGGCCATATGAAGTGAAATTGATTCCATTTTGCAATATCATACGTGGGAACTAGTGGACCTTCCTCCCGGAACTAAGCCACTAAGTTCTAAATGGATTTTTAAACGTAAGCTAAAAGCTAATGGAACGATTGATCAGTACAAGGCTCGTTTAGTCATAAAAGGTTATAGATAAAAAGAAGGTCTTGATTACTTTGATACGTATTCTCTAGTGTCGAGAATAACTTCCATTAGGATGATACTTGCAATTGTAGCTTTGTGAAATCTTGAAGTACATCAAATGGATATGAAAACAACTTTTCTAAATGGAGTTCTTGAAGAAGAAATCTACATGGAACAACCTGAGGGTTGTGTAAACTCTAGTCAAGATAGAAAAGTATGTAAGTTAGTAAAGTCTTTATATGGATTAAAGCAAGCACCAAAATAATGGCATAAGAAATTTGATGATGCCATGATGGCAAGTAGCTATCATATAAATGAGTATGACAAATGTATATATGTCAAAACTACAAATGAAGGATATATCATTTTATGTTTGTATGTTGATGGCATACTCATTGTTGGAAGCAATGAGAGAATGGTAAAACGTACCAAGGATATGTTAAATTCTAAATTTGACATGAAAGATATGGGACTAGCTGATGTAATTTTAGGCATCAAAGTTCAACATTCACCTAATGGTCTCATATTGACGCAGTCACACTATATGGACAAGATACCTGCCAAGTTCAACAAAGGTGATATTGGTATAGCTAAAACACCATTAGACATTAATCTACATTTGTCCAAGAACAATGGTGAATGCATAGATGAAGTGGAATATGCAAGGGTTATAGGCAGTCTATTGTACCTTACAAGTTGTACGAGGCCTGATAATGCTTATACTTTAAGTAGATTAAGCAAATTTATGAGTAACCCAGGTAAAAGCCATTGAGATAAGATCATGAGAATACTAAGGAATTTGTGATATACTCATAATTATAGACTGCACTATACAAGAGAACCAGCTGTACTAGAAGTATATTCTGATGCTAGTTGGATAGCTGACATCAAGAATTCTAAAGGTACAAGTGGGTACGTGTTCACTTTATGAGGAGGAGCAGTGTCTTGGAAATCCTCAAGGTAAACGATTATAACTCGTTCCACAATGAAAGTTGAGTTTGTAGCCTTGGATAAAACGGGAGAAGAATGTGAATGGCTACGTTACTTCTTAGAGGACATTCCAAAATGGCCTAAGCTTGTACCCGCAAGTACATTGCGATAATCAAGCAGCGATTAAAAGAGCACAAAATGTTATGTATAATGGTAAGTCGAGACACATGCGTCATCGGCATAATACTGTTAGCCAACTGATCTCAACGTTAGTTGTCTCTATTGATTTTGTAGGATCAAAGGATAACATTGCAGATCCGCTAACTAAAGGGTTAAATCAAGATCAAGTTGAAAAGACATCTAAAGGAATAAGACTAAAGCCTATGAATATTTAAGGCGCTATGTGAAGGAAAATTTATTAGATATGATGTATACCCTAGAGGCAATTAGGGTGATATATCTTAGTTTTATTTGTACGAACAAAGTTATATTAATAAAGGTATTCTTTTATTATATCATTGACTGTGAAAATATATTATGACTAGTTTAGAATATATTCATTGATGTGTTTGCAAAAGTTCATGATATAATTATAGCACGTATTGCAAGGGATAAGTGAGACTCTATTGGTGAGAACTGGTTCGTGTGCAATTATGTTTTGTGTAAATATCCCTAGTCATAGTATCATCAAGACTGGACATTGATGAATGCAGATAGACTAGAATATGTCGTCATACCTCTTGAATTTGATTCAGAGTAGCATATCTCCAGTGCTAGAAGGTAGGACCTTAGGTTAACACATGAATGTATTCAGGGAGATACATTGGAGACCACTATAAGACAACACTCGGTAATTTATATTATATGTTGGTGTTTTAATCATCTCATTGCAATAGCAATACAAATATCCTTAGACCTGAGATACTAGTTACCTTGTTTAGATGTTGCTATACTTTGGATTATACCTATACATTCTATAGACTGAATGCCACGGATGATTACAGGTATAGTTGATGTCTGTCCCCTGGTAAGCTGAGTAGTCAAGATGGAATCTATCACTCCACTATAGCAATATAAGAGAGATGTACCTTGGCCACTTGTTAGAAGTGACACTCTCGTAAACCTTTGATCAGAGTATGAGTTGATAGGATGAGATCCTGATCAATATATTAAATGGTTGAGTGGTGTACTTTGGCATCAAGACTAAACTACTGGGGTAGCTATTATAGCTACTAGTGGACTAACACTTAAACTGAGTCCTAGAAACCAGATGGTACTTAACAGTTGATAGAAGGAGTGAATTGTATTAATACTATTGCAGAACCGGGATTAAGTCATAATGCACGCGACATTCCAAATATTGAGAGGTCATATGCCTTTGATAAAGTGCCACTATAACTAATTAAAGTAATTGGAGTCCATAACGGTATGGAGCTCCGAGCTGGTCAATTCCTAAAAGGGATTGAGCCAGGTTAAACTTTTGACGACTTGATATTATGGGATTCTATAAGGTCACACACTTTGAGTTATGACCAAGCTACGCAAAGAACCGTTAGACTAGGTCTTATCTAGAAGAGCAAGGAAATAAGGTTAGACCATAACCAATATTCATTGGTTGGACCAATGAACCTGATAAATAAAAAGGAGGATAAAATAAATAAAGGCAAGACTGGACTGGAACTTAGCGGGATTTATTAATATTGGATATTGAATAAATCTGCGCAAGTGGGTTTGTAAATATACTGTGGGATAATACATAAAAGATCTGCTCATGGGCCACAAGGCAGCACCACTTGGAACGGTGCTGCGGCTGGCCCATAGGGCGCGCAGCCTATGTTTGCCTGCACAGCGTGGAGCGCAGCCCACAAGGGGCTGCGCACCATGCGGGCCTGCGCAGGCCCATGTACAAAGCTGCGCATAAGCGCAACCTTGTGGGCCTGTGCTCCTGCACAAGCCCACAAGGGGAATGCTGGCCGAATGGCCAGAAGTCTCCCAGTCGAACTGGGAACATCCTCTCTAAGCAAGCTCCCAGTAGTGGAGTTGTTTTCTAACTCTTCCAGGGTTTAATTAAATACAAGTTTGCCCTTTTTATTTTATTTCTGATTGGTTGAGGTTAGGGACTTTATTATCCTTTGAATAATTCCTAACCACTATAAATAGAGGCCTCCTCCTTCATTATTTTTCGTCCTGAATTTTATAATCCCTCTCTTGCTCTTCTATTCTCTTAGTTGTTCTGATTTCTAAAAGTAATCCGTTGAAAGAATTATTTACTTAGAATAGAAAACTAAGGGAATTTCTTCTAGAATAAATTAGTAGGGAAGATCTAGCTATCTTCCGCTTATTTATCAGTTCTTTCTTTCTAGAAGGTTTTGGTCGGTGGTGCTTATGTGGACTATTTATAGAGGGCTTTTGCTTTGGAGTCTGTGCTCGTAGCTGAGGGGTCTTTCTACCGACTACGGGATTCACGCTTCAATTGGTAAGTGGTTAAATTAATATTAGGTCCTTTTTATAAGTGTTTATGACCTAGAATAATTTAAGACTAGCACTATTATCAATCATGCTATGCTTAGGAGATGCAGGGAACTAGATTAAATTTTTAAATTTCCGCTGCATATGTTTTACTTGGTAAAACCCTTAATCTAAACCAACAGTGGTATCAGATGCTGCCTAATGTGATTGTATGATTGACTAGAAATATGCTAGTTTGATTTTCTATTAAATATTTTTGAGTATGTTATGCCATGCCTAGGAATTCAATTCTTGCAGTAGAAAATGTTGTGATAACTAGATTAAGTATTGCTCAAACTTAGTCAGTGCAATTATCTAAGAATTAACAGTGTTTTACGTAAAATTGTAAATGCTTTGATTTTTGAATTATATAGAATAATTCTTAAAATAGAAAAGAATGATATCTTTAATATAACTAGTCTATGGCTAACTAAGTTAGAAAGGTCCGTGTTTATTCTGGCAAGGATTGGACTTGGCTGCTCATTCACTTCAAGCGGGCCTCTCCTACCTGGGAATTCTCATCGATTCTAGATTCTAATTACCAAAGGGGATTTTTGAATTAGTTGATTTCTAGTATAATGAATTGGATTCATTATATGGTTTTACAGATGAAAGTTTAAATTGTTAAATTAAAACTTATAGATATAGGTGCAAGAACTTGAACAATGAATCCCCTTGTTTGTTTTGCATGCTATGTAGAGTATTGACATGATGGAATAATTATGAATTATCAGTTGAGCATGACCCCTAGGTTGGACCTACTAATTCCTTTTAGCCCAAAATTAGTTATAGTTTCATAATCATGTCCATGTATAAGTCCTAGATTAGGTGAGACCGGTTGCACCAATAAATCCCTAGTAAAATATTAAGACAAAATAGCCTTCCTAAAAATCGAAGTGTGATTCTAGGCCTTTTCATTGAATGAATTGCTCACGCAAAGCGTGCCTTCTTCTTTAACATCGTATGTTCACATGATTTAAGTCTTAACCGGACTAGGTTAGTTATCAGTAAAATCGGAGCTAATGCTAGGCCGGAGGCATCATTTGAGGAGTCTTATAATTGGTTATGCACATCAATTGGTTGGAACTCAAATGGATTAGGAATTGCATTAGATGCAAATGGACTGGATCCTCCTATATCTATTTAAGTTAGCTTGACTTGTGATAACGGGGGTTAGCTTAAATAAGTTATAGATGCTACCTACTAAGGAGAATGGTTAGACCATGTTTCTCGAATGACAATAGAAGGGCTATTATGTTTTCGAATTGAACCTTAATAAAATAGTAGGAATATGTATTTAATTAAAAGACATTAAATTAAATGCATGTACAAGAACTAAGTCTAAAGCAGTAATTTTTTCCTTATATCTAGGTTGACTATGACTACAAACATAAACTTTCGCGCTATTCTTGAGAACAAATTGGATGGTACCAATTTTACTGATTAGTTTAGAACGATGAGGATAATCCTCAGAGGCGAAGGCCTGGCTTATGTTTTGGATGAGCCCCTTCCTGATGAACCTAATGCTAGCGATTATGAGGAACATAGGGCGTGGAAGAAGCATAGGAAAGATCGTGAATCTACAACATGTTTAATGTTGGGAACCATGAATCATGAGCTTCGAAAACATAATAAGAATATGGATCTCGATACCATGATTCTCCATCTTCAGGAACTCTATTCTGAGCAAGCAAGGACTGAGAGGTTTGAGGCCTTGAGACTTTTATTTGGTACTAAGATGCAGGCTGGTGCTTAAGCATCTCAGCATGTTTTAAAACTTTTTGGCTATGTCTACAAACTTGGTCGATTGGGTTTTGTCATGGATCATGAGTTGACCATTGATCTTATTTTGACTTCATTCACTGATATTTATTCACAGTATGTGACTAATTATTACATGAACAAGATTGATACGATAATACCAGAATTGATCAACATGCTGAAAACAGTAGAACCTAATATCAAGTAGGATCAAAAAAATCTACTGTTGGTTGAGAAAACCAAACCTTCGAAGGGTAAGACCCAGAAAAAAAGGCACTAAAGGCTAAGAAAAAGATCAGTAAGAAGAAGAAAATTAAGAAAGGAGCTATATGTTTCCAGTGTGGAAATCTAGGACACTGGAAAACGGATTGCAAGGCACCTGTCTCTGAGCATGTGAAGAAGAGCCATGAGAAGGGAACTACTTCAGGTATGTTCATGATTGAAAATTTTACTACAGTTCCTTGTGAGTCTACATGGGTATTGGATACTGGATGTGGTACTCATATTTGTACTTCTGTGCAATGGTTGTGAAATAGTAGAAAGCTGGCTAAAGGAGAGTTAGATCTACGAGTTGAGCACGGGTTATTGCATCAGTTGTAGGAACATATAGTCTCAAATTGCCAAGTAGCCTAGTTTTAGAATTAAATAAATGCTATTATATTCCGGTTGTTACTAAGAATATTATTTCTGTTGCGTGTTTAGCAACAGAAGGATTTGAAGTTTTATTTAGTAATAAAGATTGTCAAATTCATAAAAATAGTGTTCTTTATGGCAATGGAGTTTTGATTGATGGCATATATGTTTTAAATACTAAAGCTGGAAATTTTAATATGAATGATGCTAAGAGATTGAAATTAAATAAAGACAAATCATCCTGCTTATGACATTGCCGTTTGGGCTATATAAACGAAGCCCGCTTAACTAAGTTACATAAAGGAGGTGACTTAGGCCCAATAGACTAGGAGTCTTATGGGGCATGCAAACCTTGTTTATTAGGCAAAATGATGAAGAAACCTTTTAAAGGTAAAGGGCAACGTGCCATAAGTACATTGGAAATAATACACACAAATGTATGTGGTCCAATAAATGTGCAAGCACATGGAGGATTAATCTACTTCATATCTTTTATCGATAATTACTCACGATATGGGTATTTGTACCTTATGAGGCACAAATCAGATAGTTTTGAAAAGTTCAAAGACTATAAGAATGAATTTGAGAAACAACTTGGAAAGAATATTAAGGCACTATGGTCAGACCGAGGTGGAGAATATTTCAGCCAAGAGTTTCAAGATTATCTATGGGTAATGGAATATTACCCCAATGGACCCCTCCTTATACTCCTGAACACAATGATGTGTCTGAGAGGAGGAATATAACTTTATTAGACATGGTTCAGTCCATGATAAGCCAAGCAAGTCTCAGTAAATCCTTTTGGGGATACGCACTTGAGAGCGCAGTTTATATACTAAACTGTGTGCCCTCAAAATCAGTTGATACAACACCATACAAAAGGTGGTGTAGTAAGAAACCCTCTCTTTCTCACTTGAGAGTTTCGGGATGTCCTGCCTATGTTAAAAGGACAATGTTAGACAAGCTGGGAGCTAGGGCTGACAAATGCTTGTTTCTAGGACCACTCAGTTCCTAGAGAAGGAACACATGCTTGCAAAAGGTAATAGGAGCAAACTTGAATTTGAATTTCAAGTAGGCAAACAAGATGATCAACTAATAATTCCTATGCCTGATACAAAACAGTGTATGATCGAGGAATAACCTATTACACAACAACCATTGCGTAGATATGGTAGGTTCCGAAGCTCCTGAAAGATGTGGATTTCTTATCACGGATGATAAATAAATCTTTCTAATGTAGGATGATGAATCTAAGACCTATAAGGAAGCAATGAAGTGCTCAGACTCTGATAAATAGTTAAAAGCAATGAAATCAGAAATGGATTCCATGTATGAAAACCAAGTATGGGAATTGGTCGATGCACTTGATGTGGTTACACCCATAGGTTGTAAATGGTTTTCAAGAAGAAAACTGACATGGATGGTAATATGATTGCCTATAAGGCAAGGTTGGTGGCAAAGTGCTATAGTCAAAGAGAAGGAATTGACTATGACAAAACCTTTTCACCAGTAGCCATGTTTAAATCCATAAGGATACTCTTGGCCATTGTTGCTCATTATAATTATGAGATCTAGCAGATGGATGTGAAAATCGCTTTCTTAAATGGAAACTTGGATTGGGATGTATATATGATACAACTTGAGGGTTTTACATCTCAGAATTGCTCGACGGTATGCAAGCTGTAAAGATCTATTTATGGACTTAAGCAAGCATCCAGGAGTCGGAATATAAGGTTTGATGATACGATCAAAGAGTTAGATTTTATATCAAATGCTTATGAGCCTTATGTATACAAGAAAGTTATCGGGAGTGCATTCATTTTTCTTGTGCTATATGTTGATGACATACTGCTAATAGGAAATGCCATTTCTCTTCTTCAAATGGTTAAGTCGTGGTTGTCAAAAAAGTTCTCCATGAAAGACCTTGGACAATGAGCATTTATACTAGGTATAAAAATCTATAGAGATAGATCCAAGAGGCTGCTAGGTCTTTCATAAGATACATGCATAGACAAGGTATTGACTAGGTTCAACCTTAAGCAATAAAGAAGGGGTTATCTTCCAATGTCTCATGGAATTAACCTTTCTAAATCTAAGTGTCCAGGGACGCAAGAGGAGAGATTGCGCATGAATGAAATACTCTATGCATCTGTAATAGGATCTATCATGTATGCTATGGTATGTACACGGCCTGATGTCTCACATGCTTTGAGCATCACACGCAGATTTCAATCTGATCCAGGTGAGAATCACTGGAAGGTCGTTAAGAATATCCTTAAGTACTTGAGAAGGACTAAGAAAATGTTCTTAGTATATGAAGGAGGTGATCTTATAGTAAAGGGATTCACTGATGTGAGTTTTCAACCTGACAAAGATGGCTACAAGTTATAGGTTACCTGTTTATGTTAAATGGAGGGACTGTTGTTTGGAAGAGTTCTAAATAGGGTACAACTGCCGATTCAACCACTGAATCTGAGTACATTGCTGCTTCCGAAGCAGTAAAACAAGCTGTCTGGATAAAGAGATTTATTGGTGATCTCAGCGTGGTGTCTAATAGTGAGGATCCAATAGTAATATATTGCAATAACACTAGGGCTATTGCTCAGGAAAAAGAACCACGGTATCGTTAGAGAACGGACATGTACACAGAAAATATCATATAGTTCAAGATATGATAAAAGATAAGGATATACAAATTTAAATATGTACCCACAGATCAGAACCTAGCGGATGGTCTGACCAAGCCTTTGACACAAATTAAGCATGGCCAGCATGTTAATAGTTATAGCTTACGACAAGTAGCTAATTGGTCTAGTGCAAGTGGGAGATTGTTTGATATGATGTATGCCCTAGAGGCAACTAGGCGATATATCTTAGTTAGTTTTATTTGTACGAACAAAGTTATATTAATTAAGGCATTCTTTTGTTACATCAATGACTGTGAAAGAATATTATGACTGGTTTAGAATATATTCATTGATGTGTTTGCAAAGTCCATGACATAATCATAGCACGTATTTCAAGGGCATAGTGAGACTATGTTGGTGAGAACTAGTTCGTGTGCAATTATAATTTGTCTAAATATCCCTAGTCATAGTATCATCAAGACTGGACATTGATGAATGTGGATAGACTAACATGTGTCGTCATACCTCTTGAATTTGATTTAGAGTAGCATATCTCCAATTCTAGAGGGTGGTGCCTTGGGTTAACACATGAATATATTATGGGAGATACATTGGAGATCGCTATGAGACAACACTCGGTAATCTATATTATGTGTTGGCGTTTTAATTGTCTCATTGCAATAGCAATACAAATATCCTTAGACCTGAGATACTAGTTACCTTGTTCAGATGTTGCTATACTTTGGATTATACTGATACATTCTATAGACTGAATGACATGGATGACTACGGGGATAGTTGATGTTTGACTGTTGGTAAGCTGAGTAGTCAAGATGGAATCTATCACTCCACTATAGCAATATAAGGGAGATGTACCTTAGCCACTTGTTAAAAGTGACACACTCGTAAACCTCTGATCAGAGTGTGAGTTTATAATATCCCATTTCATGCATTATATTTGCATTTGTTCACATCTGTTATATGTCATTATATTTAAATTTTACATGATATATTTATTAAAATTGGTTAGTGAAAATAATAGTTATTTTAACCATACAAAATACGATAGTTAATATCTAGGTATCGAATTATATAGCTATAGAATTTTAAGGAATAAGTGGAGTATAGTTATGTTATAGATATAAAATGATTATTAGAACATATAAAGTTGAATAAAATTGTGATATATCATAAGGATTTAAGCATAAGAATTAGTATTAGAATTAGTATTAGTATGGTATAGATATATATACATGTATTTAGTATAGTTAGTATTTGTAATAAATAAAGAACTTGAGGGCAAATTGGTCTTTTGACCCCTTAGATCTTTTTATGAACTGATAAGAATTAGATCAGTTCTTCATCTCCTAAAACACAAAGCAAAGAACAAAGAGAAAGGAAGAAGAGAAGAAGAGATCTAGAAGGAAGGAATCAGGTATTTTAGTAACTTTGTAGTACGATTTTCGTTATGTTAAACTTAGAATTAGCAGTTTTAGTAAGAAGATGAATTGTTCTTCTTTATGTCAAGGTTCATCCTGCAAAATTTGAGAATTTTTAGACAAGTAGATCAATAGTTATGATTTTTATAAGATGAAGTGTGCAGAATTGGATGATCAAAGAGATAGGGTGAGTTTCAAAATTAATCTGGGATTGTTATACTGCTTAGAAAATTCTGATTTTTGGATATGTTATTCCCTTATGTGTATAGTTTAAGTAGGAAAAAGAATCAGGTCGATTCATATTGTGTAGAGAGAGTTATACCCGTTTTATTACGTTGCTGTCCAGGTAAAACGGGACTGAAATAGGTTTTGATGGAAAATTCCCTATAAATCGTATAAGACTCTAAAATTTTTGAGGTTTTAGTATGTTATGGCCTTGTGTATTAGGGATAGAATAAAAAAAGAATCAGATCATTTGGAGAGGTGAATTGAAAGTTATGAATTTTTAAGTAGAGCAAGGTCATAAGAACAAGTATACAAGTAACAATGGTTTAAGCCATGAAAACTTTATAAATAGAAAACAACACAAGGTGAAATGTATTGATGTGAATTTATGCTTATAGGAGCACGAGGTCGTGAAAGTGTTCAAGAGGAGGAAACAAGTCGATTTCGTGGAAATTAGCATTCCATCTGTGAGTATAAACATGATATGAATAGGTGAAATGTTTTGATATGTGATATTTGAATGTTTGGTGAATTGTTGTGAATTGAATGATTATATGTTATTTGGGGAATTTGAATTATATGAGCATATGTTTATTTGGTGAAACTTGAGATAATTGAATTAATCATGATATACGCAATTATACAGGGACAAATGAAATAAAGAGAAACGTTGTGACATAGCCGATCAAACATTGCAATACATGTTCTGTTATCTGGACCTATATGGTCAACCAATTGCAATATTTGACAAATGGACCGAAAGGTCAACCAATTGTTATCTGGACCAAAAGGTCAACCAATTGTTATATAGCTGGCCAGCAAATCAATTGTTATCTGTTACAAATGTTACATGTATCCCGGGGCAATAGTTTGGCCGGAAATGTCACAACAATTAAATAAATGAATCATCCAATAGTATATAAGAATGACTGTATGTTTAATTGGAAGGTGTAACTGTATGTGATTGTTAAATTCATTGATTGTTTATATTCACTGAGTGGCGACTCATATAAATCGCTATATTTTTCAGTTGTTGAAGTTGTAGATAAAGTATTGTACTAGAAGGTTCTTACCTGTAGCTATCATGGAAGAAAGGTCTGTCGGCTGTGTCCATCTCGCTCTCTCTCCTCACATGACAAGCATATAGAATAGAAAGTGGTTGGGTTTTGATTTTTCAAATCAAACATAATTATGGTTTGTAATAAATGAACGATATTAGAGTTGATGTGTTAATATATGAATATTTTTGAAAAAAAAAAAAAATTTCTATAGTATTTTTCTATAGTTATTATATGATAGGGGTGTTTCAGTTGGTATCAGAGCGGGGATATGGTCATAGGGACATACAAATGCATACATAATATAAGATTAGTATATGTTATCTTATAACATGTTATCATATTCATATAGGGCTGATGAGAACCAAAATGTTAACCCGAGGAGAGAGGGACCAGCCGTAAATCAACCTGTAGAAATCCAACCTATTATATCCGCATCACCTATGCATTCTCATGCATCAAATTTACAGCATCATCAGGAAATACCTGTGGTGCAAGCACCTGTTACATTTGTCCAAAGAGAAAGAAGGTTCGATAAATTGAAGAAACAAGATGCAGAAGAATTCAAGGGAACTACAGATCCTACAATAGCGGAAAGATGGTTAAAAAGGTTGGAAAGAGTTTTCAATATGATGCATTGTACTCCTGATGAGAAGTTCGATTATGCGGTATTTTTACTTCAAGATGATGCTTATGACTGGTGGGAGACTATCCCGGGGAGCACTGTTCAGCCTCCTATCTTGACTTGGGATGATTTTGTGCGGGAATTCAAAAGTAATTATATGCCTGATGTGTACATTGATGATAAAAGAAAACAATTTTTGAACTTAAGACAAGGGAGGATGACAGTGGCCGAGTATGAAGTTAAGTTCAATCAGCTATCCAGTTATATACCAACATTAGTGGCGACTGAAAAGGATAGATGCAGGAAATTTGAGGATGGGCTTAGATATGAAATTCGAACAAAGATATCATCATTTGAACTTGAAAGTTACCTAAAGTTGAAAAATGCTGCAGTTAGGGCTGAAAGACTAGAAAAAGAGAAAGCAGATTATAAAGCTAGAAGAGGTTACGGTGATTTTAGTGGTGACCAAAGTAAAAAGTCTGCTAAGCATCAAACAAATTCTTCTCCATCACAGTTTATAGCTAGAGGAGGATATTCTGGGAATAGAGGAGGAAGAACAAATGTGCAAACTCATTCGAGACAAAGTCAGGGACAAAGCTCGGGACAAAAACCTCAGTGTATACTATGTGGTAAATTGCATGAAGGCGAATGCAGGAAACTGACTGGAGCATGTTACTTATGTGGCTCTTTTGAACATTTAATACGTGATTGTCCAAAACGAATAGAAGCAACTGAAAGAGCTCAATCAGAGGCTACAGTTCAGAATACCAGAGGCAGGGGAGCTGGTGTAGTAACAGGAAGAGGTAGGGGTAGAGGAATAATAACAAGCAATATTGGTAGATCTGAGGCTCAGAGTTCTAGGCCTCCAACACAGGCTCGTGTTTTTGCCATGACTCGACAAGAAGCTATTGACGCACCAGAAGTTGTTACCGGTAAGATTTCTATTTGCAACATGGATGTTTGTGCATTAATTGATCCTGGATCAACCCATTCATTTATATCATCAAACTTGGCATCACAATTGCATATGGCTTATGAACCTTTGAGATTTGATCTTTATGTGGGAACTCCTTTGGGTGAATTGGTGATTGCAAATCAAGTGTACAGAAATTGTTTGATTCAAATTGACAAGGTTATATTAAGTGCGGACTTGATTAGATTGACTATTAGAGAGTTTGATGTGATTTTGGGTATGGATTGGTTGGAAAAACATCATGCAGTAGTAAATTGTTTCACCAAGGAAGTTATTTTAGAGACATCAGATAAGCTAAAAGTCATTTTTCAGGGTGAACGTCAGATAGTACCGACTTGTTTAATTTCTGCAATTAATACTTTTCGGTTAATCAAGGGTGGATGTGAGGCATATTTAGCACATGTTATTGACACCAAAGTATCAGATGTATCACTTGATGATATTCCTATTGTTAAAGAATTTCCCGATGTATTTCCTGTGGACCTACCAGGATTGCCACCTGATAGAGAAGAAGAATTTACCATTGATTTAATTCCAGGAACTGCACCGATTTCTATTTCTCCATATAGAATGGCTCCAGTGGAATTAAAAGAGTTGAAAAAGCAATTACAAGAGTTACTTGATAAGGGATTTATTAGACCTAGTGTGTCTCCTTGGGGTGCTCCGGTACTATTTGTTAAGAAAAAGGATGGCACTATGCGACTTTGCATTGATTACAGACAGTTGAATCGAGTAACTGTGAAGAATAAATATCCTTTACCTCGTATTGATGATTTATTCGATCAATTGCAAGGAGCATGTGTATTTTCTAAAATTGATTTGAGGTCAGGGTATTATCAACTCGGAATTTCAACGCAAGATGTTCCAAAAACAGCTTTCAGAACTCGATATGGACATTATGAATTTCTGGTGATGCCATTTGGTTTGACAAATGCACCTGCAGCTTTCATGGCTTTGATGAACAAGGTATTTCAACAGTATCTTGACAAGTTTGTCATTATTTTCATTGATGACATACTTGTGTACTCGAAAAGTAATGAAGAACACGAGCAACATTTGAGAATTGTGCTTCAAATTTTGAGAGAAAAACAGCTATATGCAAAGTTTAGCAAATGTGAATTCTGGTTGAATCATGTTTTATTTTTGGGACATGTGGTTTCTGGTCAAGGCATTCAGGTTGATCCTAAAAAGATCGAAGCTGTGGTTCAATGGGAAGCTCCGAAAAATGTAGCAGAAGTAAGAAGTTTTCTGGGATTAGCAGGGTATTATCGACGATTTGTTGATGGGTTTTCTCTTATTGCTGCTCCAATGACAAAATTACTACGAAAGAATGTACAGTTCCAGTGGACAGATGATTGCCAGAAAAGTTTTGATGAATTAAAGAAACGATTGACTACAGCTCCGATTTTGACAATTCCGACTGGCACTGGTGGATTTGTTGTTTACAGTGATGCTTCTCACCAAGGTTTGGGTTGTGTTTTAATGCAACATAGGAAGGTAATTGCGTATGCATCTAGACAATTAAAGCCATATGAATTATCTTATCCAGTGCATGATTTAGAACTGGCTGCTATTGTGTTTGCTTTGAAAATTTGGAGGCATTATTTGTACGGAGAAACTTTTCAGATTTTCACTGATCATAAGAGTTTGAAATATTTGTTGAGTCAGAAAGAATTGAATATGAGGCAGAGGAGATGGCTAGAATTGTTAAAAGATTATGATTTCACGATAGAATATCATCCGGGAAAAGCGAATGTTGTAGCTGATGCCTTAAGTAGAAAATCCAGTAGTGTAATGGCTAATGTTCAAGTTTCTAAACTCCCATACTTAGTTCAATTGCGAGCAATGGATGTTGACTTAAAATTGGGCGAAAATGGTGCATTATTAGCTAACTTCAAGGTAAGACCAGTGTTACATGACAGAATTAAGGAAGCTCAGGTTCGAGATCCGCAATTAAAAGAGATTATGGAAAATGTCAAGCAAGGAAAGAGCACTGATTTTACAGTAGAAAATGATACTTTGATATTGGGACAAAGAATTTGTGTGCCTGATGTTGATAATTTGAAGAAGGAAATTTTAGAAGAAGCTCATACTGCTCCATATGCTATGCATCCGGGAATGACAAAAATGTATCATACCTTACGCTCTCATTTTTGGTGGTCTGGAATGAAGAAGGATATTGCTGAATACATTTCAAAGTGTTTGATATGTCAACAAGTAAAGATTGAACATCAAGCTCCAGCAGGGAAATTACGACCATTACCTATACCAGTTTGGAAATGGGAGATGGTTACTATGGATTTTGTGTACGGGTTTCCGAAAACTCCAAGAAAGAATGATGCTATTTGGGTTATTGTTGATAGATTGACAAAATCAGCCCACTTTTTACCCATACAATGGGGTTGTTCATTGGAGAATTTGGCGAAGAAGTATGTTAATGAAATTGTCAGATTACATGGAATACCTGTGTCTATTGTATCAGATAGAGATCCTCGATTTACATCTCGATTTTGGAGAAGTTTACAGCAGGCACTGGGCACAAAATTGAACTTTAGCACTGCTTTTCATCCTCAAACAGATGGTCAATCAGAAAGAACAATTCAGACTTTGGAAGAAATGCTTCGAGCTTGTGCTATAGAATTCAAAGGTGCGTGGGATGAATATGTTGCTCTAATAGAATTCGCTTATAATAATCACTATCATAGTAGTATTGGAATGGCACCGTATGAGGCTCTTTACGGAAGAAAATGCAGAAGTCCTATTTGTTGGGATGAAGAAGGGATGAGAGTTTTGGAGGGTCCAGAAATAGTACAAGACACAGTTGAAAAGGTGAAGATAGTAAGAGAAAGAATCAAGGCAGCACAAGATAGACAGAAAAGTTATGCTGATCAACATAGAAGGGAAAAGGAATATAAAGTAGGGGACAAAGTTTTTCTTCGTGTATCACCTTGGAAAGGCGTACTAAGGTTTAAGAAGAAAGGGAAGCTTAGTCCGCGGTATATAGGGCCTTATGACATTCTTGAAAGAATTGGTCCGCTTGCTTATAAATTGGCATTACCACCAGAGTTAGCTCAAATTCACAATGTCTTTCATGTGAGCATGCTAAGGAAGTATCGGTCAGACCCTACTCATGTATTGAAGGACCAAGAGATAGAGATTGCTGATAATTTGAGTTATGTAGAAGAGCCAGTAGCAATTATCGGGTATAAGACCAAACAATTGCGAAACAAAGAAATACCATTGGTAAAAGTACTTTGGAAAAGTCATTCAGTAGAAGAAGCCACTTGGGAAACAGAAGATCGAATGAGAAAGGACTATCCTTATTTGTTTTCTGATTCAGGTATTTAATTTCGAGGACGAAATTCTTTAAGGGGGGGAGAATTATAATATCCCATTTCATGCATTATATTTGCATTTGTTCACATCTGTTATATGTCATTATATTTAAATTTTACATGATATATTTATTAAAATTGGTTAGTGAAAATAATAGTTATTTTAACCATACAAAATACGATAGTTAATATCTAGGTATCGAATTATATAGCTATAGAATTTTAAGGAATAAGTGGAGTATAGTTATGTTATAGATATAAAATGATTATTAGAACATATAAAGTTGAATAAAATTGTGATATATCATAAGGATTTAAGCATAAGAATTAGTATTAGAATTAGTATTAGTATGGTATAGATATATATACATGTATTTAGTATAGTTAGTATTTGTAATAAATAAAGAACTTGAGGGCAAATTGGTCTTTTGACCCCTTAGATCTTTTTATGAACTGATAAGAATTAGATCAGTTCTTCATCTCCTAAAACACAAAGCAAAGAACAAAGAGAAAGGAAGAAGAGAAGAAGAGATCTAGAAGGAAGGAATCAGGTATTTTAGTAACTTTGTAGTACGATTTTTGTTATGTTAAACTTAGAATTAGCAGTTTTAGTAAGAAGATGAATTGTTCTTCTTTATGTCAAGGTTCATCCTGCAAAATTTGAGAATTTTTAGACAAGTAGATCAATAGTTATGATTTTTATAAGATGAAGTGTGCAGAATTGGATGATCAAAGAGATAGGGTGAGTTTCAAAATTAATCTGGGATTGTTATACTGCTTAGAAAATTCTGATTTTTGGATATGTTATTCCCTTATGTGTATAGTTTAAGTAGGAAAAAGAATCAGGTCGATTCATATTGTGTAGAGAGAGTTATACCCGTTTTATTACGTTGCTGTCCAGGTAAAACGGGACTGAAATAGGTTTTGATGGAAAATTCCCTATAAATCGTATAAGACTCTAAAATTTTTGAGGTTTTAGTATGTTATGGCCTTGTGTATTAGGGATAGAATAAAAAAAGAATCAGATCATTTGGAGAGGTGAATTGAAAGTTATGAATTTTTAAGTAGAGCAAGGTCATAAGAACAAGTATACAAGTAACAATGGTTTAAGCCATGAAAACTTTATAAATAGAAAACAACACAAGGTGAAATGTATTGATGTGAATTTATGCTTATAGGAGCACGAGGTCGTGAAAGTGTTCAAGAGGAGGAAACAAGTCGATTTCGTGGAAATTAGCATTCCATCTGTGAGTATAAACATGATATGAATAGGTGAAATGTTTTGATATGTGATATTTGAATGTTTGGTGAATTGTTGTGAATTGAATGATTATATGTTATTTGGGGAATTTGAATTATATGAGCATATGTTTATTTGGTGAAACTTGAGATAATTGAATTAATCATGATATACGCAATTATACAGGGACAAATGAAATAAAGAGAAACGTTGTGACATAGCCGATCAAACATTGCAATACATGTTCTGTTATCTGGACCTATATGGTCAACCAATTGCAATATTTGACAAATGGACCGAAAGGTCAACCAATTGTTATCTGGACCAAAAGGTCAACCAATTGTTATATAGCTGGCCAGCAAATCAATTGTTATCTGTTACAAATGTTACATGTATCCCGGGGCAATAGTTTGGCCGGAAATGTCACAACAATTAAATAAATGAATCATCCAATAGTATATAAGAATGACTGTATGTTTAATTGGAAGGTGTAACTGTATGTGATTGTTAAATTCATTGATTGTTTATATTCACTGAGTGGCGACTCATATAAATCGCTATATTTTTCAGTTGTTGAAGTTGTAGATAAAGTATTGTACTAGAAGGTTCTTACCTGTAGCTATCATGGAAGAAAGGTCTGTCGGCTGTGTCCATCTCGCTCTCTCTCCTCACATGACAAGCATATAGAATAGAAAGTGGTTGGGTTTTGATTTTTCAAATCAAACATAATTATGGTTTGTAATAAATGAACGATATTAGAGTTGATGTGTTAATATATGAATATTTTTGAAAAAAAAAAAAAATTTCTATAGTATTTTTCTATAGTTATTATATGATAGGGGTGTTTCAGAGTTAATAGGATAGGATCCTGATCAATACATTAAATGGTTGAGTGGTGTACTTTGGCAGCAAGACTACACTACTGGGGTAGCCATTATAGCTATTAGTGGACTAACACTTAAACCGAGTCCTAGAAACTAGATGGTACTTAAAAGTTGATAGAAGGAGTGAATTGTATTGATACTATTGTAAAACCAGGATTAAGTCACAATGCCCGTGACGTTCCGAATATTGAGGGGTCATATGCCTTTGCTAGAGTGCCACTATGACCGATCAAAGTAATTGGAGTCTATAATGGTCTGGAGCTCTGAGCTGGTCAGTTCCTAAAAGGGATTAAGCCAGGTTAAACTTTTGACAACTCGATATTATGGGATCCTATAAGGTCACACACTTTGAGTCACGACCGAGCTATGCAAAGAACCGTTAGACTAGGTCAAATCTAGAAGAGCAAGGAAATATGGTTAGACCATAACATATTGGTTAGACCAATATTCATTGGTTGGACCAATGAACCTGATAAATAATAAGGAGGATAAAATAAATAAAGGCAAGAATGGACCGGAACTTAGCTGGATTTATTAATATTGGATGTTGAATAAATCTGCGCAAGTGGGTCTGTAATTGTACTGTAGGACAATACATAAAATACATACACATGGCCACAAGGCAGCACCGTTTAGAACGGTGTTGTGGCTGGCCCACAAGCTGGCCGTAAAGTGCATCCCTCATAGCGCAGGCGCCCCGCCCATGTGGGCATGCACAGGCCCATGCGCATAGTTGCGCATGAGCGCAACCTTGTGGGCTTGCGCTCCTGCGCAAGTCCACAAGGAGACTGGCCAGCAGTCTCCCAGTCTAATTAGGAGCTTGCTCCCTAAGCAAGCTCCTAGTAGTAGAGTTGCTTTCCAACTCTTCCAGGGTTTAATTAAATACAAGTTTGCCCATTTTATATTATTTCTGATTGGTTGAGGTTAGGGACTTTATTGTTCTTTGAATGATTCCTAACCACTGTAAATAGTGGCCTCCTCGTTCATTATTTTTTGTCCTGAATTTTATAATCCCTCCCTTGCCCCCTTATTCTCTTAGTTGTTCAGATTCCTAAAAGTAATCCGTTGAAAGACATATTTACTTAGAATAGAAAACTAAGGGAATTTCTTATAGAATAAATTAGTAGTGAAGATCTAGCTATCTTCCGCTTATTTATCGGTTCTTCCTTTCTAGAAGGTTTTGGTCGGTGGTGCTCGTGTAGACTATTTATAGAGGGTTCTTGCTTTGGAGTCTTTGCACGTAGCTGAGGGGTCTTTCTACCAACTACGGGATTCACACTTCAACTGGTAAGTGGTTAAATTATTATTAGGTCCTTTTACTAAGTGTTTATGACCTAGTATAATTTAAGACTAGCACTATTATCAATCATGCTATGCTTAGGAGATCCAGGGAACTAGCTTAAATTTTTAAATTTCCACGGCATAAGTTTTACTTGCTAAAACCCTTAATCTAGACCAACAAAATCCAACCATGTTTGACTAGAGATCCCAAGATCCTGGTTCAATGGGATAACCTAATCGCATAGACCTTGTGTGGTCACTATAAGGATAACCCAGTGCCCATTCCTATGATGTAAATAGTGACAAAATGGGTTAAGGTTAAGCTACATGCTTTTAATGATCTCTTGTGCATCAACAGTTGAGCAAAAGAGATCACTTATGTGAGAGTGGAGTGGGGTCCCTTCAAAGGATACTATTTGGGGCGTAGTAATCTAAAACTCTTGCAGAACTAGGAGATATTCATGACCATAACGAACATAACCATGAGAACCAAAAATTGTGATGTGTTGATGTTTTTGTGGGGTATATCATCATTTACACAAATGACGGAATAGTTTAAGGACATCGCGTCTATTAGTCAGCCAATAAAGTAAATATACTTTCACAAGGGAAGGTTCAAAGGTTGTAGGCTACCTATCTTATGCAAATATTGGCCGAAGAGCATTTTCACCCTTCGAATTTTGGAAAATGTCTTTACTGTTTTTAATTTTCATTCATGTGGGGGATTGTTGAAAATATGGCATATTAGATAATGTTGTGCATTATATACTTAGGCTAATTTATAATGTGGAAAAGTTATGATTTGAATAACATGAGATATGTCATTGTATTCTATGCTTCGAGAGCTTTCTAATGATATATTATATGCCTAAAACGGATTAACGGTGAATGAGAAATTGTAGTTTAAAGTTTTAACCTCTATCAAATTTAGACCCGATAAATCGATGGTTTGGTAATGAAAAATATTGCCATATCATATTTTTTTCACCAGATTTGTATCGGAGATTAATGGGTTTTAATCCCTTAATCATTAGAATTTCTCATAACATTCATGGTTAGTGACCATAAAGGTATGGTTATAAAGGTTAATGGCGATAAATGTGTGGTTACAAAGGTTAATGCCCTTTAAACCTCATTAAGCCATGTTAATACCATTTATCCTATAAATACTATATTCTTATAGCCTTCTCACGTATACTTTTCCCTCACTCTTTTACTCTTGAAAAAATCCAGTTGGTATTTGCATTTGTTTACTTTATGATTTATTTTCTATTTTCATACTAAAAATATTCCTCAGAGTTTTCATTTCTTTTACAAGAAGGCTTGTTACTTAGCATTAGGTTCTTGTGAATTGCTTTTCATACGGTTAGAGTTTGCCTATTGTTGCGGTTGTATCCTGGGAGACAAGTTCACAGGTGACGGACGGATAATTATCTTAAAGCAACTGAGTTTCAAGCCTCTAGAATAAACATAACTTCGGTAAAAAATTTAAGAGTATGTTATTTATTCTAATTATATTTATTCTATTTCTATTTTCATTATAATTTATAATTCATACTTAATAAGAAAAATATAGCATTATTCATTTATTTTATTTCCATTGTAATTTGTAATACATACTTAATTAAAAAAAAATATAATATTATTTTATTTTCATTAAAATTTGTAATCCATGGATAAAAAAAAAACAAATATAATATTATTTATTTATTTTAATAGCGTGACTCCCACCACGGCCTTGCCCTTTTCCTTTGCTAATGACTTTACCGTCTCCGGTCCCTCCTCTCGGTCTCTCTCTCTCTCTCTTTAACAAGGATGTACTTACCTCTCCCTTTCACTCCCTCTTTGGGTAAGTAGGGTGTACACTAAACCATAATTAATTAATTGGTGGGTTAATGTATGCCGATTGCATCTTCTTCATCCCAAATTTTCAGTATCTTCTAGATTGGATATGCGGATATACATATTTGCTTGGGTTAATATTCTTAACTGGCCTAGCTGATGGTTATTTACCTTATGAGTGTTATGTCAATGTTCCTTTTTAATTATATTTTCTTCTAAGGTCTTAATATGACTTCTTTTAAGTTATATTAGGGATGTTTCTCTAAACTTAACTTTAAGTTAAAAGCCTCTTATAAGGAGTTATTTTTAACTTTTTTTCTTACAAGGAGATTTTAAATAAAAAAAAAGAATGAGAAAAAAATTATAAATATACTGCTTTCAATTATAAACTTTTCTCCTTAATATATAACTTATAAATTATACCTTATAATTATCTTTTAAGTTAAAAAGAAAAAAATCATAACTAATGAGAAACACCCTCATTATCTTTCTTTCAATTATATACTTCTTAATTTTGATGACCTATTAAAGTAAATGGAAACTTCATTTTGAGTTTCAGCTACTTTATTCATTAAAGCTACCAGCCGAGTTAAAAAAAACCTTTTCCCTGAAATTTAAAAAGAATGGTATATGTTAGAATTATTTATAGTAATAATTAGGGCTTGTTTACTTTGCGGAAATTATATTTTGTGGAATAGAAATAGAAATGTATGGAAAGATGTTAAATTATTCATCTAAAATCCGTCAACACATGAAATTTTTTTTCCTAATTTATATACCTCTCACGGAAAAGCTATTCTTTTTAGAACAAAAGAATAGTTTTTCCGTTAGATACATACAAACTAGGAAAAACTTTTCCGCGCGTTGACGGATTCTAGACATATATTCTGCTATATCTAACATTTTCCCATTCATTTCTATTTCTATTTCTATTACACATAATAGGATTTATACGAACGAAATGCCACCTTAGAGTTAATAAATATGATAGGCTTGAAAACTTAACTATAAAATCTAAATTTGATATTTGGACTTAACTTTTTAGTTAAATTGTAAGTAAACTAATGAAAAGACATCAAATGTTTATGGCTATTGCGAAAACTAATACTAATTGGTTCAGCAAGAAATTTTTTTATATGACGGTCTGTCCCCCACCAATGAGATCCTGCCATCGCAGCTCCGCCTATCTATATATAAATATTTATGAAATTAACAAAAAAAACATATCAATATTTATGAGAAGTTCTCCCCAAAAAGAATATTTATGAAAAGTGAGACATGTATTTTGGTGAATCCAAAGGGCAAACGGATGCACCCATTTAGGATGATATGCGGTCATTTGTATCCTTGGCGAGCAGATGAGCTTCCATGACTCTGGAAGTTTTTTTAAATGGAAAATCATCCGCTGCAATTATCCAAGTCTAACGTACAAATGTTTACTTTGGATATTTAATTTTTATTTATATGATAATAATTGTTGTTAATTTATCTAAAAAATATTTTATTTGACATACAGGTGTAGATAATTTGTGGCCTTTGAGAGCTCAATATTTTGTAGCTTTCCAATAATAAATACTAGGGTGTGTTAAAATAAAATATTAATTATTTAATTAGAGATGGTGATAAGCATAATTTATACCATAAAAATATTAGTAATTTAGCTTTAGAATCGTCCAATTTATAGCTAAAATGGGAGAATTATAAGTGTTTCTTGATAATATTTCAGGCCTCTCTTCAAAATAGTGGAATATGTAGAGAAAGTAGAGAAAATAGAAGCAGTCAAGAAAAAGAGCAGAGCGGGCAGAAAGACAGTCAGGGCAAGCAGAATGAGTAGACATAAAGAGAAGGAGGTGGCCATGATGACGTGGCATGATAATATACCAGAAAAAAGAATCATTATTTTGCTTCTAGAAGACTTTTTGAAGCTTGTTGGAGACGCTTTAGTTAGTGGGCTAGTAGATTGATTTTATTATTTTATTAAACTACTTTAGTGAATTTTTATTGGATCACCCCATTATCTTCTAGAAGGTCTTTTAGATCAGCTGATGTAATCCCTTATCTTGGCTTATTTTATTTGCGCAAGTGATGCATCTAGACCATTCTTTAACCACTTTATATTTTCGGCCAATAGCTGTCATTAAAGCAAGCTTGGTATTGCCTTCCTCTTAACTTTATTTTCTGTATTTCTCAGTTATTAATATATGCTAATTATGTTTATGTTTATTATTATTATTATGTGTTTTTCTTTAATTATGGTTAACTAAGTCATTTGGCGGGTAAGCCTAGTAAGGTAGATGAGTTAATCTCAGGTAATACTTTCTCTCCCTATCTCTAATTTCATCTTAACAACTGACTGTATTGTGTTGAACTTAATTAAATCATAAGTTAAGGCCAAACTTGTGCATAGTGGGATTAAGAAGAACCGAAAGGTGAACTATAAACATGGAACCAAACACAAATACACAATTCTATTTTCACTAAAAATGAGTTAGAAATGTGCTGGCGTTCTGGTTAATTTCAGAATGCTTGGTTATATCTAATGATTAAGGTGTAGCTAGCAAGAGGAGGTTCTCAGAGTAAAGCCTTAAAGAATCTAAGCAATAAGTTGGTATGCTGAGCGTAGTAATTTTGGTACAAGATACCGTAGATCTATGAACTTTAACTTGTTAGAAATAAGAGAGAAGTTAAACTGTGTCTGTCTGCCTGCTCCAGTATAAATTTGTTAGAAGCAACCAAACCAAACTTTACTTTTTTAATTGCAATTTTAATTTTCAGCATTTTCTTTAGGAACAATCCACTTTTATTGCTTTGTAACCTTGAACTCACTAATTTGCAACTTGGTTTAAATAATTTCTCTTGCTCCTCGCGGGACTGACACTTGTACTTGCCATGTGCTACTGATTACGATCTAGTATACTTGCTAGGCAACCAACAAGTTTTTAGCGCCGTTGTTGGGGAGCAACATGTGAAGTTTTTAAATTTTTGTTTGTAAATTGGTGCGTTTAATCCGTTTGTTGTCATTTTTGTAAGATTTCTTCTATTTTGAAGCTGTTCTTGTTGTATGCGAAGAGCCGGACTACCCCTAGTTCCAGTAGACCCTAAAATTGAAAGAACTTGTCGTAGATTGAGTGGAGCAGCCAGAAGAAGACGAAGGCAACAAAGAATGGATGATAGACCTAATCTCCAAAATGGCAATGATCAACATAAAGTTGTGGGAGAAGTTAACCCACCCCTACCAAGGCGAACTCTCAGAGAATATAGTAGACCTTCAACCGAGGGACACACTTCCTCCATTGTGATACCTAATGAGGGGAACAACCTCTTTGAGATCAAGGCCTTCATGATTCAAATGCTTTAGGTAACGGTTCAATTTGGAGGTTTGCCGGGAGAAGATCCTAATGCACACATCCAAGAATTTGTGACTATGTGTGACACTTTTCATACAATCCGTGCAATATCGGATGAAGTCATTAAACTCAAGCTTTTTCCCTTCTCTCTACAGGATAAGGCTAAAAATTGGCTGAAAAATCTTCAGCCCGAATCCATAAGAACTTGGGATCAAATGGCATAAGCTTTTCTCACAAAATACTTTCCACCGAGGCAAGCAATCAAACTCATAAATGAGGTGACTCATTTCATGCAGCAACCAGATGAATCTCTTGCTGAAGCATGGGAAAGATATAAGGAGCTGTTAAGAAGGGTGCCTAATCATCAAATTTAAATATGGATGCAAATGCAAAATTTTTACAACGAATTGCATGATCAACACAAGATCCAAATTGAATCCACAGCAAATGGTGATCCGAAAGAACTTGCCCCCAAAGAACTCTATGAACTCATCGAAAGCTTGGTTAACACTAGCTACAAATGGCACTCAGTTCGGGAAGAGAGGAGAAAGCAAAAAGAATCAAAATCTGTTTCAAAGCTTTTCGAGAAGATGGACCTGATTTTGAAGCAACTTGCCAAGCAAAATATCTCGGCAATCTCAAATATGCAAGCAATTTATGATTTCTGTGGTGGCAACCAAAGAAATACTGATTGTGATACTCCTCTCTCTCAAGAACAATATGACTATGTTGGGAACAATCAGAGGAACAACCCCTTCTCAAATACCTACAATCCCGGCTAGCGCAACCATCCTAATTTCTCCTGGAGCAACCAAAACAAGCAAGTTCCTTACCAACAGCCCCAGAATAATTTTTCTGAACAACCACAGTAGAATATGCAACAGGCAGGGCCATCTCAGCCATAGAAGAAATCTGAGATTGAAGAAATGAAAGAGATGATGATGTAATTTATGAAGCAAACTCAAGATTCCATAAAGAATCTAGAAACTCAGTTCCAGCAACTTACCACTATTGTGACTCCCAAAAACAAAGGAGTGATGCCAAGCAACACCGAAACCAACCCAAGGGAGGAATACAAATCAGTAACTCTGAGGTTTGGTAAGATTTGTGATAATTTTAAACCTAAAAAGTTTGTTGTTGTTGATGAAAATGCAGGTCAAAAGAATGAGGAAAAAGAGCAACATTCTGAAGTTCAAAATGCATGGAGCAACCAAAATCCAGTGGAGCAGGTAGAAACTTTGGAGCAAGCAAAAGCTATTTCTGACTCGGAGTAAGCAGAATAAAATCCTATTCAAAATAAGCCCATTCCAATGAAACAGCCAACTCCAGCCTACCAACCAAGGATTCCTTATCCTCAAAGAGCAAAATAGTATGAAATGGCTAAGCAGTTTGATAAGGATTTAGAAGTATTTAAGAAACTTCATATTAACATTCCTTTTGCAGAAGCACTTGCACAAATGCCTATGTATGTGAAGTTCTTAAAAGACTTGCTGGCAAACAAGAAGAAATTGGAGAATGTAGCCATGATGCAACTAAATAAAGATTGCTCCTCTATCCTTCAAAGTAGGCAACCATTGCCTAAGAAGCTTAACGATCGAGGGAGTTTCTCTATACCTTGCTCTATTGGTAACTTAAACATTGATAATGCACTTTGTGATTTAGGAGCAAGCATAAATCTGATGCTATATTACATTTATAAGCAATTAGGCTTAGGTGAACCTTAACCAACTAAAGTATCTGTACAACTTGCTCATAGAACTGTTAGGTATCCAAGAGGCATTATAGGAGATGTTTTAGTTAAAGTTAGAAATTTTATTTTGCCTATTGACTTCATTATAATGGATATAGAGGAAGATTTTCATGTGCCCATCATTTTAGGTAGACCATTGCTTGCTACTGGAAGAGCTTTAACTGTTGTAAATGATGGAAAATTAATTCTGAAAATACATGATGAAGAAGTAGTATTTAAAATAAATGAGGGCAATAAAGTATCCATCTAATTTTGATGATCAATGCTACTTTCTTGATGCTACTGACGTGAATTTGAACCCTTTTCTGATGGAGGAATTAGAAGAAAATGATTTTGAAGACGAAGATTTGATTGCTCCAGAAACTGTGGAGAAGGCAGAACCAGTGGAACAGGCAAAAGAGGTAGTGGAGCAACCAAACTGCCAACCACCCATGTACAGAAAACAACCTATTGAGCCACTAAATCACACACCAAATCTTTCTCCAAAAACCTTATTTTAAGAACCTTTAAATCTCGAGCTGAAACCTTTGCCCCCTCACCTTGAATATGCTTTCCTTGCTCCCTATAATCATCTCCTCAAAACTAACCCCTGACCAAAAATCCCAATTAATTGATATCTTAAGGGAAAATAAGGAGGCTTTATCATGGACAATTGTTGATATCAAGGGTATTAGTGCTTCCATTTTTGTGCATCGAATTCTTGTGGAGTAAAATCACAAACTTGTAGTGCAGCCTCAAAGGAGACTCATTCCCAACATGAAGAGGTTGTGAGGAAGGAAGTAATCAAACTTCTGGATGCTGGAATTATCTACCCCATCTCGAACAGTGTTTGGGCAAGTCCAGTCCAAGTTGTGCCAAAGAAGGGAGGAATGATAGGGGTGATAAATGAGAAGAATGAACGCATCCCTACTAGGACAGTCACTGGATGGAGAGTTTGCATTGACTACCGTAAGCTTAATGAAGCAACCAGAAAGGATCATTTTCCACTTTCCTTCACTGATCGAATGCTGGAGAGATTGGCTGGTTATAAATTCTATTGCTTCCTTGATGGTTATTCAGGATACAATCAGATTGTGATCCACCCATTGGATCAAGAGAAGACAGCTTTTACTTGCCTCTATGGTGTCTTTGCTTATAGGAGGATGCCATTTGGATTTTGCAATGCTCTAGGAATATTTCAAAGATGCATGATGTCTATTTTCCATGATATGGTGGAGAAAACAGTGGAAATTTTCATTGATGACTTCTCAGTCTATGGAGCAACTTTCCAATCTTGCTTGAATTATCTTGAAGCTGTTTTACTTCATTGGAAAGAGACCAATCTTGTCCTGAATTAGGAAAAGTGCCATTTTATGGTTAATGAAGGCATTGTTCTTGGCCATAAGATTTCAGAGAAGGGGTTTGAAGTTGATCAAGCAAAAGTGGAGATTATTGAAAAGTTGACTGCCCCAAAATCAATCAAAGAAGTTAGAAGCTTTCTTGGGCATGCCGGATTCTATAGAAGGTTCATCAAGGATTTCTCTAAGATAGCTCAACCATTGACAGCCCTTCTTCACAAAGACACTAAATTCAAATTTGACGATGCTTGCCTGAAGGCATTCAATGAGCTAAAGGAAAAACTTGTCAATGCATCCATTCTAATTACTTTGGATTGGGAGCACCCATTTGAACTAATTTGTGATGCAAGTGACACTTGCATTAGAGTTGTTTTAGGCCAAAAAATTGACAAGCATTTTTGGCCTATCTACTGCGCAAGTAAAACTCTCACTGAAACACAACAAAACTACACTGTGACTGAAAAAGAGTTGCTTGTTGTGGTTTATGCCTTTGGCAAGCTTAGATCTTACCTTGTCCTATCAAAAGTCATTGTTTTTACTGATCATGCGGCTTTAAAGTACTTATTAGCAAAGAAGGATGCAAAACCAAAGCTCATCAGATGGTTGCTCCTTCGATAGTATGACCTAGAAATTCAGGACAAGAAAGGCTCAGAAAATGTGGCTGCTGATCATTTATCCAGAATACCCGAGGGCAACCAAGTGGAGCAACCGGAAATTATTGACTTATTTCCAGATGAACAGCTTTTCTCGATGAGATCTTTCCCTTGGTTTGCTGATTTTGCTAATTTCCTTGCATGTGGTATTAAACCTGTTCATTTATCCTATCAACAAAAGAAAAAGTTATTTGCTGACTTGAAATACTACTTTTGGGAGGAAACTTTCCTTTTTAAATTGTGTGCAGATCAAATTGTGAGGAGATGTGTTCCTGAGGAAGAAGTTCCAGCCATTCTAAACATGTGCCATAGCAAAGAAGCCAGTGGATACTTTGGAGCAACTAGAACAGCAGCCAAAGTTCTTGAATGCGGCTTTTATTGGCCAACTATCTTTAAGGACTACTAAAGGTTTGTTGTAGAGTGCAATGAGTGCCAAAGAACAGGTAACATATTTGCTATAAATGCTATGCCCCTAAACAACATTGTAGTTTGTGAAATTTTTTATGTTTGGGGAATTGACTTCATGGGACCCTTTCCCAACTCACATGGTAATAGATACATACTCTTAGTTGTTGATTATGTTAGGAAGTGAGTTGAAGCCATTGCTAGCCTAACAAATGATGCTAGAGTAGTTGTTAAATTTCTGAAAAAGCTTTTCACCCACTTTGGGGTACCTAGAGCAATCATAAGAGATCAAGGGACTCATTTTTGCAATAACCAGTTTAAAAAGTTATTAAAAAAATATGGGGTCACTCATAGAATTACCACTCCCTACCACCCACAAACAAGTGGGAAAGCATAAGTTTTAAATAGGAAAATCAAAAGACTTCTTGAAAAAACTGTTAGTAACACTAGGAAAGATTGACCAATTAAACTTGATAATGCTTTGTGGGCTTATAGGATAGAATTCAAAACCCCCATTGGGATGTCTCCATTTAAATTGCTCTATGGAAAATCTTGCCATTTACCGGTTGAGTTAGGATTTAAAGCTTTGTTGGTACTAACCTTTTTGAATTTTGATAGGAATGCAGTAGGAGAACAAAGGAGATTGCAACTTAATAAGTTGGAAGAATTCAGGTTGTTTAGTTTTGAAAATGCCATGAACTACAAAAAAAAGACTAAAAAATGGCATGATCAAAAGATTGAGTGAAAGGATTTCCAACCAGGGCAACAAGTGTTATTGTTCAATTCAAGGTTAATATTATTCCCGGGGAAGCTCAAATCTAGATGGACAGGCCCTTACACTATCCATAAAGTCTTCCCCCATGGAGCCATAGAGATCATAGGTGATTCAGGGAGAACATTCAAAGTAAATGGGCAAAGGCTTAAGCCATATCTCTTCAATGGGCAAACAAAAATTGTTGTTGAATGATAGCACTTAAGGCCACCTTGAAATCCCAAAAGAAGTGGTGTCCGCTTAAAACACCAATTGGAGCAACTTTGAGCCCAAGCTCAATTTCTATCCCTATGAATATTTGTTTCCTTTATTCTATTTTTATTCTATGTAATTTTTCCTTTTTGTCTTTTGTAGGAGCCAATGGATTAAGTGTGGGGGGAAACACCAAGACTTTAATCATTTTTTGTTGTTCCATATACATACAGCTTGATTTTTTAGTGGTAACTTCCTAGATTGGGATGATCTACATCTCCCACTTCCTGGTAATTCACTTCCACTTTTGCTTTAAAGAAAACAATGCGATTAAAAGGTAATTTTCACTTACCCTTTTTACTTGTTGGATGCTTTTGGTCGATTTCACTTAATTTTGTTCCTTGCTTTGAGGACAAAGCAATGTGTAAGTGTGTGTGTGTGTGTGTGTGTGTGTGTGTGTGTGTGTGGAGGGGTGGTGGTTTATAGTTTGAATGCTGATCTTTGATTACTGCCGATTATTTTTGACTGCTTCTAGGTTATTTTTTATTGTCGCTGCTGATTATTGGTATTTGATTGGGATAATTGTCACTTATAATCTCCCTACTTGAGCATTTTTTTTTAACTTGAGTATTTTGTTTTTTGTTTATGTTTTTAATTGTGTTTTTGTAAAATATTTTGTAAAAGTCTGTTTTAGTAAAACTTTGTCAAAAAATTTCGATTTTAAGTATGTTTTTGGTGATTAATGGTGCAGACGATTAACTACACACACAATAGAGCAAGCATACTCCGTCAATCAAGTAATAAAGAGTAAGAAGGATGTCGATCCCACGAGGACTATGCTTACAATTTCTAAATATAGTCGAGTTTTGTTTAACTAGGCGAGATGATATTATAATTTGTTGGATTTGATTCGAAGTCTAAGAATGAAATTAAAATGAATGATAAGCAAAAATAAAATAAAGTGATTTGTTATTCAATTTGGTTTCACTTGACATTTATTTTAGCAATTCTCAAAGCAATGCGAAATTTCTATCATATTCCAAAGATGGCGAAACCCGTAAATAATTAACTCCGGTTAAGGTTATTAATTCTAATTCTTGATCTAAACACTTAGACTTGGTCCATCTTAAGCACCTAGACAAGAAAAGCATTAAGTTCATGGAATCCTAGCACAAACTAGTGAGCCAAAATAGCAACAGTCATGCGATACCGACATGTTATGTACTGCCGTTAGTTTAGTCCTTTGGTCCATTATAAACTAACTACAAACATTGAAATAGATGGTCACACATTCAAGGCATTAAGCATATCATAACATGTTCAATGGAAGATAATAGGAAATACTTGCATAAAGCTTCAAGAAATTACATAAAACTCATGCCAAGATCCACCATAGCCAGTTCATAGCTAAAGTGAAAGTAAACAAATTAAGGATTGAAAACATGAAAAGTAAGAGTTGAGAATGAAACTAGAAGATTCAATAAGCTATTGTGGATGGATGATCTTCTATGATTGATGCTCCTCCTTTACTTGTATTCCTTACTTGAAGTATCCCTAGAAACCAAGAATAAAAATCTGCACTTTTTCACCAATATGTCCTTGTGCTCTTCTACTTGTAGAATGCTCCTTTTATAGCCTGGTCCTTGATGAAATTTGCTGGAGAGCAAGGTGCAAGGTGACACCCTTGATTACTCAAACTTGGGCAAATAATTGCTTAAAATAATTCAATGCCCATACTTGATAGCTAGATTGTCATAAATCATGAATAAATGTTGCATATATTGACATAATGACACAATTTGCTCCATGCTTTTGTAATTTGTTATATCTAATAACTCCTTAAAGTCATTGAATCTAGCATCAAGTTCACTCCCACTTGCCAATTATTGAAGTGTAAGTTGCTAGTTAATTGAGTCCACTTGCTTGAAATGATGAATCTTGCCTTTCAATGATGCATTCCAACAACAAAATCAATAAATGTAGTCATCAAATAATCAAGTTTTGTGCTGAAATTTTTTGTCATATTAAGTAGGAAATGTGATGACTCCATATGTAAGGTAGCTCATCTCCTCTCCTAAAGCATGCCCATGCCTTAATTTTCACTTCTCATGCTCTTTTTTTTTTTATCTCATTTTAACTCCATTTAGCAAGAATCTCCATGGTACCTAAGATGAAAGAAAACATACTAAATACTACCATAAATCATAAATAAAAGTCCTAAAACTAATGGAAAATATAATAAAAATAATATGCTAATAAAGTGCACATCAATTAGCATGTAACTTTGATCTTTTGAAAACAATTAGTTTTTGAAAAATACTTGGATTATGGATGTTGATGGTAAACTTACATTAGCAAGTTTAATGAGGTAGCTTAAGCAAGATAAACTATAAATTTGGAACTATTTTTCAATAACTTTGGCTAAAGTGAACCAACTGAAAATTAACCCATTTTTTAGTGAGGATTTAAGCCTATTCTTTTGTGATTAAATCAATTCTTTAAGAAATTAATGCTTAATTTTAAAATCATTCTTTGATGAATTATTTGCTTGAATTCCTTGTTGAGAGAGCTTACACATGCATACTTAAGCTAGAACTTGATTTGTGAGAAATTAGATATAGTACTTATCGAGACCACGTCAATGATCACTCATATAAGATGATAAAGGCATTAGGATTTCACCTTCTCTTAACCAAACAACCACCCTTGACATAATTATCCCCTATTAAGCCCCTTTGAGCCTTTTAAACCTTTTCTTTCATACACACATTAAACCAATAGCATTTTTCACTTTGTTTTACCTTTCTCACCCTTGATTTTACCAAAGAAAGTTTCACAAAAACAACAAGTTTTCACAATATTTTGGGTTGCTTTCAACACAAATCTTTTCAAGGAAGATTCATTAAGCTTTCTTTAAATTCATTATCTCTTTCCAGTTTATGTTCTTTATTGCTCAAAGAAAATGATGTCAAAAAAAGGAAAAAAAAAAGAAAAGAAAATGAAATGAAAAGAAAAGAAAAAGTTTATTCAGCAATTGAATTCAATTACAAATCTATTAGTTGCGGGAAAAGCAAGCTAAAATCTTCTTGTTCAATACTAAAAAAAGCTTGCTGTATTTATCTTCTTGAGGTCTTCTTGCTGGAATGATTGCTCTATTCTAAATTTTGATTGCTCTGTTCTTCCATTGATTATCCTTGAAATCCTCTCTTGATTCATGAGTTAGCAACCACACAACTTGTTGTACAATCATCAATGCTTACTTTGGTAAAGTCACCTCACACACAAAAGGCCTTTCACTTGACACACCTAACCCTAAACCAACATTACAGCCCAAATAAAAGACCTTTTGATTATGTATGTGATCAATATTTTAGTGGTGGAAATAGAACCTATAATCAAGCCTATGGACTTAAGATTGTTGTGTATAGCTAAGGAGTGTATTCTAAAAAACTCACCCTTAAACACTTTGAGTGAATTGAGTGAAATCCTTTGGTGAGGCAGTTGGTTTCACAATGGACTTGGTTATTGATGAACTAGCTCCAATTTGTAGTCTTGAAATATTTTTGACACTAAGTTTCTTGCTAAGTGTGAGGGTACTCATCTCCTTCTTTAATCTTTGTATTTTTGTAAGACTATTTTGCTTTCTTAAGAGAAATGTTAAATTGTTAATTGCTACTCTTGTTTGATCTTATTTCCTGTTTTGTTTTCTTCTCCTTTATTATGCCTTCTTCTTTGTTTCTCTTTGTTTTGCTTGAGGACAAGCAAATACTTAAGTGCGGGGGAATTTGACAAGTAAAATTTATACCATAAAAATATTAGTAATTTAGCTTTAGAATCATCCAATTTGGAGCTAAAATGAGAGAATTATAAGTGTTTCTTGATAATATTTTAGGTTTCTCTTCAAAACAGTGGAATATGTAGAGAAAGTAGAGAAAATAGAAGCAAGGAGTCAAGAAAACGAGCAGAGCAGGCAGAAAACCATCGGAGCAGGCAAAAAGACAGTTAGGGAAAGCAGAATGTGCAGATATAAAGAGAAGGAGGTGGTCATGATGACGTGGAATGATAATATACCAGAAAAGAACTATTATTTTACTTCTACGAGACTTTTTGAAGCTTGTTCGAGACGTTTTAGTTGGAGGGCTAGTGGATTGGATTATTTTATTAAGCCACTTTAGTGAATTCTTATTGGACCACCCCATTATCTTCTAGAAGGTCTTTTAGATCAGCTGATGTAATCTCTTATCTTGACTTATTTTATTTGTGCAAGTAGTGCATCTAGACCATTCTTTCGCCACTTTATATTTTCGGCCAATAGCTGCCATTAAAGCAAGCTTGGTATTGCCTTCTTCTTAACTTTATTTTCTGCATTTCTCAGTTGTTATGATTTTTTTTTAATTATAGTTAACTAAGCCATTTGGCGGGTAAACCTAGTAAGGTAGATGGGTTAATCTCAGGTAATACTTTCTCTCTCTACCTGTAACTTCATCTTAACAACTGAGTGTATTGTGTTGAACTTAATTAAATCATAAGTTAAGGCCAAACTTGTGCATAGTGGGATTAGGAAGAACCGGAAGGTGAATTATGAACATGGAAGCAAACATAAATACACACACTTTTATTTTCACTAAAAATAAGTTAGAAATGTGCTGGGGTTTCTGGTTAATTTCAGAAGGCTTGTTTATATCTAATGCTTAAGGGGTAGCTTGCAAGAGGAGGTTTTTGGAGTAAAGCCTTAAAGAATCTAAGCAATAAGATGGTATACTGAGCTTAGTTATTTTAGTACAAGATACTCTAAATCTATGAACTTTAACTTGTTAGAAATATGAGAGAAGTTAAACTGTGTCTGTCTATCTGCTAGTTTTTTTTGCTTCAGTATAAATTTGTTAGAAGCAACTAAGCTTTCTGATTTAAATATAATTTTAATTTTCAACATTTTTTTTATTAACAACACTTTTATTGCTTTGTAACCTTAAACTCACTAATTTATAACTTGATTTAAATAATTTCCTTTACTCTTCGTGAGAATGACACTTATACTTACGATGTGCTACTGATTACGATCTAGTATATTTGCTAGAAAACCAACAGATGGGAACCGTGAAGTATATTTTTGAGATTAATTAATTAGTTTAGTTCCATGTTTGTACTTCGTAGTAGTAAGTAAACAACGGGCGTCTTTATCAACTATTATCACAAATTCACAATTCACAAGCAAAGATGAAGCATTGCGTATGTTCAAATATGTTTATATCTATTATTTCCGAAAATATCTGATATTTCTTCTATAGGTAGCTATCACTCCAATTCTTTATAATAATTATCATACTAATTTAGCTTTTTCTTATTTATTTCATATATTGAAATTTTGTAGGATTACTTTTAATATATATCTGTCTTTTTAGTGTCCTGTAGCGCTATCAAAATGCATCGTAATATGGTATGTAATACGGTTTGTATATTGTAAATTAACCAGTTATGGACCGAGAATAGATCACGTTTAGTTTCAACTCATATGATATGTGAACCGTGTTAATATTTATTTGCTAGTCTATTTATGACGTATTCAAAAGAGTTTACATGATTGTAGTTTATATATTTATGTGTCAAATAGGTTATAATAGTTTAGGACTGAAAGTGAGGCTTATTCGGGACGAGGAATGCATTCCTCATCACCATTTTTATTAAAGTTTTGCGGAAAAAAATTTCTCCATTTCCATCCCTTTAAAGATTCAGAATTTTTTTTTCCCGTTTCCTATCCGGGATTCCCTATTTCCCATTGGATATTCCTCATTTCTCCATTAAATAAAAGTTGGTGAATTTGGAGAAATGAACATTCCACGCTGCTAAAAAAAATATTCACATTAATAAAAAATTTTTTGAAAGTAACATAATAATATATTCAGTGGCGGTGTCATGATTTATTTACTGCATGAACGGAAATTTTATTGTAAACATAATGTCCATCAGACAACTATTTTATCCAATAAATCGTGACACCGTTGCTTCCTATCATTATATTTATATTCATGTTCTACACAGAAAATAGTATGGAATTAAATTACATAAGTATTATCAAACAGCAAAAACTGTGACCAGCCCTTTTATGAAAATTAATTAAATAAAGGCTTGCTTCTAAACTGTATAAAGAACGTAAGCAAAGACATATGGGCTGGTGTGAGGCTTTTGGTTTAGGGCCCTTTGGTGTTAAGTTTGAAGCTCTAATAGTCTTACTCTATAATATAAACGTTGTCATTTAACAATAAAAATTTAAAGATAAAAAGGGAAAAGGGTCGTCTTCTTCAACAATAAACCCTAGTAAAACCTGCAACTTAATTGCCGCCACTCAAGAGCAACAGCCAAATTGGAAAATAAAGGATGGTTTCTATGACTTATCGATAGCTAGAACTGCTCCTCTCATAATGTTTGACTGCAATATCTATCTTGGGGGGCTAACTCATAATATTTACATGGGATTTTCGGTGACTGGAGAGGCGGGTGCCTCTGCGTACCCCCCTCAGCTTCGCCCCTGAATATATTTAATAATTAAATAATATTGAATATTATTTTTTAAATATATTATTAATTTTAAATCTAATATGTAATTTTAATAAATATAAATATTATATTATTATATTTTATTAATAAATTATTTATGTTTGTATAATAATTTTTGTAAAGTTAAATGTTAAAACTTAATTTTTTTATCGGGTTCGATGATTTTTCTATTGGGAATGATGCATCCATCCCCGTCCCTATTAAGCATTCTGAGATAAACAGAATCTTCATCCCTGTCCCATGAGGATTCTTATCGGAGTGATCTTATTGTTATCGGAATGGATCTTCATTGGGTTCAGAGAATCTCCATCATACTTTCAATTCTGTGTAATAATTAATAAATAATTAAATGATGTTAAATGTTGAAAAATAGGTAGGTTATATTGGAAAATAGGTCATCAAGCCATATTCTTTTCAATTCTTAAAAATTAAACTGAACTGAACTGAAGTGAGCTGAATTAAACTTATTTCAGTGTAAATTTATAATTATGTATAATTGAACTAAATTAGACTAAATTAAAGTATTAAAGTGATTTGAACTGAACTAAACTACCTTAAATTATAATTCAAGAGAATAGTTACCGCATCTACACATAAAACGAGTCGTGTTAATTTTTGAGCTTATGATTTCCCAAAACCAATTTCATTCCACTGCAAGTCTGCAATCAATCAATTTCGTAATTCCCGATTTGTTCCAAAACTTCCGAAATAAGTAAATCGTATGCTTATAATTGGATAAACAGTTAGAGTCAATAAACTGATAAAGTAAATTCTATGAAAAGTTCTAAAATCCACCTCAAGAAAAATTGTGGCTGATTGTTTTCTTTTTTAATTTGTTTAAATATCTCTTATTAATTTATGTATACTCAATGAAAAAAATAAGGGTAAACTTTAAAAAAATACCATGTAATTTTACTCATTTATTAGGGTCTGAGAAATTTTGTTTGTAAAACAGGGCCTGTGTTTTTAAAAAATTTATAAATAAAGAATCCTCAATACTAAATTATGTCACAAAAATAAGTAATCTTATTATTTTTTATTTGAAATTTTGTGGTATGGTCATTAAAAATACATTACACGTCGGTGAAAATTTTTGAAATTTTTTGAATAGTGTAAATATTTTTTTATTAAATTATGATAAAAACTTTAAAAAATCATAAAAAATAAAAAAAAATTCTGAAAATTACTCAAATCATGTAACACTACTATTCTGAATCCATAGGCCTCCTTTTGTAAATTTTTTGAAACCACATATCCTATTTTATAAAAAAAATTCCTCAAACCCTATTTTACAAATGAGTGAAACTACAAGGTACTTTTTTAAAGTTTATCTAAAAATCAACTAAGGGTTTGTTCGGAATCCTCAAAAATTAAGGAATTTAATCCAATTCATTTACAAAACTTTTATAAAAAATGAATGAATTGAATTCCTTCTTTCTTTTTTTTTTTAGGATTCTAAACAAGGGCAATTCATTTCAAATAATTAAGAAATGTTACAACATAGAAAATGAGAATTATTGTTAATTATATCCAAACAAGATTATTTCAAAGTTTTTGAATTTTTTTATAAAGGTGTTAGTTGAAGGGATTCAAAGATCGAACAAATAAAAAAAATGTACGAAGAGTCATAATGAATGAAGTTCAGCTTCTTGACATCCCAACAGACAAAAGAGAAAGACAATAATGAATGAGGAATAATTAGGGTAACTATAATTTCTTTTACAATAAAAATTGCATAAATGCCTTTAGATCGAATAAAAATTAAAATTTTTAGGTTCAAATCTAGTATTTTTGTAGGCTACACTTTTAATTTTAACCTCTAGAGAGATCATAGTTTAAAAATAATATTAATAATTTATTTAATTTAGTGACGATATAAGAATCTTTCATAAGTATAACAAAATTTAATTAAACGAACTTTATTATAGCCAAAATTTTAAAGAAGTTGACCGATATTTTGAGTCGAGTGTCAATGATGCGTGTCATTATTCCACCACTATTTACTTGTCATATGATACAGTTGCATGTTTATAAATGGAATAAGGAGTACACAGGCAGTTAGCGTGACAATTAATCACACCCTAATTATTTCCAATTAATCATCACTATCCATTGCCCTTTGGCCTTTTCTCATTGTTGTTAGGCATGCGACACATATTAACTTCACTCCAATAAACTTAATTTTTTATTTCAATTTCTTCTGGAGTACTATTATCTTTCTCACTCCATTCATGTTGTTTGCTGGGTTGCAATTTTAAAAACGTACCATATTTTCTCAGGCAATTTTAACTAGAAAAATACAAATTCAGATAACGTTTAGTATGAATATTAAAATTTTCGGAATTTAAATCTGTTGTCTCTAAATTGGTGTCTCCTTCCATGTCCCTCCATTCATCTTAACATGTGTTATATTTATATGAGAGATAAACTGAAAAAGAATAATAATAATAAAAACAGACATGTGTCAATATTTGAATGAGAAATATGAAAGGAGACACCAATTTGAGGACAATATATTTGAATCCAAATTTTCTCATTATCATTTTAAGTTCCTGTTATCTTTTTAATTATATTTCCTAATTTACTGTTGGATCCCGTAAATCAATTTGGTGGTAAGGTGATATGTAACAATTAAAATAGACGTTGCAACAATGAGTATAAAAATTAAATAGAACAATAAAGAGACACAAAGATTTACGTGGAAAACTCTTTAAAAGAGAAAAATTACGGGGCACCAAAATAACTCCATTAATAAATAATGGGAATACAACTGTAAAGCCTCTCTCAAGTATGCCCAAACTTGAGGTATACAATAATTTTAGGAGAAAAGTGAAACATTCAAATTTACCCTTACACCCAATAAGGTAGTAGTTCCCAAATCACTCAACTTACTCTTCTAATTTCTCTCTAGCCTCTTTTGTAGGAAGAAACTCTACAAAAGGAAATTTAATTTTGCTTGGATGCATCAAATACTCCATCCTAGCATGGTATTTATAGTCAATTCTTCAACATGAGAACATATTAATTTAGCCACACTTTAAGTAGTATTGCTAACCTTTATATTAATTGGTGTTGCTAACTAATTAGTAAGCCATGTTGGAAAATTAATGTGAACAAGATCAAGCTGAAATTTTTGTTTGACAACAAAAATTTCAGCTTTTCCTTGTGTCCACATGTGTCTGGATCCAACAAATTTCTCCCTCCAGACTCATGGGATTTTTAAGTCAGCTTCTAATTAGAGCTCATGCCGATCAGTTCATTGCATAGCTCAAACTTCTCCCAAGGAATTACTTTAGTCAGCATATCTGAAGGGTTCTCCTCTATTGGAATTTTCTCTAAATGAAAAACTCCTTTTTCAAGTTGCTCTCATATCCAGTGATATCGATATCAATGTGCTTTGTTCGAGAATGATACATAGTATTCTTGCTTAAGTCTATGGCACTTTGACTATCGTAATATACTATGCAGTCAACTTATTTTTTACCCAACTCTTCAAGGAATCTCTTTAACCAAATCATCCATTTTTCTGCTTCGGCAGCTGAAATGTACTCCGCTTCGACCGTAAAAAGTGCAACACATTTCTGTAATTTAGATTGCCAAGAAATTGCTCCCCCGGCAAATGTAAACACGTATCCAGAAGTTGACTTTCTATAATCGATATCTCCAGCCATGTCAGCATCAACGAAGCCTTCTAATTGGTTTAGATCCTCCATAACACAAGCACTTCTTTGAACTTCCCTTCAAATATCTGAGAATCCACTTTACAGCTTCCTAGTGTTGTCTTCCCGGATTATCGAAAAAGATCTGCTTACAACTCCAATAGCATGTGCAATGTTTGGCCTTGTACAAACCATTGCATACATCAGACTCCCTACAGCGGAGGAACATGGAATATTTCTCATGTCTTCCTTCTCTTCTTTGGTTGTAGGACAAGATTCCTTACTCAGCTTCAGATGTCCGGCAAGAGGAATGCTAACTGGTTTAGTATTCAACATGTTGAAATGTTATAGCACACGTTTAACATATTTTTCTTATGACAACTACAACCTTTTGTTGCTTCGATCATGAACAATCTTTAGGCCTAAAAACTGTTGTGCTGGACCCAAGTCCTTCTTGTCAAAGGACTTTGGTAATTGCTCTTTCAATTTACGAATTGAAGAAACATCATGTCCCACGATCATCATATCATCAACATATAACAACAATATGATGAAGTTGATATCAGAGAATCTCTTGAAGTAGACACATGGATCCGCCTGAGTCTTCTTGCAGCCATGACTACTCATGAAAGAGTCGAACTTCTTGTACCAATGCCTGAGTGCTTATTTCAACCCATACAGACTCTTTTGTAGCTTGCAAACCATATGCTCTTTTCCTTTTAATTTAAAGTTTTCTGGTTGTACCATGTAGATTTCTTCCTCTAGGTCACCATGAAAGAAGGCAGTTTTCACATCTAACTGCTCAAGCTCAAGCTCAAGATTCAAACTTGCTAATAAGCTTAGAACTGCTCGAATAGAAGTCATTTTAACCACAAGAGAAAAGATCTCATCGAAATCAATTCCCTTCTGTTGTTGGAAACCTTTCACTACTAGATGAGCTTTATACTTCAGTAGCTTTCCATTGCCATCTCTTTTGAGCTTGAAAACCCATTTGTTCTAAGAAGTTCTACCAACTCATATGTGTTATTTTTCTGCAACGAATTCATCTCGTCTTGCTGCCTTCAGCCAAGATTCTTTATCTGCATGAGTTAGAATTTCCTAGCAATCCTCCGGCTCCCCCTCATTAGTGAGGAGAATATACTCAGAACTGGGATACTTTAATGTTGGTTGGTGATCCCTAATAGATCTTTTAAGTTGTTTTTCAGCTTTCGTTTGCTGGGTGGGTTGCTCCCCCTACTCATCAACATCTTCTTGCTCGTGATCCTCCATTACCTGTAGAATTTCATCATTGTTCTGAACTCATTTCCATCAATGATACTATTTGATTATAAAGGAACATGGCTAGGAATGACATCATCCATAAGTGCTGACTTGCCATTCTTCTTAAAGCTTTCTATAGTCTCATTTTCTTGAAATACTACATCTCTGCTTCTAATGGTCTTCTGCTTCTCTAGGTCCCATAGTTTGTACCCGAACTCTTCATCTCCATATCCAAGGAAGATACATAGACTTAATTTGTCATCAAGCTTTGATTGTTGCTCCTTAGGCACATGTGTAAATGCCTTATAGCCGATCACCTTCTGATGAGGGTACTGCACATCTTTTCCAGTCTATACTCTTTCTAGAATATCAAAATCTAGAGTAGCAGACGGTGACATATTAATGAGATAGCAAGCTGTGTGTGCTGCTTCTCCCTAAAATGACTTTGGCAAGTTAGCCATTTTGAGCATACATCTGTCCTTCTCTACAATAGTGCGGTTCATCCTTTCTGCTACACCATTGTGTTGTGGGGGTTCCAGGTACAGTCTTTTCATGTCGAATTCCATGTTTGGAACACCAGCTCTTAAACTCGTGTGATCTGTAGTCACCTCCATTATCGAATCAGAGACATTTTAATTTCTTGTTTGTCTCTCTTTCCACCCTAACATGAAATTTCTAGAATGACTGGAATACCTGATCCTTTGTTCTTAGAAAATACATCCACAACTTCTGTGATGCATCATCAATGAAAGTATCAAAATACTTGTTACCTACCAAGGTCTTATATTCAAAGGCGCCACAAACATATGAATCCACCAAGTCGAGAACACTTGACTTTCTACTTGATGGCTTGCTAAATGACACTCTATCTTGCTTGCCGAATAGGCAGTAATCACATGGAGATAGTGGTGTATCATTAGCCAAAGGTACGAGCGCTTCTTGGCTAGAATCTGCGACCCTTTCTCACTGATGTGAGCCAATCTTCTATGCCACAAATCTGGTGAAGACTCTTCTTCAACAGCATGCAATCCATCTTTACAAATGATTGCATTTGTTTTGTATAGCATACAACACATGGAACCTTTCACAATCACCAAGGAATTCCTAGTAAGCTTCCATTTCCTACTCCCAAAGAAATTCTTGAAGCCTTCACGATCTAGGAAACCACAAGATATTAAGTTAGGCCTCAAATCAGGAACATGTCTAATTTCTTTGAGGATGAATGTGCACCCAATGTTCATCTTAATATGAATATCACCAATACCAACAATTTTGGAATGACCATTATTTCCCATCTTCACCACACCAAAATTTCCTACTTTGTATGTGGTGAAGAACTTCTTGTTGGGAGTGGCATGATAAGATGTTGCAATGTCAATCACTCATTCTGTATCATCTTGACTTGATACTTGCAGACATTGTTCTTCATGACTGAAAGTGAAACACCCCCTTTATAAGGAGTGCCACAGTAACTATAAACATCCAATAAACAACTCTACTCCATTATATGAAGTTTAAAACTTACAGATTTAATATGTACAAATACAAATATAATATTTCTAACTCCAAATTATTTCTCAATGCTAATTATTCTCCAAATATTTCTCAACACCACTTTATATTTCTCACACTATCGAGTACATGCCATTATTCTACAAACCATAATATTACATTAAAATGCAAATCCACCTCGAGTCTTTCCTTATATGCTCTTCAAGCTGATCCACTTATACCACTTTGGTCCAAGCTATCTACAAATCTTCAGTATCTGCGTGTAGAAAATAAACTACACGCTAAGCAATTTGCTAAGCAATTCGCTTAGTGGTGTACATAAAAGAAATACAATAACTTTGAACATTTTTAACACTTTAAAATAGAAACCAAGATTGTTCATAAGTCAAAAACAAATTTAAACAACTTTATAAAACCAAAACACGAAACTTATATTATAACCTTTCAAAGTACAATCAAATTTATATCCAATTTTTTTCCAAACACATTAACCATATATTGCCCAAAGTAAAAAAGTCATGAATAACGGTAAAATGGATACCGGAGCGGACAAGCCCGAAGCCGAAGCTTCAACATCAATGTATCGGTCAAGCACGAAGCCGAAGCTTCAAAATCAATATATCGGTCAAGCCCGAAGCCGAAGCTTCAAAATCAATATATCGGTCAAGCCCGAAGCCAAAGCTTCAATATCAATATATTTTAATCAAAATATCGGCCGAAGCCCGAAGCCAAAGCTTCAATTGTTTGTACAGTACTGTACCCCCCTTTATTGGCGCCAATCTACCCTGACCCGTATTTCACTCGTTTAATAAGGGCAATAAATTAAAGTAACATCTTAAAAATTCCAGTACAAACCATCAATCATAATTCAACATAACTTCAGTAATCAAGAAATTCAAATCCTAAATTTTAAAGCATCAAACTTTAATTAAAACACTATAAAATCAACGTTCATTTTTTTCCAGAAATTTCCAGATTCTGTGACCTGACTTCCCTTGCATTTTTCACTATCAAAACATCACCAAATTGAAGAAGTTACTTCTAAACATAATTAGCCACATGTCTCAGATTTCCAAAGCTATTAGAATCATAGAAATCCAAATTGTATAACCAAAGTTATGATCAAAATACTAAACAGTATACAAAGCTGAGATTTTCCGAAAACAGATTTCATGACTCAACTTTAAACGAAAATTTCACATTGAAAACGAACGAAACTCAACAAGGTTTCTTTTGAACATATATTCCTTACTTTTTTTAGATATCAATAGAATCAAGAATCACTCAAATCGGATTTATATAACAAGAGAAAACATTAAAACAAAACATGGATTCAAATCTGGAAAATTTTCCGAAAAACCGATAAATCGAAATTTGAGACACAAACCTTTTTCTAAGCTCTTTCTAGCTCTCTTCTACCTCTTTTGCCTTCGATTTGCTTGCACTAGCTTCCTCTACAACATCCATATATAATTCTATCAAGATATTGTATAAATAAACTTCCTAATACCATAAATATACTTAATCTATCATAAATTCTACTAATTAAGCTTTAATTTCATCAAAAATCACTCACCTCAAATTCGGGTGACTATTCATCCAAACGTTAAAATCTGAAATCCTCTTCTACTAACCTTGATTCACTGAAATTGATGATGATAGAGGGCTTAAGGATCGATTTCTAACAAGAATTTGAAGTTGAATCGAAGAAATCAGAAGTTTTTAGATTAGGAAAATTTTGGATAAAGGAAAGGAAATGAGGAAGAAGATGAAATGGAGAAGGAAGAAAGGATACGTATAGATTTATGATAGGTTTTTTTTTTAATTTTCAATAATGCTCTAGAACAAATAATTAAATGCCCAATTCATCCCTCTTACTTAATTAACTCTTATTTCCTCATGTCTTATATCCAATAACAATAATAATAACTACAAAAATAATTTTCATGATATTTTAATACTATAGTAATTTATTCTAAATAAATTTGAATTTTGGTTCGTTACAATTCTCCCCCTCTTTGGAATTTTTGTCCCAAAAATTACCTGAAAACAGTTGCGGATATTGAGTTTTCATTGTATCCTCCGGTTCCCAAGTTGCTTCTTCAACCTTATGATTCTTCCGAGGTACTTTTACCAAAGGAATAGACTTGTTTCTCAATTGTTTAACCTCTCTCGCCAAGATTTGTATCGGTTCCTCTTCATACGTCAAGCCGGGTTCAATTTCTACGACATCAGGAGATAAGATATACGATGGATCTGATCTGTATCTCCTTAACATTGACACATGGAACACATTATGAATTTTATCGAGTGTCGGGGGTAGTGCCAACCAATAAGCTACCTGTGCAACCTTCTCTATAACCTCATATGGGCCAATGAATCTTGGACTGAGCTTGCCTTTCTTGCCAAATCGCAAGACTTTCTTCTAAGGAGATACTTTGAGAAATACTTTATCCCCCACTTCATAAGTAATGTCTTTTCTTTTTAGATCAGCATAAGATTTTTGTCTATCCGATGCAGCCTTCAATCTCTCTTGAATAAGTTTTACTTTCTCCTTTGTCTCCTGAATCAAATCCACTCTCACAATCTTGTTTTCACTAAGTTCGGTCTAATATAATGGAGTTTGACATTTTCTTCCATACAATGCTTCATATGGCACCATTTGTATGCTTGACTGATAACTGTTATTGTAGGAAAACTTCATGAGGGACAAATACTTATCCCAACTTCCTTCAAATTCAATGATACAACTTCTCATCATGTCTTCCAACACCTGAATTACTCTTTCAGATTGACCATCTGTTTGAGGATGAAATGAAGTAATAAAATAAAGTTTACTACCCAAGGCTTCTTGCAATTTCTTCCAAAATCTCAAAGTAAATCTTGGATCTCGATCAGAAATGATTGAAATAGGCACTCCGTGTAGCCGCACTATCTTATCTACATATAACTGAGCCAACCTATCAAGTGAATAATCCATCCTAACAGGAAGAAAGTGGGCAGACTTTGTCAATCTATCTACAACAACCCACACTGCATCATGTTTCTTCTGTGTAAGTGGTAAAGATGTCACGAAGTCCATTATGATTCTTTCCCATTTCTATTCTGGAATTGTTATTAGTTGCAATAATCCAGAAGGAACTTGATGTTCGGCTTTCACCTGTTGACAAGTTAGACATTGAGCAACATAATTAGTAATGTCTTTCTTCATCCCATTCCACCAATAATGGCTCTTCAAATTTTGGTACATCTTGTTTGCTCCTGGATGCATCGCATAAGGACTACTATGCGCCTCATGTAGGATATTCTTCTTTAATTCTTCATTGTTTGGCACACATAGTCTATCTTTAAAATATAGACATCCATCTTCTTTAACCATATAGTTGTCTACGATACCCACTTGTGTCCTTGCTCGAATGATCTTGAAGTCATCATCTTCATTTTGTGCTTGCTTAACCTGTTGTAGTAGTATAGGTTGAATCTTTAATTCTGCAATTAAGGCTCCACTACTGGTAAGAGCTAACCCCATATTCATAGCCCTTAGTGCCATCATTGTCTTTCTGCTGAGAGCATCTGCCACTACATTAGCCTTTCCTGGATGATCTTTAATGAATTCCATCCACCTTCTTTGCCTTAAATTCAACTCCTTCTGTGTTGGTAAATATTTCAAGCTTTTGTGATCTGTGTAAATATATTTTTCTTCATAAAGATAGTGTCGCCAAATTTTCAAAGCAAAGACTATTGCAGCCATTTCTAAATCATGAGTAGGATAATTCCTTTCATGATTCTTCAATTGCCTGGAAGCATAGGCAATCATTTTCCCTTCTTGCATCAAAACACACCTAAGACCACTATGCGAAGCATCACTATAGATTATAAAATCTTTTCCAGGCTCTGGTTGGGTAAGGATGGGTGCTTTTATCAACATTGCCTTCAACTTCTCAAAATTTTCTTGGCACTTGTCATTCCACTCAAATTTTGCATTCTTTTGAAGTAGTTTCGTTTGTGGGGCAGTAATGACTGAAAATCCCTTCATAAATCTTCTATAATACCCTGCTAAACCAAGGAAACTTCTGACTTCTGTAGGGTTCTTTGGTGGTTTCCATTCGACAACTGCTTCTATCTTTTTAGGATCCACTTTAATTCCTTCTGTAGAAACAACATGGCCTAAGAAAGAAACTCATTCAAGCCAAAACTCACATTTGCTAAGTTTGGCATATAATTTATTTTTGCTCACAGTTTGTAAGACTATCCGCAAATGCTGACCATGCTCTTCCCGTGACTTAAAATACACCAAAATATCATCAATGAAAACCACTACAAATCTGTCTAAATATAAATAAAAGACACGTTCATAAGGTCTATAAATGCTGCTGGTGCATTAGTTAGACCAAATGGCATCACCAAAAATTCATAGTACCCATATCTAGTTCAGAAAGCCGTCTTTGCAATATCATCATCTTTCACTCTTATCTGATAGTAACCCGATCTCAAATCAATCTTGGAGAAGTATTTGGCACCCTTGAGTTGATCAAATAAGTCTTCAATCCTTGGCAATGGATACTTGTTCTTCACTGTCAATTTATTCAACTCCCGGTAATCAATACATAATCGGAGCGACCCATCTTTCTTCTTAACAAACAACACTGGTGCACCTCACGGGGATATACTCAGGCGTATGAATCCTTTGTCTAATAATTCTTGCAACTGAATCTTCAACTCTTTCAGTTCAGAAGGCGCCATTCTGTATGGTGCTTTGGATACTAGTGCGGTACCCGACAATACATCAATTGCCAATTCTACCTCTCTTTTTGGTGGCAAACCCAGTAGTTCTTCTAGAAATACATCAGGAAAATCACATACCGTAGGAATATTCTGCAATTCTAACTCACCTTTCTTCCATTCTAAAGCGAAGATTAGGTAGGCCTGACATCCCTTCCTAACCAGCCTTTTAGTCTTCATAAAAGAAATTATGTTACAGAGATAATCTGATCTTTCCCCCACGATAACTATTTCTTCTCCATCAGAAACTTGAAGTGACATTCTTTTGTTTTTGCAATCCACTACAGCTCGATATTCCGATAACCAATCCATTCCCAAGATAACATCATAATATCGGAAAGGTAACTCAATTAAATTTGCAATGAAAAGTTGATGTTGAATCATAATAGGGCAATTCATATACACTTTGTTTACTATCACACAGTGTCCTAAAGGATTAGTCACTTCAATATTTTCTCCTAATTCTTCTACATGCAAACCTTTCTCTTATGCTAATGCAGTACATATATATGAATGAGATGAACCAGGATCTATCAAAGCATAAACATCGTGATTAAAGAATGAAAATTTACCGACAATAACTTCAGTAGATTCCCGAGTCTCAGGCCCTCGGATTACATAACTTCGCACCATTCCTCCCGGTCTACCACTCTGCGGTGCTTGTTGAGCCACATTATGTCCACTTGCCTCACTAGCATTTCCTTTTCCCCTTCCTCTTTCACCTTGCATTGTAGGAGTAGGAACTACTGTAGGTGCAGATGTACTTATCTGTCTTTGAGGATAATTTGCAATCAAATGTTCCCTCGAGCCACATTTAAAGCAGACTCTACCTTTTCCCCAACATTCCCTTGTATGCAACCTTCCAAAATTAGAACATTGTGGAATATTTCCTTTGCCTCTACCTGAAGGTACACTAACCGTTGATCCCATACTTATGGTTTATCTAGGTGAAAACCCTCTAAAATGAGATTGTGTTTGTTCTGATGTTCCCTTCTGTTTCTTACTTGGAGATTTTGAACTAACTGGATCCTGTGACCCCTTTTGAAATCCATATCTTTTAGGGATTCTTTGTTGTCTATCTGAATTGATCTTTTCAATGCCTGTAGCAGCATCAACCAAGTCATTGAACACCCTAATCTTTTGTGCAAGTAAATGCACTCTAATTTCATCATTCAGCCCATCCTCGAATCTCTTACATCGCCTTACTTCACTGTCAACGATATTACGAGCATACCTCTCGAGTTTGAGGAATTGAATTTCATATTCTGATATAGTCATTTGTCCCTGTCTCAAAGATAAGAACAATTTCCTCTGCTCATCTTTGAATCGTTCGCTAACATACTTCTTGTCAAATTGTTCCAAGAAAAGGCCCCAAGTGATTTCTCCGGGTCGCCTTTCTCTCACAATATTATCCCACCACCTCCTAGCTTGTTGTTTGAGAAGACCTTGCACACAGTCTAATCTCTCTTCATCTGTAAAATGAAGCCCAGTCATACACCATTTAGTATGATCAAGCCAATCTTCTACAAATGCTGGATTCACTGTATCCCCTTTGAAGTCATCAGCTGGAAGCTTCTTAATTCTTTCAAGAGGAGTTCTCTCCTCTCTTCTTTCAATATGAGGTACTATTGGAACTTGAGGGATTTGTATGTTTCAAAGTACTTGTGTGATTACTTCAGTAGTCATATGCTGAAGTAAAGCAGCTTGTGCTGGAGTAGGTTGTTCTGAAAAGCCATGAACTGGTGGTGGTTCATGTCTTTATTCATCCCCCTGTCTAATAAGGACCGTACTCTCAGCATCCTCTTCCTCACTCTGGTTGTGACTACTACTAGCCATTACTTATTCCTGAAAATTGGACCAAAGTGGATCAAACAACTAATATAACATATTCATATCCTAAATGGCATGTACAACTTAGTCCTAGAATCGCCTAAACCTCGCTCTGATACCAATAGATGTAACACCCCCTTTATAAGGAGGCTATAGTAACTATAAACATCCAATAAACAACCCTACTCCATTATATGAAGTTCAATACTTATAGATTTAATATGTATAAATACAAATATAATGTTTCCAACTCCAAATTACTTCTCAATGCTAATTATTCTCCAAATATTTCTCAATACCACTTTATATTTCTCACACTATCTAGTACATGCCATTATTCTACAAACATAATATTACATTAAAATGCAAATCCACCTCGAGTCTTTCCTTATATGCTCTTCAAGCTGATCCACTTATACCACTTTGGTCCAAGCTATCTACAAATCTTCAGGATCTGAGTGTAGAAAATAAACTACACGCTAAGCAATTTGCTTAGTGGTGTACATAGAAGAAATACAACAACTTTGAACATTTTTAACACTTTAAAATAGAAACCAAGATTGTTCATAAGTCAAAAACAAATTTAAACAACTTTATAAAACCAAAACACAAAACTTATATTATAACCTTTCAAAGTACAATCAAATTTATATCCAATTTTTTTCCAAACACATTAACCATATTGCCCAAAGTAAAAAAGTCTTGAATAACGGTAAAATCGATATGCGAGCGGACAAGCCCGAAGCCGAAGCTTCAATATCAATGTATCGGTCAAGCCCGAAGCCGATGCTTCAAAATCAATATATCGGTCAAGCCCGAAGCCGAAGCTTCCAAATCAATATATCGGTTAAGACCGAAGCCGAAGCTTCAATATCAATATATTTTTATCAAAATATCGGTCGAAGCCCTAAGTCAAAGCTTCAATTGTTTGTACAGTACTGTACCCCCTTTATTGGCGTCAATCTACCCTGACCCGTATTCTACTCGTTTAATAAGGGCAATAAATCAAAGTAATATCTTAAAAATTCCAGTACAAACCATCAATCATAATTCAACATAACTTCAATAATCAAGAAATTCAAATCCTAAATTTTAAAGCATCAAACTTCAATTAAAACACAATAAAATCAACGTTCATATTTTTTTAAAAATTTCCAGATTCTGTGACCTGACTTCCCCTGCATTTTTCACTATCAAAACATCACCCAATCGAAGACGTTTCTTCTAAACATAATTAGCCACATGTTTCAGCTTTTCAAAGCCATCAGAATCATAGAAATCCAAATTGTATAACCAAAGTTATGATCAAAATACTAAACAGTGTACAAAGCTGAGATTTTCCGAAAACAGATTTCATGACTCAACTTCAAACGAAAATTTCACATTGAAAATGAACGAAATTCAACAAGGTTTCTTATAAACATATATTCCTTACTTTCTGTAGATATCAATAGAATCAAGAATCATTCAAATTGGATTTATATAACAAGAGAAAATATTAAAACAAAACAGGAATACAAATCTGGAAAATTTTCCGAAAAACCGATAAATCGAAATTTGAGACACAAACCTTTTTTAAGCTCTTTCTAGCTCTCTTCTACCTCTTTTGTCTTCGATTTGCTTGCACTAGCTTCCTCTACTACAGCCATATATAATTCTATCAAGATATTGTATAAATAAACTTCCTAATACCATAAATATGCTTAATCTACCATGAATTCTACTAATTAAGCTTTAATTTCATCAAAAATCACTCACCTCAAATTCGGATTACTATTCATCCGAACCTTAAAATCTGAAATCCTCTTCTTCTAACCTTGATTCACTGAAATTGATGATGATAGAAGGCTTAAGGATCGATTTTTAACAAGAATTTGAAGTTGAATCGAAGAAATCGAAAGTTTTTAAATTAGGGAAATTTTGGATAAAGGAAAGGAAATGGAGAAGAAGATGAAATAGAGACGGAAGAAAAGATACGTATAGATTTATGATAGGTTTTTTTTCCAATTTTTAATAATGCCATTGAACAAATAATTAAATGCCTAATTCATCCCTCTTACTTAATTAACTCTTATTTCCTCATGTCTTATATCTAATAACAATAATAATAACTATAAAAATAATTTCCATAATATTTTAATACTATAGTAATTTATTCTAAGTAAATTTTGAAATTTCGGTACGTTACATAAAGAAAGAACAACAATCTCCTCAGTTGCTGCAGTGGTGTTCTTTTCTTCCTCTTGGTTATCGCCATCCTTATGTTCTCTATTCAACTTTCGACAATTCCTCTTCAAATGGCCTTCTAGTCCATAATGGTAGCATTTGACTCTACCCTTGAACTTAGATCTGAGTCTGAACTTGTCCCCTCCTTTGGATTTGTCAGGATTGTTGGGACCTCGATTGTTGCTCCGACCTCTGTATTCTGTGACAAGATCTTGACTGCTTTCAGTAATTAAAACTTTCCTCCTTATTTCCTCGTTGAGCAGAATGCTAATAGCGTGGTTCAAGGAAACTTTTCCATCATGAGCGAAATTGGTCATAGATACCACCAAGGTTTCTAAACTCTCCGGTAAAGAATTGAGCAACAATAAGGATTGTACCTCATCTTCAAGTGTGATTTTTATATAAGATAACTAATTAATAACACTTCGAAATTCATTTAGAAATGCGGTAATAAGGATTCCCTCCTTATATTTCATATTGACAAGTTTCCTTATCAGGAACGACTTATTTCTAGCAATTTTCTGATCATAAAGATCTTGCAGCTTCTTCCATAGTTCATGGGCAGACGTTTCCTCCGAGACATGGCCGAACACGTTGAAATCTAGCCATTGGGAATAGTTCCGATAGCCTTTCTATTCAACTTGCTCCAATCTGGATCTTTCATGTCTTTCGGCTTTGCTGTGTCTCCTTCGATTGCTTCATGCATATCTTTGCAGTATAATATATCCTCCATCATGGGCTTCCAAATTGACCAGTTCGAACTGTTCAATTTGATCATGGATGTTGAAGAACCTTCCATTCTAATTAACACAACCACCTTTATGGAACCAATAGCTCTAATACCGCTTGTTGGATCCCGTAAATTAATTTGGTGGTAAGGTGATATATATTAACTAAAATAGACGTTGCAACAACGAGTATAAAAATTAAATGGAGCAATAAAGAGACACAAAGATTTACGTGAAAAACTCTTTAAAAGGGAAAAACCAAGGAGCACCAAAATAACTCTATTAATAAATAATGAGAATACAATAATAAAGCCTCTTTCAAGTATACCCAAACTTGAGGTATACGACAATTTTAGGAGAAAAGTAGAACACTCAAATTTACCATTACACTTAATAGTGTAGTATTTCCCAAATAAGTCAACTTACTCTCCTAATTCCTCTCTAGACTCATTTGTAGGAAGAAACTCTACAAAAGGAAATTCAATTTTGCTTGGATGCATCAAATGCTCCATCCTAACATGATATTTACTGCCAATTCTTCAACATGGGAATATATTAATTTAGCCACAATTTAAATAGTGTTGCTAACCTCCATATTAATTGATGTTGTTAACTAATTAATAAGCCATGTTAAAAAATCAAAGTGAACAAAATCAAGCTGAAATTTTTGTTTGACAACAAAATTTCCAGTTTTTCCTTGTGTTCACATGTGTCTCGACATTGGCGGATCCAAGAGCAATGCCCCATTATTTTTTTAAGTTTAGTATAAAGTTATAGATAACTAAAATATGGACACTATAAAAATAATTAGTTGGACCCCTTATAAATATTAAAATTATAAATTTACTCTAAAAAAATTAAATTTATTAGTAAATTTTTAACTTATGTCTTAAGAAATTCATTTATATATTATTAATAAAATAATTATCTAAATAAAGTATCAATTAAGTCACAATTTAGATAGTTAATTAACTGATTAGATATTCAGTTTCTACCTTATTAGGCTACTAAACTATGTTATTAATAGTGAAACTTATTTAGAATTTACATTTCAATATAAAAATATATTAAAAAAATTTAATTTAAATATATATATATATATATATATATATACTGTAATTAAAAATTTCTGAATTCGTCAGTGTATCTGAACCCAACATTTACAACAAAAATGACTGTTTATTTATGTATATAACGTTAAATTGATACATACATTTGTAGTAATGTTGAATTTAAGGTTAGTATATCATATATAATAATATATACTACTTATTTTTGTATAAACTTTTATCACACTTTTTTTTGGTAAAAAAGAGATGAAGCAGCACATATTAAGAAGTGCCTAGTTTCGGAAAAGTAACTCCCGCAATATCTTGACGAAAAATATCATTAACGCTCGGAATAGGATTATCAAAGAAAAAGCACCCTAAAGCAACAAACGTACCATGAGACGCAAGAAGCACAATTGTTGAAATACAACCTCCCAACCCGACCGGGAGTGCGTTTAATCTCTAATATAATAGAAGAATTAGCATTAACTCTGTGAACCTCCCTAGTCAACACCTCAACTTTATAACCCACTTTTAATGGACATATATCTACATATATACATAGTTTGCCATAGTTACTTTGTTTCGTATCGTTACTATTAAATGTCATACCTCCATACCTTTGATTTAATGGCGGTGATCGTTCCGAATAAAATTTAATTCAATTTTATTAAATTATTTAAAAATGTCAAGTATATATATTTCACTTCAATATTAGAGCATCTCCAATAGATTGTAGATTTTAAGTTGATGTGGCATGTAGAATAGACATTCAAATTGATGAGATGTCAAAATAGACAAGAAAATTAAAATTCTAACTACAATAGATTGTCTATTTAATTAGTTTTTGTATTTTTTTAAAATAAAATAATAGCAACAAAAATTAAATAACTTATTAGATAATCTCTAACTATTAAAATATTATTATTCAATCTTCTATTTGATTGTCTATTTGTGGAAGATCAAATAGACAATATTTAAAATTAAGATGACACCTCATATTAGAAAGAGTAATTAAAAGATCTATTGGAGAGTATTTTTTTAATTTAATGTTCATTTTTGCTTATGTATCAAGAAAAGAAGTAGAATATAACATCTATTGAAGATGCTCTTAGTATCTATGAGATGAGTCAAACATATATATATATATATATATATATATATATATAAAAGAAGAGAAGTCATAAATTACCTTTTTACCCATTACTCATACACTTTTTTAAAAAAATAGTAGCATTTTATTATTAAATTTATTTTATTTTATTACCATATTATTCCAATTTATATTACTCTTATATATATATATATATATATATATATATATATATATATATATATATAATTGGTTAATATCTCTATAATGATGGTAATTAAAAATGGTTAATATTCATACTAATCATAACAATATCAAAATATGAAATTAAAATAATAATAACAGCAACAATAGTAATAATAGAATATTTGATGAGTATTTAAAATTGGTTAATATTCATACTAATCATAACAATACTAAAAATATAACACATGTTGATTACAAAATTAAAATAATAATAATAATAATAAAATATTTGATAAGTAAAAAGTAGTCAATTAATTTTTTACTAGTCACATTAATATTACTATAATAATGATCTCATAATAATGGTTAATATTATTTGAAAATATTACTATAATAATGGTATTTTGAATGCATATGACTTAGATTACCTTTTCGTAGTGCGGTTAGCGTAGACACATCTTATAGAGTCATATTAATATTACTATATTAATGGTATTTTTTAATGAATAAAATTAAAATAACAAATCTATATATTAAAACAACAACAACAATAACAATAATAATAATAAAATATTTGATGAGAAAAAAGAGTCACATTGATTCTTAAATAGGATTATAATCAATAGAGTCATATTTTTTAAATTTTAATTTGTTGTTCATAATGTTCAATTGTTATGAAATTTTTTTACAAGTTGATTCTTATTTTTTTTACCAATATGAATATTTGATATGTTATTGCTAACTTTTTCAATTATTTGTTGACGTATAAGAGTTTTCTTTACTTTAATTGATTTTATTTTACATTATATATGAGTAAATTTTATTATCGTCTATAACAATTATTAAATTGGATATTTTTTTCGTGAATTTAAATCGAAATTTTATAAATCTGATTTTAATATATTTCTCGAATAGGTTTGATTTAGAAAAACGATAATGATTAATAATAATAACTACTTTTAATAAGGAAATAAATAATTAGGGTAAATTATAGAAATAAATCAAAATAATATATATCTCTTAAATCTATTTATTTAAAATTTAATTTGTTGTTCTCGATTTTATTTAATTCTGTTTGTTATAATCCTATTTAAGAATAAATTTGTGTTCTATAGCAGTACTTACTCCTTCTTATTTAAAAATCCGTGTGACTCCTTTTTCCTCATCAAATTTTGACAGGAAAGCATAAGATAATTGTAGAAAAGTATATTGTTCATTATGTTAAAGCAGAAACATGATTCGGTGGATGATATCAACCCACTTAGGGTGCAATTGAAGACGGATTTTATATACGATATAAATCCAACTAAGATGCAATGGACCCTCAAAGTACGTGTTCTCCGCCTTTGGACCATTCCAGAACGAAATAAACCAAATGCAATATTTACTATTGAAATAGTTTTGCAAGACGAAAATATGTATTAATAAATTATCTATAATTAAGTATTAAACAATTTATCATACTAAATGTTTAATAAAATTACATCACTAACAAAAAAATTCTACTCTTTTTTATATTTTATAATATTATTTTGTTATTATTATTTTAATTTTAATTTCAATTTCAATTCTATATTAAATTATAATTAGTAATTAATTAAATACATGTATTTTTTAACAGATGTAATTGGTGAAATTGTCAGCCTTGGTGATGTGCAAAGCCATTTCATGAATAGAACTAATAGTGCTTTCTTGAATTTGGAACTTTAAGACCATGAGTAATTATCTAAAATTTTTCGTATTATTTGCACATATTGTCCCTTATTAATTAAACTTTATTATGAAATCAAAATGGAGGTGGAATAAAATATCAGCAACGTTCTGAGGTGAATTAGTAGAACAAATATTATCCCATTTTAATTTATCTAATGATGAATGAATTATCGTTGTTATGCAGTTGATACGTGGTCGAGAATCCATAGGTACTGATTTTTTTAATTTTTTTGGTTCTCATGTAATGACGTTCAACTATAATTTTTATAATCGTTTTTGACTAAAATTGTAGTATTTCAATTTAATTAAAAAAATTTCATAAAAAAATTGTAAATTTTAATTTTAATATTGTTTTAACAATGAAGGTAAGTATGGGGTGGCTAATACTTGGCATGCATCCAAATTGTGGATTAATCCGAACCTTCCTCAGTATCGGAATTTAAATTAAGGTAAAATATTACAGTTATTTTTTGCTATTAATTTTATTTAAATATTTAAATGTAACCAGCATAAGAATGTTATACTTTATAATTTCCCTAATATCAATTTCTTATGGTTTGACAATCGGACTCTGAAAGGATAACTCAAATATCATTTCAAAATGCATACTTTGTGTCTGAAGAGACAGCAAGTGGATCAGTACAAATAAAGACAATCGCAGAATTGGTGGAATATAAACAAGTAAAAGACTTCTTTGACCCTATACCTTTCAAAAGAAATATTTCAATTTATTATTAAATTTATTTTATTTAATTATCATATTATTCTAATTTATATTACTATAATAATATCATTTAAAATTAGTTGCTATTCATATTAATCATAACAATACTAAAATATAAAATTGAAATTAAATTAAAATAATAATAATAACAACTACCACAATAATAGTAATAATGCAATATTTGATAAGGAAAAATGAGTCACATTAATTCTTATAGAGTCACATTAATTTTAAATTATAAACCTGTTTAAGAATAAATTATAATTCTATTTACAATATGCTTATTATAATTTAATTTAATTATAATCCTATTTGCCAATATTGCAATATTTCAAATTATTATGTCAACTAATATCTCTTCGATCTATTTATTTAAAATTTAATTTATTGTTCTTGATTTTATTTAATTGTGTTGGTTATAATCCTATTTAGGAAAAGATTTGAATTTCATAATAATACTTACTCCTTATTTAAGAATCAGTGTGACTCTTTTTTCCTCATCAAATATTGGCAAAAAAGTATAAATTATAATCCTATTTAGGAAAAGATTTGAATTTTATAATAGTACTTACTCCTTCTTATGGATAATAGTACCTCCTTCTTATGGAAGATAATGGATTATTTTAATTTATTTGATCAAGTGAATTCAAATTTCATAATTATCACTTAAGTATATCTATCAACTATGTATTTCTTAAATCTATTTTCTTAAAATTTAAAATGTTTTTATTAATTTTATTTAATTCTATTTTTGTCTATTATAATCGTATTTAAGAAAAAAATTCAAATTTAGTTTAGTTTCTTATGTAAAGATATCATCCTATCAATTATTTACTCTAAATATTTGAATGAGAAATGCGCATAACTCAAGAAGAATTTCTTATTATTTCACTTATCTATCTCCCTCTTTTTTTAAACTGCTCATTGTTCTTTAAAAAAAAGAATTAGATAACTCCTGCCCTTTTCTCTTGATGATGATGGACAAGTAACAGATGAAGCAATAAATGTTGTATATAAAGAGGTTTTTTGTAATATAATTTGATACACGATATAACATATTTTTTAGCTTTAATATTTTCTATTTTTTATTTTTAATATATATATATATATATATATATATATATATATATATATATATATATATTATATATATATATATTACAAAATAAACTTATCATTGATATACTTATTATAAATGACTTATCCGTGCATTGCACGGGAACTACACTAATTTTATTAAAAATATCAATTCAAGTCTGGCTCAATCCACACTAGAAAACTTCAGGTTGAGTACACATTCACGAGGTTATCTTCAAGCCCGACCTACAACCTATAAATATATTATTTATTTTAAATTTCTAAATGGACCAAATATATACAAAATTATACAAATATGTCTCAATCTTCCATATAATTACATTATCTCGAATTCTTTGATAAATAGTAGGACATATCTAAGTCAGGTTTAAACATCTAATAGATTAAAACATAAAAATTCATAACAATTATTAAACATAATATGCAAATATATAATAATAAAATTATTATTTAACGGGTCAATTCAAGTATTTATATAAAAATCAAGATCAAACCACAAAATTTCATACTTTTAACAGGTTCATGTAAAAAAATGAGAATCCAAATTCAGTCCTGGGGTTGGGCACCCTGGCCTTCGATCAAGTTTAATGGTGCCTAACTCCACTTGCAACGATACCATCTTAGCTATATTTTTTCATAATTAAGAGTATATTCCAGGAGTACATCAACAAAATTTCTGGTATAATTTTCTATATTTTTCACTATATGGGCTCATTTGGTTCGCAAAAATTATATTTCGTAGAATAGAAATAGAAATATATGGAAAGATGTCAAGTATGACACATTATTAATCTAGAATCCGTTGACGCACGGAAAAACTTTTCCTAGTCTATATACATCTGAAGGAAAAATTATTCATTTTTGAAACAAATGAATAACTTTTTCCGTAAGATATATATAAACTAGGAAAAATTTTTCTGTGTATTGATGGATTCTAAACATAAACTGTACTATATCTGACATCTTTCCATTCTAGATATGTACCGTACCAAACGCCACCTATGTAGAATCACAAAATATATAGGAGCACACGACTTATCTTTGAGCTGTTTTTAATTTTATTAGAATCACAAATTATGATCTAGGTTTGTTATGTTTTCAGATTAATGATTAGAGAATTGGAAAAGATCCAATTCTTTTCCATTATTTTAAAAGTGAAAGCACCTTAATTTAGTATTGTAATCCCATAAACTCAGTAACATTATTGGGTGTTATTGATGAGAGTAAATAATATAAGTCAGTTTAATGATAAAAATTAATTAATGAAGGTGTCGATGTGGGACTTTCTTGTCCTATCATGCATCTCCTATTGATATTTGATAGTATATTTTTTGTTTGGTTCACTAGAATTTGGATTGGACTGATATCTAATTCTCTATACACTTCAATCTACCTTCTTCTCATAATTCTATTAATAAGCGTATACTAGAAATTAGATTGAAAAGATGTATGGAAACTATAATATTTGAAAAAATGATCACACACAACAGAAATGTGTATAGATTATAGAAGTTATTTATATATTAATCATTCTGATTAGACATGCTAATTTATTAGGAGGTTGAATGGGTGAAAAATGTGTGTATATGATATATGTATAAAGTTCAATAATAATCTTTAGCAGTGAAAATCCAACTTTTTTTATATGATTACTTTAATTTTTTTTATCATTAAACGAGCAATATACAATTTAATTCAATTATGATAAAATACAAAATGCCTTTACTCTCAAGATGTATACCATTCTTGTATTTATCAATTAAAGTTATTATTGTTGTTGATGAGTAGGGAATTAAAATTAAGGATTTAAATACTTTTTGGTTCATTTTCTATAATTTAAATATTTTTTTACCTGAAATTACTTATTTGGTGTCTGACGTATTAAATTTATGCCAGTTTGATACCTGACATATTTAATTTTAGTAAACAACTTAATGGATTATTGATGGTCGACAATTCTATGCATGATCTATAAAATATGTTCATATTCCAAATGATGTTATAGGTATTTCACATTTTTTATATTATTAGATGGGCGCTTAACATACTAAAAATAAACAGGTCAGACACCAAATAGGTTAATGTTGAATACAACAGATACCAAATAGGTGAAAAGTATATACATTAGGCACCAAATAAATAATTTTAATAAATTAGACACCAAAAAAATATTTAAGATATATAACAAAACACAAAAAGATATTTAAGTCAAAAATTAAATGAGTCTTAACTTTTAGATTCGTTTTCACAAAATATAGATACAAATCCATCATATTCATATAATTTAAAATTATATTTTAAAATTTTAAAATTTCATAAAACTTAAGCTATAAAAATTTTATACATTTTTGTAAATAAATAATTATTATATCATTATATATCATAAATTTATAATATTTCATGATAAATGATAGATAATTTTTCAAAATTAAGTTATTATCGTGATGACTTTAATACTATCTAAATTTAGATATTAGTAAGGGATAATTCATATAATTTATATTTTCATTTTATAAACATGTCCCGATCTAATTTATAGACATGGTTCAAATTCATGTTTTTTTTTGCTAGATCTGAATCAATCGGATCTAAAAATATTGTGATCACCAATTAAATGTAGCTCAATTGATACACTATTTAATATAACGGTATAATGTTATAGACTCAATATCTAGCTTTTTCAAAATCCATAATTATATAAAAAAATATTGTGATCTAAATTTTAAAAAACATATATGAATTTAAACCGAGTATCATCCTCATTTTTTGTTATTAAATATATAACAGTTAACCATAATTAACCCCAACATATCAACAAAAAGATAGAAGAATGAAAAAGAGAAATCATAGAGGATGAATTTCATATATGTTAAATGAAAACATTAATGACAATCAAGAAACATCAATCTTAATAAAATTCTTTTTTCTTGACAGAAAAATGAGTTACTTATAGCTCAATTTTATTATATATAAGAACATTATTGCTCAATTTTGGATAGTATGGTTACACACTAGCATAAGCATCTAATTAGCCAAAATAAATGATAGAAAGTTGAAATGTCCGATTAACCTCAAATCATGCAATAATGGACTCTAAAACATTCTACAAAACAATAATGAAAAAAGAGTCAACATTACTGAATATTAATTATTGATATTTCAAAGGAAAGCTTTTATTTTGGAATTGTTAGACTGTAGGGGGAAAAAATCTAAAACCATGATTAAATTAAGTGCTATAATTAGAAAGATGGGTAATATAGACAGATGTAAGGTTGACAAAATTAGAAGGTAAAGGCCCACAATATATGAAGGCAGTCCAAGCCAGGCCAGGCCAGGCCATTTGTCGTTTACATGATGTATATGTTGTGGTGTTGGGGAGGTAGGTGGCTGTGGCTTATCAACTCTTCCCAAAAGATCTCTGGCTATCATTATACATGCAAGTTGTGATGTATAGACAAATCTCGGCCTATTTGTCTTCCTAAACTCATAACTATCCTATTAGTTTCCTCAATTTAGGAAAATTGAAACTACTCGACTCCTATGTTCTATTGGAAAGTATGCATTGGTAATATATATTGTGCGCCACTAGAACCGTTTAATGGGTATTGAGTTTAGACTGGATTTGGTCATATCTAAAAAAAAATGTTATGTCCACGAATAATTCAACCCATATTAATAATATTCGTTATGTTCGTCGAGCCTATTTTCAAATATATTTTCCTACGTCGTACTCATGAAAAACGTGTGGGTACGAAAAAACTGAAAGAGCCACAGCCCACATGAATAGCTGTATCTTTCAATGTGCCACATACTATGAACGAGGTCATATGGTTCTAAAATACATTTCGGATAAGTTTGAGAATAAAGTAAGGGCTAGTTTGAGATTGCTTTCTTATACTACCTTTTGGAAAAGCTCAATTTTCAAGCTTTTTCAAGCTACTGTCTTGAAAAGTTGTGGAAATAAATAGCAAACAGTTTCTAATTAATTAGTATTAAGAGTCGAAATCTTTTGTCTAATGTCAAAATATATTGTTCTATTAAAAGTTTGTAAGTGAAACTTTTCATGACAACAATTCTGAAAACCCTAAAAATTTTAGACTTGATGCATCTCCAACTACCTGAACTTGTCCAAAAAAACCTACTGCCCCCCTGAACTTTTAAAGTGGCCTCGTAGCTCCCTCAACTTTCAAAAAGTGCTTCACTTAGCTCCCTGAGTGCCACTTGTCAGCTTTTGATAAGTTTGACTTTTCAAAGATGTTATTTTTCTGATTTTTTTTCTCTCCAATCAGGATTTGATAAGTGGCATTCAGGGAGCTAAGTGGAGCACTTTTTAAAAGTTAAGGGAGCTATGTGATCACTTTAAAAGTTCAGGGAGCAATAAATTCTTTGAAACAAGTTCAGGTAGCTAGATATGTATTAGGGAAAATTTTATGAATACAGAGTATAGTACACGACCATGCTCATGGGTTTACCATTTGGGAATTGTAAAAAATATATTTGTCTCACTAAAATATTTATAAAATTGACCATTAAGTCAAATTAACTATATATATACAGTCTCATCTTAAATAATTTATAAATTAATAAAACAAAGAAAATAATTACATGAATACGGTCTGGTATTTATCTAATAAATATCTAATATTCATTTAATAATTGTCTAATAGTTATCTAGTAAACATTATTATAAAATTGTCATATGCTCATCTCTCTCTCTCACACACACACACACACACATATATATATATATATATATATATATATATATATATATATATATATATATATATATATATATATATATATATATATATATATATATATATATATATATATATGTGTGTGTTATTAGATCCATAAAATATTATAAAAATTAAGACACATTAAATAATAATTAAATATCTTATAATAATCTATTAGATAAATACTAAATATCATATGGCATGTATATTTTAAAAATTTATTTAAAGTTATAATTTATTAAATAACTACTTATACAATTACTAAATATTTACTATATCATAAATATACTGTATAAGCTAATAAAATTTTTATAACATCATCAAATTATTTTAGTTGTTTTTGTAATCACCCCTCACCATTTTCTCTGTTATATGGTTTCAATTCATTGAATCTTAAAAGATTTTGTTCTGTTGAGGGAGATTTCGCTTGGGAAACTCACAAAAATATCTTTTTTTATAATGGGATAAATCTGAAAGTTTTTTTTTTCTTTTGAGAAAAAAGATAAGTAATGTTGACATGTTAACCCTCTGTTGATTTGATTCAAATAAATCAACACACGAGAACTTTCTCTTAGCTTGGAGTGGTAAAGCTTTAAAAGCACATTGAAATCTGGGAAAATAGATAAAAACGTCTTCTTTTGTGGGTCTAATTTGGACTCATACATTTTGATTTTCTTTTAAACATTTTTTAAGGTTTAAATAGCAAATCAAACAGTGTGTATAATGAATAACTATTTGTTTTACTAACATATAATGAATCACTATCTAAAATAGCATGAAATAAATTTTTAAGTAAACTTAAAAAAACATGCTTTATGATTAGCTATTTTATAAAATGGTCTTTATAGAATTTTTTTTAAAATGGTGCATGTAGTTTTAAAAGTTTGCAAAAATATGATTCTCAAAATTTTGAAACCGCATTTGGAAGGGTAATCTTGTCCATTTTGAAGTAAAATTTTGCAGATTTGTTTATAAAAATACAATACACATTAGTGATAAATTTTAGAATCTTTTAAAAAGTAAAAATATTTATATTAATTAAAAATTAACGACAACTTTAAAAAATCATAACATAATGAAAAGTTTTCAAAATTTACTCAAATATTGATAAATAATTCACAAATAAAATAATTAAAATATAGGAATGTTGAATTTATTGAAATAACTGAGATTACCATTCTAAATGTGGTTTCAAAATTTTGAGAAGCATATTTTTGCAAACTTTTGAAACTACATGCACCATTTTGAAGAAAAAAAATCCACAATGACCTTTTTGCAAAGCAGCCAAGCCACATGACATGTTTTTTTAAGTTTACCCTAAATTTTTAAGGCACTTTACTAAAATGCCCTTTTTTATTTATATTAAGAAATTGAAGTATGGACTCATAAAGGGCTTTGATGGCCCAAACAATTAAATCCGCATGGGTTCTATGGATATTTCTAATGGACTTGAAAGGCCCATAGAAAATCCTGATCCATCAAAGCGGATCCTGTTAAAATGTTACTATTTGGTAAGCAAAATCTCAACAAAACACAAAGGTGCAGCGAAAGTGAAGTAACGAATATCGAGGGGACAAGCAATATCGCAGTGATATATTCAGCAAGCAATCTCAAGTCAAGGTTATATCTGAAAGCAGATTTGAGCTTTGATCAGCAATACCATCAGAAATGGAGGCCGAATTGCGAGATATGCTTAATGAACTTCAGATTCTCAAGCGCTCATTGCCTGATGATTCTCTCCACTCTTCAATTGATAAGGTACTTGCTTCGATCATACGCGGTTTTACTGTAGTGAATTGCATGTATTGATCTGAATTTTGTGTTGATTCGAGGAGATTGTGTATTGATCCGGAATTCAGATGGAAAGGATTGTCAGTTAATTGAATTTTCTTATCGGGATATTTAATCTGGAGTGATTTAGCATTTCTATGTTTAATTGAATTTTATGTTGTTTTGCAGCTGCAATCCCGCGTGGAACATTTGACTGGACTGGCAAAATCTGCACCTGTTCGGCGTTCAAAACTTAAGGTCTTGTAAGAGATTGATGAATTATGCGTTTTTTTAGTTGAAGTTTGTGACTGTAATGCATATGAGTCTTACTTCGGTGACAGGATATGAGTGCCGAGGTGGTGGATAGCAATCCTTATAGCAGGCTTATGGCGCTTCAAAGGATGGGAATTGTGGAGAACTATGAGAGGATACGGGAATTCTCCGTTGCCATTGTTGTCTGTACTTATCCCCTCTCTCCTTGTTTCTGCTGGTTGCTCTATTTTTAAGTTGATGAGTCATGAGGAACTTTTAAATGCATTAGAGAATGCTGGTCTGTTTGTATGGGAGAGAATGATTTAGCAGTATGGAAAAACTAATTCAACGATGCTTATAGGAAGAACTAAGTAGCCATTTGATAGTGGGCTGGCTAGAAACATGCAATTGGAACATAAAACGTGTTTCTTAATGGTAGAAAGTCCTATAAAATATGAACTTTATTAATTATAGTTTTTCTAAAATTCTTCGGTAGTAATGATTTTGTGACGAACCATTGATTTTATCTCCTATACTGTCTTTCATGTACACCATGATTCTGCCATACCGTAAATTAATATAAACCTTGGTTCTCCATGATATTCTTGGTTATACGAGTCTAAGAAGAAGATTTAGATTCCTTTCAGGGGTATACCCATATGCACCTGGTCCTTGCAGAAACGCCAATAATTTCATTGTTTTTCTCAAGCAATCACCATAGCCTTGTAGATCCTGATTATTTCTTGCGATTGCTTATTGTATACAATCACAGGGAGTTGGTGGTGTTGGCAGTGTTGCAGCTGAGATGCTAACACGATGTGGCATTGGTCGCCTTTTGTTGTATGATTATGACAAAGTGGAGTTGGCCAACATGAATAGACTTTTCTTTCGCCCAGAACAGGTTCTTTTTGTATTTTTTATTTTTGCTGTCATATTGATTTTAACGTTGTGAATTTCATGCTGGAAAGAATACTTCATTTTCTTTATGTGCAAAACTAGTTTCTATTTTATTCATTTACAAAGTTCTGTGTTCATAGGCTGGCATGACAAAGACTGATGCTGCTGTTCAGACCCTATCAGACATAAATCCAGATGTTGTGCTTGAGGTAATGGTATTTAAATTACTGTTGTTTACAAGATAAAATTGTACATTTAGATATAAATTATTTTACACAGTAATTTGATCATTTAGACCATCAAAAGGTGGTGAAACAGTATGAGCGTACAGGTGTTTTATGTGTACTTTTCCTTGCTTTGGGTGTGCCTCACTAGTCATTAGTAAAGATGTAGGGAGAAGATTGATTATGTTCATTTTGTTTCTATTTTGCTGATTTTCAATGTAATAACTAAAAGTTTTGTCTGTCCATTTTATTCTTTAGTTGGTATCTCAAACATATTCTTAAATCTGAGAAGCAAAGTGATTTTGCTTACTGGCGAATGGATACTTCTTTGTGCTGATTGGTTATTTTCTATTTAGAGCTATACGATGAACATCACAACAGTGCAAGGATTTGAAACATTTGTTTCAAGTTTAAAAAATAAATCATTTTGCCCAAGTAAAGAAGGCAGTGGAGTAGATCTTGTTCTGAGCTGTGTGGATAATTATGAAGCAAGGATGGCTGTGAACCAGGTAAACAAAATGTTGTCATAGGTTGTGATGATGCACACCCTGATAACCTCTTATCACGTGAATTTTTGCATTTTAATATATATGATCTTTATCTTCTATCAGATCAATGATCAATAATGAGTTAAAGTTAATGAATTGCACAAGTGTTTGTGGATTTTTAAATTCTTTTTTCAACTTCTGTATTTCTTGATTGCTTTTTGTATTTGTAGGCTTGTAACGAGCTGAATCAAACATGGATGGAGTCTGGTAATAAATTTTTTCCTTCTTGTTTTAGTTCATTGCCAAAGATATTCTTGTGTATGCTGTGCCTTCCGTCGGTATTTGTTGATGAATTCAAGTAGAGATGTTTTCTGGCAGGTGTGTCTGAAGATGCTGTCTCAGGTCATATACAGCTATTAATTCCTGGAGAAACTGCTTGTTTTGCATGTGCACCTCCGCTGGTATGTTCATTAACCTATTGGGTTTCTGACAATGCTAAAAGGGCTTTAGTTTACAATGAGTGGGGAAAATGTGTATTGTATCTTGATATGTCTGAAGTAATTTTTTGGTTATTCATTTTTCTACTGTAAGATCAATGGTCGATTGTAAAATAACAAATTTATGATGTGGCAATGTGCTCATCTTAGGTTGTAGCATCTGGTGTGGATGAGCGTACACTTAAACGTGAGGGGGTTTGTGCGGCATCTTTACCAACCACAATGGTAACTTTTCCATAATCTCTTATATCTTGAAACACTTCCACTCTAAATATTCTGCTGGAACATGATTAAGTGTAGGCGTTGCTGGGGCAGTAAAATAATATAATACCGGTTGTTGCATGGTTATGTAAAGCCATTTAATATTTTTGTTTGAATTTCTTGTTTCCATAAACTATCTGTGTTGTATTATATTCTAATATCTAGTGTTCTGAATTGAATTTCAGGGAGTTGTTGCAGGGCTTCTGGTACAGAATACTTTGAAGTTCTTGTTACGATTTGGACACGTGACCCCATACCTAGTAAGTGCTATATTGATCTTCTATTTTTCTGACTCATCGTGCTCCAGTCTTTACCATATACTTAGAAAATAGTTTGGTTCTACATTTTAATCTGATTTTGAGGGGCATTAAGTAGTTTTTTGTTGTTCCATCAATTTGATGGTGCTGGCTTTTCTGCTTGAAGGGGTACAATTCTCTTAAAGATTTTTTCCCAACTATGGAAATGAGGCCAAATCCTCAATGTTCAAATGCTGCTTGTTTGGAGCGCCAGGTACCAAATTCACTTTGAAATAGACAGCTAATTTGTTTAATAAATTCATTTTAAGCAGAAACTGCATTTGTGATACAGAAAGAATACATTCTTGCAAAGCCTGCTAGGGATGCTGCTGCTAAAGCCAAAATAGACGCAGAAGCACCAGTAGCTACAGAAATCCCTCTTCATGCTGATAACGAATGGAACATAAGGTAGTATTGGTAGAGACAGATTGATATAGATGATGCTAATTACCTTTACTTGCTCTTTTTTCTAGCATGCTTATATATAGAGGTTTAGACATTGGAATTTACAATGAAAATTTTCTTGTGTCATTCTTCAGTGTTGTCGACGACTGTGAGCTGGAAGGCACAAATGCTACATGTTCAGGTGATTTTCGACGTTTTTGTCCTCAGTTTCTATTATTATAGACAAAATGTTTCAGGCACTAGTTTCTGACAGAGCAACGCATGTTATTCCAGATCCTGAGTTTTCTCGTAGGCTTGTTTAATGAATGTGAACTATGAAAGTGGTCAAATGTTTTTTGTGACTGCGTTTTTAGGCTCCGTTCTTTTCAACTTATAATCCATTCAGTTCAAAACTTATAAGTGCCGCATACATATAAATTTACACAGAAATAAGTACATATCAGTTCAGTATAGTACAGTTCAGTACAACTACATACAAGTTGAAAAGACAGATGCTTATTAAATCCCATATAATTTGTTTCGTTCTCTGCAGATGCTCTTCCAGAAGGTCTAGCACGAGAGCTTCCAAGTGCGGATGAATTTGACAAAAACCCAGCTACTGAAACAAGCACAACTATAGATGACCTTGATGAACTCAGGAAGCAACTGGAAGCCCTTAATGCTGATTAGAAACCGAGTTCAGCGTTGGAGTTTTTTAGAAGAGTGTGATGGCTTCACTACTTGTTGTACACTCCATTGGATAAGTATACCAAAGCTTTACTCATAGACTAACAAAATTTTCAGTAATTTAGCTCTTTTAACTTATTTTGCAATTTCTAGCAGTTTTGGGGAAAATTCTTGAGATAAAAACTGCAACAAATAAGAATCTACCCGCTTGCCTGCTTAAAGCGCTGGCAGGGCTGTTTGGTTTCAATTTTAAATTGTGAGTTTAAACCTGAACGTATTCTTTTTTATTGCCCATCTGATTCACCGGAGCTTTGCTCCGACTATGTGAAGATCCAACCCGGGTTGTGCACCTGGCTGCGGTGGGTGAGTCTCCCAATAAAGATTTTCTCCATTCACTTGTACTCGAACTCGAGACTTTACTTTAAAAAATGACTTACAAGAGATTCTATGTTGTTAAGCTTGGATACATAATCAACAAACTTGATTATTATAAACTTGCCAATTTGGATCTCCTTTTGAAGTATTGCCCAAAGTTTGTTCAAATAGATGGATGACTCAACTTAAAGTACCTATTTTGCATGCAAAAGGAATCACGGAAATTTGATCTCATTGATTAACCTTTTTCTTAAGTAATATGGGGCGTTTTGCCAAGTTTATTAATTGTGAGGTTTGTATCCGACAACTCCACACTTGTTGATTAACCTTTAGTTTAACTGTTACTCTTCGCTTTTGTGTTTTTTTCTAAAAATTAGTTTTTAGTTATACAAGTGCAAGCCAATTGACAAATGATGTCCTTACACTTTGAAATTAGTCCTATGTTTTACAAGTAAATTGCCATAAGTCCTTTATTGTTTGTTTTAATATCGTCACTTGTTTTCAATACTATTTCCGGAAGAGTTGGTATTAAAACACAACACATATGTTTCCAAAATACTTGTTTTTTTAAAGGCCAAATACAACATTTGTCCCTCGAACTTATCACGAAAAGCAAGATGTTACTCTAAACTTTTAATATTTTTAACTAGTCCCTTGAACTTGATAAAAGTGCACCAATTTTCCCCTCATTCACACATGTCAACTTCTAATTGTAGAAAGAAAAATTAGAAAAATGATATCTTTGAAAAATCAAATTAACCAGAAGTTGACGCGTGGCATGAGAGGAGCGGGGCAAACTGATTCACTTTTGTCAAGTTTAAGGGACTAGTTAAAACTTTCGAAAGTTCTGGATGACATCTAACATTTCGTGCCAAATTTAGGAATCTCTATGCATTTGAACTTTTTTAAAAGTTATTTTCTTCCTCATAATTTATTTTATTTTCTCATTCTCTATCATTATATTTTCTTGTATTCTTCTCATTGATGTATATATTTTATTATCTTATTTCTTCTCCTCTTTCCTAAAAGTAAACTTTTGATCTCTAGAAGTCACAGGTGTAAATCACATCCGGATGAGTAAGAATTTTTCTTTCTATTTAATGTAATCATAGTTCCACAAATTTAAAAAAGAAAAAGAGAATTTCAGGAAGATGTATGGGATAGAAGAGATTTTTTGTATGGTATACCTATAGTTTAAAAAGTATAGTATAAAAATATATCTGTCTCCCATACAAATATAACTTTAGATGCTGTAATAATATTAGGGGGCATATGATTACTTGATGTATATACTTTTGTTATAATGGACTACATTCAACCCTTCAGCAATATTACAGTTCATTGAAAAAGATGTGATAGAATGAAAGTCTAGTAAGTTTTTAACTAAAGGATGACTTGATTGGATGGGACCGCCCTAAAAATAACAATGTTGAGCCTTAGTTGGAGACCATATAACATGCTTAAAATCATTGTCCTCCGTTGATACTTACAACACATCAAAGGTTTAACACTGTTGGGATTTACCTGGTGGCTCTCATTTTTTCTTTACTAATTACATATGGTGTCTCTCAATTGAACTAATTCTTGTTTGAAAAATATCTTTTTTTTTGTTATAGATATCAATTCTCCTTCAGATCATCTACGTTTTGATTGAAATTTTATGCATATGAACTAAAAATTGTTATCACATATCTACTTAATTTGGATTTCAACTCAGTTTTTCTCAGTTCAACTCTACATTATTTTAAATTTAGATTAAAATAAGTTAAGGTTCAATTGTACTCTCATAAGTTTAAGAGAACATGACCTGAATCTCTAAATTCACGGAATTAGAATAGGTGGTAAAATTATTGTATATCAAGATGTTCCTACTAGAGAAATCTCAGTTTCAAGCCTCAAATTCTTGTAAATTGCAAAACAGACATTAATCTTGACATAAAAAATGTAGGTGTCCAAGCTAATCAAATGAAGGCAAAATACTTTAACATGTAATATTGTGTTTCCATCACACCTAACCAATTCACAAATATGTAACTTCTTTCAATACATTATTTTATATACACAACCATAATGTATAACTATATTTCGTTTTTATTTTGAGAAATGAAGGTGTAACTTAAAATGAGAATTCTTTTTATTGGATAATATTAATATAGGTTTCATCATCATCAAGAAAAGAAAACAAGGACAAATATTATGAAAAAAGTACATAAATGACTTGATCCTAAGATAAATTTCAGAATATGTCATAGCACTTTTATTTTGATTGCCATTTCCAATTTGACTTTTTCTTTATACGACCCAAACTGGGCTTCTTTGCTATCCATTTTCAGCCAAAAAGATTTTCCTTTTGCAATCTTAAAAAGGTTGATGCCAAAGATTAAAAGCAATTTGAAAATTAAAAAAAGTAAAGAAAATTATTGAACTTTTTAGATATTTGTTTAATTTTAATAATGCAAACAATAGATGTAGTCAATACAATCAAAGCTATCACATGCATAAAGTTTTTCTTTCTGGAGAATCTTGATATGCAATTGCAGCATAATCTATTCCCCAATCTTTGTTCTATTACTCATCTTCGCCTTTATCTTTTAATTTCATAATTAATTTTTTGGTTAAAATAATTCACATATTTGGCAACATGACCCATTTTATGTAATTGTTACTTTTTTTTTTAATTAAAGATGTTGTTTGTCATTATATTTTGATTATTTTTTTATTATAAACAATTAAAAAGTAACTGTTTAATAATTGTAACTAAATATAAAATATTATTTGATGGAATAGTTTTTAAACACTATTTTTTACCAATTATTTTTCTGAATGCTTATTAACTTTATCATTTTTATTGTAAATCAAATTGTCTCGTACTAATTGAAATATATGTTCTTATTTATATACCACGATTCTCTTCACGTGTAGAAATATAAGAGATTTGTTCGTCCAACACTTATAGAGTCTCCATTCAATCAATCATCCACCCGTTCATTATTTACTAATTAATATTTGTCATTTTGACGCGTTTTATATAGAATACTAGCACAATTCATTCAGAGATGATGGTGATCAAATTGGATGTACAGTAAAACCTCTATAAATTAATAATATTAGAAATTAATTTAGCGAGATATTATTATATTGATAAATTAATAATTTATTAATTTAAAGAGGTTTTACGTATGACCTTTAAATTTTTAAGTCCAACGTACATTCACAAATTTTTGAATTTGTCAAGTTCATTATTTTTTAATCAGTGAAAAGTTAGTTCATGGTACCAAAAAATAAATTACAAAAATAAGTTTCAAGGCACATTTCTTCTTCATATACATTAAACATGGTTAGAAATTGATCAATATAAAATGTCCATTGAAAATTTTTAAAATCACATCAACTATGGCTCCTAAACTAAAAGGTATTCAAGAGGCCATAGTAAATTGCTTTCGACACTGTAAATATGAGAACTCTTCACAACTTTTTGTTGCAATACGAGAAGACAATGCCCCAACTCTTAAGTGCAATAAGGAGATTTAAAGATGAACTCAATATAGATTTGAACTCCAATAAAAAAAAGCTACTATAGATTCATTTTTTACTAGATAATCTTAGAATTTGGAATCTTTTAGTAATTATTAATTTATAGTTTCGTTGGGACCAATATATATACACTGAAATTTCAAAAAAGTTATTATCTTATTATTTTAACGATTGGGGTCCAATTTTGTACTTGCCCCAAGTTGGAACTGGACAAATTATTAATTTTATCGAGGTTATTAATTTATCGAATATTAATTTATAAAAGTTTTACTGTATCACATTTGTTAAACACTCTAAGGATTTATTTACATGGCTAACTTCGGGACATAACTCTAATATCTCTTAACTCAAGGACATCACATATCTCCACATTAGTATGATATTGTTTACTTTAGCCCAAGCTATCATGATTTCCTCTAGAGCTTTTACCTCAAAAGGACCTAATACCTATGAAGATGCATGTTCAAACTTATTAGGGCAAGTTCAATAGTACTCTATTTATAGAGTAATTGTCATTTCTTGAGTAGGGTTGTGTTCAACCCTACTCTTCAAATCCTTACCATGGAGTAGAGTACGAGTTACTCTAAATTTTGAGTAACTCATACTCTACTCCATATTTGAAGATAAATATTTTAATATTATTAATTAATATATAGTGTTATTACTTATAAATTCTTGATAATTTGTATTTGTTTAATATAATTATTGATTCCATTTACTTTATTTATATAATAATAACTATTCATTTAAATATTAAATTATGATCATATAAATTAACTTTGAATATAAAAATAATTTCAAAAATTAAATGATATAACAAAATATAAAATACATTAAATTAATATAATATTGAATTAAAAGTTCTAATAAAATTTAAATTACATAATAAAATATTACAAAATAAAAAAGCAATCACTATGAAAATAAAATTAAGCTAGAACAAAGTAATACATCAAAATAATAAACATATAAATTAAATAATTTTTATCTACGTTTATATCCAGACAACATTTTTTTATTGACGCCTTGAATCAAACTTTTATTGCGACATGCTATATTTTCTCCCCCATAGCTAATAGGTTGATGGGTCGCATTTCAGACACGATAAAAGTACATTCGATTTAGTTGCTATTATTTATTGGGTCATTGGTTGTGATTGCTATTTTGTTTTCATTGATAACTTTTTGTTTATGAAAATATATAAAAGTATCAGTTAAATATTCATGACACAATACTAAAACTTTTTTTATCTATAGAAAAAATTCAATTACTCATTTTGTACAATTATTTTTGTATGATGTTGCAATTAACTGATGCTAATTGCTGGTTGACATTGATAATAGTTTCTTTACCTTTGTAATAACTAAAAACAATCTTAATAAAAAAACTTATGACTACCCGTGAGTAAATATTGATTTGGACCAACTATTGAATTAAAACCGAAACTCGAATTCTTAAAAATAAAACCGAACCAAATTATATTTGGGTCAGATTTGATTTGGTTTTGTTATAATCGAATTACTTAATCTCTATACTTTATAAAATAATCTGTAATTTATTTTTTTTTATTTTAGGAATATATGAGAGAATTTTAATGTAATTTTATTTTGATATGTGTCAAATTTGATGGTAATTAGATTTTAAAATTTATATTTATAATTAACATATATTAATATGAACACACGAAGGATATTAATTCAAGTGGCACGACATACATACATAATAAGTTCCGAATGAATTGTTTTTAATAGGATTAGGATTCTCAAGTTGTGAAGAACAACAATTCTTTTTTAGTTAGTTTTACTTAAGTTAAGGTCCCCTAATTATTATTACCGTTAACTAATCAATGTGACTCGTAGCATCAACATAATTAGAATTTTAGATATAATATAAATATATATGTAACTATAATGCTTATTATTTTATTCGGTCCGATTCGGTTTTCTTTTGGTTTTGTTACAAAAAATTGAAACTCGATTTTTAAGAATTTTAAAAATTGGATTCAGTTTAATTCGATTTCGTTTGAATTTCAGTTCCTGTTTTGTTTTGCACACCCCCTTATGACTACAATTCAACGCCCAAAACGTAAAATACTAGTATTGTAAGACTTGGCTCGTCCCGACTGATCGGACCGAAAAAACCTGAATCCAATGATAAATACGGTTCGGTTGACCCTAAAATCATGTAACCCATTAAATATCTATTTGACCCGGTGGTCTTACCGGTGACCCAATAATTCAGATCAAATTAATGGATTAATTTGAAAAAAAAATTAGATTAGTGTTTAAATAAAAATTTATTAAATAAAATTTTTTAAGGTTTGGTCAATTTAAATTTAAGCGCATCTATTTTAAATATGTGTAGTGCTCTTTCATCTTTATTTCTTCAATTTTAATTTCAAATATTTGTGTCATAAAACTCCTAACTTTAAAATTTTTATATTTATATCTATATATAACCAACTATCTTTTAATACTTTTTTATTTTAACAATTGATTATAGATATTTTTGTTGAATTCTCTGCTTTCCTTTTATTTTTTTTTACATTTCAATTTTGTTATAGATTAACTTTGTTTAATTTTTTTTACATATAAATTTTTTTATTTATTTTTCAATATAAAACAATTAGTTTGCTAGTTAATAAATAATAAAAATTAATTATGTATAAATATCAAAATATAATCTTGATCTTAATTTTAGTACAAGTCAATAGTTTGTTGTTAACTATATCATATATGTTTTAATATTCTTACATATTGAAAAACATATTTTTTAATATATTTATTCTAAATGGTTGAACTTCGATTTAATTCACTTGACCCATCAACTTTTGATCCTCTACCTTCACCGGTTTGAGGGATCGGGCCGGATCCGACAATCATGAAAAATAGGAAAATTATCAAAAATATAAATGTCTCACTAAAATTTACATAAAATTCACCATTAAGTCAAACTAATTACATATATACAAAAAAACATAATCAATTTACAAATTAACAAAAATAGGAGAAAATATTTACATGAATACGGTCTGGTATTTATCCGGTAAATATCTAGTACTCGTTTAGTAATTGTCTAGTAGTTAACTAGTAAATATTGTTATGAAATTGTCATATATTATATATATGTTAGATGTCATAAGATCTATAAAAAAAGTCAAAATTAAGACATACTAGACAAATAACTAGATATCTAACAGTGATCTACTAGATAAATACTAAATATATACTAAATGTCATATGTTATGTAAATATTATATTTGAAGTTATGATTTACTAGATAACTATTAGGCAATTACTAAATATTTATCAGATAAATATTACACGATATTTATATAAATATTTTCCCCTATTTTTATAAATTTATAAATTATTATAACATCACCAAATTATTTTAATTTTTTCCGAAATATTTTTATAAGAACCCCTCAAAAATAACCCCACCTCGGCAAGTATGGAAAACTAAAATAGAAGAGATGGAGGGTGTAAAAAGGAGCACGAGTAAGAATGATAGAGAGGGTGGGGGAGAGCACGTGGCAGCCCACAAAGGAGCGGGGGGTGCCCGACACTCTTAGCCCTACCATTAAAGCCTTCTTAATCCATCTTCCTACTACCTAATTTTTTTCCCTTTTCTTCCTTTTATCACAACAACTAATTTACTTTTTAGATCTCTTGAGTTATTATTTATTAATCTTTCTTTCTCTATCATTATATTATTGATCCCTTTTTTTATAATTGCTTAGTTAATTTTGGGTTCTTTCTTCTTTAATTATTAAATAACTGACTTTATAGTTTCAGAGGATCATCTAATAATTATGAAAAATATATAGGTAAAATTTAAAATAATATTTACTAAATTTTATAATTTTTTATTAGAACTTCAATAAATTATGCACAACTTACTATATTTTGGTTTGATTTTTATAATCAGAAATAGAAAAATAAAACCAAGTGAATGTTATTAAGGAATATATAGTTTATATTAAACTTAAATAAGCAAAGATTATGTATTTATTTGCACTATGAGTTTAGGTCTTTCAAATAAAATCTGTTGTCGCTAAATTGAACATATGTATACGTGTGATTTTAAGAATAAATGAATTTCGGACATTTATTTAGAAGCATGTGTAAGGAATGTGATTTATGTGCTATTGTACCTATTTATGCCTTGCTAAAATTATTCATATGGTTCTCTTGGCTCTTGTGTGCTGTATGATTCACAAAATTCGATAAGCATTTGTCAAGAAATTCTTAAACAAAAATACATATTCTATTTTGCACCGATGCATTCAAAGAATGGTAAAACCAATGTTATCAAACCGAATGTCGTATCGGTGAAGATTTTGATATATGGTATTATCGGTACAATCAGTATAATTAGTGGTTTTATCGTATATCATATCGATCTTTTACAACGCTTTATGAGTCTATTGCAATGCTATCTAATTATCGTTATAGCCATTTTTAAAAATCCGTTTTTACATTCAACAGTATCGTAATCATAACTAGTGCCCATAAAATCAGTCAAACCGATCGATATGGTACCTTATGGTTTTAATAACCCTGGGTAAAACCACATAGGGTATATTTTCTTGCGATTGCTTATTTAATTTTGTGTTTCTGTATTAACCTTATTATGACTTCTACTCAGTAGTATTTTAGAGTATGTGTATAGGTCGAAGCACAATGTGTCTGCAATCACTTTATGACAGTACATTTTTTTTTCTTAAATAATGTTTTCTATACTTGCTCGGAATATATTTTTTACTGAAGAATAGTAGTCTTATTAAATCAAATTAGAGACAATGGTGGGTTTAATTAAAGATGGACAAGAATTAGGCCAAGTCTTCCTATCTATCCAAGAATTAATTGTCTTAGTTAACAAATAAATATCTTGATTCACAGACCTACTAATGTATATAATTCTTAAATTAACAAACGAAGAATCAACTTGCTCCGAATATTTAAATAACATTATCACTGTCAAACTCCTATAAAATTATGATATTACATTGATAGACTATTTTATCAAAATATATACATTAAAGATGAGAATTTTTGAATGAAGACTCGTTATCGAGCAAAAAGAATTATGGGCTGATTCCAACTAGATTGGCCGAACAACTACTAAACGCCATGGACCAAAAAAATTATTATCAAAAGTTAAGATTGATTTTCCAAATAATAAATATATATGTGGTCAATTATTTGGAATATTCGCGTGGATGATATATTAATTCAAAGTAAGATATATTATTTAGTAGGATTTATTATTAATATTTGATTATTGTGGTATCGATTACAAGTTAATTATTTTTGTACAAAGATAGAATGATTAATGTTGTGTTAGTATCTTAATTTATATGAGAGATATGCATTATTATTCTGATGTGAATAGTAAACATATTAGTCAATACCCCTATATCTGAATTAGGGCTAACGCTATCCTCCCTCGGTTCAGTCAGTCAATCCAGTCATCCCTAATCAGGTTAATCGACCAAAGAAAGCGCCTTTCATCATGCTTTACTACTTGGCTTGACTTGGTATGATAGGAAGCTTGTGGTCCCCGTCTTCTAAAGAAGAAAAGAAGAGGCGAGACCAAGAAGAAGAGGCAAGGAGATACTTGAATTCCGATTTTAGAATTGATGAATTTCTGTTTTGCCCCTTCAATAAAATAAAATTTATACTATGACCTTACACTTTATTTCTATGATCAAATTAACACCTTAATAGTCAATATTTTTGAATTTGACCACAAACTTATTTTGACTATTTATTATTGTGAACCAAGTACGAGTTAGGACTGACTCAGTGGATGACTCAGTTGTGCTTAAGTTTTGATCATAACAATTAAGTTCAGTTTGAGATAATTAAATCAATAATGATGTTGAAATAAATAGTCTATGATTTTAAAGAAGTTAGAAAATTCAAGGGTAGAATTTCTAAGTCTCCGCTGACCTAGCTATTTAGTTTAACTCTGAGTGATTTCTGGGCTGAGGACTTACTTAGTCACTGACTTAGTATTATTCACTCAGCGCTTGATATTTAGATTTTGTTTCAGCTGTGTACTTTTCGTTTTATCATTCCAGCCGAGTTACTCTATGTCTGTCAACGCTGCTGACTTTACCATTTAAGGTAAAAAGGTATCTTTTCTTTTAGTGTTGCTTTTTGGAGGAACATTAATGAGACAAAGACAAATAGAATTAATGCCTTGACTAGACCCAATGTTATGAAGAAAATGACAAAGTCTTCCAATGCAACACTGCAACAAGTCAATTACCATTTCGAGTAATTCTGCAGATCTAACATCCTTGTATCGTGCGTATTGCAACATGTCAGAAAACCAAAGGGAACGGGATGAAGACACATGGCAAGTCAGCGCGAGTTCTCTCTAACGAAAGACTGGCATCAAACAACAAAGGATTCGAATTGAATTGAAGCTCGAATTTCAATCTAACATATTGAAATGTATTTCACAACGGTGCGATTCTATCTCTTAATGGATCGATTTGAAGAAGCAACAGATGAATTACTGAGCTGTCAACTTCAGAAGATGCCAAGACAAGTTCAATGGCTACTTTCTCAATCCAACTACAAAAGGAGCAAGAAGGCAAGCATTAGAACTTGGTGATTACACCTAAATTTCCAATAAGCTAAAACTTTACCAAAATTACAAGCTTTAAGGAATTCTAGCAAGAAAAGCACAACTCATAGACAATCCGCTTAGAACAAGAGAGAATAGTATATATTAATTGATTGTAATATTAGATCATTTGTAACTGGATCAACATTTCTATAACTTGAATCCAGCTCCTGTTTAAAATCTTTTGAGTTGCTGATAGAAGAAGGTATTCTAGTCAGCGGGTGAGCGATTGCAGATCGGGGGGTACTTTCTGTAATTGGGAATTATGTGAGAGATTAGTGAATTAAAGCGGAGACACTCTCTTGGGACTGGATGTAAGCACAGGTTGCCGAACCAGTATAAAAATCTCTGTGTTCCTTACTTTCTTGCAATTTCTAGTTATTTCTCTCAGCCAGCTGACCTCACTCAACGGAGCTAGTTAATATCGCAAAAAGTTTTATAAGTTATTGAGTGAGTCATTCACCCCCCCTTTGACTCAGTAAGTGTACGCATAGGGACTAACAAGTGGTATCAGAACAGTTCTTATTTCACAGATTTCACAATCTTTGAGACAAAGACCTTGGCGTACAAAGGAGAATCCAGTGGAAGGGCTCAAGCTTATATTCTGTCTAAAGGCATGTCAGTTACCAGGCCTCCCATGTTCAATAGAAAGCATTATACTTTCTGGAAGAATAGAATGACTAATTTTATTCAGTCCCAGAGTACGCATGCTTGGATGGCCATTGTAGAAGGGCCATATGTTCCATTACATGTGAAGAATGGATTTACTGTTGATAAGTACTCTACTGATCGGGATAACAATGATCTGGCCAGACTTAAAGAGAATGCAGCTGCTATCAACTATCTTTATTGTGCTCTTGATGCTACTGAGCTTAATCGCATTTCTAGATGCGAGACAGCCAAAGAGATCTAGAAGAAGTTGGAAGTGACTTATGAAGGTACTGACAAGGTGAAAGAGTCCAAGATCAATATCCTAATGAGGGATTACGAGTGGTTTTATATAAAGCCAAAGGAGGATATTTATAACATGAACACCAGGTTCATAAACATAGTCAATGAGCTGAAAAGACTTGGCAAGACCGTCATAGAAGAAGAAACTATCAAGAAAATCTTGAGGAGTCTGACTCAGGATTGGGAAACTAAGAAGAGTGCTATTGAAGAAGCTCATAATTTGAAAACCTACAAGTTTGATGAGCTGATTGAAACTCTACTGACTCGTGAGATGTCCTTAAAGTAAATGAAGATGAGTCTAAGAAGCATAGGTTCAAGGAGAAAGAGAACTCAAGCAGAGCTGTTGCCCTAAAAGTTAATGATAATGAAGAAGAAGAATATTCTTATGAGGAAGGATATCCAGAGGACAGAAAAGAGGAGATAGCTCTAATGACCAAGAATTTCAGAAGATATCTGGGTAAAGAGAAGAACTTTCAAAAGTTCAGAAAGATAGGCTAGTATAAGAAGGGAGCAGTTGATAGACCATGAAAGGAATTCAACAAAGAGCATAACAAGGATATAAAGTGCTTTGAATGTGGTGAAAAGAGGCATATTTAGTCGAGCTGTCCGAAAGCTAAAAAGGACAAGTTCAAGAAGAAGAAAAGTAAGAAAGCCCTTGCTGCTACCTGGAGTGACTCTGAACAAGAGTCATCAGCCTCATAGCTAAGGATGATCGAGTTCACTTAGAGTGAGCTAACCAACCAACTACTTTAGCTACAGACAATCAGCTGACCAAAATAAGGATAAAGGAAATAACTCTGAGGTAAATTCTAAACCCCCTTTATCTTCTGATGAACTTGCTGCAGTACTTAATGATGTTATTAATATGACTAAGAAGTCAACCAAATACATCAGAGTACTTTAGAGGAGATGTGATGATATAGAAGATGTGAACTCTTCTACATCACTTGACATCCTATACCTGATGGAAAAAGCTGAATACCAAAATGGATATAATAATAAAATCTCTATGAAAGTGGATGCGATAGCTGCTGAATTAATAGGTTTGAAAAAGGCGCGGGTCCCTCCTCAACCTAGCAGGAATACTTAGAGTAACCGCACTCACCACTCTGAGAAGGTTTCTCAAAAGAGTAAAGTGAGTAGGTCTAATCCTAAGGCCGGGTGTAATTTTTATGGTAAGCTAGGATATACGACAGTCATATGTAGGCACAAAAATGATTACCATGATGAGTATGACTGGTCAAGGATGACCACCACTAATAAGGGAGGACCCAGCTAAAAAAAGGTATGGATACCTAAGAAAATATAACTGTTTTATAGGTGAGCCTAAGATCCACTGATGACATCAGAATGTGGTATTTAGATAGTGGATACTCAAGGCATATGACGGGTGATGAAAAGCAGTTCATCACATTGGAGCGCAGAAGAAATGGAAGTGTCAGTTTTGGAGACAACAAAAAGGGAAAGATTGTTGGCAATGACACAGTGGGAGTCAAGCCTTCATTTGATAATGTGTCTCTGGTGAAAGGCCTAAAGTTCAACTTGCTAAGAGTTGCTTAGCTGTGTGACAAAGGTAGAAAAGTGATATTTGACTCAGCGAGCTGCTCAGTCATTGATGGTAACTCTAACCAAACTATTCTTTATGCTCTTAGAAATAATAGTGTTTATATGTTTGATTTATTCCCCGACTCCAATGATATTTGATTAGTTTCTAAGGAGGAAAACTCTTAGCTATGACACAGAAGGTTAGGATATATCAATATGACCAATCTGTCCAAATTAACCAGAAATGAACTTGTTGAGGGATTACCCAATCTAGCCTTTGATAAAGATAGACTTTGGTCAACATGCTAACTTGGGAAATAATTTAGGAAGACTTTTAAATCCATAGCTGATATATCTTCTTCTCGTCCCCTTGATCTTTTACATATGGATTTGTTTAGGCCTCTTATGCCAATAAGTCTAGGTGGAATGAAATACACCCTTATGGTTGTAGATGATCTGACCAGGTTCACTTGGATTGTCTTACTAGCTAGCAAAGATGAAACATTTGAATCATTCTCTAGGTTGCCTACCCGAATCATGAATGAAAAAACCCTTAAAATTAATAGAATCCGTAGTGACCATGGAAGAGAATTCAAAAATAGGTAGTTTGAGGAATTCTGTTCTTAGTATGGTATTGACCATAACTTTTTTGCTCCTCATAAACCTCAATAGAATGGGGTTGTTGAGAGAAAGAATCGCACTATTGCGAAAATGGGTCGTTCTATGCTGAGTGATAATAATCTACCAAAGTATTTCTGGGGAGAAGCTGTTAACACAACTTGTTACATTCTAAACATGGTTTTAATTCGTAAAATTTTGAGTAAAACTCCTTATAAACTTTGGAAGGGGCGCAGGCCCAAGGTTGGTCATCTCAAGGCCTTTGGTTGTAGATGCTTCATATTAAACACTGAAGACCAATTGGCTAAATTTGACCCCAAGGCTGATGAAGGAATCTTTCTGGGTTACTCAACACATAGTAGGGCATACAGAGTGTATGTCAAGAGGATTGGCATCTTAGAGGAGTCCATGCATGTAGATTTTGATAAAACTAACAATGCAGGTAGACAAGCCAGTGATGATGAAAGAGAAAAAGATCCAGTCCGTGGATCAGTCAGTCGACCTATAATTATTCCTGATCCAGTGCAAGAAAAGGAAGAACTTGAAGCTGACCAGGACTAAACAATCAACTTTGGCGATAATGTAGATGCTCAACTTATGACTGTAGATCAGCAAGCTGATCCTGATCTACCAAAAGAAGTCAGAGCAAGGAGAGATCACCCAGTTGACAAGATTCTTAATAGTGTGCAAAATCCAGTGCTGACTAGAGGTCAGCTGAATAGAATGATGAGCCATCAGTATTTGTATCATTGATTGAACTAAAAAGGTTTGAAGATGCTAAATTTGATGACAATTGGATGATTGCAATGCAAAAAGAGCTAGACCAATTCAGAAGAAATGAAGTTTGGGATTTGGTGGAAAAACCCAAGGGCAAGTCAATCATTGGCACTAAATGGGTTTTTAAGAACAAGTTAGATTAAGCTGGTAATGTTGTCAGAAACAAAGCTAGACTTGTTGCTTAAGGCTACAATCAATAAGAAGACATTGACTATGGAGAAACTTTTGCATCAGTAGCAAGACTTGAAGCCATAAGAATTCTTTGTGCTTTTGCATCCCATATAAACTTCAAGCTATTTCAAATGGATGTGAAGAGTGCGTTTCTAAATGGTTATATTCAAGAAAAAGTCTATGTCAGACAGCCCCCAGGCTTTGAAGACCCTAAAAATCCAAATCATGTCTTTAATATGGAAAAAGCTCTATATGGACTGAAACAGGCTCTAAGAGGATGGTATTCAAGATTGACTAACTTTTTGACCAGCAAAGGTTATGTCAGAGGGAAAGCAGATACAACTCTGTTTATCAAGAAGAGGCATCAAGATGTGTTGCTAGTCCAAATCTATGTGAATGACATCATTTTTAGAGCAATTGATGAGAAGCTATGCAAAGAGTTCAGCCAGCAAATGAAGAAAGAGTTTGAAATTTCAATGATGGGAGAGCTTAATTTTTTTCTTGGTTTGCAAATCAAGCAAGGTGATGATGGGATCTTCATCAACTAAGCTAAGTATGCCAAGGAAGTACTTAAGAAGTATGACATGGATAAAGCCAAGCCAATGTCAACATCCATGGCCACTGATACTATTTTGAGTAAAGATGAGGAAGGTAAACCTATAGAGAGTAAGCTCTATAGAGGTATTATTGGTTCTCTACTTTAATTAACTGCTAGTAGGCCTGACATTCAATATGTTGTATGTTATTATGCAAGATATCAAGCTGACCCCAGAGAATCTCACTTAGCTGCTGTTAAGAGAATTCTCAAGTATTTGCTAGGCTCTATGGATTTAGGTTTATGGTATCCAAGTCATGCAAACTTTACTCTGAGAGGATACATAGATGCTAACTATAGAAGAGACAAACTTAAAAGGAAAAGCACCACAGGAGGTTGTCATTTCCTTGGTGATTGTCTAGTTACATGGTACAGCAAGAAGTAGACTTCTGTTGCTCTGAGTACAGCTAAGGCTAAGTATATAGATATAGGAAGTTGTGTAGCATAACTACTATGGATCAAGCAACAACTGGAGGATTATGGTATAAAGTTAAATTGTCTTGAAGTCATGTGTGACAACAAGAGTGCCATTGACCTATCCAAGAATCCAGTTCAACATGGCAGGATAAAGCATGTCAATATTAGACATCACTTCATAAGGGATCATGTGCTAAAAGGAGAAGTCAAGCTCATATATATTCCAACTGAAGAATAGTGAGTTGACATATTCACAAAGCCCATTGGAAATGATCAATTCAACATTCTAAGACAGCGAATGTCCAATCAAATTTGAAGAAATACATCTCACTCTGACCTTTTCTAGAGCTGACCAATTTTGGGCACACTCTGAGCTTCAGTAAATTAGGTTAAGAATCTCTTTTACCGCTTGAATTTTGGACACGTCATTAAATTATCGCTAGTTATCTTTTAAATTTAAACTTGATAGAAATGGTAGCAAGTTATAAAATGATCCATATTCAGAGCAGTTATCCCGTGTTTCTCGCCCTCATTAATCCTACGATATACATTATGTAATCTAACTGTTGAATCTTGAGACCATGGATTATGAGTCGAATAGGTAGCTTTACAGGTTTACGTAAAGAGTCTTTAGCTATTTAAGGATAAATTGAGAAAGAGGAAATGTTACGTTACCAAAATTCTCTTCTCTGCAATTTCCTCTCCAAATCCCTAAATCCTCCATCTTTCTCAAAGCAATACTTATGGGGAGTACATCAGGAAGAGATTCAAAACCCAGTTCTAAAAATCCTCTATTTATTTGGGATAAAGATGAGGAGTGCTGGATTACTACTGTAGACCATTGGGCTCAAGCAACGATTAATTTCAAGGATACAGAAGACTTGTTCATTCTAGCATGAACAAGATAAATTCTAACTGAGTGGGAATCTATAGAAGGAACTATTGTAGATGAGCCAACAACTGTTGATATGCTCAATTTCTCTAGTGATGAATAATCTAGGAGATGGATAGGTCAACACCATCTTTGGGGATTTTTAAAATTTCGAGTGGTTGCCGTGAACAAATTGTCGAGCGCTTTTATAGAGGAATTCACATGGTGGAAAGATTTCAGGATATGTTTGTAACTACCATGATGGGTGTTGGATATGATGTATGCCCTTAAGGCAATTAGGCCGATATATCTTAATTACGTAATAGTATGAGTAATTTGTTTAATCAATAAAGGCATTTAATCTTTTGTTTATATCAATATGGGCATTTAATCTTTTGTTTATATCAATATGGTTATATATATATATGTATATATATTTAAAGCTGGTTAAATATATATTCATTGATGTATGCAAAAGTCCTTGACATATCATATCATGGAGTTAGAGAAATTATAGTTGGACTATATTTGGTGGAACCTGCTTCATGTGCAATTATGATTATGTCCAAACTATCCCTAGTAATAGTTTCATTAAGAAAGGATATTGATGAAACGGAAAGACTAGCATGTGGTCAACTTTCTTGGAAAGGTTCCAAGCAGTCAATCTCTTAAGGACTGAAGGTGGTGCCTTAAGTTTGACACATGGAAATATTTGGGAGATATATTGGAGACCGCAGTAAGATAAACACTTGGTATATATATCAATGTGTTAGTGTTTATCTTTGTGCAATAAGCTGTGCGAATGTCCTCGTACTTGAGATGCTAGTTACCTTGTGTGGTACTATTGCTATACTTTGGGTCATTACTATACACTAATTTATTTAAGGTGCTATGGGTGATTACGGGTATAGTGATAAAAGCACGTTGGTAAGCTGAGTAGTCGGAAAGAATCCATCGCTCCGGATATATTAAGGAGTTGTACCTGGCCACTTGTTGAAGTGATGATTGCCATAAACCTCTGATCAGAGTATATGTTTGATAGAAATGGTTTCTAGTCAAACACACTATGGTAAAAGGCAATATACTTCGGTAACAATCAAATAATTGGGATAGCTTGGAGCAACCTTGCTATTAGTGGGTTAACACTTTAACCAAACCCTATAAACCAGATGGTACTAATATTAAAGAATGGAAGGAATTTATCGCACTGGATAACTATTGCATTAACTAGGATTAAGTCATATGCATAAATGACATTCTGAATAATGGGGGATGGTAGACCCTTGCTAGAGGCGTACTACAGTCGTTTAAGGTAATCGAGTTCTATTCACGGTCTAGAGCATCGAGCTAATGGTTCCAGTAGAACAAGGGTTGGTTAAGCCTTAACAGCCCAATACTTCGGGAACCTATAAGGTCACACACATTGGACCTTCATCGGACTAAGTAAAGAACTAATAGATTTATTCAATTACAAAATATATAACTTAAATAATAATTGGATTATTATTTGATTGGTTAAAAGTGATTAGATCAATTTTGGATAGATCAATAAATTTATTTTGACCGATAACTAATTAATTAGAGTCATAAATAAATTATAATTGATTAGATCAATTTTGGTTAGACAAAAAAATTTATTTTGACTGGTAACTAATTTATTAGAGTCAAAATCAAATATTTATTTGAAAGGATTTAAAGGGGATTTTGCATTGGCAAGTTAAAATCTAAAAGTATGAAATATTTTGTACAAAGTTCGGTTACATAAAATATACCAAAAGATGCGCGAACACTGTTAGGCAGTGTTCGCGGCAGCCCTTGTTCATGGGCTGCACAAAGGTAGCCCATGAAAAGGGCAGCCTTACCACATGCAGCGTGCGCGCTGCATGTATATATATTAATTAATGGGATGAGAGTAATTACTCCCATCCCACATCGCTCATAGGGGAGCATTTTTACTCCCCCAAGCCTATATATAGGCTATTTTCTTTCCTTTCAAATTGTACCAAGCTCAAAGAATAAATACTAAGCGAGATAATTAATCTCTCGGGTAATTGTGCAAATTGTTTTTGTGGAGCCTGAATTTATTTAGGCACCGCTAGTTTATATTTTTGGGTGAGGCTTCTAGAGTGGTCTAGCAACTACTCGAGGCTTCTTAGTTCTTCCTCCTGGGGAGGTTTTGGTTGGTGTGGTTCGTGTGGATACTGATAGAGACTATCGTACGATTGGAGGCTTGTGCAAGAAGGTTCTGCAAAAGCACGCTTTAACTGGTAAGTTCTTTTTCTTTCTCTTTTAATTATCAAGTCTTTTTCTTTAAGTGTTTTTAGACTTAATAATTATGATTAGATTATTTTTGCATGCTTAGTTTATTTTATGCTTAGGTTATAACTTAGAGTTATAATATGCTTAGTATAAAATAAATATGCTAGGATATAATTTGGAATTATGGTATGCCTAGTCCTTTAACATGTTAACCTAGGTAGAGAATTGTTTAGTTAAGACTTTATTTAATTTATATGCAAGTAATAGGAGTTCCTGGAGACAGGGACAAAATTTGAATTTCCGCCATGCCTTTTATGCATGTTCAATCTGACTGTCAGTTCCTAACAGTGGTATCAGAGCCTGTCTATTTAGTGCATAATTAAGTTAGAAGCAAACTAAATATTATTTTCTAAATAAAATGATTTGTTTATTTAATTATTTGGAACAATATATATAAACTTATGCCTTTCATTTTAAGGTTAGAAAATGGTGATGAATATTTTTGAATAAGCCAGCTCAACTTATTCAAATTATACAAGTGTCAATAATTTATTTAAATTACATGGGTTATAGATGCTCCTAATTTACATGAATCGGAAGAACGGAATTTATTAGTTCAAGAGAATCCATTGGTCTTCAAGTTTGTGCCTGTATTTATTCTGGCTAAGGATTGGACTTGGTGTCTACTCCTCATAGGGCACCTCTCCTACCTGGGAACCTATATCGGTGCAATTTGAATTGACCAACCGGGGGATTAATATGAACTAATTTATTTCTAGTATATAAGATGGTGCTTCTATATGTTTCTATAACAAAGTAAAAAATTAAATTTATTGAATAAAAGCTTAAAGGAAATGCAATTTAAATATAACAAATAAAAGTGTTAATTATTTTGAATATAATCTAGGTTGATGGAATAATTATAACAAAGAGTTGAACCCACCTAAGGTTAGCCCTTATAAATTAATTCTAAAATTCCCTGAATTAATACAAGTTATTATAATTTTATCCATCTGATAAAATTCTAGATTGGGTGAGACGTTTAACACTAATAAAATCCCAAAGTAAATATATTAAGGCAAGTTATAGTCTTCCTTACTCAAATTTATAATACGGTCTCTTTGGGCTGTCAAAGTGCTACGCAAAGCGTTCCTTCTAGTCCACATTGATTGGTTGTAAAGTTTGAGATAGGGTCTGCCTTAACAGAGCTGGGGTAGTCCACCATAAAATTGGGGGCTAGGCCCAGATTTGAGACATATTCAAGGAGATGCTAATTTAAGAGCACACGTCCCTCGAGATTAGGGAACTTGAATGAATTAGCAATTGCATGCGATGCAAATGGAATAGGATTCCAAATATGACTTACTATTATGACTTGACTCATAAAATTGGGGGTTATAATAGACTAGTTATAGATGCTACCTACTAGGAAATTTAGCTGGGCTAAAATTCACGAATTCAATAGAATGGGCTATTGTAAATTTCGAAGAAAATAGTAGGAAAATGTATTTAACTAAAAGTCCTCATATTAAATACATGTACTTAAACTAATATTCCTTATAGTGGAAAACCGGGACATTGGAAGAGGGATTGCAAAGCTCCTGCTTCTGAGCATTTGAGGAAGAAGCCTACAGAGGCATCTACTTCAGGTATGTTTGTAATTGAAAACTTTGCTACTTTTCCGCGAGAATCCACTTGGGTATTGGATACTGGTTGTGGTTCTCATATCTATACTTCTGTGCAGGGACTAAGGAACTGTATAAAACTTGTAAAAGGGGAGATGGACCTATGCATGAGAAATGGAGCCAGAGTTGCTGCATTAACCATAGGGAGCTTTAGTCTTATTTTTCCAAGTGGACTTGTTTTAATTTTGAATAATTGTTACTACATTCCAAGTGTTACTAAGAATATTGTATCGGTTGCATGTTTAGCAGTAGAAGGATTTGAAATTTTATTTTCGAATAATAATTGTCAGATTCGTTTGAATAATATTCTTTATGGTTATGGAATGTTGAAAAGTAGCATTTATGTTCTTGATACTAAAATAGAAGTTTTCAATATAAACAATGTGAAGAAAGTTAAATTAGATAATGAGAATTCCTTCTACTTATGGCATTGCTATTTAGGCCACATAAATAAAGATCGCTTAACCAAATTACATAAGCGTGGAGACTTAGGCCCAATAGACTTAGAGTCTTTTGGTGATTGCGAACCTTGTTTAAAAGGAAAAATGATAAAGTTACTCTTTCAAGGAAAGGGTGAGCAGGCCATAAGTACATTGGAACTTATACATACTGATGTATGTGGTCCAATGAGTGTTCAGGCACTAGGAGGATCTTTTACTTCATAACCTTTATTGATGATTACTCACGATACGGTTATTTGTACTAGATGAAGCACAAGTTTGAAAGTTTTGAAAAATTCAAACTATTCAGAGCTGAAGTAGAGAAACAACTTGAGAAAAGTATAAAAACACTTCAATCGGATCGAGGTGGAGAATAATTAAGTCAGGAGTTTTAGGATTATCTAAAGGAAAATGGGATAGTTCCCCAGTGGACCCCTCCTTATACGCCCCAACACAATGGAGTGTCAGAAAGGAGGAATCAGACTTTATTATATATGGTCAGGTCCATGATGAGCCATGCAATTCTTAGTAAATCCTTTTGGGGATATGCTCTGGAGAGCGCGGTTTTTCTCTTAAACAGAGTGCCCTCTAAATCAGTTGATTTTACACCTTATGAAAGATGGTGTAACAAAAAGCCATCTCTAAGTCACTTAAGAGTATGGGGTTGTCCTGCTATGGTAAAGAGGATAGCATGAGATAAGCTAAATGCTAAGGCTGACAAATGTCTGTTCATTGGATATCCAAAGGAAATAATTAGATATCTGTTTTACCAACCCGAAGCATAAAAGGTATTTTTACCTCAGAATGATCACTTTTTAGAAAAGGAACACTTACTTGCAATAGTCAGTGGGAGCAATATTGAACTGCAAGTTCAAGAGAAAGAAACAGACAATCAACTAATTGACCCTATTCTAGATACACAAGAGAGTGTGATCCAAGAACAACCTATCAAAACACAATCATTGTGAAGATCAGGTTGTGTTCATAAGGGTCCCGATAGATATGGGTTTATCATCACTAATGATAAGGAACTATATCTTATGGAGGATGATGAACTAAGGATATATGATGAGGCAATGAAAAGCTTAGATTCTGATAAATGGCAAAAGGCCATAAAATCAGAAATGGATTCCATATACGAGAACCAAGTGTGGAATTTGGTTGATGCGCCACAAGAGGTTAGACTAATTGGGTGCAAATGGGTCTTCAAGAAGAAGACAGACATGGACGACAATATAATTACCTATAAAGCAAGGTTGGTTGCAAAAGGTTATAGTCAACGGGAAGGTATTGACTATGATAAAACCTTCTCACTGGTAGCCATGCTTAAATCCATAAGGATACTCCTCGCCATTGCTGCTCATTACGATTATTAGATCTAGCAGATGGATGTAAAATAGCATTCCTAAATGGGGATTTAGATAGGGGTGTGTATATGACACAACCTGAGGGTTTTACATCTCAGAATAGCTCGAAGGTATGCAAGCTACAAAGATCCATTTATAGACTCAAGCAGGCATCCAGGAGTTGGAATATAAGGTTTGATCAGATAATTCGGGAACTGAATTTCTGCCTAAATGCAAATGAGCCTTGTGTTTACAAGAAGGTTAGCGGGAGTGTAGTTATTTTTCTAGTATTGTGTGTTGATAACATTCTGCTAATAGGAAACGACATTTCTCTTCTTTAAAACTTTAAAGTATGGTTGTCAAGAAAGTTCTCCATGAAAGACCTTGGTGAAGCAGCATTTATACTAGGTATAAAGATCTACAGGGATAGATCTAAGAGGCTATTAGGTCTTTCTCAAAGTACATAAATAGACAAGGTGTTGAATAGGTTCAACCTTGAGCATTCTAAGAAAGGTTATCTCCCGATGATAAAGAGGATTAACCTATCTAAGGCTGAGTGTCCGAAGACATGTCAAGAGAGAATGTGCATGAAGGATCTACCCTATGCATCCGTGATAGGATCCATCATATATGCTATGATATGTACTAGGCCGGAAGTCTCTCAGGCTTTGAGCTTTACGAGCAGATATCAGTCAAATTCAGGTGAAAAGCATTGGATGACCGTCAAGGCAATTCTTAAGTACTTGAGAAGGGCTAAGGATGAGTTCTTGATTTATGGAGAAGGTGACATCACTATCAAAGGTTACACTGATGCGAGCTTTCAATCTAACAAGGATGACTTTAAGTCTCAGTGAGGTTTTGTGTATGTGTTAAATGGAGGGGTAGTATACTGGAAGAGTTCCAAGTAAGAAACTACTGCTAATTCAACAACGGAATCTGAATACATTGCTGCATGCGAAGCAGTAAAAGAAGCTGTCTGGTTAAAGGGATTTATTAGTGATCTCGGTGTGGTGCCTGAGGCTGTTAATCCAATTACTTTATATTATGGTAACAATCGTGCCATAGCTCAGGCAAAGGAACCACGGTCTCATCAGAAAAACAGACATGTATCTAGAAAGTATCATATAATCAGGGAGATTATTGATGCTAAGTTAATAAGATTAGAATATGTACCCACTAATCAGAACCTCACGGATGGTGTGATAAAGCCATTGACTCAAGTTAAACATGACGAGCATGTTAAAGCATATGGATTAAAACATATGGGTAATTAGCCTTAGTGCAAGTGGGAGTTTATTGGATATGATGTATGCCCTTAAGGCAATTAGGACGATATATCTTAATTATGTAATTGTACGAATAATTTTTTTAATCAATAAAGGCATTTAATCTTTTGTTTATATCAATATGCTTGTATATATATATATTAAAGCTGGTTAAATATATATTCATTGATGTATGCAAAAGTCCTTGACATATCATATCATGAAGTCAGAGAAATTATAGTTGGACTATATTTGGTGGAACCTGTTTCATGTGCAATTATGATTATGTCTAAACTATCTCTAGTTATAGTTTCATCAAGAAATGATATTGATGAAACGGAAAGACTAGCATGTGGTCAACTTTCTTAGAAAGGGTCCAAGCAGTCAATCTCCTAAGGACTGAAGGTGGTGCCTTAAGTTTGACGCATGGATATATCTGGGAGATATATTGGAGACCGCAGTAAGATAAACCCTTGCTATATATATCAATGTGTTAGTGTTTATCTTTGTGCAATAAGCTTTTCGAATGTCCTCGTACTTGAGATGCTAGTTACCTTGTGTGGTACTATTGCTATACTTTGGGTCATTACTATACACTAATTTATTTAAGGTGCTATGGGTGATTACGGGTATAGTGATAAAAGCACGTTGGTAAGCTGAGTAGTCGGAAAGAATCCATCGCTCCGAATATATTAAGGAGTTGTACCTGACCACTTGTTGAAGTGATGATTGCCATAATCCTCTGATCAGAGTATGTGTTTGATAGAAATTGTTTCTAGTCAAACACACTATGGTAAAAGGCAATATACTTCGGTAACAAGTAAATAACTGGGATAGCTTGGAGCAACCTCGCTATTAGTGGGTTAACACTTTAACCAAACCCTATAAACCAAATGGTACTAATATTAAAGAATGGGAGGAATTTATCGCACTAAAAAACTATTGCATTAACCGGAATTGAGTCATAAGCGTAAATGACATTCCGAATAATGGGGGATGGTAGACCCTTGCTAGAGGCGTACTACAGTCGTTTAAGGTAATCGAGTTCTATTCACGGTCTAGAGCATCGAGCCAATGGTTCCATTAGAACAAGGGTTGGTTAAGCCTTACAGCCCAATACTTCGGGATCCTATAAGGTCACACAAATTGGACCTTCATCGGGCTAAGTAAAGAACTAATAGATTTATTCTATTACAAAATATATAACTTAAATAATAATTGGATTATTATTTGATTGGTTAAAATTGATTAGATCAATTTTAGATAGACCAATAAATTTATTTTGACCGGTAACTAATTAATTAGAGTCATATATAAATTATAATTGATTTGATCAATTTTGGTTAGACCAAGAAATTTATTTTAACTGGTAACTAATTTATTAGAGTCAAAAATAAATATTTATTTGAAAGGATTTAAGGGGGATTTTGCATTAGCAAATTAAATTCGAAAAGTATGAAATATTTTGTGCAAAGTTTAGTTACGTGAAATACACCGAAAGATGCGCGAACACTGCTAGGACGTGTTCGCGGTAGCCCTTGTTCATGGGCTGCACAAAGGCAGCCCATAAAAAGGGTAGCCTTGCCACATGCAGCGTGCATAGCACGCTGCATGTATATATATTAATTAATGGGATGAGAGTAATTACTCCCATCCCACATCGCTCATAGAGGAGCATTTTTGCTCCCTTAAGCCTATATATAGGCTATTCCCTTTCCTTTCAAATTGTACCAAGCTCAAAGAATAAATCCTAAGCGAGATAATTAATCTCTCGGGTAATTGAGCAAATTATTTTTGTGGAGCCTGAATTTATTCAGGCACCGCTAGTTTATATTTTTGGGTGAGGCTTTTAGAGTGGTCTAACAACTACTCGAAGGCTTCTTAGTTCTTCCTCCTGGGGATGTTTTGGTTGGTGAGGTTCATGTGGATACTGATAGAGACTATCGTACTATTGGAGGCTTGTACCAGAAGGTTCTGCAAAAGCACGCTTTAACTCGTAAGTTCTTTTTCTTTCTCTTTTAATTATCAAGTCTTTTTCTTTAAGTATTTTTAGACTTAATAATTATGCTTAGGTTATTTTTGCATGCTTAGTTTATTTTATGTTTAAGTTATAACTTAGAGTTATAACATGCTTAGTATAAAATAAATATGCTAGGATATAATTTGGAATTATGGTATGCCTAGTCCTTTAGCATGTTAACCTAGGTAGAGAATTGTTTAGTTAAGGCTTTATTTAATTTATGTGCAATTAATAGGAGTTCCTGGGGACAGGGATAAAATTTTAAATTTTCGCCATGCCTTTTATGTATGTACTAGGCCAGATGTCTCTCAGGCTTTGAGCTTTACGAGCAAATATCAGTTAAATCCAGGTGAAAAGCACTGGATGGCCGTCAAGGCAATTCTTAAGTACTTGAGAAGGACTGAGGATGAGTTCTTGATTTATGGAGAAGGTGACATCACTATCAAAGGTTACACTGACGCAAGCTTTCAATCTGATAAGGATGACTTTAAGTCTCAGTCAGGTTTTGTGTATGTGTTAAATGGAGGGGCAGTATGCTGGAAGAGTTCCAAGCAAGAAACTACTGCTGATTCAACCACGGAATCTGAATACATTGCTGCATGCGAAGCAGTAAAAGAAGTTGTCTGGTTAAAGGATTTTATTGGTGATCTCAGTGTGGTGCCTGAGGCTATTGATCCAATTACTTTATATTGTGGTAACAATGGTGCCATAGCTCAGGCAAAGGAACCACGGTCTCATCAGAAAAATAGACATGTATCCAGAAAGTATCATATAATCAGGGAGATTATTGATGCTAAGATAATGAGATTAGAATATGTACCCACTGATCAGAACCTCGCGGATGGTCTGACAAAACCATTGACTCAAGTTAAACATGACCAGCATGTTAAAGCATATGGATTAAAACATATGGCTTATTGGCCTTAGTGAAAGTGGGAGTTTGTTGGATATGATGTATGCCCTTAAGGCAAGTGGGGCGATATATCTTAATTATGTAATAGTACGAACAATTTGTTTAATCAATAAAGGCATTTAATCTTTTGTTTATATCAATATGCTTGTCTATATATATATATATTAAAGCTGGTTAAATATATATTCATTGATGTATGCAAAAGTGTTGGATATGATGTATGCCCTTAAGGCAATTAGGGCAATATATCTTAATTATGTAATAGTACAAATAATTTATTTAATCAATAAAGGCATTTGTTCTTTTGTTTATATCAATGTGTTTTTATACATATATATTATAGCTGGTTAAAATATATTCATTGATGTATGTATACAAAAGTCCTTGACATATCATAGCATAAAGTCAGAGAAATTATAGTTGGACTATATTTGGTGGAACCTACTTCATGTCAAATTATGATTATGTCTAAAATATCCCTAGTCACAGTTTCATCAAGAAAGGATATTGATGAAATGAAAAGACTAGCATGTGGTCAACTTTCTTGGAAAGGGTCCAAGCAGTTAATCTCCTAAAGACTGAAGGTGGTGCCTTAAGCTTGACACATGGATATATCTGGGAGATATATTGGAGACCGAAGCAAGATAAACACTTGGTATAAATATCAATGTGTTAGTGTTTATCTTCATGCAATAAGCTTTGCGAATGTCCTCATACTTGAGATGCTAGTTGCCTTGTGTGGTACTATTGTTATACTTTGGGTCATTACTATGCACTCATTAGTTTAGGGTGCTACGGGTGATTATGGGTATAGTGATGACAACACGTTGGTAGGCTGAGTAGTCGAAAAGAATCCATCGCTCCGGATATATTAAGGAGTTGTACCTCGCCACTTGTTGAAGTAATGATTGCCATAAACCTCTGATCAGAGTATGTGTTTGATAGAAATGGTTTCTAGTCAAACACACTATGGTAAAAGGCAATATACTTTGGTAACAAGTAAATAACTGGGATAGCTTGGAGTAACCTTGCTATTAGTGGGTTAACACTATAACTGAACCCAATAAACCAGATGGTACTAATATTAAAGAATGGAAGGAATTTATCGCACTGGATAACTATTGCATTAACCGGGATTAAGTCATAAGTATAAATGACGTTCCGAGTAATGGGGGATGGTAGACCCTTGCTAGAGGTGTATTACAGTCGTTTAAGGTAATCAAGTTCTATTCACGGTCTAAAGCATCGAGCCAATGGTTCCATTAGAACAAGGGTTGGTTAAGCCTTAACAGCTCAATACTTTGGGATCCTATAAGGCTACACACATTGGACCTTCATCGGACTAAGTAAAGAACTAATAGATTTATTCTATTACAAAATATAAGTTAAATAATAATTGGATTATTATTTGATTGGTTAAAATTGATTAGATTAATTTTGGATAGAGCAAGGAATTTATTTTAACCGGTAACTAATTAATTAGAGTCATAAATAAATTATAATTGATTAGATCAATTTTGGTTGGACCAAGAAATTTATTTTAAATGATGACTAATTTATTAGGGTCAGAAAATAAATATTTGAAAAAGGATTAAAAAGGGGAATTTTGCATTGGCGAGTTTAATTGGACCGAGAGTATAAAAGTATTTTGTACAGACTCGAGTGCGCGAGAGTACACTGAAAGGTGTGCAAGCAATGCTGGGCATTGTGCGACGCCACAAGCAAGGCAAAGCCCACAAGGGCTTTGCCTTGCCATGTGCACAGCGTGTGACACGCTGTGCATATGGGATGGGAGTAATTACTCCCATCCCACATCGCTTAGAGGGGGAGCAAAATGCTCCCCCAAGCCTATATATAGGCTTTCCCCTTTCCTTTCAAATCATACCAAGCTCAAAGCATAAATTCTAAGCGAGATAATTAATCTCTCGGGTACTTTTGTAGAGCCTGAATTTATTCGGGCACCGCAAGTTTATATTTTTGGGTGAGGATTCTAGAGTGGTCTAGTAACTACTCGAAGGCTTCTTAGTTCTTCCTCCTGGGGAGGTTTTGGTTGTTGGGGTTCGTGTGGATACTGATAAAGTCTATCCTACGATTGAAGGCTTGTGCAAGAAGGTCCTGCAAAAGCACGCTTCAACTCGTAAGTTCTTTTTCTTTCTCTTTTAATTATTAAGTCTTTTTCTTTAAGTGTTTTTAGACTTAATAATTATGCTTAGGTTATTTTGCATGCTTAGTTTATTTTATGCTTAGGTTATAACTTAGAGTTATAACATGCTTAGTATAAAATAAATATGCTAGGATATAATTTGGAATTATGGTATGCCTAGTCCTTTAGCATGCTAACCTAGGTAGAAAATTATTTAGTTAAGGCTTTATTTAATTTATATGCAACTAATAGGAGTTCCTGGGACAGGGACAAAATTTTGAATTTCCGTCATGCCTTTTATGCATGTTCAATTTGACTGTCAGTTCCCAATAAAAAGTCCTTGACATATCATATCATGAAGTCAGAGAAATTATAGTTGGACTATATTTGGTGGAACCTGCTTCATGTGCAATTGTGATTATGTCTAAACTATCCCTAGTCATAGTTTCATCAAGAAAGGATATTGATGAAACGGAAAGACTAGCATATGGTCAACTTTCTTGGAAAGGGTCCAAGCAGTCAATCTCCTAAGGACTGAAGGTGGTGCCTTAAGTTTGACACATGGATATATCTGGGAGATATATTGGAGACCGCAGTAAGATAAACACTTGGTATATATATCAATGTGTTAGTGTTTATCTTTGTGCAATAAGCTTTGCGAATGTCCTCGTACTTGAGATGCTAGTTACCTTATGTGGTAATATTGCTATACTTTGGGTCATTACTATACACTAATTTATTTAAGGTTCTACGGGTGATTACGGTTATAGTGATGACAGCACGTTGGTAAGCTGAGTAGTCGGAAAGAATCCATCACTCCGGATATATTAAGGAGTTGTACCTGGCCACTTGTTGAAGTGATGATTGCCATAAACCTCTGATCAGAGTATGAGTTTGATAGAAATGGTTTCTAGTCAAACCCACTATGGTAAAAGGCAATATACTTCGGTAATAAGTAAATAACTGGGATAGCTTAGGGCAACCTCGCTATTAGTGGGTTAACACTTTAACCAAACCCTATAAACCATATGGTACTAATATTAAAGAATGGAAGGAATTTATCGCACTGGATAACTATTGCATTAACCGGGACTAAGTCATAAGCATAAATGATGTTCCGAATAATGGGGGATGTTAGACCCTTGCTAGAGGCGTACTACAGTCGTTTAAGGTAATCGAGTTCTATTCACGGTCTAGAGCATCAAGCCAATGGTTCCATTAGAACAAGGGTTGGTTAAGCCTTAACAGCCCAATACTTCGGGATCCTATAAGGTCACACCCATTGGACCTTCATCGGACTAAGTAAAGAACTAATAGATTTATTCTATTACAAATATATAACTTAAATAATAATTGGATTATTATTTGATTGGTTAAAATTAATTACATCAATTTTTGGATAGACCAATAAATTTATTTTGATCGGTAACTAATTAATTAGAGTCATAAATAAATTATAATTGATTAGATCAATTTTGGTTAGACCAAGAAATTTATTCTGATTGGTAACTAATTTATTAGAATAAAAAATAAATATTTATTTGCAAGGATTTAAACGGAATTTTGCATTGGCAAGTTAAAATCGAAACGTATGAAATATTTTGTACAAAGTTTGGTTACGTGAAATACACCGAAGATGCACGAAAACTGCTAGGCAGTGTTCGCGGCAGCCCTTGTTCATGGGCTGCACAAAGGCAACCCACGAAAAGGGCAGCCTTGCCAGATGCAGCATGCATAGCAAGCTGCATGTATATATATTAATTAATGGGATGGGAGCAGTTACTCCCATTCCACATCGCTCATAGGGGAGCATTTTTGCTCCCCCATGCCTATATATAGGCTATTCCCTTTCCTTTCAAATTGTACCAAGCTCAAAGGATAAATCCTAAGTGCGATAATTAATCTCTCGGGTAATTGAGCAAGTTATTTTTGTGGAGCCTGAATTTATTCGGGCACCGATAGTTTATATTTTTGGGTGAGGCTTCTAGAGTGGTCTAGCAACTACTCGAAGGCTTCTTAGTTCTTCCTCCTGGGGAGGTTTTGGTTGGTGGGGTTCGTGTGGATACTGGTAGAGGCTATCCTACGATTGGAGGCTTGTGCAAGAAGGTTCCGCAAAAGCACGCTTCAACTGGTAAGTTCTTTTTTCTTTCTCTTTGAATTATTAAGTTTTTTTGGACTTAATAATTATGCTTAGGTTATTTTTGTATGCTTAGTTTATTTTATGCTTAGGTTATAACTTAGAGTTATAACATGCTTAGTATAAAATTAATATGCTAGGATATAATTTAGAATTATGGTATGCCTAGTCCTTGAGCATGTTAACCTAGGTAGAGAATTATTTAGTTAAGGCTTTATTTAATTTATATGCAACTAATAGGAGTTCCTGGGGACAGGGACAAAATTTTGAATTTCCGCCATGCCATTTATGCGTGTTCAATCCGACTGTCAGTTCCCAACAATGGGAAGAAAAGTTTATGTAACTCCAAAGCTTCTCGCTGGGTTACTTGGAATGTGAGAAAGAGGACTCAGAATGCCGCTGTGAAGGACAAGGTTGAAGATAATGTGGATATCCCTGTTGATTATGAAGTTCCTCTTGACTACAAAGCGGGAGAACTAATCGCATCCATGTTCTCTAAAGAAGGTAAGTGGGCTTATGAGCTCATCACCAAAGTACTGTGCCTAAGACAGGCTCCACAGGGAGCTGTTCGAAGTTTGAGAGAGTGTTTGTTTATGCTCTAACTTAGGGTATGTGCGTCAACTGGCCTATGGCTATTCTGTATAGGTTTCTAAAAGTGTCCAACCACATGGATTGCGGCCATCTAGTTATGGACATATGCATGGCATATAAGCTGGATATGGAAGGGTGGGCTCAGAAGAGAAAGATCACACTCAAAGTGATAGAGTCAAGAATTATGAGTAATGCTCATTTTCGTGGGTTGAGATGTGGAGAAAGGCCTGAAAATGCCAAGTACATCAAGCTGAAGCTAGGAGAAGTTAAAATGAAGGATGCCAAGGCTATTGTACCTATAGGAGAATCAGACATAATGAGGAAGATAACACTCTAGATGCCTTTGTGGTAAGTGAGATGGAAAGAATAACCAAGCTCAGAGCAGAAAAAGGGGAAGGAGAAAAGAAGGGTAGTAAGAAGGAGGTCAGGAAGGACTCCAAGAAAGAGAATGGGATCTCTGGGAGCTCAGTTCCAGTTTTTGTTCCAAATAAATCTAGATCTTCTAGGGAAGCTAAGGTAGATAAAAGAAAGGAACTGACTCAGAAGGAGATTGAGGAAGAGAAGAGAGCTGAGGAAGGGTTGAGGGAAGAAATGCCTTTGAAGAAAGAGAGAAAAAGGAAAGTAGAAGCTGCTCAGCTAGATATGGTGACTACAAAGGGATAGGAATGTTGAACCAAGCACAAGTTAGGACTGACTCAGGAGATGACTCAGTCGTGCTTAAGTTTTGATCATATCAATTAAGTTAAGTGTGAGATAATTAAATCAATAATGATGTTAAAATAAGTAGTGTGAGGTTCTAAGGGAGTTAGTAAATTCAAGGGTAGAATTTCAAGTCTCCGCTGACCTAGCTATTTTGTTTTGACTCTGAGCGTTTTCTGAGTTGAGTACTTGCGTGGTTGCTGACCAAATAATATTCGCTCAAAACACTTAGTATTTAGACTCTGTATCAGCTGTGCTTTGTGTTTACATATTTTGCTAAGTTATCTTTAGTCTGTCAAAGAAACTGACATTACCTTTTAAGGTAAAAAGGGATCTTCGCTTTTAGTGTTGCTTTTTGTAGGGACATTAATGAGACAAAGACAAAAAATTAATGCCTTGACAAGACTCAAAGTTATAAATAAAAGGACAAAGTCTTCCAACTCATGTCTGCAATAAGTCAATTGCCATTTTGGTATAATCTACAGATCTACCAACCTTGCATCGCGCACTCTGCATCATGTCAGAAAACTAAAGGGAATCAGATGAAGACACATGGCAAGTCAGAGCCAGTTCTCTCTAATGGAAGACTGGCATCAAACGTTAAAAGATTCAAATTAAAGCTCAAATTTCAATCTAACGAATTGAAATGCATTTCACAATGGTGCAATTCTATCTCTTAACGGATTGATTTGAAGAAGCAACAGGTGAATTATTGAGTTATCAATTGCAGAAGATGCCAAGCCAAGTTCAACGACTACTTTCTCAATCCATCTATAAAAAGAGCAAGAAGGCAAGCATTAGAACTTGGTGATTACACCTAAACTTTCATGAAGCTAAAACTATGTCCATTTGCAAGCTTAAAAGAAGTTTAAACTAGAAAGCACTACTCAACAAGAATCTTCTTTAAACAAGAGAGAATAATGTAGATCACTCTATTGTAATATTAGATCATTTGTAACTGGATCAACATTCTATAAGTTGATTCCAGCTCTTATTTTTAGACTTTGTTTGAGTTGCTGATATAAGAGGGTATTCTAGTCAGCGGGTGAGCGATTGCAGTTTGGAGGGTACTTACTGTAATTGAGGAATTTATGAAAGACTTCTCCGCCTAGGGTAAAGGAGTTAAGATTAGTGGATTAAAGCCGAGTCACTCTCTTGGGACTGGTTGTAAGCATAGGTTGCCGAACCAGTATAGAAATCTCAGTGTTCTTTACTTTCTCATATTTTCCAGGTTATTACTCAGCCAACTGACCTCACTCAGTATAGCAGTCATCCTTCGAGAAAAAGTTTCATTTATTCTGTAGTGAGTCATTCACCCCCCCTCTGACTCAATGAATGTATGTATATGGACTAATAAGTGGTATCAGAGCAATTCTCAAATCAAAAGATCTCACAATCTTTGAGATAAAGACTATAGCATACAATGGAGAATCAAGTGGAAGGGCTCAAGCTTATATTCTGCCCGAAGGCATGTCAGTTACCAGACCTTCCATGTTCAATGGAGAGCATTATACTTACTGGAAAAATAGAATGAAGAATTTCATTTAGTCCCAGAGTATGTATGCTTGGATGGCCATTGTTGAAAGACCTTATGTTCCCACCATCATAAAGAATGGAGTTAAAGTAGATAAATACTCTGATGAATGGGACAGTCAGGACTTGATCAAATTGAAAGAAAATGCAGCTACTATCAACTGTCTTCACTGTGCTATTGATGCTACTAAATTTAATCATGTTTCAGGATGCAAGATAGCCAAAGAAATCTAGAAGAAGTTGAAAGTAAGTTATGAAGGTACTGACAAGGTGAAGGAGTCCAAGATCAACATCCTCATGAGAGATTATGAGTGGTTTCACATGAAGCCCAAGGAGGATATATCCAACATGAACACCAGGTTCATGAATATAGTAAATGACCTGAAAAGGCTTGGCAAGACTTTCACAGAAGAAGAGACTGTCAAGAAAATCTTGAGGAGTCTGACTAAAGATTGGGAAGCCAAGAAAAGTGCGATTAAAGAGGCTCATGATTTAAAGACCTACAAGTTTGATGAGCTGATTGGAACTCTGCTGACTCATGAGATGTCTCTGAAACAATATGAAGATGAGTCCAAGAAGTACAAGTCCAAAGAGAAAGAGAGCTCAAGTAGAGCTGTTGTCCTAAAAGTTGATGATGATGAAGAAGAAGAAGAAGAATCCTCTGAGGAAGGATATCCAGAGGACAGAAAAGAAGAAATGGCTCTAATGACCAAAACCTTCAAAAGGTTTTTAGGTAAAGAAAAGAATTTTCAGAAGTTCAGAAAGACAAGCAATTACAAGAATGAAGCAGTTGATAGACCACAAAAAGAATTTAACAAGGAGCATAACAAAGAAATCAAATGCTTTGAATGTGGTGAGAAAGGGCATATTCAGTCAAGTTATCCTAAAGCCAAGAAGGACAGGTTAAAGAAGAAAAAGATTAAGAAAGCCCTTGTAGCTACCTGGAGTGACTCTGAACAAGAGTCATCATCCTCAGATGAAGAGGCGCATGATTTTGCTAATGTCTGTCTCATGGCAAAGGATGATAGAGTTCCCACAGAGTCAGCTAACTAACCAACTACATCCGCTGCTAGACAGTCAGTTGATCAAAATAAAGACAAGGGAAAACACTCTGAGGTAAATTCTGAACCCCCTTTGTCTTATGTTGAGCTTGCCGTCGTGCGCAATGATGTTATTAATGTGACTAAGAAGTCAACCAAACACATCAGAGCACTTTAGAGGAGTGTGATGATATATAAGATGTTAACTCTTCTACATCACTTGATATCCTATACCTGATGGAAAAAGCTGAGTACCAAAATGGATATAATAGCAAACTCACTAAGAGATTAGATGAGCTAGTTGCTGAATTAATAGCTTCAAAAAAGGTGCGGGTCCCTCCTCAACCTAGCAGGAATACTCAGAGTAACCGCACTTACCACTCTGAGACGAATTCTCAAAAGAGTAAAGTGAGCAGGCCTAATCCTAAGGCCGCATGTAATTTTTGTAGAAAACTAGGACATGCTACTGTCATGTGTAGGCATAAAACTGGTTACTATAATAAGTATGACTAGTCAGGGATGGCCACAACTAACGAGGGAGGACCCGGCCAGAAAAAGGCTTGGGTACCTAAGAAAACTTAATTGTTTTACAGGTGAGCCTGAGATCCACTGATGATAGAAGAATGTGGTATTTGGATAGTGGATGATCGAGCACATTGGAGCAAAGAAGGAATGGAAGTGTCAGTTTTAGAGAGGTAATTCTGACAAAACTATTCTTTATGCTCCTAGAATCAATAATGTTTATATGGTTGATTTATCCCCTAGCTCCAATGATATATGCTTAGTTTCTAAGGAGGAAAACTCATGGCTATGTTATAGAAGGTTAGGACATATTAATATGACCAATCTATCCAAATTGGCCAGAAATGAACTTGTTAAGGGTTTACCCAATCAAGCCTTTGATAAAGATAGACTCTGCTCAGCATGTAAACTTGGGAAATAATTTAGGAATACCTTTAAATCTATAGCTGATATATCTTCCTCTCATCCCCTTGATCTTCTACTCATGGACTTGTTTAGGCCTATTGTGCCAACTAGTCCAGGTGGAATGAAATACACCCTTATAGTTGTAGATGATCTGACTAGTTTCACTTGGATTATCTTGCTATCCAGCAAAGAAGAAACATTTGAATCATTCTCTAGGTTGGCTACCCGGATTATAAATTAAAAAGACCTTAAAATTAATAGAATCCGCAGTGACCATGGAAGAGAATTCAAAAATAGGCAGTTTGAGGAATTCTATTTTAAGCATGGTATTGACCACAATTTTTCTGCACCTCATATGCCCCAACAGAATGGGGTAGTTGGGAGAAAGAATTGCACTGTTGCAGAGATGGGTCATTCTATGCTGAGTGATAACAACCTGCCAAAGTATTTCAGGGGAGAGGCTGTTAACACAGCTTGTTACATTCTAAATAGGGTTTTAATTCACCCAGTTTTAAATAAAACTCCTTATGAGCTTTGGAAGGGGCGCAAGCCCAAGGTTGGTCATCTTAAGGCCTTTGGTTGTAGATGCTTTGTATTAAATACTAAAGACCAATTGGCTAAATTTGATACCAAGGCTAATGAAGGAATCTTTCTGGGTTACTCAACATATAGTAGGGCATACAGAGTGTATGTTAAGAGAACTGGCATCCTAGAGGAGTTAATGCATGTAGATTTCGATGAAACTAACAATGCAGGTAGAGAAGCCAGTGATGATGAAAGGGAAAAGGATCCAATTAGTGGATTAATCAGTCAGCCCGTAGTCATACTATATCCAACTCAAGAAAAAGAGGAAGATGAAGCTAACCTAGACCAATCAATTAACTTTGGTGATGACGTGGATGCTCAACTAATGACTGTAGCTTAGTGAGCTGATCTTGATCTACTCAGAGAAGTTAGAGCAAGAAGAGATCACCCAGTTGACAAGATTCTTGATAGTGTGTAAAATATAGTGCTGATTAGAGGTCAGCAGAATATAATGATAAGCCACTCAGTATTTATGTCCTTGAATGAATCAAATAAGTTTGAAGATGCTGAATTCGATGACAATTGGATGATTACAATGCAAGAATAGCTAGACCAATTCAGAAGGAATGAAGTATGGGACTTAGTGGAAAAACCCAAAGGAAAGTCAATCATATGCACTAAATGGGCTTTCAAAAATAAGCTAGATGAAGCTGGCAATGTTGTCAGAAATAAGGCAGACTAGTTGCTCAAGGCTACAATCAACAAGAAGGCATTAATTATGGAGAAACATTTGCCCCAGTAGCAAGATTTGAAGCCATAATAATTCTTTGTGCTTTTGCATCTCATATGAACTTCAAGCTTTTTTAAATGGATGTAAAGAGTGCATTTCTTAATGGTTATATTCAAGAAGAAGTCTATGTCAGACAGCCCCCAGGCTTCGAAGACTATAAATATCCAAATCATGTCTTCAACCTGAAGAAAGCTCTATATGGATTGAAACAGGCTCCAAGATCTTGGTATGAGAGACTGACTAAGTTCTTGATCAACAAAGATTATGTCAAAGAGAAATCAGCTACTACTCTGTTTATCAAGAAGAGGCTTCAAGATGTGTTGCTAGTCTAAATCTATGTAGATGATATCATCTTTGGAGCAACTGATGAGAAGCTATGCAAGGAGTTTAGCCAACAGATGAAGAAAGAGTTTGAAATGTCAATGATGGGAGAGCTTAATTTTTTCCTTGGTTTGCAAATCAATAAGGTGATGATGGGATTTTCATCAGTCAAGCTAAGTATGCCAAGGAAGTACTTAAGAAGTTTTACATGGATAAAGCTAAACCAATTTTAACACCCATGGCCACTGATACAATTCTGAGTAAAGATAAGGAAGGTAAACCTGTAGAGAGTAAGCTCTACAAAGGTATTATTGATTCTCTACTTTACTTAACTACTAGTAGGCCTGACATTCAATATGCAGTATGTTATTGTGCAAGATATCAAGCTGACCCCAGAGAATCTTACTTAGCTGCTATTAAGAGAATTCTCAAGAATTTGCTAGGCTCTATTGATGCAGGTTTATGGTATCTAAGTAATGTAGATTTCCCTCTGAAAGGATACACAGATGCTGACTATAGAAGAGATAAACTACAAAGGAAATGCACCACAGGAGATTGTCTAGTAACATGGTATAGCAAGAAGCAAACTGTTGTGGCTCTGAGTACAGCTGATGCTAAGTACATGGCTGCAGGAAGTTGTGTAGCACAACTGCTATGGATCAAGTAGCAACTGGAGGATTATAGTATAAAGTCATATTGTCTTGAAGTCATGTGTGACAACGAGACTGCAATTGACCTATCCAAGAATCCAGTTCAACATGGCAGGATGAAGCATGTCAATATTAAACATCACTTCATTAAGAATCATGTGCTGAATGGAGAATTCAAGCTCACATACATCCCAACTGAAGAACAGTGAGCTGACATATTTACAAAGCCCATTGGAAAGGATCAATTCAATACTCTCAGACAGCTGATCGGAATGTCCAATTCATTATGAAGAAATACATTTCACTCTGACCTATTCTAGAGCTGACTAAAACTAGGACACACCCTGAGCTTCAGTAAAAAGGTTAAGTACTTCTTTTACCGCTCGAATTATGGACAGTCATTAATTGTCACCGGCTATCTTTCAAAATTGAACTCGATAGAAATAGTAGCAAGTTATGAAATGATCTATATTCAGAGCAGTTATTCTGTGTTTCTCGCCCTAATTAATCCTATATATGCATTATGAAAATCTAACCGTCTATCTTGAGACCATGGATTGTGAGTCATACACCTAGCTTTGCAGTTTTACATTTAGAAATTTTAGCTATTTAAGGAGAAGTTGAGAAAGGAGAAGGGTCATTTTACCAAAATCCTCTGCTTTGAAATTCTCTCTTTGAATCCCTAATTTCTATTTTTCTCTCAAAGCTTATTCTTTAGCGAGTACATCTGGAAGATCTTCTAAACCGAGCTCTAACTTGTTCGTATGGGATAAAAATAAAGCTTGTTGGGTGACAACTGTTGATCACTGGGCTCAAGCAGCCATTAATATCAAAGATATGGAGGATCTATTCTTTCCAATGGGAACAAAACATATTTCGACTAAGAATGAAACAATCAAAGGTGCAGAGGTGAAGGAGCCAACCACTGTTGATTTTCTCAGCTTTGCAAGCGATGAAAGGTTTGGAAGATGGACGCGCCAACACCATCTCAGGGGATTTTTCAAAATTTCCAGTGGGTGCTATGAGTAGATTGTAAAGCCCTTCTATAAAGGAATTCATATGGTGGAAGGCTTTGAAGATATGTTTATTGCCTCAATGATAGGGAGAAAGGTTTATGTAACCCCTAAGCTTATTGCTGGGCTGCGTGGAATGAAGGAGAGGGGACTCAGACTGCGATCTATAAAAGATAAGGAGGAAGACAATGTAGACATTCCCATTGACTATGAGGTTCCTCATGATTATAAAGCTGGAGAGTTGACCCCGTCTATGTCCATAAAGGAAGGCAAGCAGGCTCATAAGCTTGTTACTAAAGTATTATTGCCCAAGACTGGTTCTACAGGGAGTTGCTCTAAGTTTGAGAGAGTATTTATTTATGCTCTGACTCATGGGATGCACATAAATTGGCCTTTGGCAATTCTTTATAGATTTCTCAAGGTGACCAAGAATATGATATATGGACAACTAATAATGGATATTTGCAGAGCTTACGAGCTTGGTATGGAAGGATGGGCACGGGAGAGCAGGATTACACTCAAGATTATTGAGAAAAATTCTGAGTAATGCTCACTTTCATAGGCTAAAGTATGGAGAGAGGACAAGGAATACAAAGTATATCAAGCTAAAGCCCGGGGAAGTAAGAGTAAAAGATCCCAAAGCTGTTATGCCTATGAGAAAGATTAAAGCTAAAGAGGAGGATCTGACCTTAGATTCTTTTGTAGCAAGAGAGCTGGAAAGAATAACCAAGCTCAGAACAAAAAGAGGAGAAGGAGTAAAGAAGGATGTGAAGAAGGAGGCCAGGAAGGACTCCAAGGAAGAAAAGAATGCTAGCTTAGCGAGCTCAGTTCCAATTATTGTTCCCAAGAAGACTAGGTCCTCAAAGGACTCTAAAGATATCAAGAATAAGGAACTGACTCTAAAGGAGATTATGGAAGAAAAGGAAGATGAAAAAGAATAAGGGAGGAGATACCCCTATCAATAAAGAGAAAGTCAAAAGAAGCTGAGTTAGACAAGGTGACTGTCAAAGGAAAGGAAGCTACATCAGTTCCTATTCCTAAGGTAGGTCAGCTAAAGAAGAAGCTGATGGTGATAAAAGGAACAGGTGTTGCCCAAAATCTTGAGGAAGCAGAAAAGTTGAAGGCCACTGAGAAGAAAAGAATCTTGAAAAAGAGTGAAGAGATTGAAGCTGTGATAAGAAGGAAAGCAGAAGTAGTAGCAGCAGCAGCTAAAGCTAAGAATACAGAAAAAGTTTTACAAAAGGCAATGGCTAGCCTGGCTGAGAAGGAAGTGAATAAAGTAGTGGAAGATGTGATTGGGGCTCTAGATGGTATTGATGAGCAGGAAGAGCAAGAGGAGGAAGATAAAATTATGGAGATAGAAGCTGGAAAATTTAAATTACAGAAATCTGACCAATAGGTCACATTGACTGCTGAGGAAGTAAAGGAGTCCAGGAAGGAAAGGAAGAGGGGTTTCTTGAAGAGAATGAAGGTAGTGTTTGATGAAAAGGAAGGTGATTTATAAGATAGAGAGGAGGAGATAGTTGAGCATAGAGCTCAGCTGACTGAGATCCCTCAAGCTCAGGTCAGTGAGTCTGCTGGTGAAGGTGAGGAAGAGCAGGAGAAGGAAGAAGAAAATTTTTTCACTTTCCCAAACACCACCGAATCAACACTATCCCCTACACCCATCTCTGCCTTACCCGTGCTAAGCCAAACACCACCCACACCATCATCATCTAACACTAGCCAATCCAACCAACCCACTGACCAAACAACCATCATTCCTTAACTTTTACCACCAGGATCTCCAGTAAGAGAAGTATTTCAATTGGAAGGCCCTCCTCTAGTCAGAGGACCTCTAATAATTGAAGAGATCCCTGAACAACCACAATAACCACCACAACATCAACCCCAATTCAACCCTATTTCTGACCTATTGGGAGACATAAGGAGGCTGGAAAGCGAGAGATTTCTAGAACTACGGACAGAGGCTGAACTTGATGCCCAAATTGCCAAATCTTTCCTGTCTGAGGAAGTTCTAAGGAGTATAGCTAAGGCTGTTGTGAGCACGGGATTTTGCAGTCCCTCTTGCGAGATGATGATGACACGTACCCGATTTTAATGCCTCAAATTAAAAATTCTCCTTGGAATTTTTATTACCAAAATAATATTCCTCGTAAATTTTTATTTTGTAGAATACAGTTCGGTGTGGCCGATGACGCGGCCGGTGGAAGCTTGAACCGATGATTGATACCCAAATAATAAATCCCCTTTAAAATAATGTTAAAAGTCAAAAAGATGCCTTTTTACCCACTATTAAACCACTCTTCTCGAGTTTTTTGGCTTTTTAACCCACTAACTGTCGGTATGCTGAAGGCTGATGCCGTCAAAGGCATCATCCATGCCGCCGACGGTATCACCATACCGCCGGCGACATCGGCCATACCGGCGGTGGCATGAACCAAAATGGGTCCCTTCACAGACAGCCTTTTGACCACTTTCGGCGGAATTATTAAAAAAGGCCCCAAAAAGCACCCCATTTTACCTAGAAAAGCACACCTTGAACTGCATTTATAGAGAGGGAGTGAAGATTAAGATTTTAAGGTGGGAATAGAGTTTAGTGAGATAAGAATTAGATAAAACAGAAAAAAGGGATTCCGACCCATTTTTCCTGATTTTTCTTCTTTGAACTCTCTGATTGTGAGTTGAAATCAATAAGCCTTTAAGTTAAAATCAGCTTAATTAAACTTAGAAACCAAAAAGCACTTAAAATTATCGTTAAATCGTCGTAACAAGCTCCCCAGAGGTGTTTTATTCGGTTCACGAAGAGGTGGATTCACGACCTCGAGGTAAAAATCCTGAGTCTTATAGCTCTTTGGCATTAACACTACTGACTTGTGTTAATTTTCGTTAATTTATACTCGTTTTTGGGTTTTCGGTCAGTCTTACTGCCACCGCTGCTGCCCATAAGCTGAAACCGCCGGTGACGTAATTGATGTCGCCGACTGCATCACCCATGTCGCCTGCGACATCAGGCATGTCGCCGACATCATCCGTTATACCGTCGGCGATATGACTTTCCGGACAGCAGTTTTATTTTTCATTTATAATCCGGTTAAAATAATGATTGAGCCTAAAAATTACTTAAAAATGGAATTTTCTCGAAAAACACCATTCAACTCCCATTTTAGCCATCTGACCGGGCTTTATAATACTGTAAATAAAGTATGCTATACTTGTGATAACAATCTTCTGCAGGCGGATGTATATGGAATATTCAGGTACTTTATTTATTGCATAGAAAAATGTATAGGACTTGAAAATCTTGTAATAATTTTATTTTCCGCACTTATTTTTCTTGTGGTTGTAAATATCTTATTCATTGCTTCAATTGCTTGATAAACACGAAAATAGCAAAATAACAAAAAAAAATATAAATAAATAGGATGGATTAAACAGATTAAGAAAGAATGGAATATGTTAACTTGGCCTAATGAAAAATAGATAACATCATCCGAACTCGGAATCTCTACTTAAGGTATGGTCCAACCAATCGGTGGGAAAACCATACCAAAAATTTCCCGGTTGAGCTGAACCGGGTGGCGACTCTATTTTAAGTATGGGATTTCAATCTCGTATCTTTTGAGCATTAAAATATGCAAAAATCATTTTTTCAAATATATCAGACTCATCTCCCCGACACTCAAATGGGCCAGCCCAAATGGGCCCGGCCCCGCTGCCGTCGCGCGAAAAGTCATCCGCTCATAGTGCCGACTCCGCTGGGGAGATTTTCTTTAAACTTGAATCTTCTTTCATAGTTTAAAAGATTTTGATGATGTATTGAAATCATTGGCCAAATTAAAACTTCATTCTTTTTTTATGACGTCTTGTCCTCTCGCGTGTAGATAGTTCGGTAATTTTAGGTGCCCTATTTCATCCTAGAAGCTCACGAAGTATCACTCATGCCCTATTAGAATTGAGGGTGCCTAGTGGGTGGATCACTCATTTTAACCAACATGTAAACTCCTACGATATTTAGGTAGAGGTTGAGTAATGTGGAATCAATGTAAACGAGAACCTTCTACATCAACAACCTTATACCAAAGCCGTGCTAGAAAAAGCCTTAGCACATCATTCCCCTTAGGATTAACCAAAACAAATAAAACAATTAGGACGCGCTTCTTTCGCCATCACCGGTGAAGAGGCCAAACTCCATCCTTCCAAAGAGGCGTTACGTGGGAGTCATAAGGTTGGAAGAGGGACGATTCGCGTACTATGTGCTCTATGATCATGCACCCCCATGCATCGGCTTTAAGAGCTGACAATGAATCCACTTACCCTTACCACTTCCACTCGTGGAAGAAGTTTAGCAACATATGTAGGACTTCTCTTGTACCTCCGTTGCGTCACCACATATCACTATATATGACGTGAAGTACAAACGTCCTATGTATGTTGGAGGGATAAGCCATCACGTCATCTCTAACCACATCTACGTGCAGCCATGCGCATTACACATTATTCCTAAGGCACGAAAGGCATGCATACCATGCATACCATTCACCAATCCATTCATGGTCTGATCCGCTGCCTACCATTTTAGCTAGGAGGAGGCGCACTGACCGTCGCATCCCAGCTTGGAAAAGAATAGAGCATCGCTTGATACGTCATCCTCTGACCCCGGTTGCCACCGCGGAAGTCAAAGGAGTTCCTCACACCGATTCTAGTGAGGAATCAGATTCAGAACAAGTTCAGTTGCGCCAAAGTCCCTCTCGACCAACCATGTCTTTCCCAAGAAATGAAGGGACCCCTCCTCCAGAAGAGCCCTTTGGTCCCACTTCCAGCTCGAGAATAGGATTCCAACCACCCCCTAGTTTCAACTTTACCTGTGCTATGATGCAATTCTTAAACTCAGATGCTTTCCAAGCCTCTATCCAAACTGCAGTTCAAGCAGCAGTTAAGCGAGCTCTGGAAGAGAGGAATTTCGATCGAGTATCGGCATCTGACATCCAGACCCGAACAGTTTAACACAATTATTGACCAATTTAGTAGAGGCAAGACCCATCGCACCTGTGTTTCAATCAACCCAACCCTTGACGAGTCCATTCCAGTTTGGGCAGACTTTAGCTCTCTTGTCGGCTTCAACCACTCCACCAGTTATGCCTTTCAACCCGAGACCCTTTGCCCAAAGCTCCACTCCTCTGACATTTAATCACCAAAGCCCAGTATCTCGGCCACTACCCTCCTTCACGCCTCCGTAGTACGTCGTGACTCCTAAAGGCACCACCTACCCCCAAAATCCATTTGCCAACCATCTGACTATTCGCCCTACGCTGCCTTCGACATTCAATGACCAGGTCACGCAACCTCCGGGCATGACACCTGAGCTAGCCACTTTTGTTCGGCAAATGATAGCTTCTCAAACTGTCAACAACCAGGTTGAGCAATCTCCGGGTGCGACACCTGAAGCCCCAATCGTCTCGCACGAACCGGTCAGCGACCAGGTCACGCAACCTCCAGGAGTGACACCAGAGATCCAAGCTTACATCAACCACCTCATCATTAATAAAAAAACTGAAAGGGACGAGGATTGGGTGCCCGATAATTTTACTATGCCAAATATGGCTCATTATGATGGCTCAGGAGCACCTGCCTCTCACATCATAATGTACAAAAGGGTGATGCATATAAAGAAGCTAAGTGATAAGGTGCTGGCTGAGATGTTTCCTTGTTCCCTTTGGGGACCTGCACTCGAGCGGTACCACACTTTGCCATAGCATATTATCGCCGACTGGACTCTCTTATCTGAGGCATTAAAAGTGCATTATGGCTTCAATACTATGATGGAGACGACCCTCCAACATCTTGAGAGGGTTCGTCAAATGTCCAACGAAACCTTTAAGCAGTACTTTAATAGGTGGATGTCAACTCAGGTCTTAATAAAGTCCAAGCTTAGCCTTGAGGAAATGATTGTCAAACTCCTCGAAGGATCTCTCCCCCTCTGCCATAAGGAAATGGCTACAGATTCCTTTCTTTCTTACAAGGCTGTATTTAAGAAAGCTGAGAAAATTGAGCGCAGGGCAGAACGTGAAAAGGCCGAGAGAGCGGGGAAACCATGGTTCAGGAAGAATGAAGCTCAACCCTCGGCTGTAGCGCCGGCTAAGCCAAAAACACCGGCTACTATATAAGCCATGTCTTACACCCCTGCTACGCCACTTACAACCAATTCGGCTCTATCAATGATTGCCACAGTCCAGCCTCCTCGCCCCCCTTTTGTTTTGACCAATCCCTATAAATTACCCCTGCGGGTCATCTTTCAATGCTTGAGGGAAGCAGGTTTTGTACAGTCCTTTCAGGAGTACAAGCCACCCAGACCTAAAGATAAGAATAACTTCTGTAATTATCACATTCAGGTGGGGCACCAAACCAACAACTCTAAGGCCTTCCTCTCAGCTATTCAGCGGTTGGTTAGCGAGGCGAAGATTGCTGAACCAGATAAAGGCCCGAGCACCATGAATAACCCTTTACCGAACTTTGGAAGTAAGGTCAGAGTGGTACAATCCAGTTTACCCAAAGCCGCAGTCTTTGATCTCCTTTCTCGGGGGCCGGGCAGTAGTAACTCTATCCTGGTCATACCATCTTGCTCAGTTTTTGACCTTATCAATCAGGCCAACCCAGGAGTCAACTCCAGTCAGGGAATGGAAATTGATCCAAGCAAACTAAAGCAAGAGAGTCGCAGGCCTAAACCATTTATGGCAAAGAGAAAGAAAGCTAAGGGGAGAGCACTATTCATCGTAGATTCTTTTGTTTCAAAGGAGAACTATTCTGATGAGGATGGGGAGATGGCTCGGGAATCCAAGGCCATAAGTACCAACTTGTTCAAGGTTGACCACCATGACCTTTTTAGTGTGGATAAATATGAACTACAAGACCCTAATTCGGAATCCAAAGAGCATCAGTACCTATTTGAGATACGAGCCACCAAGAGCATCTTGCTCGATAATATCCTCAATATTACCCGGAGTGGTCGCGTATATCAGCCGGAAGATCGATATCTTCGTCTAAGCAAAGACCCGATTCCTGGCAGAGTTAGAACTACTGTAAGACCTCCTTCTCTACCTCCGCCTATCCCTACCAGTCTTGAGGTTGACCTCCTCAATACCCAGCTGAAAAACACCTAAGCCCGGTACAACATTTGGCAACTGGTAATCGACTCTGAAAGGCATCGTAAGGGTTTGATCAAGCGGCTACTAGATCTGGAAGCTAATTCGACCACCTCGATCGTTGAGATGTGCACCACGATAGGAGAAGGCATACCCCCGAGAAAAGGGCCTCAGATCGTGTTTGACAGTTTCGATCTTACACTCGAGGGAAGGGATCACAATAGAGCCCTATTCATTCGAATCCAAATTCTTGATAAGGTTATTCCGTGCGTTATGGTGGATGATGGTTCTGCTCTAAACCTATGCCCTCTGAAAATCCTTCCTCATTTAGGATTTTCAGAGGACATGCTTTAAAGGTCCAGCACGGTTATTAGAGCTTACGACAATTCAAAGCGCAATGTAATCAGGACTTTTGAGGTAGAAGTCACTATTAAAAGTGTCACAAGCAATGTACATTTCACCGTCCTTGACATTCCTGTTACCTATTCTCTGTTGCTGGGCCGACCATGGCTCCATGCTTTGGGCGCAGTTCCCTTCACACTACACCAAAAAATCAAGCTAATCTATGATGGCAGAATGGTGACTATAGAGGCCGATCCTGCTTCCGTCATGGCCATTATAGAAGCCGAAGCTAATCTAGAAAAGGGCCTCCAGATTGCCATGATTAGTAAAGCCCAAAAACCTCCTCCCCTTTGGCATAACTACCTCCACCCGGGTATGGGCAAACTAATGAAGAAGTCTGGTTATAGGCCTGGCGGAGGTGGAGGAATACACGAACAGGGAATTATTGAGGTGTTGGAACCAAAAATCCTCATCCATGGAGCTAGACTAGGATATAAGCCTAGAAAATCCTATCGCCGCGTCCCTTATGGCTATTGGTGCATGGTCACCACTTGTGCAATCCAGGGAAAGAGGTCTTATAAAGGGGAGCCCGAACCAATCGAGTATGGCATGAAAATGTGGCCCAGCTTTGAGGTATTTAAAGATGTCTATGACTTCGAGGCTGGTCACATGATAGTTTCAGCTGAACCTGAGCCTACTGAGTCTGATGCGCCTGTCAATATGATTTTTGATAAGGCTAAGGGGAAAGATAAGATGTATCCTGAAAATGAGCCTATTGATCCAGAAATTGAGGATGCCGTGGTGACCGTGACAAAAGCTATGACACTGTTGATGAAGAAAGGCTGGAAGGGTAATGGGAAAGAAGATGCCATGATGACTATAGTAGAAAAGCTCGCCAGGGCTCTAACCGAAAAGGCTGACCTGTCTGAAGAGCCGTCGCTCACCACTACCCAAAAGACCACTTTAGAGCGCACCCTAAATGCCACCCTGACAGATGATACAGAGAACACCTCTCCCATCGATGCTGCCATTGAAGCCCCTCCGCCTGTGGAGGAGGATATGGATGACGTAATTTTTAATATTTCTGATGTTTTTGATACAAACAATGCCGCTTATGAGGCTTTTTACACAATGAATAACTCCCGTTCGGCTTACTTGTTTGATGTCTTTCCTGATGGGTCCATGCATTCACATAACGATATGCATAATGTTTTTTGGCATTAGTGAAATGCTATTAAGTGAAATAAACCTAAGTACAGATGACAATCCCAAAATTGTAACCATTTCCAAAGATTTAACTCCCGAGGAAAGAAGTGAGATCATAAAAGTGCTTAAAAATCATGTTAACGCTTTCACTTGGTCATACGAAGACATGCCTGGGGTTGACCAATAAATCGCTGAACACAGGATCCCAACTGATCCTAAATTCCGACCTGTCAAATAGAAGCTCCGCCGGTTGAGACCTGAATGGGCAAAACAAGTTAAGACAGAAGTTTTAAGGTTGATCGAAGCTCGATTCATAAAATTAGTAGAATACCCGACTAGGTTGTCCAACATCGTCCCGGTACCAAAGAAGGATGGCAGAGTCCGAGTCTGCGTGGACTTCCAAGGCCTCAATAAAGCCTCGCCGAAGGACGACTTCCCTCTCCCGCACATTGATGTCCTAATTAACAGTGCCTCCAGGGCGGTTATGTATTTGTTCATGGATGGGTTCTCAGGATACAATCAGATTCTGGTTAATATTGCCGACAAAGTCAAAACAGCATTCATCACTGAGTGGGGGGTGTATTGCTACAAGGTAATGCCATTCGGGTTGAAAAATGTCGGGGCCACTTATCAGCGAGCTGTAACTGCCCTCCTACGCAACATGATCCATAAAGAAGTGGAAGTGTATGTGGACGACATGATTGTGAAATCCGCCACTCGAGAGGAACGCCCTACTGTTCTTGACAAGTTCATGACTCGCATTGAAAAGTATAATCTTCGTCTGAATCCAAAGAAATGCGTATTTGGATTTACCTCCGGTAAGCTATTAGGACACGTGGTTAGCCAGAAAGGGATTAAAATGGATCCGGACAAAGCCAAAGCCATCAGGGATACGTCTCCCCCTAAAGTGGAGAAAGAAGTCCGATTGTTTTTAGGGTCCTTGCAGTATGTTAGTCGATTCATTGCTCACCTCACTACCGTCTGCGAACCTATCTTTAAGCTGTTAAAGAAACAGCAACCCGTAGTATGGAACAATCACTGCTAAGTAGCATTCGATAAAATCAAGGTATACCTTGTCAATCCACCCGTCTTGACGCCCCCGATCCCAGGGAAACCACTCATCCTTTATCTGGCCATTGAAGAAACATCTGCCGGAGCCATGCTTGTCTAAGAACATGACGATAAGCGTGAACATGCCATCTACTACCTGAGCAAGAAGCTGTTAGATTATGAAACCCGATATTCGATTGTAGAGAAGACCTGTGCTACCATGGTTTGGCTCACTAAGAAGTTGCGACATTATTTCCAATCCTATCGCATCCAGGCCGCAGCCAAAATTGATCCAATAAAGTTTCTTTGTCAATCCCCTACTCTAGCCGGCAAATTGTCCCAGTGGCTACTTCTCCTATCTGAGTTTGACATTGAATATGTAACCCGAAAGGTCATTAAGGGGAGGGCTGTAGCTGAATTCCTGGCTAATCAACCCCTCAGCTCCGACTATAAGGAAAGTTTGGAGTTCCTTGATGAACAGCTCGCCTCTGTTACAACCCTTGACGACAATTGGACAATGTACTTTGACGATGCTGTGAATCGCCAGGGAGTAGGTCTCGGGGTCATCATCGTTACACTAAATAATGAGATAATCCCATTGTCCAAACATTTAGAATTCGACGTCACCAATAATGGTGCTGAATACGAAGCTTGCCTATTCGGCCTCGAGGCTCTTCTTCAAGTTCAGGCCTGCCATATATCTGTTATCAGAGATTCAGCTCTGGTTATTCGTCAGGTCACTGGAGATTGGGAAGTTAAAGAAGAATCCCTCTATCCTTATGTTGAGGCTATATGCGAATTGTCTGAGAAATTTACCTCATGCTTGTACCGCCATGTCCCTCGAGATGAGAATCAAATGGCAGATGCCTTTGCCACTCTCGTGTCCTTATGGGCAGGACTCCAATAGTAACCTATCCGCCTATTGGTTTTGCTGTCCACCAAGACCCTATATCATGTTCAATCGACTCCTCCAGTTCTCGCCATTTCATCTGAACCTTGTTGGTATTCTGATATAGTCCTATTTCTTCAAAGCGGCCAAAATCCTATAGATTCTTCTGACTCGGACCGTACCACCCTATGGCGGCTTGCTACCTAATTTCATATTATAGATAATGACCTATTCAAGCGCACTAGTGACGGCCTACTTCTCCGTTGCCTCACTGATTTTGAGGCTTAGAATGCAATGATCCAAGTCCATGCCGGCGACTGTGGCCCTCATATGAATGGTCTTGCCCTCGTAAAGAAGGTCCAGCGACTAGGGTATTTTTGGCTCACTCTCACGGCCGATTGTATCGCCCAGGTCAAACGATGCCACCAATGCCAGGTTTACGGAGATATGCTACATCTACCACCGACCGAGCTCCATCACTTATCCACCCCTTGGCCATTCTCGGCATGGGGTATAGATGTAATTGGTGAAATCCGTCCCTTCTAAACAAATGGCCACAAATTCATTGTGGTGGCAGTAGATTACTTTTAAAAATGGGTGGAAGCCGAATCCTTCACCAATGTCACTGCCAGGCAGATGGCCAAGTTCATGGAAAAGCACATCTTTGCTCGGTATGGGCTCCCACATCATATAGTCTCAGACAATGGAGTACAGTTTCAAGGAGCAACTGCTTCACTGATTGAGAAGTATGGAATCGAGCACCATAGGTCTTCTCCATATAGACCACAAGCCAATGGAGCTGTTGAGGCAGCCAATAAATCGGTAAAGACGATTCTTTCTAATATGATAGCCGATTACAGAGATTGGATGGATAAGCTACATTTTGCTATCTAGGGATATCGCACCAGTGTACGTACCCCGACAGGTCAAAATCCATTTTCCTTGGTCTACGGGATGGAAGCAGCCTTGCTAGTTAAAACTCAGGTGACCTCATTAAGAGTTGCTCTAGAGGCTAAGTTAGAAGAATCTAAATGGACTCGGGCAAGATTTGAACAGTTGAACATGATGGATGAACAAAGGTTAAAGGCCCTCAACAACCTCCAGATGTACCAACAACGTATGGCTTGGGCATATAACAGCCGGGTAAGACATCAAAAGTTCCCCCTGAAGGCCGACGATCTGGTCCTCAAGCAGTTGAAACACTCCACCACTGATGCGAGGGGTAAATTCAGGCCAAACTGGGAAGGACCATATGTAATAAAGAAGCTGCTTAGCAAAGGGGCAGCTAAACTTATAGACATGGATGGGAACGAGTTCGTAAATCCCGTAAACCAAGACAGGCTTAAGCATTATCATATTTAATTCAAGAGAAACAAGCCAGAAAAGCAGTACACTAAAAAAATATATACGTGATAATCACCCGCCTTTCAGTCTTTTAATGATCCGACAAAAATTAGGGTGATGCCCGACGATTGGTATTCTGCGAACCAACCGTGCAAAAATTAGGGGATAAGACAAACCCCTTAGATCGAAAACCCGAGAAGGGCAATCTAGGCAAAATTTAGGGTATATGAGCAAAGAGCGAGTGCCTTCTAGAAAACCGATTTCGGCTAGTCGGCACCGGGAGTTAAATCAATGGGAATGTCAACCAAACATCATGTACTTTATTTTATCTCAGTTAATAAAAGTTCTCTTTTGTTAACATCTAAATGCTTATGCTTATGTGAATCCTGTATTCATAAGTTTAAGACAACTTCGACAAGCTTTGAACAAGGTTCATTTTGTTCCATTTCAGAGTATTTAAAAAAAGTGACCTAATGGTTCCGACAAAAGCAAGACTCAAAACAAACTTCCCGCATCATCGTCACGATACCTAGAGATCCGCCTCAGTGTGCTGGTAGAAGAGGGATCTTCCCCCCGCTCCGCACATTCCCCCTCAAAACGGGCCCATGACCACTTTCGACGGATCGGCAAACCTCTTGTCTCGGCAAGCCATCCTCTGTAGTGTGTGTCAATTTCGGTGGTTTCTAGTTGATCGTAATCCAGAATCTCAAACACAGCCTCCCTAGACCACTTCTCCTGAATATGGTTGACCCACCTAGCTTTGTAAACTCCGATCTGATTGTGGGGCAATTTGATCAGGACTCTTTACCTTTTACCATACTGATGACATAGCCGATAGGGGGTATAAAATAAAGATTTCTCTAGACCTATCAATTGAACACATGCTCCCCAAGATTCTACGACCACATCCTGAATTCTCCACCATGGACTAACCCACTGAACCTGCGTGTCAGTATACCCCCTCAAGATAGGCACCCAATCATCATATGTCAACTCATCGAAATCAGCCCGCATAAGCCCTCTCTCCCTCAGATGGACGGGAAGATACTTTTTTGGATTCCCTCGGGGTGCCTCCCTCAGCTTTAGCTTCTCCATCAGCCAGACCTATAATGCAAAACTCGGGTAAGGATGGGGGAAAGAAATATTTGGATCAGAAAGAATAAGAGATACCTGTAATAAAGTGAATTGATCCCCAATGAGTGGCGATTCAACAGAAGCAGCATCCATGTTTAACAAAACATCGGCCAACCCCACAGCCACGGGGGAAGCCCCTGTCGACATAGGACCGATGAGGGAAATTAGCCTGAGCGGAGCAATCAGGCTCACTCTACACATAAACTCCACCATGAGTAGTAATGCCACCATGAATGGCCAAGCAGGATGGGATCAGGGCACTCCATGACACCACTCTAGAACTACTTCGAGCTGAAACCCAGGTCTGTTAGGCAACTGAGACAGAAATGGGTCGACAGAATCTAAATTCCATAGCCCTCATAGGATTCCATCTATGCCCAAATGAAAGTCCGACAACGCCAGTGAAACGCGTTTAGGACACGGTGTCCCTAAAATAGCATGGAATTCTTCGAGCAAGGGGCAAAGCTCGAATAATGAAAATCGAAAAACATGGTCCATTGGATCCCAAAAAGATAATGCCGCTTGAAGGAATTCGCAGCTTACGGGCCACGCCGCGACATATCAAAACCCCCAAAGCCTGAATTTTTCGAGCCTCTTCCAGTCGGCATTCCCCAGACTCTGCAGAAAACCCTATAGTTTTTAATTATGGGTTGCCATGATAGAAATGGACAGAATGGTTGAAATCAGATTGCTAAAAAATTGATGCCGCCGGCGATGTGGGTGAAGCCGCCGGTGATATGAGTGAAGCCGCCGGCAATGTAATTGATGCCGCCGGTGATATAGGGCCAATTTGGGCGATATCAGATGATATTGCCAGCGATATGGACTTTCAGACAGCCCTGTATATATTATTTTGGCTCGATCAATTTGGACGATATGGGTCATGCCGCCGGATGAAGTGAATTTTTCGGCTGCATCAGAAGCATTTCTTCCATTTCAGACCTATACAAAGCCTGTAAACAATCCTATGCTATGTTTCCAATGCCTTATCAAATAGCAATTCATTTTTTCATTTAAAATAAAAGCCCGGAGGCGCAAATCACTCAAAATATCCCAAAACCAAACCCCAATGTATCGAGGGTATAAATAAAGAGCTAAAAAAGGTAAAATAAAGTAAAACTAAACATGCCCGCCACTGCCGGCCGAGCGGGATGAAATGTCATTGGGCCTGCAAACCAGTCGTCAACATCATCCTCATCTTCCTCCCTTTCCTCTGTCATAGGAACACTAGTGGACTCCTCAGCTGCAGTAAACGCACGTCGGCCGGCGGACATCTTAATCCCTCTACGACTGGTGCCTCCGGGGTGTGCACAGTCCAAGTTTTGCTTACTCCTCCGTTCCTGAGCGGTGGCTGCCAGCTGACCCTTGAGATCACTCACGCGACGCTGTAAGACCGCAGTCTCCTCCTTATACCGCCATCGGGCTACGTCAGCATCAGACAAAGAAAGGGCTAAGAAATCCTACAAACCGAAGAAAATATCAGTAGTGCATGTCATGCATAACATCCATACATACATCCCATCTTAACATGTGCATAAAATACCTGAACGAGGAGCGACTATCCAATAAGGGTATCTCGGAGAACAAAATTGTTCTCTGCAAGTTGCTCCACATGACTCCGCACCACCTTGAAAATCCAAAAGGCAAATCCTCAGACAACCGCATCCAGGGCTTGAAAAAGAAAATAATTATTAGGCCTTACGTAAGTAGTATTTTTAGGCATGAATATCGGAGCTTGCCGACTCGAGCGAACATTCCTATAGGAGAATTCACCTCAGCAGTTCATCAACAGGAAGGTGGTTTCCAACGGATTGACCAATCGCCCTTCCACGAAGTTTATGCCCTCCGGCACACTATAGTGCCGGGTCCCACTTTGGTTATCCCGACCCCTCTTTCTCGCGGGTTCCTATAAAACGTGAAAGCCACACATCAACAACGTTCCTAAATAACTTCAAGATCATACACGCAAGCACAATCATACCTCGAAAGAACGTTGCTCCCCTTGGGACATTGGCATGCTCCCGCCAGCTACATCCGCACCCACCTCATCCTCTCCCTCAGGATCGACTGCAACATCCCCTTCAAGCTCCTCATCCTTGTCATCCTCCTCCTCATCAACGTCCACAACGCCTTTGAGGAACCTCTTCTCATCCTCCAACCGTTGCTCGTTGTGAAACTCGATCGTATCATTTCCATAGATGCAAGGACACACGGGGAGTAGACGTTGTAGAAGGTGCTCGTAGAGGCCAGGAACACTAGGGATCACTCGGCCGTTCCCTTCGATATAATCAGCTTTGCCTGCCTCGGCAGAGATTACCAAATGAGGCCACTATAAGCCCTTGGGAGGATCGGCAGGCACCGGTCTAGCAGCCACCGGGAGGGACCTCTATCCCCGGACGCGCTCGCCTAGATACCACTACTGGGATAGAGGGCACTCGATCACAAACTGGCGGTCATCCACCTCCCTCCAGACCCTTGCAACCTCGGCCAAGTTCTCCACCCCATCGAACGGATCCATGACGAGCTACATCAAAATAACCAATATGAGTCCATAGGCGATTTTTGTTTCATCTAAGTGTAAAAACAAAGACTAAATCAAAAAAAATAAAAAAAATAATAAAAAAAAGAATTGCATACCGAGCTCAACCGTACGCTCCTTAGGACCTCCCTATACTTCGTAGGGTACTTGGCCTTCCCACCGATGCCCCCGTACCAGCGAGCGAGGAAATGAGAGCCCGGCGGCATAGCTTTCTTAAACTCCAACGGCGGGAGAATCTGATGCTTGAAGGCCCAGGCCTGCACAAATGACGACCAATCAATTCAAAAAGCGTCATGCAACAAATGAGAACGCATGTTATTAAGAGAAATATTTCTAAAAAGTTATACCTGGAGTAGCAGGTGGCAAAAGCGAAGGGCTTTCTCCTTCTTTCGGGCTCCCACGTCCAGCCCGTGGTACAATTGGGCCAAGATAGCCCTCGGCTAATTCTTCCTCCTGATTCTCGGCACATCTTCCACTGCGGTTATAAGCACGTAGTTGATCTTACTCCCCGAGATTGGGAAGAATAGCATAGTGAGTAGAGAAATCATGAAGGAACGGACACAAGCCTCCCTCTCCTCCTCAGGCACAACGTTCACCCAGGTCCAGTGATGGTACAACTCACCATAGGACAGTCGCCCAGAAACGGGCTTCAGACCGAACAACTCCTTTACCCGCCTCACTACGGGCCTCTCAACATGGTACTTATCAATGTAAGCATCAAAATGTATGACCTCATCCGTCCAAGGGAGGCCAGTCATGGCTACTACATCAGAGGGGGTAATTGTAGCTTCCCCAAAAGAGAAATGGAAGGTATGTGTGGTCTCGGACCACCTTTCAGTTAGGGTCGTTACTGCAGAATGAGGAAGCTTAGGCATTAGCATAGGCATTATCCGCGCCAAATCCCCAAACCTTGTCTCGTTAATTGCAAGCACGAGCTCGGGATCATTCTCTGAGATATGGTGCCACCATTCACCAATGGTGCCCATTCCCCCTGTGTAAGTCAGTTCAGATGGCTGTAAAATTGAAAACAAAATGGATCATTCCTGCTTATTTTTTATCAGAAAAGCTGTTGATGTCGCCTCTGTTGAAAGCAATGTCGCCGGCAGTATCAATCCATGCCGCCAGCGATATCAGTCATACCACTGATGACATCACCTTAAACAGAAGCGACATCAGACTCTCATGAGCCCTTTTGCAAGGACTGATGCCTTCAGCGACATCACTCATATCGCCGGCGACATCACTATGTGCGGGCAGAACCAGCTTTCTCCTAAAATCGAACCCATCGTGCCAAAATCACAAAAATCACAATCGATCGAACAATAAGCCTAAAAAGGGTAAAAATCGATCCTAAAGCATGTAATATGACTAATCTATTCCACATTTAAACCCCTATCATGGCATGATTTCAAATCTAAAGCCAAATCAAATCAAACCCAAAAAGAAGAGATTCAGGGTTTTATGAGATTACCTGGACATAATAGAGGTGTTTCTCCTACTCCGGAGCCAGATTGGTGATGGGAGAGTTAATGCCATAGCCATACATTTTGGCCGTCTCCTTCAGGCTATATGCAGTAGGAACGGAGAGGATTTTTAATCCCTCAACGAAAGAATCGGGCAGGCTCTCCCTAGCCTTGGATTTGCCCCTGAAAGCCTTGGTGATTCTCTTCATGATTGCAAAAAATAAAGGAAGAAATCAAAAAGTTTTGGAGAAGAAGAAGAGAGGGCGATGCGGCTTCTGAATAATGAGGAAGAAAGGGAGTTCCATTCCCTTTTAAACTGCCACGCGGAATTCAAGGAGTTTTAATTTATCTGAAACTGTCCGTTCATACCGCCAGCGGCATCAATCCATGTCGCCAGCGGCTCATATCGCCGGCGACATCGTAGCACTCATACCACCGGCGGCATTAATCCATGCCACCAGCAATATCAGTCATACCGTCGGTGACATCACTCCTCCAAATCAGATTTTTACACAAGCCCGATCGAAGGGCAATCTCTTTGAAGTGAAAGTCCGACCAACAAACAAGCACTATACAAAACACAAGCTCGACCGAAGGGCAATCTACAAAGTCTAAGTCCGACCGAAGGGCAAACTCTCCACAAACCGAAACCCGACCAAGGGATAATTTTCCCGTGAAGCATAAGTTCGACCAAAGGGCAACCAATCTACAAAATAAGAAACCCGACCAAGGGATAATTCCTCCAAAAAGCTCAAGCCCGACCAAGGGGCAACCGCTCTGCGAAGCACAAAGTCCGACCAAAGGGCAATCAATCTAAGTCCAGCCAAGGGACAATCTCTACAAAGCTCAAGTCCGACCAAGGGACAATTTCCTCAAAGCACAAGTCCGACCAAGAGACAATCTCTCCACAAAGCACGAGTCCGACCAAGGGATAATCTCCATAAAGCATAAGTCCGACCAGGGGACAATCTCTACAAAGCTTAAGTCCGACCAAGGGATAATCTTTACAAAGCTCAAGTCCGACCAAGGGATAATTTTCGCAAAGCGTAAGTCCGACCAAGGGACAATCTCTCCACGAAGCACGAGTCCGACCAAGGGACAATCTCCACAAAGCATAAGTCCAACCAAGGGACAATCTCTACAAAGCATAAGTCCGACCAAGGAGCGACCAATCTCCAAAAAGCGTAAGTCCGATCAAGGGGCAACCAACCTCTATGAAGCTTAAGTCCAACCAAGGGGCAACCAATCTACAAAGCGTAAGTCCGACCAAGGGGCAACCAATCCATAAAAGCATAAGTCTGACCAAGGGACAAACCGGTCACCCATCAGGTATCATTCCTATCCCTTGCTCCTTCGTGTGATCATACTGACCTGTGGCAGCAGTGGTCCCCCGAGGGGTAGCTTGTGAGCACAGGATTTTGTAGTCCCTCTCGCGAGACGATGATGATGTGTACCCGATTTTAATGCCTTAAATTAAAAATTCTTCTTGGAATTTTTATTACCAAAATAATATTCCTCGCGAATTTTTATTTTGTAGAATACAGTTCGGCGTGGCTGATGACTCGGCCGATGAGAGCTTGAACCGATGATTGACACCCAAATAATAAATACCCTTTAAAATATTGTTAAAAGTTAAAAAGATGCCTTTTTACCCACTATTAAACAACTCTTCTCGACTTTTTTGGCTTTTTGACCCACTAACTGTCGGTATGCTGAAGGCTGATGCCGCCAAAGGCATCATCTATGCCGCCGGCGGTATCACCATATCGCTGGCGACATCGCCCATACCACCGGCGGCATCACCATGTCGTCGGTGGCATGACCCAAAACGGGTCCCTTTAGAGACAGCTTTTCGGCCACTTTCAACGAAATTATTTAAAAAGGCCCCAAAAAGCACCCCATTTCACCTATAAAAGCACACCTTGAACTGCATTTATAGAGAGGAAGTGAAGGTTAAGATTTTAAGGTGGGAATAGAGTTTAGTGAGATACGAATTAGACAAAACAGAAAAAAAGGGATTCCGACCCATTTTTCCTGGTTTTTCTTCTTTGAACTCTCTGATTGTGAGTTGAAATTAGTAAGCCTTTACAAAATCAGCTTAATTAAACTTAGAAACCAAAAAGCACTTAAAATTAAAATTAATTAATGATTGAGCCTAATAATTACTTCAAAATGGAATTTTCTCGAAAAACACCATTCAACTCCCATTTTAGCCATCTGACCGGGCTTTATAATACTGTAAATAAAGTATGCTATACCTGTGCTAACAATCTTCTGCAGGCGGATGTATATTGAATATTCAGGTACTTTATTTATTGTATAGAAAAATGTATAGGACTTGAAAATCTTGTAATAATTTTATTTTCCGCACTTATTTTTCTTATGGCTGTAAATATCTTATTCATTGCTTCAATTGCTTGATAAACACGGAAATAGCAAAATAACTAAAAAAATATAAATAAATAGGATGGATTAAACCGATTAAGAAAGAATGGAATATCTTAACTTAGCCTAATGAAAAATAGATAACATCATCCGAACTCGGAATCTCTACTTAAGGTATGGTCCAACCACCCGGTGGGAAAACCATACCAAAAATTTCCCGATTGAGCTGAACTAGGTGGCGACTCTATTTTAAGTATAGGATTTCGATCTCGTATCTTTTGAGCATTAAAATATGCAAAAATCATTTTTTCAAATATATCACACTCATCTCCCCGACACTCAAATGGGCCGGCCCGAACAGCCCGGCCCCGCTGCTGCCACGCGAAAAGTCGTCCGCTCACAGTGGCGACTCTGCTGGGGAGATTTTCTTTAAACTTGAATCTTCTTTCATAGTTTAAAAGATTTTGATGATGTATTGAAATCATTGGCCAAATTAAAACTTCATTCTTTTTTTATGACGTCTTGTCCTCATGCGTGTAGATAGTTCGGTAATTTTAGGTGCCCTATTTCATCCGAGAAGCTCACGAAGTATCACTCATGCCCTGTTGGAATTGAGGATGCCTAGTGGGTGGATCACTAGTTTTAACCAATACGTAAACTCCTACGATGGCACCTATTTAGGTAGTGGTTGAGTAACGTGGAATCAAGGTAAACGAGAACCTTCTACATCAACAACCCTATACCAAAGCCGCGCTAGAAAAAGCCTTAGCACATCATTCCCCTTAGGATTAACCAAAACAAATAAAACAATTAGGACGCACTTCTTTCGCCATCACCGGTGAAGCGGCCAAACTCCATCCTTCCAAAGAGGCGTTACGTAGGAGTCATAAGGTTGGAACAGGGACGATTCACGTACTATGTGCTCTATGATCATGCACCCCCATGCATCGGCTTTAAGAGCCGACAATGAATCCACTTACCCTTACCACTTCCACCCGTGGAAGAGGTTTAGCAACATACGTAGGACTTCTCTTGTACCTCCATTGCATCACCACATATCGCTATGTATGACGTGAAGTACAAACGTCCCATGTATGTTGGAGGGATAAGCCATCACGTCTTCTCTAACCACATCCACGTGCATCCATGTGCATTACACATCATTCCCAAGGCATGAAAGGCATGCATACCATGCATACCATTCACCAATCCATTCATGGTCTGATCCACTGCCTACCATTTCAGCTAGGAGGAGGTGCACTGACCGTCGCATCCCGACTTGGAAAAGAATAGAGCATCGCCTGATACATCATCCTCTGACCCCGGTTGCCACCACGGAAGTCGAAGGAGTTCCCCATACCAATTCCAGCGAGGAATCAGATTCAGAATAAGTTTAGTTGAGCCAAAGTCCCTCTCGACCAACCATGTCTTTCCCAAGAAATGAAGGGACCCCTCCTCCAGAAGAGGCCTTTGGTCCCACCTCCAACTCAGGAGCAGGATCCCAACCACCCCCTGGTTTTGACTTTACTAGTGCTATGATGCAATTCTTAAACTCAGATGCTTTCTAAGCCTCTATCCAAACTATGGTTCAGGCAGCAGTTAAGCGAGCTCTGGAAGACAGGAATTCTGATCAAGTATCGGCATCTGACATCTAGGCCCCGAATGGTTCAACACAAATATTGACCAGTTTAGTAGAGGTGAGACCTGTTGCACTTGTGTTTCAATCAACCCAACCCTTGATGAGTCCATTCTAGTTTGGGCAGACTTCAACTCTCTTGTCGGCTTTAACCACTCCACCAGTTGTGCCTTTCAACGCGAGACCCTTCGCCCAAAGCTCCACTCCTCTGACATTCAATCACCAAAGCCCAGTATCTCGGCCACTACCCTCCTTCACACCTCCGCAGTTCATTATAACTCCTAAAGGCACCACCTACCCCCAAAATCCATTTGCCAACCATCTGACTATTCGCCCTACGCTGGCTCCGACATTCAATGACCAGGTCACGCAACCTCCGGGCGTGACACCTGAGGTAGCCACTTTTATTCGACAAATGATAGCTTCTCAAACCGTCAACTACCAGATCGTGCAGTCTCCGGGCGCAACACCTGAAGCCCCAACCGTCTCTCACGAACCGGTCAGCGACTAGGTCACGTAACCTCCGGGCGTGACACCAGAGATCCAAGCTTACATCAACCACCTCATCATTAATAAAAAAAACTAAAAAGGACGAGGATTGGGTGCCCAATAATTTTACTATGCCAAATATAGCTCATTATGATGGCTCAGGAGCACCTACCTCTCACATCATAATGTACAAAAGGGTGATGCGCGTAAAGAAGCTAAGTGATAAGGTGTTGGCTGAGATGTTTCCTTGTTCCCTTCTGGGACCTGCACTCGAGTGGTACCACACTTTACCGCAGCATATTATCGCTGACTGGACTCTCTTATCTAAGGCATTGAAAGTGCATTATAGCTTCAATACTATGATGGAGATGACCCTCCAACATCTTGAGAGGGTCCGTCAAATGCCCAACAAAACCTTTAAGCAGTACTCTAATAGGTGGATGTCAACTCAGGTCTTGATGAAGTCCAAGCTTAGCCTTGAGGAAATGATTGTCGAACTCTTCGAAGGATCTCTCCCCCTCTTCCGCAAGGAAATAGCTACAGTTTCCTTTCTTTCTTACAAGGCTATATTTGAGAAAGCTGAGAAAATTGAGCTCGAGGCAGAACGTGAAAAGGCCGAGAGAGCGGGGAAACCATGGTTCAGGAAGAACGAAGCTCAACCCTCGACCTTAGCGCTGGCTAAGCCAAAAACACCGGCTGCTATACAAGCCATTTCTCACGCCCCCGCTATGCCACTTACAACCAATCCAGCTCCATCAATGATTGCCACAGTCCAGCCTCCTCGCCCCCCTTTTATTTTGACCAATCCCTATAAATTACCCTGCGGGTCATCTTCCAACGCTTGAGGGAAGCAGGTTGTATACAGTCCCTTTAGGAGTATAAGCCACCCAGACCTGAAGATGAGAATAACTTCTATAATTATCATGTTCAGGTGGGGCACTAAACCAACAACTATAAGGCCCTGCTCTCAGCTATTCAGCGGTTAGTTAGCGAGGCGAAGATTGCTGAACTGGACAAAGCCCCGAGCACCATGAATAACCCTTTACCGAACTTCAAAAGTAAGGTCAGAATGGTGGAATCTATTTTACCCAAAGCCGCAGTCTTCAATCTCCTTGCTCGGGGGCCGGGCAGTAGTAACTCTATCCTGGTCATCGGTTCAGGTCTACCATCTTGCTCAGTTTTTGACCTTATCAATCAGGCCAACCCAGGAGTCAACTCCATTCGGGGAATGGAAATTGATCCAAGCCAACCAAAGCAAGAGAGTCGTAGGCCTAAACCATTTATGGCAAAGAGAAAGAAAGCTGAGGGGAGAGCACTGTTCAGCATAGATTCTTTTGTTTCAAAGGAGAACTATTCTGATGAGGATGGGGAGATGGCTCGAGAATCCAAGGCCATAAGTACCAACTTGTTCAAGGTTGGCTACCATGACCTTTTTAGTACGGATAAATATGAACTACAAGAATCAGATTCGGACTCCGAAGAGCAACAGTACCTATTTGAGACACGAGCCACCAAGAGCGTCTTGCTCGATAATGTCCTCAATATTACCTGCAGTGGTCACGTATATCAGCCGGAAGACCGATATCTTCGTCTAAGCAAAGACCCGATTCCTGGCAGAGTTGGAACTACTGCAAGACCTCCTTCTCCACCTCCGCCTGTCCCTACCAGTCTTGAGGTTGACCCCCTTATTAATCAGCTGAAAAACACCCAAGCCTGGTACAGCATCTGGCAACTAGTAATCGACTCTGAAAGGCATCGTAAGGGTTTGATCAAGCGGCTACTAGATCTGAAAGCTAATCCGACCACCTCGATCATTGAGATATGCACCACGATAGGAGAAGGCATACCCCCGAGAAAAGGGCCTCAGATCGTGTTTGACAGTTTTGATCTTACACTCGAGGGAAGGGATCATAATAGAGCCCTATTCATTCGAATCTAAATTCTTAATAAGGTCATTCCGTGCGTCATGGTGGATGATGGCTCCGCTCATAGCTGTTGAGCCTGTGAAGGCTTTTATGGAAGTAGTGGATGATATAAAAGCTCCCTTCAAGTCTGTACCCACACAGTTTTCACTAGTCAAGGCAATAGTATCCCACTATTTGCCCTTGTTATCTATTATAAGTAGGCAGGCGGCTAGTCTGAATTTGGAAGTGGAGGAGCTGAAGAAGATGATGCTGAAAATATATGAGATCAATTGTAAAGTGGTCAGTCAAGAGAGGGATTTTTGCAATTCGCTGATTAACAAATTCAATCCACTACTTGAAGCCATGATAAAAATCCTTAATGGATACAACATCCTAAGCAAAGAAAATGATGAAAATACAACACGGTTGGATGCACTTGTTAATAGAGTCAACTCTCTCATCACCGTTATTACAAGAAATCAAGGATTGCATGCTGAATTCAGGACCTTAAGAGATGATGTGTTGGAAGGAGTGAAGAACTCAGAAGGAGCTATGCTGAATACCTTAAAGAGGCTTAATATTTCTGATGCTCTGAGTAGTGACATTATAATGGCAGATGCTAAATAAGAGCCCAATCTTCACTAGAAAATTGGTCATATCAGAGACCAAACTAAGCAAGTTTAAGCACATGTCATCAATGATGGAGAAGCCCTATATAAGGTCCACAATGAAATATCTACTCATATAAGGAGCACTCCAATGCTAGAGCGCATACTCAGAGAGAACAATCAAGCAAAGGCGCTAGCATGTCTCACCCAGATATCCAACGAAGGTTTGAATACACAATATAAGGTTAATCTGTCTCAATCTCGAGCTCTTATTGGACTTTTCACATTTTTTAGAGAGCATGATGCAATATCATAAGAAATTTATGAGCTGTTGGTCCAGAATTTTTCCTCGAATATATATGGATAACTTGAATCATTTAAAGACTCTCTAAGCTCGTTTGATCATCAAACTTAAGCCATTTGGATTCAATGGCAATGTGGGAGAAGGATCGAGAGAAGCATGAAATAGTTGCAAAGAAGAGTGAGCAGAGGATTGCTGAATTTTCTTACAACCTATCAAAGGATCTCGAGCATATTCAGAGAGAATATGCTGAGACTAGAAAGAGGAAAGGCAAAGAAATTGCTCAGCCTAAGGAAAAGAAGAGCAGGTGGGATCAGCAAGAATATGAGAGAAGAGGAGCCAATTTGGGAGCCCCATTTATGCCTAAGGAATAGAATAGGATTTTCTTTGTAATTGTTAGTTCATACTTGTAAAACTTAGTATAGATTAATTTTTGTTATCTGTACTTAAGTTCCTATCAATGAAAATTACAATTTCCTGTTCTAAGTTAAGATCTTCTTAACTTCATATATTATTCTACTGTATACATATTTGCTCTAATCATTTGCAGAAATATATGAGAAGTGATTGAAGAATGATAATCTTGGAAGAGTCAAGAATTATGGGGGAGTATGCATTCACTCTGAGCAGATTGAAGATGCTGAATCAAGTCATATTAAGCATGATTATAAGGTAACTCTGATCTAGATACCTTATTGATTTAATTTTTGCTCAATTTAATAACCATTGATCAAAATGGGGGAGATTGTTGAACCAAGCATAAATTAGGACTGACTCAGGAGATGACTCAGTCATTCTTAAGTTTTGATCATATCAATTAAGTTAAGTGTGAGATAATTAAATCAATAATGATGTTAAAATAAGTAGTCTGAGGTTCTAAGGGAGTTAGTAAATTCAAGGGTAGAATTTCAAGTCTCCGCTGACCTAACTATTTTGTTTTAACTCTGAGTGTTTTCTGAGCTGAGTACTTACGTGGTCACTGACCAAATAATATTAGCTCAAAACACTTAGTATTTAGACTCTGTATCAGCCGTGCTTTGCGTTTACATATTCCATTGAGTTATCTTTAGTCTGTGAAAGGAACTGATATTACCTTTTAAGGTAAAAAGGGATCTTTGCTTTTAGTGTTGCTTTTGACAGGAACATTAATGAGATAAAGATAAAAAGAATTAATGCCTTGACAAGACTCAAAGTTATGAAAAAAATGACAAAGTTTTCCAACTCAAGTCTGCAACAAGTCAATTGCCATTTTGGTATAATCTATAGATCTACCAACCTTGTATCGCGCACTCTGCATCATGTAAGAAAACTAGAGTGAAGGGATGAAGACACGTGGCAAGTCAGCGCGAGTTCTCTCTAACAAAAAACTGCTATCAAATGACAAAAGATTCTAATTGAAGATCGAATTTCAATCTAAGGGATTGAAAGGCATTTCACATCGGTGCAATTCTATCTCTTAACTGATTGATTAGAAGAAGCAACAGGTGAATTATTGAGTTGTAAACTGCAGAAGATGCCAAAGTAAGTTCAATGGCTACTTTCTCAATCCAACTATAAAAAGAGCACAAAGGCAAGCGTTAGACTTGGTGATTACACCTAAACTTTTAAGAAGCTAAAATCTGTCCATTTGCAAGCTTAAAAGAAGTTCAAACTAGAAAGCACTACTCAACGAGAATCTGCTTTAAATAAGAGAGAATAGTATAGATAACTCTATTGTAATATTAGATCATTTGTAATTGGATCAACATTCTATAAGTTGATTCTAGCTCTTTTTTTAGACTCTGTTTGAGTTGTTGATAGAAGAGGGTATTCTAGTCAGCGGATGAGCGATTTTAGTTTGGAAGGTACTTACTGTAATTGGGGAATTTATGAAAGGCTTCTCCGTCTAGGGTAAAGGAGTTAAGATTAGTGGATTAAATCCGAGACACTCTCTCTAGACTAGATGCAAGCACAGGTTGCCGAACCAGTATAAAAATCTCAGTATTCTTTACTTTTTTGAATTTTCTAGGTTATTACTCAGTCAGCTGACCTCACTCAATGGAGCAGTCATCCTTTGAGAAAAAGTTTCATTTATTCTGTAGTGATTCATTCACCCCCCCTGACTCAGTGAGTGTATGCATAGAGCCCAATAAGGAAGCTACATTAGTTCCTGTTCCCCACGTAGGTCAGTCAAAGAAGAAGCTAATAGTGAAGAAAGGGACAGGAGTTGCCCAAAATATTAAAGAAGCTAAGTGAGTTAAGGCTGCTTAGAAAGAGAGAATAATAAGGAAGTAGGAGGAGATTGAAGCAACTATTAGAAGGAAGGCTGAAGAAGTAGCAGCATCAGCCAAAGCTAAGACTAGCACTGAAGAAGTTTTATAAAAAGCTACGGCTAGCCTAACTGAGAAGGAAGTAACAGAAGTTGCTAATAGAGTGATAGGGGCTTTGGATGGAATCAATAATCAAGAAGAGCAGGAGGAGGAAGATGATGTGATAGAGGTAGAAGCTGCTAAAGTCAATGAGCTAAATTCTATCCAGCAGGTCACTTTGACTGCGGAGGAAGTCAAGGAGGCTAGGAAGGAGAGAAAAAGAGGGCTGTTGAAAAGAATGAAAGTATTCATTGATGAGGATGAAAGAGATTTAGAGTATAAGGATGAAGAAGCTGTTATAGTTGAGCACGGAGCTCAGCTGGATGAGGTCTCTCAAACTCAGGTCAATGAGTTCGTTGTTAAAGGTGTTGTAGAGGAGAAGGAGAAGAAAGATGAAGATTTCTTTACTTTCCCAAATGAATCTACCCAAACACCACTCTCACCTACACCAATCTCTGCCTTACCCCTACCAGAAAACCAAACACCATCCCCTTCAAGCTCAAGCCAAACCAACCAACTCTCTGACCAAAATAATCTAGCCACTAACCAATCTGTCATCATACCATATCTTTCCCCAGCAGGATCTCTAGTGTGAGAAGTGTTATATTTGGAAGGACCTCCACTAGTCAGAGGATCTCCAATTATTGAAAAGATTCCTGAACAACAATGACCACCATAACAACCTCAACCACAACCCCAATTTGTTCTAAATACTGCTTTACTGGGAGACATAAGGAGGTTGGGAAGAGAAAAGTTTCCAGGATTGAGGACTAATGCAGGGATTGATGCTGAGATAGCAAAATTATTGATGTCTGAGGAATTTCTAAGGAAGATTGCAAAGGCTGTTGAGCCAGTGCAAGGGTTCATGGAGGCTGTTGAGGAAATGAAGGCCCATGTCAGATCAATACCTACCCAATTTTCATTGGTCAAGGCAATAATATTCGATACTCTGCCCTTGTTATCTATTGCAGGTAGGCAGTTAGCAGGTCTGAAGATGGAGGTTGCAGAGCTAAAGAAGCATATGGCTAAAATATATGAAAGCAATTGCAAAGTGCTGAATGATGAAAGGGATTTTTGCAATTCAATGATAGACAAACTAAATCCTCTACTAGAAGCTATGTTGAAGGTGCTAGATGGTTATAGCATACTGAGCAAAGAGAATGATGAAAACATAACTCGCTTGAATACAGTTGTAGATGGATTAGATGCTCCGATCACAGTGGTAGCCAAGCATCATGGGTTACACACTGAGCTGTAAAAATTAAAGGAGGAGGTGCTAGAATGTGTTAAGAACTTAGAGGGAGCTGTGCTAAATGCCTTGAAGTGGCTTAACATTTCAGATGCTCTGAGTAGTGATATAGTAATTTCAGATGCTAAACTGGAGCCTAATCTTCATCAGAAACTTGGTCGCATTAGATACCAAATCAAGCAAGTTTAAGCTCATGTCCTTAACGATGGAGAAGCTCTAGATAAGATTCATAATGAAGTATCTACTCACAACAGGAGCACTCCTATACTAGAGCGCATTCTCAAAGAAAACATCCAGGCTAAAGCAATAGCATATCTCACCTAGGTGTCCAAAGAAGGTTTGAATGCTCAATATCAGGTCAATCTATCTCAATCCCGTGCTTTGGTAGGCTTATTCGCCTTTCTCAGATAATAAGAAGCTATATCTCAAGAAATCTATGAGCTGCTAGTTCAGAATTTCTTATCCAATGTCTATGGTCAGCCAGAATCATTTGAAGAGTCTCCGAGCTCGTTTGATCATCAAACTCCGGCCATTTTAGATGCAATGGCAATGGGAGAAGGATCACGAGAAGCGTGAGAAGGAAGAAAGGGAAAGAGATAAGAAGAGTGTTGAATTTTCTTATAATCTGTCTAGGGACCTAGAGCGTATTCAGAGAGAATACACTGAGACCAGGAAAAGGAAAGGTAAAGAGATTGCCCTGCTAAAGAAAAGAAGACCAGGTGGGATCAGCAAGCTTTTGAGGAAAGAAGAGCCAACTTGGGAGCCCCACCAATGCCTAAAGATTAGAATAGATTTTATGTAATCTGTAGTTCTCAAATGTAAAACTTAGTATAGATTAACTCTTTGTTATCTGTACTCAAGTTATCATTAATGAAAGATTACAAATTCTATTCTAAGTTAAGATCTTCTTAACTTCATATATTATTCTGCTATATACGTATTCTTTGATCATTTGCAGAAATATATGAGAAGTTGTGAGGGATGCTGAACTCAGAAGATTCAAGAATTAAGGAGGAGTTAGCATTCACTCTGAGCAGATTAAAGATGCTGAACAAAAGACATATCAAGCATGAGTACAAGGTAACTCTGATCTAAATATCTTATTGATTTAATTCTCGCTTAGTTAATTCCCATTGATCAAAATGGGGGAGATTGTTGAACCAAGCATGAGTTAGGACTGACCCAGTAGATGACTCAAAAGTGCATAAGTTTTGATCATAATAATTAAGCTCATTTTGAGATAATTAAATCAATAATGATGTTCAAATAAATAGTCTATGGTTTTAAAGGAGTTAGAAAATTCAAGGGTAGAATTTCTAAGTCTCCGTTGACCTAGCTATTTAGTTTAAATTTGAGTGATTTCTGGGCCAAGTACTTACTTAGTCACTGACTTAGTATTATTCACTTAGCACTTGATATTTAGATTTGTTTCAGTTGTGTACTTTTTGTTTTATCATTCCAGCTGAGTTACTCTATGTTTGTCAACGCTGCTGACTTTACCATATAAGGTAAAAGGTTATCTTTGCTTTTAGTATTGCTTTTTGCGGGAATATTAATGAGACAAAGACAAATAGAATTAATGCCTTGACAAGACCTAGTGTTATGAAGAAAATGACAAAGTCTTCCAATGCAAAGCTGCAACAAGTCAATTACCATTTTGAGTAATTCTGCAGATCTACCAACCTTATATCGCGCGCACTGCAACATGTCAGAAAACCAAAGGGAATGGGATGAAGACACGTGGCAAGTCAGCGCGAGTTCTCTCTAATGGAAGACTGGCATCAAACGACAAAGGATTCGAATTGAAGCTTGAATTTCAATCTAACGGATTGAAATGTATTTCACAACGGTGCGATTCTGTCTCTTAACAGATTGATTTGAAGAAGCAATGGGTGAATTACTGACCTGTCAACTTTAGAAGATGCCAAGACAAGTTCAACGACTACTTTCTCAATTCAACTATAAAAGAGGCAAGAAGGCAAACATTAGAATTTTGGTGATTACACCTGAATTTCCCAAAAGCTAAAACTCTGCCAAAATTACAAGCTTTAAGGAATTCTAGCAAGAAAAGCACAGCTCAATGACAATCTGCTTAGAACAAGAGAGAATAGTATAGATCAATTGATTGTAATATTAGATCATTTGTAATTGGATCAACGTTTCTATAAGTTGAATCTAGCTCTTGTTTAAAATCTTTTGAGTTGCTGATAGAAGAGGGTATTCTAGTCTGCGGGTGAGCGATTGCAGATTGAAGGGTATTTTCTGTAATTGGGAATTGTGTGAAAGGCTTCTCCGCCTAGGGTAAAGGAGTTGAGATTAGTGAATCAAAGTCGAGACACTCTCTCGGGACTGGATGTAAGCACAGGTTGTCGAACCAGTATAAAAATCTCTGTGTTCCTTACTTCCTTGCAATTTCCAGTTATTTCTCTCAGCCAGCTGACCTCACTCAGCGGAGCCAGTTAATATTACGAAATTTTTTTTATAAATTATTGAGTGAGTCATTCATCCCCACTAACTCAATAAATATACACATAAAAATCAACAATTATAACTACCATATATATTTAATCCATACTTTATAAATTATTCAAAAATAATTCCAACAAACACCTCTATATGTAGCAAACTTTTACTGAAAGGATAAGTATGTATTTATTCAAACATGATTTTTTAAAGTAAAAAAGAGAAATAATTGTGATCCTAATCCATTTTTCTTCAAGAAATGTGAACTCTATGTATAATTTTGGTAATACACCCCAAGCATGATTACATCATTCATGTGCAAATCAATTAAAACATATCATGTACTTCCTTGATTTTAAAAATTAGTTATTTTATATATTTTTTATTTACTTTTTTTATTTATTATTCTCTATTTTTAATATAAATTTTTACGCTTTTTTTTATTATACCTTTAATAATTATAGCTCAATCTCAATACACATATTTCTTAATTAATATTAATTTAAGGGTAAATAAATAATTTTATACCCTCCATTAATTGGTTCTTAGAATTTATAAATTTCTCTAAAGCGACTAATTTTCAAAACCGAAAGTTTTCAAAACCGAAGGAAGTAATACAATTTAGGATAGAGAGTTCACAATTTAAAGTAGAATTTATATTTTAAGGTTTAAGGTTTTATTTTAAAGTATAAAATCTTATTTAATTAATGAGCTATGCATTTAATTGATTAATTGTGCATGTTTTTCTATTATTTGAGATGTGTGTTGTGATAATATTATTGAATTGACACACAGATAACATGGCATGACAGAAAGTGCTCTATAATTCTTTGGAGATCAAATGCATTTTTTAGAATATGCAACACATGCATATATATAAACATTTTCTAAATAGCAATTCCTATGTAGGAAGAAATGAAAAAAAAATGAGTTTATAATTTTTGAATTAAAATATTACACGTAATTTAATATTTACTTCGAGTGTCTTATTTAATTATTGATAAGTTATTGTAATAAAAATAAATTAAAAATATAAAAAATGACACATAATTAAAATTAAAAAGTCGAGATAATTAAATTGAATAACATTTTAATCAATTATTTATCTTTTCTGATATGGAAAAAAGGTAATTAATTAAACTAATCAATGTATAGAACTATAGAAGTTATGGTTTGTATTCATATTAATATTAATATTAATAGTACTGCATTTTATCCTCTTTTTCCTTAAATAAATAAAAAGCCGAACATATTACAACACTTGATACACGTGCGAGTCTAATAATTACACACCCACAGCCCCCCTCCCCTTTGACATAGTAAAAGGGATTATCTGAAATTAATAAATTAATCGTAATACCAAAAACAAATCATTAATTAATTAAAAAGAGACAGAAATCACTCAATAAAAAACCACTTATAGCTCAATAACGTGATCCGTTATATTTTTTGGCACTTTCTATAACGCAATTTTCACTCTCCCTAAAATATCCTTCCTCTTACCCTCAATCATATTCAGCATCATTTAGCATTACGCCTGGGCATGGCTGGATTGGGCTGGATCTGGATCGGATTTAATCGAATTTGATTAAAAAATTAGTAATTCAAGTTCAGCCCAATCACTAATATAAAATTATGGGATTTGGGCAGGGTCGGATTATTGTAAAATTATTAAAATTCAAGCCCGGCTCACGGGCCTACCAAATAAATATTATATTTTTATAAAATTTACATTTTTTTATTTACATAAAGAATGGTTTCATTATAAATAGTAGAGACTTCCACACATATTAATTAAGTTTCTAATATTAATCCCCCCAAAGTCCATTAATTTACTGATAATTGTTAGTAATGGAAGGGAAAACACCAAATTGCAACTTCCAATAATACTTTATTAATAGTTTTTTCATTTTCAATGGAAAAGAAATTAATTAGTTAGGCCTTTAGAAATTAGCAATATTTAATCAACATTTCTTCCCGTGATTAACTTCTCTATATTAGTATTGATATATGCACGCATATTTATTACAATTATAATGCATTGGGCCGGGTGAGTCGGGCTTGAATTTTTATGGTAAAATCAGGTCCATCCTATTCATTAATCGGGTTATTTCGGGTTCGGGGCGGACCGGGCTTGTACACTAATTTATATGCCCAAACCCAGCTCATAAAGGACGGGCTCGGGCAGGCCTCGCGGGTCGGCGGGATTATGTCCAGGTCTATTTATCATAAACTAGCTCAATGCCCGGACTATCCATCAGGCACAGTCTGAACCCATTCAAATAGGCCGGTTGGACACTAATTTTGTTATATAGTCCGCTTCGAGCCCGTAAAAGCCCGAATCTCTATGGATTGGGTTTTGTTTTTTTATACCAGAAAGAGATGGATAAAAAAAAGCAAAATGCACAGATATGGTATTTGATAATATGTATAGTTAAGTAGTGAGGGATTATGGGACAAAAAATAAATCCACTTGATTTCAGACGTGATACAACCCAATCAATATTCCAGTCCGATCCTAGTCCGGTCGACAAATAAAAATTATATATATTTTATATTTTTCTATTATATTTAATAATTTTATAGATTTTTATATTTTAATTTACTAAATACTTAATTATATTTAAAAGAATATTACTAAAATATGTAATTATATGAAAAATTTGAAATTATAATTTTTTTTAATTTAATTTATAAAATATTAAAAAAAAATTAGCTATAAATCATAGATTGGGGTTAAAAATAAACTAATAAGCTCAATACGAGCCCGCAATTCTAATTTATGGGATAGACCGGAGTTGAATTAATATTGTCACTAGAAAGCTCGATCAAAGCGGGCCGACGAACATGTCTAATCATCAGTAAATACCAATAAGGGCGTTATAGTCATTTGCCACTTCATGGGTAGTATAGTAACTTCACTAGCCAAATGATTTATATATAGAGAGAAGGCCCTGCCACCTTAGCAGTTCCTTTCAGCATAAAAACTGTTTCAATGGAAGCAACTAATAATCAGAAAGAGCTTCAGCTCCTCCCTTCTCAGCAATCCCTAGCGGCGGTTTCTTCACCTTCACCGATAAAGTTTCTGCCGCCATCGATGGCGGTTTCCGATCACAACCCGTACGGAGGCGGAGCGCCGTCGCTGGACTTGCAGCTATCGATCAGCGTTACTCCAATGGCGGCAACCAATCGGATTTGCGATTTAGGAGAGGGAAAATCAGAGACGAGCTGCGTGGAGGCGTTGAAATGGCAGGCGGCGGAGCAAATCCGGCTGGCGGCGATCGAAAAAGCGTACGCCGAGAGAGTAAGAGAATTGACGAGGAGAGAAATGGAATTGGCCCAATCGGAATTTGCTAGGGCAAGACATATGTGGCAAAGGGCAAGGGAGGAAGTTGAAAAAGCTGAGAGACTGAAAGAAAGAGCTACACAGCAGATTGATTCAGCGTGCTTGGAGATCACTTGCCAATCTTGCAGGCAAAGGTTTAAGCCTTCTTAATTATCTTTCATTAATCATAATTGGCCAAATACATCATTGACCCCGAACTTGACACAAAAAATCAGATGCTACCCTAAACTTTCTGAAGTTTCAACTTGCCCCTTGAAAGCCAGTTTGCCCCGTAACTTGGTAGAAGTGCATTAGTTTGCCATCATTGCCACGTGTCAGCTTCCGATTGAAGGAATAAAATCTGAAAAATGCCATCTTTAAAAAGTCAAACCATCCAGAATCTGACACATGGCATTGAGGGGGATAAATCGGGCTACTTTTGCCAAGTTCAAGTGTCAAGTTGAACTTTTGAAAGTTTAAAATGACATCTTCGTGCTAAGTTCATGGGGTAAATGATGTATTAAGCCATCATAATTAAGATTAATCAAGAATGAGATTACTATTCTTATGAACAAATTTGGAGTTTTTTTTTTGTTTTTGAAATTGGAATAGTTGGGTATCTTTGGATTTTGGATTCCCCTCTTGAAATTTTAATTTTGTTTTTCTTTAATCAGATGGGGATAAGATAAAAGGACATAGCATAAGTGGCATAGAAAAAAGTATATGCAATGCCCATATTTGTTTGTTCATCATTGTGAAATGTGTTTTCGATTAATAATTATGACTATAAAGATTTTGAATTTGAACTCAAGAAATAGCAAGTAGGATTTGTTTCAAATTCGTATTGGAGAATATGAATTTTATTAAGGAAAAGGAAACAAGTGATTGGAATTCTTGTCTTTATATGCATTAACGTACTGTAATTGGATATTTTAATGTGTACAAAACAAAATTAGGTAGTCTTGGCGTTTGTCATTTATATTTAAGCAGTATATTAGGGGTGATTATAGGATTTGTTTCCCTGCTTTTCTTGGACTTTCTTGTGAGAGTATGATTTTTTGAAAAGATAGAAAACAATTTTGGAACCGCGGAAAACTACATTAGTGCTGTAAGTAATACTCTCATTATCTAGTTTTAGTAGTTCTTTAAGCCTTTTATTTACTTCTCTTTCGAGTTATTAATTTAAATTATTAATGTATTTTTTAATTATTTTTTTTTAATTTGTCCTTGAATTAATGAGTAGATAGATTATGTATAGATGAAATTATAAGTACTTAATAAGAATGAAAATTTACTATAATTATTTAAAGAATAAATTAATCATTTTAATAGTGTAATAAATTTTTTATTGATCTTGATGATTCGATTAAATGACAACTAAAACAAGATGGGGGAGTATGATTCTACTAAAATATAATACATGAAAATCTTAAAAAGGGCATCAAGAATCTTGTATTTTAATGATAGATTGAAGCTTTTTATAGATACTGAATATTTGGTGTTGATCCTATGTTCTGGATTTTGTATATATGAAATAAGCAATGCATGTGTTAATTGATCATTAGCTAGGGTTTTAACTTTTAATTTTTAAGTGATTGAGGTTCAGAATATGCATATAAAAGTAAGAAGCAATATAGCAGCGAGAAGTTCCTTTAAATTTCTTTTGACCTAGCTGGTTTAGTGGTGGCCACATTTTGCATTTAGTATGCAAAATGTGTAAAGAAATATTAATCCTTTTCTGCCCCTAAATTTTGTTGATCGCACGTCTGGTTTATCGGAGCTTTGCTCCTACTATATTCAGATCCGACTCAGGTCGCGTATCTGGCTGTGGTGGGTGAGTCTCCCAATAAGGATTTTTTGCATTCACTAAGACTCGAACTTGAGACCTTACTTAAGCGATATTAAACCGCTTACTACTTGGACCAACCCTTATTGGTTCCGCCCCTAAATTTTATGTAACTAAAAAGAAAAAAATTTGACCATTTCCAAGATGAATCTATGTATCAATTATGGTTTCATTCCACAACGCATAATGAGTTTGTGAAAAGAGATATCGGGTTTAAACTATTATCAATTAGGTGTAACTCAATTGGTATATCACTCTATAAAAGTGATGGATGAGAGGTCTTATGTTCAATATCTAGTTTTTTTAAAATTTTATTAATTTTTTTTAAAAAAACTATTCTAAACATGTAAGTGAAGGACTAAAAACGTGAATAAAAGTCCAACCAGATTTTCCATTTTTCATTTTCTAAACTCTGTTTTGCATAATCTAATATATTTTTTCTTCAAACATCTTCCCCATTTTTATTTCCCTAAATTAAATTCTTTTAAAATAATAGTAATATTTTATTATTATATTAATTTTCTTAAAAATCATTAAAAGAATAAAAAAAACTAAAAATTAAATAAAAAACCAAAGTAATATATTTTTTAGTTCATTCCCCTAAAATGGAATTCCTAATATAGTATAGGGATGACATTCCCCCGTATATTCCCCTCATTTTGAAGAATACCTCAAAATGGAAAATTATTGGACTTGCTGATACATACTCATATCAAAGCAAGGGTTTCGGGTCGAAAATTAAATAATGAAATTGATCAATTATTAAACATCCAATAGTTAGGGCAAGTCCAATGGCACTTTATATTTAGAGTAAATACTATATTTGAAGTAGGGTTGAAGTCCAAACCTACTATAAATCCTTACTCTAAATATAGAGTAAGGTATGAGTTACTCTAAATATAGAATAACTTATACTATACTCTATATTTGGAGTTGAATATTATATTACTTTTTAATTTTTGTTATTTAATTATTATAGTTTATTTGATGAAATGTTTGGATTATTGATATAATAATAATAAAAAAAATATTGTTTGATGTAAAGATTTTTTTTGAGAGTAGAAGAATGGAGAAATGGAATGGAGTGAACTTATTGTAGCAACTGTATAAATAAAGTAAATGCTGTAAAAATAGATTTTTGAGTAAAAAATATAGAGTAATGGATTGGATACGGGGGTAGGGTTATATTAAATATTTTTGTACAAAGAAAAAGAATAGCCTGGTTAATATATGGGGGAAATAGTACAAGTGGAATGTGAACACATATAATAAAGGGAATAATGGTGAATCTGAAAGGTAGATAGTGTAGTAGTGGGTAATGTGAAGATTTAACCGAAAAAGAAGCAATATTAAGTACGTCGTACTGGATATATGTATAGGCTGCCATTTCTGTCAACACCAAAGCAGCACTTACATCACTTGCCCTTTAATTTAGCAAAATTGGTAGTATAAAAGGGCTAAATTTTTCTTTGAAATTGTCATACAAGCTTCTCAATTTGTATCACCCACTTTCATCGTACCTGAAACAAAATAAAAATAAAGCCGTTACGTTAGTTTCAAAAAGTACATGGTGGACTATTCTAAGTTTAAAGTGGTAGTAAAAAATTCATTGTAACAATTGATAAAAGAACGTCGTTCTATAGTGTCGCTATAGATTTTAACTACATAACTAAGGGAATAAATATTACTTTTTGTTAGAAGTGTTATAAGAGTTATGATTAGACCTTACCTATCAATTTAGATTTTTGAGTCAAATAGTTTCGTGGCATGATTTTAGAGCTTCTTTTAATATAGAGGTCGAAAGTTCGAATCATGCCAACTCCATTTGTTAAACTATATTTTAACATACAATTCAGAGTACGTTTGGGGTTAAACGATTACATTACATCATTTTTAACAAGTTTAAATAAAACAAGTTTTCAACCAATTTATTTATTGATGTGATAGGGATGTGAACTAGCAGAACCGAGACTAAAACTACGTAACTCGGCTCGGCTTGAAAAGGAAAATGACCGAGCTCGGCTCGTTGCTCTTCCTGCTTGAAAAATTTTAGCTCATCTCGAGCTTTTGACTAGCACGACTCGAACTTACGAGCCTATATGAGACTTATATGAAAATGAACTTGTTATATTAAATTATTTGGTAAAGGTTTTTTCATGGTTGTATGTGAGAGAGATGGGTAGAAATATAATATGAGCGGATGACATTATTTAACAGTCTTAAGAAAAAATGATTTTGCAGTTTTTTTTATTAAAAACTAACCATATGAAAACATTACTCAAGCCAATGATATGTGTTACAAATATTAAATTCGGACCATAATTTTAGTATATCGCAGTGCATATAAGAATTTAATACAGAAATACATAATAATTAAGTTATACGAGTCTAGGCTGCTCACGAGTTTTCAATCCATATATTAAGTAACTCAGCTTAACTAGTTTATATCTCGAGCCGAACTCGAACTCAATCCGAGCTTTATCAAATTGAACTTTAGCTAAGCCGATCTCAAACTTCTCGGAAATTGCGAAACTCGTTTGTAACCCTAGATATGACTAAAAGAGATCATAGTCCATAAGGTGCAATAATTCTAAAGGTTCAATATGTACACGATCCCTTATGAATTTCATAATTCCAAGCAACAGAAATGGCTATTTACATATTGATGACATTGGGATTTAATGGTATTCAATGGCTGATAGAAATGTATTCTATTTTTGCTGAAGCTTCATTTATAGAAAAAATTTCAAATTAAATTTTACATGTTTCTCTGAATTTCAATTCTGATCCAGAAGTCACCAAACACCATCATATAGTGCTTTTAACCCAGGTTTTATTTTATTTTATTTACATATGAAAATACTGTATCTGGATTCGATATTTCAGAATTGAATTACTATGACTTGCAACTTGGGGGCAATCGGTACTACCCCGTGGGGGATCCTCCGATACCTAAGTCAGTAATATAATGAAAGTAGTATGAGAATGTTCAGATACCTGTTGAACTGACCTAGGGGCCTATTTATAGGCGCAGGAGCTGCCCTATTTCTGGTGAAATAAGGAGTCCGAATTGTGATGAGTTTAGGACTCTTTATGTATATCTGATCCTTGTACCCCAAGTAGATTAGGATATGGATAGAGGAGAGAATATAGGGACTAGAGTCAGACCTGGATTCTCGTTGCTTGTGGGACACGTAGATGCCTTCGAGGCGGTTATGAGCCGTCTCGAGACTATGACCCTCCAAGGCCTCTTGTGGTCAACGGTTCCTCCAAGGCCTCTTGTGGTCAACGGTTTCGTATGTTAGCCGGCTAGAATGATTCAGGCTCTCGTTACTTGATTAACATATCGAGCCACACGGCTCCTTGTTGACCCGGTCTCTGAGACGAGACGGGCGAGATACAATTAGCGAGTTATCAGAAGCCCCCCCGCCCCCCCCCCCCCCCCGCCTCGCTTTGCGGGAGCCTTGTTAGGCATTGGGGTGATGTTGTTGTTGTTGTTGTTGCCCGAAAGTGTGAGAAGTTCTTTAGGGCTTCTGGCGGTGTGAGCCTTCTTGGATTCAGGCGGCCTGATGTTTTAGGGCTACGTGGCCAACCGTGGCCCAAATACTCTCGAAGCTTCCCTACGGGTGTGGAGTCTTTTCAACTTCCTTGGCGGCAGTTCGAATTTTTTGAAATTCGAAACCAGCCAACACACATGTGCTATGTGGCTTGCCAGCTCTGAAAGTTAATGGTGGAAACTTCCACCTTCATCTTCTTCCCATTTGAACGAGAAATGAACTCATTTCCCACTTTTACTCTCTCTTCTTCTGCTAAAAAGCTTCTTTGGCGATTTCCGGCGAACCATACTTCTCCAGCAGCTTTTCTTTTTGCGTGTGCTCAACAAGTAAGTTTTCCATTTTCCTCGTTCTTGGAATTAATATGCACATATTGGGTTGATTTAATGTTGTTCCGCTATGCTTCTGAAATGAACTGTCCCTGTCCAAGTTTTCAGTTTATTTACTGCAAATTTTGCTTGAAATGACCCTTTCTTTAGTGAAAATGTGTCAAAATTGGTTTAGGGGTAGCTTTTCCCGTGTGTTGTTGCTTTACAAAATATGCCGGAATTGGATTTCGTTGCTCGCCGGAATTTGGGTTTGACATTTCCCTATCCTCTGGAACTAATATGAACTTGATGATCGTAGGCTCTTTTAGAATTTTGATGTTTTTCCCTCCCGACTAAAATAGTGCTTAGATACTGTAGGGTAGATTTTCCTTGAATCTAACTTGTTTTAGGCGGCTATCTTTGCTAGGTGACCATGTCATCAACTACCTCCATAAGTACCCGGGTCGGCCGATAGATTATTGGATGAGTATTGTGCCGAGTTTTCTGACTCGGTGTTAAGGTGTTTCATAAGTGTTGACCGTACTAACCTTCGTCCTAACATTAGGGTTATAAGAACAGTCAGGAGGATGGACCGAGTAGGGAAGAGTGCTGACGATGAGAGGAGGGCATCCCACAAGGCGTCTTCAAGTTCGCAACTATGCTTGTTCGACTCGGCTTCGACAGGGGATGACGAGCAAGAGATTCAGCAGCTGATTCAACAAGATGTTACCGCTTCGATTCCTAAAGGTTTCAGGGTCAAGAGGGCAGCTACCAAGGGGAAGGAAAAAGTCGTTGATGGTGAATCGACTGAGAAAGAGCCTCCCAAGCCAAGGAAAATGACATCTAGGATAGAAGATAACCTAGGATGGAAGATATGATTTCTATTGTCCGCCCGGTGGACATTGAGTTCGAGAAGGCTACCTTTCCTTGGATGAGAAGGTGTAGAGTAATGCTCCCGACGGAAGATCAACGCGTTCATAAGCCACCTCCCCGGTGGTTTAGCATCTACTTGGAGAAAAATTGGTCAGGGTTTCTTTACCCGCTACCCCCGAGAATCTATGATTTATTAAACTACTGGAACATATGCCCGACTCAAATACACCCGAATGCTTGGGGCGACCTCGCCGGCCGCTATAAGATTTTTATAGATTTAGGGCTTAGCTTCGACGCTAATTTCTTCAAGCGGGTGACCTCCTGCAAGCTGAACAAAGGCGAGGACCATTTGCATTTTTCCCACAAAAAGGGATTTTACTCTTTCTCCGGAAATCCGACTCGGTGAAGAATTTTAAGCAATTTTTTTTATATATATCAAGTTGCAAGAGGGGTTCCCCACCTTCCCGACCCAGTGGTCATTCAAAGTGCCGCCTGCCTTTAACGTCCCTAAAAATGATCCGGACATCCGGGTTGGGCTTTTTGAGCGGCTAAAGAGAAGGGGTTGGACTTTGGGAAATATTTCTTATGCCCTGGTTCATAGGCATAGGGTGATAGACTACGCACTGGAGTAGGATAACGGCTTTAAATATTATCCTGGTCCTTAGCTACCCGGTGAGTTTCCTTAACTTCTTTTTTTTTGTTTCATGTTTTCAGCCATGTCTGGAGTTAGGGCTAAAATTTGTGGTGCCGTAGCCAAGCGGGTCAAAAATTTGCAGTAAGAGAATGCTCGATCTGCTCTTGTTGAGTTGGCAGCTCAATCTAACAAAGTTGTTGATCCAGTTTTGCTAGGCAAGGGCACCGCCTCGGAAGCTGCGAGAGGGAAGCGGGCTAGAACTCAAGACCTTGAGCCGGCCAACAAAAGGATGAAGAAAGCCACGGGGGTCAGTGAGGTAATACCTTATTTCTTGAGCTTTATACTTATGTATTTTTATGACGGGTTATTAACAATCGTTTATTAGGTTATTCTTAATTTGGCTGTGGCACCGGAAGCAGGTGCAGATGCAGATTCGGCTGATCCCCCCTCCGTCCTATTTATGAGGGAGGCTTTACAGAAGGTGGCGGGAGACAAACTGGCTCTCACTCTTCCCCGAGTGCAAGAGTCTCTCCGAGAGGCTTTTCCCTTAGAGCGGGAGGCTCAATGCTACGAGAAGGAAGATTTTCTTACCCTCTCAGGTTTACTTTTCCAATCTATCAGCTAGGTATGATTCTACTCAATTGATAAATGTTCATATTTGTGTCAACCGGTATTCTAATTGTCTTTCCATCAATCTTTGTCCCAGGGAGCCGAGCTATACCGTCGAGTGGAGGTTGAGGAAACAAATGCTGAAAAACTCACTGAGGCAATTGATATGTGCAAGAGCTTAAAGAGCTGACTGAAGGAATCGGATGGGGCTAATAAAAAGTTGGAAGGCGAACTTGCGAAGCTAAAAGGGGAGCATGAGCTGCTCCAATCGGCTCATGAAGCTGTTTCCAATGACCTGGTTAAAGCCCAGGCGGACCTTACCACGAGCCGACTGGAGTGTCAATCCTTTCAAGCTTCAAAGGAGAAGGATGGAGCCGAGTATATTCGCTCCATTGAAGGCATGGCGGATGATGGCTACTAGTTTGGCTGGATGGTATTAGATGCATGCCAACTCCTCCATCCGGATATTCCTGAGACTCTCCTACAAACGCTAAAGTATCCAGGATCAGATGAGCAGGAGGCGGTTCAAGAGGGCTCGACGGAGTTGGCTAAAGATGGCCAAGCTGAGTCGGGAAGAGTTGAGGACGAGTCTCGAGACTTAGATCTAGTAGCTTAGTTTAATTTCTCTTATAACTTATATTTTTTATAAGTATAGTTTGATTTTACTTTAAGCCTATTCTTGAGGCATTTTTTGAAGGTATTATTTCTGTGCCTTTATATATTATTGCTACTTGGATGTACAGGTCTTATGTGATGCCTTTATTTAATTCGGTCTTACATTTTACTGCCGATTATATGATTGTTTAGGTCTTATTCATAGCCTTTCTTAGTCATTTAGGCATAAGTTTTAAATATGTCCTAAGGGCGTGACCGCCGAAAATTGTTTGCCGTAGTTTTAACTAGGTCTTATGTGCGCATGATATCTAAGCCGGTCTTACTTTATGCCTGTGGTATGCCATAAAGTGTGATCAATATTTAGTGAGGCAAATGCATAATTGAATCAATGCATTCATTAAAAAATTGAATACAAGTCCGGGAATTCTACGCATCCGGATGTCTACTTGAGGGGAGCCGCCTCATTAAAAACTCCCTTGGGGGAAAACCCACTGGGAAAAATCCCCAAGGGAGGAAAAAGAGTATGGCTGCTAGACTCCCTAAGTACTTGTTGTGTAGTAGGGTCTAAGATTAGCAATGTTTCATGCGTGAGGAAGCTCTTTATCTTTCATGGTCCCTAGTTTGTAGGTGGCCGGTCCAATGACTTTGGTGATCTTATAGGGGCCTTCCCAATTGGTGCCCATTTTACCCTTGCCTTCTCGGGCCTGTGAGTCGGCTGAGTCTTTGAGAACTAGGTCTCCTTCTTTCAGACGGACTTCTCATATGCGCCTATCATGGTATCTAGCGATCTTTGCTTTGTAGGCTGCCATGAGAATCCAGGCTCCCTCTCTTCTTTCATCCAAGTTGTCCAAGTGGTATTTCATGTTGATATTATTCTCTTCCTCCGTGTAGTATGCCACCTGATCTGATGGGGCTCTGATCTCGGCAGGGATGACCGCTTCGACTCTATAGACTAGAGAGTAAGGGGTTTGGCCGGTCGTTCCATAAAGAGTGGTTCTGTAGGACCATAGGACTTTGATCAATTCATCCGGCCATCTTTCATTGTGATCTAGCACTTTTTTCTTCAATCCTTCTCCTAGGGTTCTATTGGTGACTTCTGTTTGGCCATTCATCTGTGGGTGGGCAACGGAGGAAAATTGATTCTTTATCTTCCATTATTTGTAGAAGTCTTTGAATTTTTTCGAGATAAACTGCAAGCCATTATCTGCTATAATTCTCTTTAGTACTCCGAACCGAGTGATTATGTGCTTCCGAATGAAGTCAATTATCCTCTCGACTGTGACCGAGCTAAATGCTTCCTCCTCGACCCATTTGGAAAAATGGTTGATTTCCACTAATATCCACTTCCTTTGGCCAGACGCTTCTGGTATTGGTCCTGCGATATCGATACCCTAGGATGTAAATGGCTAGGCGGTCATTATTAGCTTTTGATTGGCTTTTGGGATGTGTGATTTCCTTGCATGTATTTGGCATTGGTGGCAAGTTCTCACGTACTCTTCTATGTCAGCCTTGATGGTTTCCTAATAATATCAAGCTAGGGTAATTCTCCTAAGTAGTGTTTCTGCTGCCTGGTCAGATCCACAGCTCCCTTCGTGGATTTCCTCTATGATGAGCTTTCCTAGCTCAGGGGTGACACATTTGAGCCATGCGTTTGAGTAGGATTTCTTGTATAGTTCATCACCTACCAAGGCAAATTATATAGACTTTCGGGTTATTTTATCCTTCTCGATATTGTCTTCAGGTAACTTATCATAAGCCAAGTAGTCGTACAGGGGTTGCATCCACCCGAGTGACTTCTTTTGGATCTATAGGTTCTCACCCTCCTCTTCACAAGTTAGCCATGTAAAGATCTCATTAGGGCAACTTAGCTCTTTCCATAAGTCTTTTCCTGCGGCCGCTTTTGCTAGTTTATCTGCTTTTTCATTCTAGGTCCGAGAAATATACTCAATCTTTCACTCGGCTCCCTTGGTCTCGAGTTTTTCTAATAGCTTTCCTACTTTAGCGAGGTATTTAATCATTTCGGCCCTTTTGGTTCCATACATCCTATTTATCTGATTTGCTACTAACCTGGAGTCAATCTTAAGCACAACTACATCGGGTGCAATTTCATTGGCTAGCTCCAATCCTTTGATCGCTGCTTCGTATTCTGCCACATTGTTGGTAGAGGGGAAGCCAATTTGGTGGTGTATGACAACCTGATCCTTTCGGGACCCTGAATATAAACTTCGATGTCGGCTCCTTCTGAATAGAAGGACCCGTCTATATAAATTGTCCAAGTTTTAGACGGAATGGTTCGTTCTGGCTCAATGCCTGTGAATTCCACCATGAAGTCGGCTAATGCTTGAGCCTATAAAGCTTTCCTTGCCTCAAATCGTATGTCATATTCCTCAAGCCTGATGGCCCACTCGATCAGACAGGCAGAAGTATCTGGCCGCTGTAACACTTTTTTAAGAGGAACACTGGTCCTTACTACAATGGTATATGCCTAGAAATAGGGTCTGAGCCTCTCAGCCAAGTGAATAAGGGCTAAAGCTAGTTTTTCTATCTTTGGGTATCTCAGTTTCGCGTTTCTTAACACTTTGCTAGTGTAATAGACGGGATATTGTTCTTCTTGATCTTCTCGAATCAGGATGGTTCCTACCATCTCATCTGTTGTTGTTGAGTAAAGATAAAGTTTTTCCCCAAAGTTAGGGCGGATAATGAGAGGAGGTTTGGCCAGGAAATTTTTTAGTCTATCAAAGGCCTCTTGACAATCTTTATCCCATTTGAAATCCCGATCCTTCTTGATGGCTTTGTAAAATGGCATGCACCTCTTTGCTGAGAAAGAGATGAACCATCCCAAGGTATTGATCCTCCCATTGAGAAACTGCAATTCATTCACTGTTCGAGGCAGCTCCATCAGGATGATGGCTTCTATTTTTTCAGGGTTCGCCTTAATGCCTCTCTCTGAAATCATAAACCCTAAAAACTTTTGACTCTTAACCCCAAAAACACATTTCTCCGGGTTGAGCTTTAGTCGGTAGGCCTGCATTGTTTTGAAAACTTTTTCTAGGTCGTCTTCATATGATTCTTCATTTTTGCTCTTTACTATCATATCATCTATATAGATTTCGACCGTTTCACTGATCATGTCCTTGAACATCTTATTCACCAACCTTTGGTAAGTTGCTCCAACATTTTTTAGTCCAAACGGCATGACCATGAAATAATATGTCCCTTTGTGAGTAACGAAGGACGTTTTTTTCCTCATCTACCGGGTCCATAGGGATTTGGTGTTATTCGGCCTTTGCGTCTAAAAATGAGTAGACGGCATAGCCGGCTGTAGAATCCACCAACTGGTCAATGCTTGGTAAGGGATAACTATCTTTCATGGTTACCTTATTCAAGTCTGTGAAATCTACACACATATGGTAGTTCCCATTTGGTTTTTTAACCAACTCGACGTTTGCTAGCCACCTAGGGTAATTTACTTCCCTTATATGCCTGGCTTTAAGCAGCTTGTCTATCTCTTCTTCTATGACTTTCTGTCTTTCGGGGGGCATGCTTTCTTTTCTTCTATACCACTGGGGTCACCTCCGCGTCGAGGTTGAGACTATGTTGTATTATTTCTGGACGGACTCCTAGCAAGTCATCGTGACTCCATGAGAATGAGTGTTGTTGCCCGACCAGGACCACATTGATGCTAGCCTTTGTGTCAACCTTTAAGTCTTTAGCCACCTTCAACGCTCTACCAGGTCCTACCATCAGTACTTCTTGTTCGCCTACTGGCTCGGCTATCGAACTGTTACTGTCCGAGCTTGTATCTTCTCTGCTTTCCTCTGATCTTTCATGTTGAGGTGGTTGTTTGTCTCCTTTCAATGAGGCTATATACTTTTCGTGAGCCACTGTGGGGTTTCCTATTGCCGTCCCCTTTTTAGTTGGCATTTTTAATACCAAGTAAGCGGGAGATATTGAAGTAAATGATTCGCACAAGAAGGGATATCCCAATATGATATTGAATCCGACTGAAATTTTAGCAATGGTAAAGTCTACCTCCACACGGTATATATGCTCCTTATCTCCTACTTCCATGTTTAACCTAACCTCTCCTAAGGAAACGGTGGTGTGTCCACTCAAATCAGACATTGTGGCGTAACTTGGCTGGACCCTACGATTATTTACCTTTAATTTTTCGAATGCCGATCTTGCAATCAAATTGACAGATCTTCCCATGTCGATGAGTACCCGATATACCGTGCAATTTTCTATCATAGCTTCAATGACGAGTGGGTCCGAGTGGGGTTTGGTTACCATAGTTACATTCCTGTAGGATTTATTTGCTTTCGAGCTATTACTTAGCGTAAGCGATTGGCTAGAAGAATGCCTCGCTTTCTTGGAAGGCGGCTCTCTGTCTTCGCCGCCTTGTATCATCATTACCTTGATTCCCTTGTCCTCACCAATCTTCTTAGCTTCTTTGGGCTTTTCTTTCGAATCATCCGAGTCGTCCCTCCTATCTATTCTTTTTGTTACTCCCTTAACGAATTGACTGAATTTTCCTGCCTTGATTAGGGTGTGTACTTCCTCGACTAGGACTCTACAGCCATCTGTATGATGTCATCTAGCCTTGTGAAATTCACAATATTTGTCATAGTCTCTTCCCAAAGTCTTGCCTTCTGGGACGTTTGGGAAACAAATGCTTCTCCTCTCTGATCCATTCTTGATGGCTACCAAAATTTAGCTCAGTGACGTATTTAGCTTCGATTTGTCTTCCTCTAGGTTATACCGGCTGGACCCCCGACCACCACCTCGGCTTCGATCCCTTTTTCTCTTCCCCTTGTATCATCCTGCCTAAGATGGTCAGTATCATCGAAGTTCCACTTGCTAGAGCGACTCACCTCGTCTACCTCTACTAAATTTTGGGCCATACCAATCATCTAGGGGAAGTGGGTTGACTTTCTGGTAATGATCTCTTGCTTGAGGCGGTTGTTGCGGGTCCCTTTTATCAAGGCCTCCTTGGCCGTCCCAAAATCTAAATCAGCGATGCCTACACACGCTTCGTTGAACCTTTTTAAATAATCCCGCAAGGATTCATCTGATCTTTGTACTATGCTATGAAGGTTTCGGCTAACATTGTCTGGTTGAGCCGACCCCAAAAAGTGCTTCTGGAATTTTCCCCTTAGTGTCTCAAAATATTTTACTGAGTTAGGGGGCAGGCGAAGGAACCACTGCTTCGCGGCCCCGGTCAAAGTAGTGGAGAAGTATCAACATCGGAAAGCTTCTGGAGCATTTATCGTACCCATTCGGTCAATATAGTCTATCATGTATAACTTTGGGTCGTCCTTCCCACTATACTTATCTAAAATAGGTGGGAAGACGTACTCAGGCAGCTTTTGATTCAGGGTATTCTTCTTGAATGGGGAGAGAGTCTTCTCGCTAATTGGCTCTTGGAAAGAGATGGCATACTTTTTCAGCCGTCTCTTGAATTTGGTATCAAAATCTTCTGAACTTTCTGACTCGAACTGGGAGGAATGGGAGGAAGATTCAGATGAAGAGGTAGCGGGGGATTTGTGCTTTTTCCCCTTTCCTTTCTTTACTCTCGACTTGGGCCGCGACCCTGTTTTTTCTGCTTCGTCCCGCTCCGTGGTGACCACTGTGGAGTCGATAGCTACTCCTTTGAGTCTGAGAGCTCCATGTTGTAACGATATTTCAGCTGGGATCTCTTTTCCTTCTTGCGCCATCATAAGAATTCCTCGCAACGTTGCGAGAACTGCCTCCGTAAAACCACCTGGGGGTGTCTGAACCAGAGCAGGTCCTTTTGCTGTTGGTATGATCGGTTGGACTACCACTGTCAGGGATACTGTCATCTGTCTAAATCCTTCTGTTATCTGAGATTCGGGCATCAGTGTGCTAGTAACCAAATCAAATTGAGGGAGGAGGTTCCAGTTGACAGTTATTTCCGGAGGAACCACCATGTCTTCATGTGCTTCTCCTCCTAGACAGCCTATGGACACAAAGTGGTTGTAGGCCGATCGCATCATTAGTTCTTGTTGCTCCAGCGTAAGTGCCGCTTGCCAAGCAATCTCCATGAATGGGTCCAGTTCCTTCAACGGGTTGGAGGAGCGTTCCTCCACCTCTTTAGTTCCTGAACTTCCTGCAGCTAACGGCGTCTTGGCCATGGGATCCACCGTACTCGGCGCTTTCCCTGTGGAGTTGGTGTTTCCGACGCCGCCTTGGGCATTTTCGACACTAGAGTTGATGATTGGGTTAGAGTTCTCGTGCGACATGATCACGATGAGAGCTCCTAAAAAGTCTGAATTGACGTGTTTCTTCCGATGAACAACGATTCTTGCCTGAACAAGTAAACGAAGTCCACGCTCACCGCACCACTGAAAATACCGTATCTGGATCCGATATTTCAGAAATGAATTACTACGAACTTGCTTGAATCTACGATGGAATTCCTACAAAATAATACGCAACTTGGGGGCGAAAGGTACTACCCCGTGGGGGACCCTCCGATGCCTAAGTCAATAAAGAGTTCTGAGGAATATAATGAAAGTAGTATGAGAATGTTGAGATACTTGTTGAACTAACCTAGGGGCCAATTTATAGGCACAGCAGCTGCCCTATTTCTGGTGAAATAAGGAGTCCGAATTGTGATGAGTTTAGGACTATTTATGTATATCTGATCCTTGTACCTCAAGTAGATTAGGATGTGGATAGAGAAGAGAATATAGGGAATAGAATCAGACCTGGATTCTCCTTGCTTGTGGGACACGTAGATGCCTTCGAGGCAGTTATGAACCGTCTCGAGACTATGACCGTCCAATGCCTCTTGTGGTCAACGGTTTCATATGCTAGCCGGCTAGAATGAGTCAGGCTCTCCTTACTTGATTAACATATCAAGCTACACGGCTCTTTATTAACTCGGTCTCTGAGACGAGACGTGCGAGATACAATTAGCGAGTTATCAACATATATATTTTTGAATTGAATGGATGATGTAATAATGAAGCTGTAAAAGGAGTCAAAGAGCAGAGTCTCAAGTTCAGAAACTTGATTTTCACAGAAAGGCAAATGAATCAGTACAAAAAGCAAAGAAAAATTCAGTAAGAACAAGACACATAAAACCACTTTATTGGATTCAACTTGTTAACTTTTGCTCATAGTAAACCAAACGCCCACTATCCATGTGTGGGATCCAACACTAAATTTAATTACATTATATTTTCCTTCGGATTCAAAGAAACAAACTAATATCAGTCAAGTACTGCAACAATTAACTTAATTATTTGCTTAGGCCCCGTTCTTTTTAACTTATAATCCGTTCAGTTTAATTCAGTTCAGTACAGTTCAATACTTATCAGTATTGCATACATATAAATTTATACTAAAATAAGTACTTATCAGTTCAGTTCAATACTGCTACTTATAAGTTAGAAAGAAGAGTCCAATTTGTCAGGAACTTCCAAACTCTGATCTCTCTTTCACTTGCCCTTTCAATAATACATTTCATTTTTTTTCTTTTGACACATATAATCTCTGTGGGGCAACCCTAATATCTTCCAGTTTCAATGAATTAGGCCCTCCTTTGACAATTACATTTTATATCCCAATTACATACATTGCTTCGCTTTTTGCATCATAATTGGCAAATTTTTTGTTATTAATAAAGTACGTTAATTAATCATCCTAATCTATTCTAATAATAGCTCACTTTCTTACATATTGGTTTCAGATATCTTTTCTCCATCGCTTTTGTATGAAATATTATTTAGGGTACCATTGCTTAATAAAGAAAGATACTTTTTCCTTCATCACTGGGACTTAAAAAAGATACTATTTGTAATTTTCATTATTAATAATCATTTCTTAATTAAGAGAAATGTGTTTCTGGAGAGCCCAACTAACCACGCAAATACCTATTAGGATCATAACGTACATTACTAAATTAATAGCAATTCATTTTCTTTTTCTTGTTTGGTGGTAATTGCAAGTAACTTTCTGGATTAAAGCTAATATGACGAATAACATGTCTTAAATCACACAGTACTGAACAGCGGAAATTCAACACTAACAGTACACTGAAATGACACATAAAAATGAGATGAACTATACTATGAATCCAATAATAGAAGCAAAGTGTCCACATATTAGGGGCTGGAAACTTACGAAAAAAAACAGTATTAGTGTTTGAATGTTGAATAATTGATCAATTTATAGAAATACAGCCATACTAATGAAGTGAAGTTTTGGAGCATCAACAGAGTTGTATGTGTGTGACTAATAGTTCATTAGTTCAAACCCCGAAATCAGTCACTCACATGTACGGAATAATATGTTACCTATAATAAGAGTTAGTTGTTCAATTGGCGGGCTTAAATAAGCTCAGGCCAGATTTGGTCCGACCGATAAAAATATGGCTCAATTTAGACCCAATTCAATCTGCCTTAATAATATGTGGGCTTGGACTGCACCTGATTTAGATATAGAACTTCGTTCTCAAGTCCAGTTTAACCAGCCTATCACATAATTATTAATTCTTAAATATATATATATATATATATATATATAAATTCAAACTGGCCTTGGGTTTTATATAAAAACCAAGCTCAACCAATTATATGTTTGAGTTTTTCCAGGCTCAGGTCTAGGCAGGTATATTATATGTTCGTCAAAGCCCAACTCATTAACGTTGGGTCTGGGTGAGCCTCGGGTCACTTGAACATGACTACTTACAATTCACCCTTTGCAGCATGGTCCTTCTTCAGACTCTGTACGAGTGTGAGATATTTCGTACACCGAACTGTCTTTTTGTTATAATCATGGTAATGAGAGACGGTACTCCGACATAAGACCACTAACAATATGGGTGGGAAGTAGTTGTCTTGTATCTTTTATTTGGATACAATCACATACAATGCAAAGAGGTATCAAACTCTTCCAATAAAGTTGATAAATTAAAGATAAAAAGTTACAGTGCAATGTAATGTAGGGTATACTGCCCCTTGCTGTTGTATCAAACTAGTCATTATGACACAACCTTAACGTTTGTCTTTTCACATTGTCCTCATACTCCTACTGTATCAAATACTAGTTGTGAATTTGATGTTCATTTTTATTTGTCGGAATTTTTTATGTATTAAACTAAACCCCTTTTAAATATAACATCCATCCATCTAACCTTTTATTTACAGTGACAACTATATATAATAACAGCAGACAATTATCTATTGTTGCAAAAAGATGTAAAAACAATTCTCATACTCTTGACAGAACAAAATTTATTGTGTACTGTCGTACATATACTTCATTAAGTTAGCATGTCTATAAAGAAAGGAGATTAAGAAAATGTGGAGTTTACATATATACCGTTCATAATCTTCACACCTTCTGAGGCGGGTTTAATATACCCCTCCATAGAAAGTCCGTAATAAGAAAAGTTAGGTTATAAGTGTATCAAATGTGAAATATTGTCACAATGTGTATATAAATAACAACAAAATTATATTAATTGTGGCTATGAAATAAATAATGTATAATTGTCGAAGATTCATACGAAAAATGACATTCTTTTAAGCAACCGGTTATATGCTTGATGTCCACACACCGCGCCACCATCCTCCTTTATCTGGATTTGAGAACAGCGATTCTGAAGTGCTCACAAGCGGGTTTAATGATGGAAACTGGACCTGTTCATGGGTTGGGCTAGGCCGGGTTCGGGCCAGACCCGTCGGATTTTCACCTGAAAATACTAATCCCAAACCCATCCCAATCCACTTAAAAATTTTTCGGGTTCGGGTTTTCTTACTTAAATATACAATAATTCTAAAATAAACGTCTATTTAAATTTTACTATAAAAATATAAATAAAGGAAATAAATACACTAAATGGAAAGGATTTCAAAAGCGCTCGGATAAGAAATAAAACGAAAACTAGTTAATTTGGTGCAGCCCACACCTTTATGTTATGTTGAACACCTCAAGGAATGAGGGGTATGTATATATTACTTCAAAATTTTACATACAGAAATGCAGTTAATTTTTTTTCTAACCAGTAACTTTTGCATTTCTGAACTTAACAATTAAAATGTTATGATATTATATATATAAAAAAACATTTTTATATAAAAGGATTGTAAGTCGGGCCGGTCCATGGGATTTTAGATTAATCCCATACCTATTCCATACATTTTGTGGGCTTTGATGGGTTGGGGCTAGGTCGGAAAAAAATTTTAAAATTATTTCCCAAACCCATCCAAAACACTACGGGTTTGGGTGGGCTCTAAGGCCCACGAACAGGTCTAATGGAAACTAAGTGAGTGGTAGAGGTAATAATAAGATTATTTGGAAAAAAATATTTCAAAAAATATTGCTAGATATAGATGAACACTTGTCTTTTAATATAAATCTTTATGGCGTCCAGAGTATCCATATAATAAGGTTTGATTGATTGTTGCTCTTAAAATATAAAGTGTAACAATTTTATAGCTAAGACCTATTTTTGTAAAATAAATTATGCCATTCATATTTCAATACATAAAATATATTTTGTTGTCAAATTTAATATTTGATGTAGTAATGTGCATATACCTCGATCTCGATCTCGATCAGTGACCGAGATGTGATTTTTATAGCTAGTTGATGGAGTTTTTTTTAAATGTTTTTGTAGCACTACTTATGGGCCAGGACATTAATGAGTACTCAGAAGTGTATGTAGCTGGCAATGGAAATACATTTAGCATAAGTAACCATATATAATGATAGAGAATTGAGAAAAAAGTCCAACTCTAAAAACAATTGGAGTTGGAATTTTTTCTCGTCTCATACTCGCGTTCGGGTAGGTAATGGACAGTTTAGTTTTTTTTGGCATGATAATTGAACGTTAAACTCTTCGATTGAATCCCTATTTCTTGATTTATTTGCTATTTTCTAAAGAAAACACTCTATAATTCAGGAGGGATGTTATTTCTTATTTCAATCTTCTCATTCTCATTCTCGCCCTTTTTAGAAAAGGAGCTTGAGGATTACGAGGCAACATCGTCGCATGGAATTAAAAGCTTGAATTACCCTGTCATGTCCATCTCTTTTTTAGGATTCTTTGACCGTTGGACAGCATGTCTTCTCTTCGAATGACGGCGGATTTTCTTGGATAATTGGGACAAACAAGCAATTTACGGCTGCCTCCTTTTACCGTGATTACTACCAGCAACCAAGATGGACATCTCCTGCTAAAGATTTCAACCTAATCTGGGGGGCTCTTTTGCTTCTGAAGATAAAAAATTTTTGTTGGTTGGTATTTCACGGTAGACTACCTATTCGGGAATTTTTATTTCGTCGAGGATGTATCTCAATTACCGATGATAATTGCTCGTTCTATTCGGAACCTGAAACTCTTGATCACTGCCTCTTCTTTTGCCAAGCTAGCCTTAGATACTGGAGAGACATACTTAATCGGTTGGGGGTAGCGTTAGTCATGCCTCAAACGAGGTATGGTTTTCTAATGTTATGGCGTTCTTTCTTTAAGAATGGAATTGGATGTGATTTTGGGACTTCATTATGATTCATCATTATATGGAATATCTGAAAGAGACGCAACAAGTATATTTTTGAAGGCTCGACAGATAATGAGGATATTGTAACTGGTAGGATCAACTTATGTTGGTTTCTTTTTCATTCTAATAAGCGTAGCGTTTGTATTTCGGTTATGGATTTGTGCATTGATCCGTCTTTTTTGCTTGATTGTAATTAAAACTCGTTGGTTCTTATTTTGAGAACCAATTTTTTATATTTAATAAAAATGGGTGGGTGTTTTATAGGCAAACGGATGAACTAACCTACTTGAGTAATTCGCCCCAAAAATTTTATCCGTCCTGATTTTTTTTTCTTTTGATGGGACACATCATTCCACCGGAGTTTTTTTTTAAAAAAAATTGATTTGACTGTATGATTTTAGTTGTTGTACTGAGGCTTTTATATGCTTAGGTGTTGAGAGTTTATTGGCTAGCTAGAGTAATATCAGTTAATAATGGAGAAAAAACACCATTATTACAAGTAGTATATATACAAATTATATAGGGGGAAAACAGAATCTCATCTGAATTGTTACAAAAAGACAATGCCAATCATCTATAGTCAAAAGTTTGGAAGCAAGCAACAATCAACTATTGGAATTCAAGAGGAGACACAAAATAGTGGACTTTTTCGTACCTTTAATGTCATCACTAGTTAGGCCTGGTATAATTTAATATAATTCAATTCAGTTCAGATCACTTTAATTTAATTCAGTTCAATTCAGTTCATTTTAATTCATCTATGTGTAGTTATAAATTTATATAAAAATAAATTTAACTCACTTCATTTTAATTCATCCAACGGCCTTAATGATATAATATTTATTTTCACCATAAACTAATTAACCAGTAGTCAATTATTATATAATAACGCATATATATGTATAACATGTAAAATGCGGTTTGGTTTAGTTGTACAATTTATAGAGAATTCACGGGCATAAAGAGTAGCTTGAGTGAGTATATAAGTAGGATCAAGCTCATTTAATACAAAATTAATTGGATTGTGTTAAGGCTCAATCTTCGATACTTATATATCACTCTTAATCCTTACTCCCTCCATCTCATAACTATTATCGTTTTAACTAATTCACACTTTTTAAGATAACAAGTAACTAAATGAGGTGATTTACTAATTTACCCTTTCTTAGAATCTCCTCATTTTCTTGTTGGAAATTGGAATATGGCTATCTTGAAAATTGAACATATTAATAAGGATAGAAATGAAAAAATTAGAGAAAAAACACCTTTAAAATATAAAATGACAATAAAAAAAGAAATGAAAATCCCTCTTAAACATTAATAATTATGAGATGGAAGGAGTATTTATTTTCCACATGGGATAACCCCAACATCTCCAATACTGTTGTCTATTGCAATTTTTTTTACAAATGTCTGGTGTTACTGACAATTTTTGTCTTTAAAATAGTCGTAACCAAACACTTAAAAATATAATGATACCCAAAAAAACAAAACACAGTTGTTATACAAGTTTTCAAACACCGTAAAATGTAATAGTTAGCTAATAGACATGTAATAGTTAGCTTTACTATTAGGCCATGTTCTTTTGGACTGCAATTTTATAAACTGAACTGAAGTTGGCTGAATTAAACTGAAGTGAGCTGAACTGAACTGGACTGAATTTATTTCAGTGTAAATTTATACGCATAGCTGAATTGAACTGAACTAAAGATGACTGAATTGGACTGAACTGAATTAAATCAGTCTGAACTGAACTGAACTGATTTGCGGTAAAAAAAAGGACCTTAATCAACACCCATGTGGCTCAGTGTAGCTCTGATACCATAGAGTCTATCAGCTTTTCCCGCCAATTCATTGTATAAATAGATATCACTGAACTATTAATCAGTTTAATTTAATAAAAAATTATCCTAATTTTACAAACACGCATTAAAAAGATTGTTTAGTGGAGTCATATAGCTAATTCAATCAAATATATAAAAGAGAAATGAATTTATTTAGATGTATGATAGGAAAGATTAAGAAATGGTGGGACTAACTCATAAATTTGCACCATTAGTAAGCGTGAATCACACAGTTCCCCCACAATTTTAGCAACAAGTATAACATATATGAATTTAGCTTTATTTTCAATAATTAATCTTATCCCCTTTTCTTAGGAAAAGAAAAAAAAAAGTTCGTATTGATTGCCATATAGATTTGTTGTAGCCTCGGCCCATTTGCATTTGACATTGTGTGAAAATGACTGATGAGGCTATAACAATTCATTAAAATTTTTTAAAGTTGTGAGTAATAATTTATTGAGTTTAATAGTTCAGATTTAATTTTATTATGGGTCTTATAAATCATTAAAATTCAATTTAAACCATTAAAATTTCATAGAATCTTAATCCAAACCTATAATATTAGCACCTAGAGAATTTTCTTTTAATTTCATTTGCATTTTTGTAACAATTCACAATATATGTGTAGTGCGTGCAAATATCATATTATCAATCGGTACGTGTCAGAAATATATAGTAGAAATTGGGTAGAATATTATTTCCTTGGTTTTAGTTTAGACAATTCAATTATAGTTAGATGTGAATTGAAATAGACTTTTTGACTGAATGAAATTTTAAAATTTATTTACGGTGATTCATTCAACTTATGTCTATTAATATATAAGATATCTCAAAATGGCCAAAGATAAAGTTATGGCCAGAAATGCAACAATTAGTATATAGATCATACATACTACATAGAGAGTTTTTTTAAAAAAAAATCATGAAATAATCATGATTTGACTTTTTTTAGTTTGACCTTAAATTATTTTTCTCACATGTAGATTTGCTCAGCAACATGTATTGGCAAAGTACCCTCAATATGCTGGCTATATGTTGTTGGTGAAAAAATTCATCTTGCTAGTGTTGGAAAATGTTATTTTAAAAGTAATATTGATTACTTATGTTTAAAGTTTTTATTTATTGAGCTTGTCAAATTGAGAGATGAGTATTTACAAACTCATCCGCGTTGTAACTTGTAATTCTTCCAAGTATCTCAAACATGATAAGTAAATAAAACTCATCATCTTTGTATTGGCTTTACATTATCAATAACAATAATTGTATGGCCTTCCTTTACTCAATTGATTGAGAAGCGGGATAGACTTAATTATGTCATGGCCCAAAATTATACTTAAGAAAAGCACCTAATTGTTCAACATCGTATAAAATATTTAAGGAAAAGCATTTCATTGTTCAACATCCCGTATAATATTTATCATTATGACTCGAAGACATGCATGTGATGGATCAAGGATTTTTAATCTTTCAATTAATCAAAATACGCTCTATATAAGGCAACATTTCCACGATTAAACGGGCAAATTGCAGCTCATCTCTTCCATATTCACTCTAGTTTTCTCTCTAAAAAGATCTTCATTCTTAAACCCTGCTTCTGTCTTGCGATTTTTCATCTCAAAGTCTATTATTCATTGCCTATTTCATTCTATAATACGTCTTCTATGTAGAAAATCTCAATACGATCCGTGATCTGCGATTTTTCTTCCTATTGCGGTTTCGAATTGATTTTTCAAATTTGAAACATGCGTTAAAAGAATTCTGCTATGTTTTTTTGTTTCAACACTTATTTGAATGTTCTTTTGTATCCGTTATATATCTATTACATATCTACTACAAATCTATTATATATCTACTATAAATCTGTTATATACGTTGGTCCCCATGCGTACACTCAATGAGTCAAGGGGGGTGAATGACTCACTAAAAAACTTATAAAACTTTTTCACGATAATTAAAGGCTCCGCCTGAGTGAGGTCAGTTGGCTGAGTGAAAATCTAGAAAATGCTACAAAGTAAAAAACACTAAGATTTTTATAATGGTTCGACAACCTGTGCTTACATCCAGTCCCGAGTGAGTGTCTCATCTTTAGTCCATTAATCTTAACTCCTTTACCATAGGCGGAGAAGCCTTTCACAAATTCCCCAATTACAGTAAGTACCCTCCAAACTACAATCACTCACCCGCTGAATAGAGTACCCTCCTCTACTTAGCAACTCAATAAGAGTCTAAACAAGAGCTAGATTCAACTTATAAAAACGTTGATCCAGTTACAATAATCAAATATTACAATTTTTGATCTATTATATTCTCTCTTGTTCTAAAGCAGATTCTGGCTGAGTAGTGCTTTCTTACTTGAATTCTTTAAACCTTGTAAATTGGCAGAGTTTTAGCTTCTGAGAAATTCAGGTGTAATCACCAAGTTCTAACGCTTGCCTTCTTGCTCCTTTTATAGTTGGATTGAGAAAGTAGCCGTTGAACTTTCTTTGGATTCTTCTGAAGTTGACAGCTCATCTATTCACTCGTTGCTTCTTCAAATCAATTCATTAAGAGATAGAATTTCACCATTGTGAGATAGAAAATCAATCCATTAGATTGAGATTTGAGCTTCAATTTGAATCCTTTGTCGTTTGATGCCAGTCTTCCTATTGAACCAAACACGAGTCTGGACTGACTCAGTGGATGACTCAGTAGTGCTTAAGTTTTGATCATAACAATTAAGTTAAGAATGGGATAGTTAAATCAATAATGATGTTAAAATAAATAGTCCATGGATGTAAGGGAGTTAGCAAATTCAAGGGTAGAATTTCGAGTCTCCGCTGACCTAGCTATTTAGTTTAACTCTGAGCTGTTTCTGAGTTGAGTATCTACTTTAGTCGCTGACTAAGTAATATTCACTCAACGCTTGATATTTAGATTTTGTATCAGCTGTGTGCTTTACGATATATTATTTTCACTGAGTTACTTTAAGTCTGTCAATACTGCTGACTTTATCATTTAAGGTAAAAAGGGATCTTTGCTTTTAGTGTTGCTTTTTGTAGGACATTAATGAGACAAAGATAAAAAGAATTAATGCATAGACAAGACTCCGGTTAATGAAGAAAATGACAAAGTCTTCCACGATCAAGCTGCAAAAAGTCATTTGCCAATTTGGGCAATTCTACAGATCTACCAACCTTGTATCGCACACTCTGCAACATGTCAGAATACTAGAGGGAATGGGATGAAGATACGTGGCAAGTCAGCGCGAGTTCTCTCTAACGGAAGACTGTATCAAATGATAGAGGATTCAAATTGAAGCTCGAATCTCAATCTAACAGATTGATTTTCTATCTCACAATAGTGCAATTCTATCTCTTAACAGATTGATTTGAAGAAGCAACGAGAAGATAGATGAGCTGTCTATTTCAGAAGATGCCAAGATAAGTTCAATGGCTACTTTCTAAATCCAACTATAAAAGGAGCAAAAAGGCAAGCATTAAAACTTGGTGATTACACCTGAATTTCTCAGAAGCTAAAACTCTGCCAATTTACGAGCTTTAAAGAAGTTCAAGCAAGAAAGCACTACACAGCAAGAATCTGCTTCAGAACAAGAGAGAATAGAATGGATCACATACTTATAATATTTGATTATTGTAACTAGATCAACGTTCTTATAAGTTGAGTCCAGCTCTTGTTTTAGACACTTAGTTAGTTACTAATAGAAGAGGGTATTCTAATTAGTGAGTGAGCGATAGCAGTTTGGGGGGTACTTACTGTAATTAGGAAATTTATGAAAGGCTTCTCCGCCTAGGGTAAAGGAGTTGAGATTAGTGGATTACAGCCAAGACACTCTCTCAGGATTGGATGTAAGCACATGTTGCCGAACCAGTATAAAAATCTCAGTGTTCTTTACTTTATTGCATTTTCTAGATTTTTACTCAGCCAGCTGACCTCACTCAGCGGAGCAGTTAATTATCGGGAAAAGTTTTATAAGTTCTTGAGTGAGTCATTCACCCCCCTCTAACTCAGTGAGTGTATGCATATGGACCAATAAGTGGTATCAAAGCAGTTCTCATTTCATAGATTTCATAATCTTTGAGACAAAGACTATGGCATACAAAGGAGAATTCAATGGAAGGGTCCAAGCCTATATTCTACTAGAAGGCATGTTAGTCACCAGGCCTCCTATGTTCAATAGAGAGCTCTATAATTACTAGAAGAATAGAATAACTAATTTTATTCAGTCCTAGAGTATGCACGCTTGGATGGCTATTGTAGAAGGGCCATATGTTCCATCATATATGAAGAGTGGAGTATTGTTGACAAGTACTCTACTGAATGGGATAATCAGGACTTGGCTAGACTAAAAGAAAATGCAGCTGATATACACTATCTTCATTATGCTCTTGATGCAACTGAGTTCAATCATGTTTCAGGATGCGATACTGCCAAAGAGATATGGAAGAAGTTGGAAGTAACTTATGAAGGAACTAACAAGGTGAAAGAGTCAAAGATCAATATCCTTATGAGGGATTATGAATGGTTCCATATGAAACCTAAGGAGGATATTTCCAACATGAACACCAGGTTCATGAACATAGTCAATGAGCTGAAAAGACTTGGCAAGACCTTCACAGAAGAAGAGTCTGTCAAGAAGATCTTAAGAAGTTTAACTCAGGAATGGGAAGCAAAGAAGAGTGCCATTGAAGAAGCTCATGATTTGAAGGCCTATAAGTTTGATGAGTTGATTGAAACTTTGTTGACTCGTGAGATGTCCTTAAAGCAGTATGAAGATGAGTCCAAGAAGCACAGGCATAAGGAGAAAGAGAGCTTAAGTAGAGCAGTGGTTGTGATAGCTGATGATGAAGAAGATTCCTCTAAGGAAGAATATCCAGAGGACAGAAAGGAAGAAATTGCACCGATGACCAATAATTTCAGAAGGTTCTTGGGGAGAGACAAAAACTTCCAAAAGTCCAGAAAGACAGGCAAGTATAAGAAAGGAGCAAATGATAGACCACAAAAGGAGTATAACAAAGAGCATAACAAAGATATCAAATGCTTTGAATGTGGTGAAAAGGGGCATATTCAGTCTAGCTGTCCTAAAGCTAAAAAGGACAAGATCAAGAAGAAGAAAAGTAAGAAAGGCCTTGATGCTACCTGGAGCGACTCTGAACAAGAGTCATCATCCTTAGATGAAGAGGAACAAGATTCTGCCAATGTGTGTCTCATGGCTAAGGATGATCTACCTAACTCAGAGTCAGCTGACCAACCAAATACTTCCGTTGCTAGACAATCAGCTGACCAGAGCAGAGATAAAGGAACCACACCGAGGTAAATTTTAAACCCCCTTTGTCTTCATATGAGCTTTCCGTAGTGCTTAATGATGTTATTAATGTGACTAAAAAGTCAACCAAATACATCAAAGTACTTCAGAGGAGGTGTGATGATATAGAAGATATCAATTCTTCTACTTCACTTCACATCTTATACTTGATAAAAGCTAAGTACCAAAATGGATATAACAACAAACTCTTTAAGAAATTGGATGACCTAGCTACTGAATTAATAGCTTTGAAAAAGGTGCGAGTACCTCCTCAACCTAGCAGGAATACTCAGAGTAATCGCACTCACCACTCTGAGAAGGTTTCTCAAAATAGTAAAGTGAGCATGCCTAATCCTAAGGCCGCTTGTAGTTTTTGTGGTAAGCGAGGACATGCTACAGTCATGTGTAGGCAAAAAAATGGTTACTATAATGAGTATGGCTGGTCAAGAATGGCCACCAGTAACAAGGGAGGACCCAGCCAGAAAAAGGCATGGGTACCTAAGAAAACTTAACTATTTTGCAGGTGAGCCTGAGATTCATTGATGACAGAAGAATGTGGTATTTAGATAGTGGATGCTCGAGGCATATGAGAGGTGATGAAAAGCAATTCATTACATTGGAGCAAAGAAGGGATGGAAGTGTTAGTTTTGGAGACAACAAAAAGGGAACGATTATTGGCAATGGCACAGTGGGAGTCAAGCCTTCAATTGATAATGTGTCTCTGGTGAAAGGCCTAAAGTTCAACTTGCTTAGCGTTGCTCAGCTGTGTGATAAAGGCAGGAAAGTGATATTTGACTCAGCTGGCTGCTCAGTCATTAATAGTAACTCTGACCAAACTATTCTTCATGCTCCTAGAATCAATAATGTTTATACGTTTGATTTATCCTCTGGCTCCAATAATATATGCTTAGTTTACGAGAACCAGAATTCATGGCTATAGCACAGAAGGTTAGGATATATCAATATGACCAATCTGTCCATATTAGCCAAAAATGAACTTCTTGAGGGTTTACCCAATCTAGCCTTTGAAAAATATAGACTCTGCTCAACATGCCAACTTGGGAAACAATTTAGGAAGACCTTTAAATCTACAGGTGATATATCTTCTTCTCGTCCCCTTGATCTTCTACACATGGATTTGTTTGTGCCTGTTGTGCCAGCAAGTCTAGGTGGAATGAAATACACCCTTGTAGTTGTAGACGATCTGACCAGGTTCACTTGGATTGTCTTGCTTGCAAGCAAAGATAAAACATTTAAATCATTCTCTAGGTTGGATACCCGGATCATGAATGAAAAAGACCTTAAAATTAATAGAATCAGCAGTGACCATGGAAGAGAATTTGAAAATAGGCAGTTTGAGGAATTCTACTCTAAGCATGGTATTGACCATAATTTTTCTGCTCCCCATACACCTCAGCAAAATGGGGTTGTTGAGAGAAAGAATTACATTATTGTAGATATGGGTTATTCTATGTTGAGTGATAACAATCGGCCAAAGTATTTCTGGGGAGAGGCTATTAATACAGCTTGTTACATTCTAAACAGGGATTTAATTCGCCTAATTTTGAATAAAACTCTTTTTGAACTTTGGAAGGGGCGCAAGCCCAAGGTTGGTCATCTCTAGGCCTTTGGTTGTAAATGCTTCATGTTAAACACTAAAGACCAATTGGCTAAATTTGACCCCAAGGCTGATGAAGGAATCTTTCTGGGTTACTCAATACATAGCAGGGCATACAGAGTGTATGTCAAAAGGACTAGCATTTTAGAGAAGTCCATGCATGTAGATTTTAATGAAAATAACAATGCAGGTAGAGAAGCCAGTGATGATGAACGAGAAAAGGAATAAATCAGTGGATTAGTCAGTCAGCCATTCCTGATCTAGTACTAAAAAAAGAAGATTATGAAGTTGACTTGGGCTAATCAATCAACTTTGCTGATGATGTGGATGCTCAACCAATGATAGTAGCTCAGTGAGCTAATCCTGTTCTATCAAAAGAAGTCAGAGCAAGGAGAGATCCCCCGGTTGATAAGATTCTTGACAGTGTGTAAAATCCAGTGCTGACTAGAGGTCAGCTGAATAGAATGATGAGCCATTCATCATTTATTTCATTTATTGAACCAAAGAAGTTTGAAGATACTGAGTTTGATGATAATTGGATGATTGCAATGCAAGGAGAGCTAGACCAATTCAGAAGAAATGAAGTTTGGGATTTGGTGGAGAAACCCAAAGGAAAGTCAATCATAGGCACCAAATGGGTTTTTAAGAATAAATTAGATGAAGCTGGTAATGTTGTCAGAAACAAGGCCAGACTAGTTGCTCAAGGCTACATCAACAACAAGGCATTCACTATAGAGAAACATTTGCACCAGTAGCAAGACTTGAAGCCATAAGAATTCTTTATGCTTTTGCATCCCATATGAACTTCAAGTTGTTTCAAATGGATGTGAAGAGTGCATTTCTTAATGGTTATATTCATGAAGAAGTCTATGTTAGACAGCCCTAGGCTTTGAAGACCCAAATTATCTAGATCCTGTCTTTAAGCTAAAGAAAGCTCTATTTGGACTGAAACAAGCTCCACGAGCTTGGTATGAGAGACTGACTAACTTTTTAATCAGCAAAGGTTATGTTAGAGGAAAAGCATATACAACTCTGTTCATCAAGAAGAAGCATCAAGATGTATTGCTAGTCCAAATCTATGTGGATGACATCATTTTTAGAGCAATCGATGAAAAGCTATGCAAAGAATTCAGTCAGCAGATGAAGAAAGAATTTGATATATCAATGATGGGAGAGCTTAATTTCTTTCTTGGTTTGCAAATCAGGCAAGTTGATTATAGGATCTTCATCAACCAAACTAAGTATGCCTAGGAAGTACTCAAGAAATTTGACATGGATAAAGCCATGCCAATGTCAACACCCATGGCCACTGATACAATTCTAAGTGAAGATGAGGAAGGTAAACCTATAGAGAGTAAGCTCTACAGAGGTATTATTGGTTCTCTACTTTACTTAACTACTAGTAGGCCTGACATTCAATATGTTGTATGTTATTATGCAAGATATCAAGCTGGCCCCAGAGAATCTCACTTAGCCGATGTTAAGAGAATTTTCAGGTATTTGCTAGGCTCTATTGATGCAGGTTTATATTATCCAAGTAATGCAGACTTCACTCTGAGAGGATACATAGATGCTGACTATGGAAGAGACAAACTTAAAAGGAAAAGCACCACAGGGGGTTGTCATTTCCTTAGTGATTGTCTAGTAACATGGTATAGCAAGAACTAAACTTCTATGGCTCTGAGTACAATTGAGGCTAAGTACATGGCTGTAAGAAGTTGTGTAGCATAACTGCTATGGATCAAGCAGCAGTTGGAGGATTATCATATAAAGTCTAAGTGTCTTGAAGTCTTATGTGACAACAAGAGTGTAATTGACCTATCCAAGAATCCAGTTCAACATGGCAGGATGAAGCATGTCAATATTAGATATCACTTCATAAGGGATCATGTGCTAAAAAGGAGAAGTCAAGCTCACATACATTCCTACTAAAGAACAGCGAGCTGACATATTCATAAAGCCTACTGGAAAGCATCAATGCAACATGCTGAGACAAGTAATTGGAATGTCTAATCTAATTTGAAGAAATACATTCCACTCTGGCCTATTCTAAAGCTGACTAAATTAGGGCACACTCTGAGCTTCTACAAATTAGGTTAAGTATTTCTTTTTAACGCTTGAATTTTGGATACGTCATTAATTATCACCGGTTATCTTTCAAATTTAAACTTGATAGAAATGGCAGCAAGTTATGAAACGATTCACATTCAGTAGTAGTTATCCCATGTTTCTCGCTTTCATTAATCTTATGGTATTCTTTGTGCAATCTCACCGTTTATCTTAAGTCCATGGATTATGAGTCGTACACATAGCTTTATAGGGATTAACCAAGATTTTTTAGCTACTTAAGGAGAATTTCAGAAGAAGAAAGGTTACTTTACCAAAATCCTCTTCTAAAAACTTCTACAAAATTCCCAAAATTCTCTAAGTTTCTTCAAGCTAATTCTATGGCGAGTTCATCAGGAAGACCAGCAGAACCCAGTTCTGAAAAACCATTGTTTGTGTGAAATAAGAAAGATACATACTGGGACAATCCAAGACCACATCGCGAAAGTGGTGATTGGAATCAATAAAAGGGAAAATCTTTCAATCCCTATTGGAACGAAGTATATTCCCATTAAATGGTGTTTTATGGAGAAAACTAAAGTAGAGAAACCAACCACTATAGACATGCTGAGTTTTGCAAGCGATGATAGATTCGGAAAATGGATGCGCCAGCATCACTTACGAGGATTTTTTAAAATGCTGAGTGCTTGTTATGAGGAAATTGTTTAGAGATTCTACTGTGGAATCCATATGTTAGAAGGTCAGAAGGATTTATTTGTTACCATTTTGATGGAGAGGATAGTTTATGTTATCCCTAAGCTGATCGCAGGACTATTAGGGATGAGAGAGAGAGAGGGATCAGACTGTGAGTCATTAACGATAAAGATCACGTAGATATCCCCATAGACTATGAGGTTCCTGAAGATTATAACACAGGGGAACTTATAGCCTCTATGTTTACAAAAGAAGGGAAGCAGGCACATGAGCTTGTGACCAAGGTAATTTTGCCCAAAACTCGCTCAACTGGAAGCTGTTCAAAGTTTGAGAGGGTATTCATCCATGCTCTATCCCATGGCTTGAGCATTAATTGGCCCATGGACATTCTACATAGATTTATGAAGGTCACCAAGAATATGGTGTATGGTCAGTTGGTAATGGAAATTTGTAGAGCTTATGACCTAGATTTGGAAGGATGGGCTGTAAAGAATAACATTCAGCTGAACATAATCAGATCCAAAATTTTGAGCAATGCTCATTTTCATGGATTAAGGTGTAATGAGAGACCTGCCAACACCAAAAACATTAAGCTAAAGAAAGGAGAAGTGAGAGTGACAGATCCCAAGGCTATTATAGAGATGAAGCCTATCCAGCCACATGAGGAAGATTTGACCTTGGATGTATTTGTGGCAAGTGAGCTTAAGAGGATAACCAAGCTCAGAGCTGAGAAAGGAGAGGATATGGCTGAGAAGAAGGTTGTGGAGAAGGAGGTCAGGAAGGACTTTAAGAAAGAAAAGAAAGGGAGCTCAGCGAGCTCTATTCTTGTAGATGCCCCTACTTGTAAAAAGACAAGATCATCAAAGGAAACTAAGGAAGAAAAGTCTCGTGAGCTAACTCCGAAGGAGATTGAGGAGGAGAAGTAGGCTAAAGAAGAGTTGAGAGAGGAAATGCCCCTGAAGAAGGAGAAGAAGATGGAAGTCAAGGAAGCTCAACTGGATATAGTGATTGCTGAAGCTAAGTAAGCTACATCAGTTTCTATACCCCAAGTATATCAGCCAAAGAAGAAATTGATGGTGAAAAAGGGAACTATAATTTTCCAAGATTTAGAGGAAGCTGAGAGAGTTAAGGCTACTGAGGAAGAGAGAATCAGAAAGAGGTAGGAGGAGATTGAGGCTTAGATTAGAAGGAAGGCTAAGGAAGTAGCAACTAGAGTTAAGGCTAACACTAAATAAATTTTGTAGTTTGCTGTAGCTAGCTTGGCTGAAAAATAAGTACCTGAAGTGGTTGAAGAGATGATTGGTGCTCTTGAAGGCATTGAAAACCAGGAAGAGCAGGAAGGAGAGGAAGATAAAGTAGTAGAGGTTGAGGCTGTGGAATTTAATGTACTTGAATCTGACCAGTAGGTCACTCTGACTGCTGAAGAAGTGAAAGAAGCTAGGAAGGAAATGAAGAGGAGTTTGTTGAAAATGATGAAAGTGGTTATTGATGAAGATGAGGGAGATCTAGAGGATAAGGAGGATGAAGTAGTTAAGCACGGAGCTCAGCTAACTGAGGAATCTCAACCTCAGGTCAGCGAGTCTACTATTTTAGGTGTTGATGGTGAAAAGGAGGAGGAGAATCCAAAACCATTTGTTTTCCCTGTTGGTCCCTGTGCGGGTCTTTATAAGGTTAAAGGGAGGTAAATGGCCCTTTTTCGTAGAATAAACAAACTTTAAATAGTCTTAGTGTAGCGTGTTTAATTATGATTCGGATGATGGATCCAGATGATGCAGTTATGACAATATAATGCAATAAATAAAGAGTTAAAGAAATCAAACACAAAAGATTTTACCCTGGTTCGGCCACGCCTACGCCAGTCCCCGGAGTTTCCTTCCTCTGAGCTTTTCCACTAGTGGATTCCTTTCCAACTGGCACGAATCAAACCTTACAACTTATCTCCAGATGGTAACCCCTTCCGAATGTAGGATATACCACTAGAAGCACTAACTTCTAGCTAAGTCCTTTAGTCTTTAGTAGGATATACCACTTAGACTTCTACCCCAAATCTAAGCTGAGTCCTACAGGGAGATCCCACTCAAAGCACCAACTTTAAGTTATATCCCAATCTCATAACTCACCTAAGTTTGAGATCCTTACACTCTTATTTTCACAAAGGTTTTGGTTTTGGACTTCCTTAAGTTTATAACTCACTTAGGAATCCTTACAACAGATTTGGAATTGTTTGATTCTTCGAGGGATGTGATTTGCTGATTGCTTTAAGCGAATGTTCTTGTTAATAGCTTTTTCAAATCAACCAGCCAACCTTCTCGATATGTGAAGCTTCCCTTTTATAGGCTTCTATCATAAATGTAGCTATTGAGGGTAGTTGAATCTTGAATTTAATCTTCACCCTTGATTAGGTTGTATGTGGCACTTTTAGAGCCGTTGATCAATCCGTTAGACAGTAATTTGACCCGTTTGAATTCTTAGGATTGAGGCTGAAAAGATGTCAGTGATCGTTTTCCTTGTATTTTAGTGTCACACCAACTTTTACACCATTAGTTTTTTATGTGAGCTCCATGCACCTCCTTATTAGTATAGGATAAAAAGGTTGTTAACTTTTTCTATCCTGTGTCAGCCCTTTTGTCCTTTTTCTGAAAAGTGCAAGCTATAACTTTTGTCCTTTTTATGGGAAAAAGATCTTTGACTTTGTAGACCAAAAGGTAGGGGATAAAGTCATCTTTGAAACTTTTCCTATTGTATTTAAGTATGAGTCTTCCAGATGACTTCAAACTCATTATCTTCGGATCTGTCTTCTTCTGGAGCTAGTGTAATCAGTTCTTCCGGATGCTGATCTTGAAGGATTAAAGTTTGTTTTCTCTACAAACTTTATCCTGATAGTTCCAGTATATGCTTAGGTACTTGATGTCTTCAATGGATGACCTTATGGTTGGATCTTGTCCGGATGTTTCGATTTAGATTTAAGAGTTTAAGTTTTTATTTCTTTCAAACTTGATCTGAATAATTTAGTTCAATTTTGGATCCGGATCATTATTTTCCAACATTCCCAAACCCTATACCTAAAACACCACTCTCACCTACACCCATTTCTGCCTTACCTTTACCTAAAACCCAAACACCATCCGCATCCACCTCTGACCAAACCAACAACATAGATTCTGCCTAAATAACCATCATCCCATATCTTTCACCCATTGGATCTCCAGTGCATGAACTATTTCTTTTGGAAGGACCTCAAATTGTCAGAGGACCTCCAATTATGGAAGACATTCGAGAACAACCACAACAACAACAACTAGCTCAACAACCATAACCACAACCCCAATTCTACCCCTAAGCTAAACTATTGGGAGATATAAGGAGAATGGGGAGGGCAAGGTTTCCAGGACTTAGGATAGATGCTAAAATAAATGCTGAGATAGCAAAATCCTTACTATCTGAGGATGTCCTGAGGAGGATTGCAACGGCTGTGGAGCTAGTGCAAGGTTTTCTAGAGGCTGTTGAGGAGATGAAAGTCCACTTTAAGTTAGTCCTTACCCAATTCTCATTGGTGAAGGCAATAGTATCCCATGTGTTGCCTTTATTATCTATTGCAAGTAGGCAAGCTGGTGGTTTAAGATGAAAGTTGCAAACCTTAAGAAGAAGATGGAAAAGATCTATGAGAGTAACTACAAGGTGTTGAATGATGAGAGGGATTTTAGGAATTAAATGATTGATAAATTCAACGCTCTTTTAGAAGCTATGCTAAAAATGCTTGATGGGTATAGCATATTGAGCAAAGAAAATGAAGACAACATAGCTCAGTTGAATGCAATTATTGATGGCATTAATGCTATGATAACAGTGGTAACTAGACATCATGGGTTACACACTGAGTTGAGGGCTGTGAAGGAAGAGATACTGAAAGGAGTCAAGGACTCAGAGGGAGCTATTCTTAATGCCTTGAAGAGGCTAAATATTTCTGATGCTCTAAATAGTGACATTGTTATGGCAGATGCTGAACTAAAGCCTACACTTCACGAAAAGCTTGGTCATATTAGAGATCAAATAAAAAAAGTTCATGCTAATGTCATTAATGATGGGGAAGCACTTGACAAGATTCATGATGAAGTCCTACTCATATTAGAAGCACTCTAATGCTAGAGCGGATACTCAGAGAGAATAATCAAGCGAAGGCTCTGACTAGTCTTACCCAGATGTCTTAGGAAGGACTCAGCGCTCAATATCAAGTTAATCAGTCTCAATCCCGTGCTTTTGTAAGGGCTCAATATCAAGTTAATCTATCTCAATCCCGTGCTTTTGTAGGCTTATTTGCCTTTTTCAGAGAAAAGGACGCAATATCACACTAAATATATAAGCTGCTTGTGCAACATTTTTCAACAAATGTCTATAGTTAGCTAGAATATTTTGAGAAATCTTTGAGCTCATTTGATCATCGAGCCCAAGCCATTTTGGATGTAGTGGAAATGGGGGAGAATGATCGCGAGAAGCGTGAGCAGGAGGAAAGGGAAAGAGAACAGAGGATAGTTGAATTCTCTTACAATCTGTCCAAGTATCTGGAGCGCATTCAACGAGAGTATCATGAGATGAGGAAAAGGAAAGGCAAGGAGATTACACTACCCAAAGAAAAGAAGTCAAGATGGGATCAGCAAGTCTCTAGGAGCCCCTCCTATGCCTAAATAGATAGAATAAAATTTTTGTAATCGCTAGAGCTTATTGTAAAACTTAGTATGGATTAACTCATTGTTGTCTGTACTCAAGTCATTGTTTAATGAAAAGATTACATATTCTGTCTGAGTCAAGATCTTCTTAACTTCTTATATTTTTTCTACTGTATATATATGTGTTGATCTTTTGCAGAAATATATGAGAAGTGTGAGGAATGATGAACTTAGGAGATTCAAGAATTATGGGGGAGTTAGCATTCACTCTGAGCAAAATGAAGATGTTGAACAAATATATATCAAGCATGAGTATAAGGTAACTCTGATCTGAATATCTTATCGAATTAATTCTCTCTGATCTGAATATCTTATCGATTTAATTCTCGCTTAGTTAATTGCCACTGATCAAAATAGGGGAGATTGTTGAACCAAGCACAAGTTTGGACTGACTCAGTGGATGACCCAGTAGTGCTTAAGTTTTTATCATAATAATTAAGTTAATATTGGGATAATTAAATCAATAACGATGTTAAAATAAATAGTCTATGGTTGTAAGGGAGTTAGCAAATTCAAGGGTAGAATTTTGAGTCTCTGCTGACCTAGCTATTTAGTTTAACTCTGAGCTGTTTATGAGCTAAGTATCTGCTTTAGTCACTGACTAAGTAATATTCACTCAATACTTGATATTTAGATTTTGTATTAGCTGTGTGCTTTACAATATCTTATTTTTGCTGAGTTACTTTAAGTCTGTCAAAGCTGCTGACTTTACCATTTAAGGTAAAAAAGGATCTTTACTTTTAGTGTTGCTTTTTACAAGACATTAATCAGACAAAGATAAAAAGAATTAATGCATTGACAAGACTCTGGTTAATGAAGAAAATGACAAAGTCCTCCATAATCAAGCTGTAAAATTCATCTGCCAATTTAGGCAATTCTGCAAATCTACCAACCTTGTATCGCGCACTCTGCAACATGTCAGAATACCAGAAGGAATGGGATGAAGACAAGTGATAAGTCAGCGCGAATTCTCTCTAACAAAAGACTGGCATCAAACGATAAAGGATTTAAATTGAAGTTCGAATCTCAATCTAATGGATTGATTTTCTATCTCACAACGGTGCAATTCTATCTCTTAATAGATTGATTTGAAGAAGCAACGAGAAGATAGATGAGTTATCTATTTTAGAAGATGCTAATATAAGTTCAATGACTTTTTTCTGAATCTAACTATAAAAGGAGCAAGAAAGCAAGCATTAGAACTTGGTGATTACACATGAATTTCTCAGAAGTTAAAACTCTGCCAATTTACAAGCTTTAAAGAAGTTCAAGCAAGAAAGCACTGCTCAGCGAGAATCTGCTTTCATACAAGAGAGAATAGAATAGATCACATACTTGTAATATTTGATTATTGTAACTGGATCAGCGTTCTTATAAGTTGAATCTAACTCTTGTTTTAGACTCTTAGTGAGTTGTTGATAGAAGAGGGTATTCTAGTCAGCTGGTGAACAATTATTGTTTGGAGGGCACTTACTATAATTAGGGAATTCGTGAAAGGCCTCTCTGCCTAGGGTAAATGAGTTGAGATTAGTGGATTAAAGCCGAGACACTCTCTTGGGACTAGATGTAAGCACAGGTTGCCGAACCAGTATAAATATCTCAGTGTTCTTTACTTTATTGTATTTTCTAGGTTTTCACTTAGCGAGCTGACCTCACTTAGCGGAGCAGTAAATTATTGCGAAAAAAGTTTCATAAGTTCTTGAGTGATTCGTTCACCCCCCTCCTCTGACTCAGTGAGTGTGCGCATAGGTATCAACACTTTCGTTAGACAGAACCTAAGCTGACTTGCTACGTGTCATCTTCCTATTCCTTCTGGTATTCTGACATGTTATAGGGTGCATGATACAAGGTTTTTAGATCTACAGAACTGCCCAAATTGGCAAGTAACTTATGCAGCTTGAATATGGAAGACTTTGTCACTTTCTTCATTAAACTGGGTCTTATCAAGGCATTAATCCTTTTTGTCTTTGTCTCATTAATTTCCTACAAAAAGCAACACTAAAAGCAAAGATCCTTTATACCTTAAATGGTAAAGTCAGCAGCTTTGACAGATATAAAGTAACTCAACAAAATAATGTATCGTAAAGCACACAGCCCAAGCAAAATCTAAATATCAAGCGCTGAGTGAATATTACTAAGTCAGTGACTAAAGTAGATGCTGAACCCAGAACAACTCAGAGTTAAACTAAGTAGCTAGGTCAGTAGAGACTCGAAATTTTACCCTCGAATTTACTAACTCCTCAAACAACCATGAACTATTTATTTTAACATCATTATTGATTTAATTAACCCATACTGAGCTCAATTGTTATGATCAAAATTTAATCACCATTGATTCAACTACTGAGTAAGTCTAACCATGTGTTTGGTTCAACAATCTCCCCCATTTTGATCAATGGCAATTAACTGAGCGAGAATTAAATTAATAAGATATTTAGATCAGAGTTACCTTATACTTATGCTTGATATAACTTTTGTTCAGCATCTTCAGTTTGCTCAGAGTGAATGCTAACTCCCTCATAATTCTTGATTTTTCTAAGTTCAGCATTCCTCATCACTTCTCATATGTTTCTGCAAAAGATAAACACATATATACAGTAAAAAATATAAGAAGTTAAGAAGTTCTTAACTTAGAATAGAATAAGTAATCTATTTATAGATGACTAACTTGAGTACAGACAACGATGAGTTAATCTATACTAAGTTTTACAATATGCTCTAAAGATTACAAATTTCTATTCTAATTTGGCATAGGTGGTCCTCCAAGATTAGCTCTTCTATCCTCATGGACATGCTGATCCTATCTTGACTTCTTCTCTTTGGGCATCGCAATCTCCTTGCCATTCCTCTTCCTTGTCTCATGATATTCTCTTCGAATGCGCTCCAGATCCTTGGATAAATTGTATGAGAATTTAGCTTCCCTCGGATCTCGTTCTCTTTTCTCTTGCTCAAGCTTCTCGCGATCCTTCTTCCCCATTGCCATTGCATCCAAAATGGCTTGGGCTCAATAATCAAACTATCTCAGAGATTCTTCAAATTTCTTGAGCTGACCATCAACATTGGTTGAGAAATTCTGCACTAGTAGCTCGTAGATTTCTTGTGATATAGCTTTATGTTCTTTGAGAAAGGCAAATAAGCCTACTAAAGTGCGGGATTGAGACAGATTGACCTAGTACTGAGCATTTAGTACTTCCTTAGATATTTGGGTGAGACTAGCCAGAGCCTTTGCTTGATTGTTCTCTCTAAGTATGTGCTCTAGCATGGGCTTATGTGAGTAGTGACTTCTTGATGAATTTGATCAATTGCTTGGCCATCATTAATGATGTCTGAGTGATCTATTTTGATTTGATCACAAATGTGACCAAGTTTCTGATGTAGCGAAGGTTCCTACTCAGCATCTGCCATTGCTATGTCACTATTCAAAGCATCAAAAATATTAAGCCTCTTCAAGGCTTTAAACACTTCTCCCTCTGAGTTCTTGACTCCCTTAAGCATATCCTCCTTCACATTCCTCAGCTTAGTGTGTAAACCATGATGTCTGGTTACAACTGTGATCAGTGCATTGAGTCCATCTACAACTGCACCTAAGCGAGTTGTGTTATCACCATTCTCCTTGCTCAATATGTTGTAGCCATCTAGAACTGCTTGCATAGCCTCCAATAGGGGATTGAATTTGACCATCATTGAGTTTCTGAAATCTCTCTCATCATTCAGCACTTTGCAGTTACTCTCATAGATCTTCTCCATCTTCTTCTTGAGTTCTGCAACTTCCATCTTCAAATAGTCAGCTTTCCTACCTACAATATTTAATGAAGGAAATATGTGGGACACAATTTCTTTGACAAGAGAAAACTGGGTAGGTACTGATCTGAAGTGGGCATTCATCTCCTCAATAGCTTCAACAAAACCTTGCACTAGCTCAATAGCCTTTGCAATTCTCCTCAGGACATCCTCAGACAATAAAGATTTAGCTATCTCAGCATCTATTTTAGCATATGTCCTAAGTCCTGGAAATCTAGCTCTCCCCATCCTCCTTATATCTCCCAATAGCTCCCGCTTGGGGGTTCAACTAAAATTGTGGTTGTGGTTGTTGAGGTGGTTGTGGTTATGGTTGATCTGGTATCTCTTCAATGATTAGGGGATCTCTTATGAATGGTCCTTCAAAGAGTAGTGGTTTATGTACTAGAGACCCAAATGGTGAAAGATATGGAATGATGGCTGTTTGGTCAGAGTCTAGGTTATTTGTTTGGTCAGCGGTGGATGTGGATGGTGTTTGGTTTTTAGGTGAAGGTAGGGCAGAAATGGGTGTAGCTGAAAGTGGTGTTTCAGGTGTAGGGTTTTGGAAAAAGAATGGTTCTTAGTATTCCTCCTCATTCTCTTTAGCACCATCAACAGCGGACTCACTGACTTGAGTTTGAGATTCCTCAATCAGCTGAACTTCGTGCTCAAGTACAACATCTTCCTCCTTATCTTCCAAATCATCTTCATCTTCATCCATCACTACCTTCATCCGTTTAAAAAAACCTCTCTTCCTCTCTTTCCTTGCTTCTTTGGCTTCTTCAGTAGACATCTGTTTCAAGTAGTTTCTTCCATAACTTTAGGAACTTCTTTCTCAGCTAAGCTAGCTACTGCAGATTGCAGCATTTTCTCAGGGTTAGCCTATGCTCTAGCTACTGCTTCCTCAGCTTTCCTCCTTATCTCAGCCTCAATCTCCTCTTGCCTTTTTCTAATCCTTTCTTCTTTAGAGGCCTTTACTCTCTCAACTTCCTCAAGATCTTGGACTATTCTAGTCCCTTTCTTTACCATCAATTTCTTCTTGGGCTTACCTACTTAGGGTATAGGAATTGATGTAGCTTTCTTACCTTTAGTAGTCACCACATCCGGCTGAGCTTCATCAACCTTTCTCTTCTTCTCCCTCTTCAAAGGCATTTCTTCCCTTAATTCCTCTTCAGCCTGCTTCTTAGCATTAGGAGCTGACAGTCAAATTAAACATGCATAACAGGCATGGCGAAAATTTAAAATTTTATCCCTGTCCCTAGGAACTCCTAATAGGTGCATATAAATTAATAAAGCCTTAACTAAATAATTTTCTACCTAGGTTAGCATGCAAAGGGCTAGGCATACCATAATTTTAAATTATATCCCAGCACATATATTTTATACTAAGCATGTTATAACTCTAAGCTATAACCTAAGCATGTTATAACTCTAAGCTATAACCTAAGCATAAAATAAACTAAGCATGCAAAACAACCTAAGCATAATTATTAAGTCTAAAAATACTTAAATAAAAAGACCTAATAAATAAAAGAGAAAGAAAGAAATTTACCAGTTGAAGCATGCTTTAGCAGAACCTCCTTGTACAAGCCTCCAAGCGTAGGATAGCCTCTATGAGTATCCACACGAACCCACCAATCAAAACCTCCCCGAGAGGAAGAACTAAGGAGCCTCGAGTAGTTGCTAGACCACCCGAAAATATAGATTAGAGGTTCTCGAATAAAATCAAGCTCCTCAAAATATAACTTGTTCAACTAACCTTTATCATAGGAATTACTGTTCAAACTTGGGGCAAATTGAAAGGCGTATGGAGAAGCTTATATATAGGCTTAGGGGAGAAAAATTGCTCCCTCTTTTTTCGATGTGGGATGTGCAATTGCACATCCCACACGCAGGCATAACCCGCGAGAATTGGAGCCCTGTGGGCACAATGTGCGGAGCACGCTGTGCATCTCACAAGCCAGGCTTGCGAGATTTCTCATAAGCCTAGCTTGAGAGATATCTCACGCTGGGCTTTGCCAAGCACTACCAAAGGCAGCACTGGCAAGCCCAGCCTCGTGGGCTCTCGCAGGTGCCATATTGTGCACTTGCAAGCCCACGGTGCAGGACATTGGGCACCGAGCGTGTCCAGAATCCCGCAGCCCATTTCTAGTTTCAAAATTGTCTTACAGTTTTCTACCGGGTCCAACCCATTCGAAAAAATTCTCTTTTAATCCCTTTCAAAGAAATATTTATTTTTTCAACCCTAATAAATTACTTACCGATCAAAAATAAATTCCTTGGTTTATTCAAAAATAATCTAATCATTTTTAACTAATAAATTAATAATTTAATTATTATTTATATTATATTTTCGTAATAGAATAAACTATTAGTTCTTTACTTAGTCCGATGAAGGTACAATGTGTGTGATCTTATAGGATCCCGAAGTATTAAGCTGTTAAGGCTTAACCAACCCTTGTTCTAAAGGAACCATTGGCTCGAGGTTCTAGACCGTGAATAGAACTCGATTACCTTAAATGACTGTAGTATGCCTTTAGCAAGGGTCTACCATCCCCCATTACTCGGAACATCATTTATGCTTATAACTTAATCCCAGTTAATGCAATGGTTGTTCAATGTGATGAACTCCTTCTATTCTTTAATATTAGTACCATCTGGTATATAGGGTTTTTTAAAGTGTTAACCCACTAATAGCAAGGTTGCTCCAAGCTATTCCAGTTATTAACTTGTTACCGAAGTATACTGCCTTTTACCATAGTGTCTTTGACTAGAAACCATTTCTATCAAACACATACCCTAATCACAGGTTTATGGCAATCATCACTTCAACAAGTGGCCAGGTGCAACTCCGTAATATATCAAGAGTGATGGATTCTTTTCGACTACTTAGCTTACCAACGTGATGTCATCACTATACCTGTAATCACTCGTAACACCCTAAATTAATGAGTGTATAGGGATGACCCAAAATATAGCAATAGTACCATGCAAGGTAACTAGTATTTCAAGTATGAGGATATTTGCAAAGCTTATTGCATGAAGATAAACACAAACACATTGATATATATACACCAATTGTTTATCTTGCTGCGGTCTCCAATATATCTCCCAGATATATCCATGTGTCAAAATTAAGGCACAACCTTTAGTTCTTAGGAGATTGACTGCTTGGACCCTTTCCAAGAAATTTGACCACATGCTAGTCTTTCCGCTTCATCAATATCCTTTCTTGATGAAACTTTGACTAGGAATAGTTTAGACATAATCATAATTACACATGAATCAGGTTCCACCAAATATTGTCCAACTATAATTTCTCTAACTTCATGCTATGATACGTCAAGGACTTTTGTATACATACATCAACAAATATATTTAAACCAGCTATAATATATTTATAAGCACATCGATATAAACAAAAGATTAAATGCCTTTATTAATTAAACAAAACATTCATACTATTACATAATTAAGATATATCGCCCTAATTGCCTTAAGGGCATACATCATATCCAGCAAACTCCCACTTGCGCTAAGGCCAATTAGCCATTGTGAGCGAACGACGTTTTAAGCGGTGGCAGCGTAGCCAGGCCGGTGGACCCGCCTCTTTAAAATAATAGGGGATGCAAGTGATGCGAATGGAAAATGGTTTTGCATATTTTAATGCTCAAAAGATACGAGATCGAAATCTCGTACTTAAAACAGAGTCGCCACCCAGTTTAGCTCAACCGGAAAAATTTTGGTACGATTTTCCCACCGGTTGGTTGGACCATACCTTAAGTAGAGATTCCGAGTTCGGATGATGTTATCTATTTTTCATTAGGCCAAGTTAAGATGCTTCATTCTTTCTTAATCGGTTTAATCCATCCTATTTATTTGTGTTTTTAGTTATTATGTTGTTTTCGCGTTTATCAGGCAGTTGAGGCGATGAATAAATTATTACAATCATCCAAAAATAAGTGCGGAAAATAAAATTGTTACAAACTAATATTGCATGTTTTAGGTTCGATTTTAATGAATTTTGAGACAAAGTCCGATAGGTCAGTCACCCCGACTAGCCTATGCAAAAGATAGAATTGACAAAAGTGCGCCTCAAATCGAGCTTCCTGTGTCATCATCATAGTACCTAGAGATCCGCCTCGATGTGGTAGTAAAAAGGGGCTCCTCCCCCTGCTCCGCACGCTCCCCCTCAAAGCAGGACCGCGATCGCTTCTGACGGGTCATCAAGCATCTTATCTCAGCAAGCCATCCTCTGTAATGTGTATCGGTCTCGATGGTCTCCACATGATAATAATCCAGAATCTCAAATACCTCTTCCCTGGACTACTTCTCCTGGACTCTATTTTAAAAATCCCCGTCTAGTCCCGCTTAAGCCCCGCCTAGGCCCTATTTTAGAGCTTTCCGCCCGACTTTCAGTTCCCATAGTGCTGTCAGGCCCCTAACCGATTTATTGCCGCCTAGGCACTGCCTAGTTTGATTTTTTCCGCCTAGACGACACCTGAATTCAAATTTTTAAGATATCGATATCTATAATAATTATAGTTTGATATTTTTAACTTACTAAGAGTGTGTTTGGAAACCTAAAATTTAAAGGAATTCAATTGATTTCAGTTCATTTTACATATAAAAGTTTTAACTTTTCTATACAAAATGAAATGAATTCAATTGAATTCCTTCAAATTTGGGGTTTCCAAACACACCCTAAAAGTAGCTTAGTTGGTAAAATGAAAGTACATAAAAGTGTTCTAACACTAAAAGTCTCATTTTCAATTTTAAAACATGCTCTAAATTATTTTTTTTAATATTTTATAATTTATTTTTTAGTTAAAATTATACTTTTATGTATAAAATAATAAAAAAAATTAAAAAAAATAGAAATCTGCTGAGGCCACCGCCAAGCCCCGCCTAGTCCCGGCTCACGCCCCGCTTAAGCCCTTTGAAGCTGTGGCCGCCCGACTAGCGCCTACCGCTTTTTAAAACACTGCTCCCGGATATGGTTGACCCAGCTAGCTTTATAGATTCTGATCTGATTATAGGGAAGCTTGATTGGGATCCTTTGACTCTTGCCATACTGACGGCACAACTGGTAAGGGGTGTAGAACGAAGATCTCTCCAGACCTATCAACTGAATATAAGCTCCCCAAGATTCTACAACCACGTCTAGAATTCTCCATTTAGACTAACCCACTGAACCTGTGCGTTAGTAAACCCCCTCAAAATAGACACCCAATCATCATATGTCAGCTGATCGAAATTAGCCCGCATAAGCCCCCTCTCCCTCAAATAAACGGGTAGGTACTTCTTCGAATTCCCTCGTGGCACTAAGTTAAGATACTTCATTGTTTCTTAATCGGTTTAATCCATCCTATTTATTTTTGTTTTTAGTTATTATGTTGTTTTCGCGTTTATCAGGCAGTTGAGGCGATGAATAAATTATTACAATCATCCAAAAATAAGTGCGGAAAATAAAATTGTTACAAACTAATATTGCATGTTTTAGGTTTGATTTTAATGAATTTTGAGACAATGAATGTGATTTTCAGGGAAAACAGGTTCTACCCGCAGGTTATGATGTCGCCGGCGACATGAGCAATGTCGCCAGTGGCATCAAGCATTGCAAAAAGGCCTAGGGAGATGTGATGTTGCTTATGATTAAAGTGATGTCGCCGGCGACATCATCCATGCCGCCAGCAGTATGGAGTGATAATGCCGGCGACATCGCTTCTAGCAGAAGCGACATCAGCAGCCTTCCATCAAGTTCCTGTGATAAGAAAATAAACAGGGACTTATCTATTTTACTTCTAATTTTTACAGCCACACGGAATAAATTATATCAGAGGCATGGGCACCATCGGTGAGTGGTGGCATCATATTTTGAAAAAGGATCCTGAACTTGCACTAGCTATCAATGAGACGGGCTTTGGAGACTTGGCCCTAATCATGCCATTATTAATGCCAAAGCTCTCCTATTCGGTGGTGACAGCTCTTACAGAGAGGTGGTCTGAAACCACCCACACCTTTCACTTCTCATTTGGGGAAGTGATAATTACGCCTTCTGACATTGTAGCTATGACCGGGCTCCCCTGGATGGACGAGGTCATTCACTTTGATGCCTATATGGATAAATATCATATCGAGAGGCTAGTGGTGAGGCGGGTGAAGGAACTATTTAGTTTTAAGCCCGCCTCAGGGTGGCTATCTTATAGTGAGCTGCACCAACACTAGACTAGGGCAGATGTGGTGCCCGAGGATGAGAGAGACGCTTACGTCCGCTCCTTCATGATTTCTTTGCTCACCGTGTTGTTTTTTCCAATTTCAGGAAGCAAGATCAACTACGGGTTGATATCCACCGTGGAGGATGTGGCGGGCATCAAGAAGAAGAATTGGCTGCATGCCATCCTACCGCAGATATGCCATGGGCTAGATGTAGGAGCCCGGAAGAAGGTGAAGGCTCTCCGAGTCAGCCATTTGATGTTGTAGGTATAGCTTTCTTGGAAGCATTTTACTTGATTTTTTTTCATTTGGTATGAATAGTTTATCTGCTGTGGCCATTTTGGACTGATTGGTTGTTTGCTTGTGTAGGCTTGGGCGTTCGAGCATCAGATCCTCCCGCCGGTCGGGTTCTTGACTACCGTGCCCTCGAGTTCCCATTTTCTCGCCCGATGGTGTGGTGGGATTGGCAGGAAGGCCAAGTATTCCACTAGCTATCGAGAGTCATTAAGGTTTGCGCTGTTTAGCTCGGTATGTGATGCTTTGGTTTATACTCCTATTTCATACATTAGTAAACAAAATGCATTTATGAATTTACATCATACTTACATCAATCGTTCTGGTTGATTATTGGTACAGCTTGTCCTAGACCCGTTTGATGGGGTGGAGGACCTGTTGGAAGTTGCGAGGGTCAGGAGAGAGGTGGACGACCATCGGTTTATAATTGAGTGCCCTCTGTCCCAGTAGTGGTACTTGGGGGAGCACGCTCGGGGCTCGAGGCTTTTCCAGGCCTGTGCCCGCTGATCCTTCCAAGGGTTTATGGTGGCCCGATTTAGTGATCACATCTGAGGCCGACAAAGCTGACTATATCGAGGGGAATGGCCGAGTGATCCCTATCGTCCCTGGCCTCTACAAGCATCACCAGCAGTGCCTTTTACCCATTTGCCCTCGGATCAAAGATAATGATATGATTGAGTTTCACAATAAGAAGAGGATGGATGAGGAGAAGAGGAAGCTCAAAGGGATAGTTGATGTTGAGGAGGAGGAAGAAGAGAAAGAGGGGGAAGAGATGGAGGTAGAAGGCAATGTTGGGATCGAGCCTGAGGGGGAGGACGAGGTAGGCGCAGATGTAGCTGGTGGGAGTGCGCCGATGTCCCAATGGGGGCAATGCTCTTTTAAGGCATGATTGCGTTTATGTGCATGATTTACAATCATTTGGGTTTAAGAATATTGCTGATGTGTGTCTTTCATGTTTTTTAGGAACCTGCGAGGAAGAGAGGCCGGGATAACCAGAGTGGGACGCAGTATTATGGTGTACTCAAGGGGATAAATTTCATAGAAGGGCAGCTGGTCAACCCGATAGAGACCCGATTCTTACTGATGAACTCCCAAGGCGAGTTCCAATCCAAGAACATAGGCCCGAGCCGGCGTGCTCCGATCTTTATACGAGAAAGCACCACTTACTTAAGGCCCGATAATTGCTTTCTTGATTACCCTTGGATGCGTGTGGTTAATGATTTGCCTTCTGGATTTTTCAGGTGGCGCGGAGTCATGTGGAGCAATTGGCAAAGAACAAGTTTACTCTCCGGGATACGCTTATTGGGCAATTGCTACTTGTTGAGGTACATTCCCTGTTTATGCCACGCCAAATCAGATAAGATACATGTATGGATGCTATGAATGAAGTATATTATTGACATTTTCCTTGGTTTTCAGGATTTCTTGGCTCTTTCCTTATCAGACGCTGATGCGGCCCGGCGGAGATATGAGGAGGAGACTGCAGAACTCCGACGTCGTGTAAGCGACCTTGACGGTCAGTTAGAGGCTACCGTTCAGGAATATAGGAGCAAGCAAAATTTGGATCGCGTGCACCCTGATAGCACCAGTCATAGGGGAGTGAAGATATCCGCCGGTCGATGCCCGTTTGTTGCGATCGAGGAGTCCAGTAGTGTCCCAATGACTGAGGGAAGAGAGCAAAATGATGGTGATCATTGGCTAGTAAGCCCTGAGGACGTTTCATCCCGCTCGGTTGGCAGTGGCGGGCATGCCTAGCTTTATATTTTCATTTTGCTTTTTGTTTCAGATTTCAGTTTGTACCCTTGATACATTGGGGTTTGAATAATTTGGATTAGCTATTTGGTTTTGCTTTAGTAGGCTAGATATTCGAGATTTTTGAATGATTTGCACCCTCGCGCTTTTTTTACTTTGAATAAAATGGATTACAGTTGATCAGGTATTTAGAAATGGATTACATGATTGTTTACAGGTTTAATATAGGTCTGTAATAAAAAAACATGATTTTGATGCCGCGGGAAATTAACTCCATGCTGCCGGTGGCATGACCCATATCGCCTACACTCAATCAGCTAAAATAATATAGACAGGGCTATCTTAAAGCTCATATCACCGGCGGCATTAGTTGATACCGCCCAAATTGGTTCATATCACTGGCGACATCACTTACATCACCGACGGTATCACCTTTTCAGAAATTTGATTCCCTCCATTCTGCCAATTCTTGTCATGGCAACCTACAATCAACAGCTATGGGGTTTTCTGCAAAGTCTCGAAAATGCAGACTGGAAGAAGCTTGAAAAATTCAGACTTTGGGGGTTTCAATATATCGCGGCGTGGTCCCTAAGTCACGAGTTCCTTCGAGTGGCGCTATCTTTTTGGGACCTAATGGAACACATCTTCCAATTTTCATCATTCGAGCTATGCCCCTTGCTTGAAGAGTTCCACGCTATATTGGGGGTACCATGCCTTAAACGCATGCCCCTAGCACTGCCGAAATTTCATTTTAGCGCGGGTGGAATTCCTCGAGGGTTATGGAATTTGGACTCTATAGATCCATTTTTATCCCAATTGTCTGACAAACCTGGGTTTCAGCTTAGAGTAGTTTTAGAGTGGTGTCATGGGGCGCCCCGTTCTCACCTTGCTTGGCCGTCCATGTTGGCATTACTACTCATGGAGGAGTTTATGTGCGGAGTGAGCCCAATTGCTCCGCTTAGGCTGATTTCACTCATCAACCCTATGTCGATAGGGGCTTCTCCCATAGCTGTGGGTTGGCCGATGTTTTACTGAACATGGATGCTGCTTCCATTGACCTAGCACTTATCGGAGATCAGCTTATATTACTACAGGTACCTTTTGTTCTTCCCAATTCCGTGCATTTCCTTCCCCAATCCTTTCCTGAATTTAAATTATAGGTATGGCTGATGGAGAAAATGAGGTTGAGGGAAGCGCCACGAGGGAATTCGAAGAAGTACCTACCCGTTTATCTGAGGGAGAGGGGGCTTATGCGGGCTAATTTCGATCAGCTGACATATGATGATTGGGTGTCTATTTTGAGGGGTTATACTAACGCACAGGTTTAGTTGGTTAGTCTAAATGGAGAATTCTAGACGTGGTTGTAGAATCTTGGGGAGCTTGTGTTCAGTTGATAGGTCTGGAGAGATCTTCGTTCTACACCCCTTACCAGTTGTGCCGTCAGTATGGCAAGAGTCAAAGGATCCCAATCAAGCTTCCCTATAATCATATCAGAATCTATAAAGCTAGCTGGGTCAACCATATCCGGGAGCAGTGTTTTAAAAAGCGGTAGGCGCTAGTCGGGCGGCCAAAGCTTCAAAGGGCTTAAGCGGGGCGTGAGCCGGGACTAGGCGGGGCCTGGCGGTGGCCTCAGTGGATATCTATTTTTTTAATTTTTTTTATTATTTTATACATAAAAATATAATTTTAACTAAAAAATAAATTATAAAATATTAAAAAAACATAATTTAGAGCATGTTTTAAAATTGAAAATGAGACTTTTATTGTTAGAACACTTTTATGTACTTTCATTTTACCAACTAAGCTACTTTTAGGGTGTGTTTGGAAACCCCAAATTTGAAGGAATTCAATTGAATTCATTTCATTTTGTATAGAAAAGTTAAAACTTTTACATGTAAAATAAACTGAAATCAATTGAATTCCTTTAAATTTTGGGTTTCCAAACACACCCTTAGTAAGTTAAAAATATCAAACTATAATTATTATAGATATCGATATCTTAAAAATTTGAATTCAGGTGTCGTCTAGGCGGAAAAAATCAAACTCGGCGGTGCCTAGGCGGCAATAAATCGGTTAGGGGCCTGACAGCACTATAGGAACTGAAAGTCGGGCGGAAAGCTCTAAAATAGGGCCTAGGCGGGGCTTAAGCGGGACTAGACGGGGATTTTTAAAATAGAGTCCAGGAGAAGTAGTCCAGGGAAGAGGTATTTGAGATTCTAGATTATTATCATGTGGAGACCATCGAGACCGATACACATTACAGAGGATGGCTTGCTGAGATAAGATGCTTGATGACCCGTCGGAAGCGATCGCGGTCCTGCTTTGAGGGGGAGCGTGCGGAGCAGGGGGAGGAGCCCCTTTTTACTACCACATCGAGGCGGATCTCTAGGTACTATGATGATGACACAGGAAGCTCGATTTGAGGCGCACTTTTGTCAATTCTATCTTTTGCATAGGCTAGTCGGGGTGACTGACCTATCGGACTTTGTCTCAATACAGGATTCACATAGGCATAAGCATTTAGATTTCAACAAAAGAGATACTTTCGTTAATTAAGATAAAATAAAGTATATGATGTTCGGTTGACATTCCCATTGATTTAACTCCCAGTGCCCACTAGCCTAGATTGGTTTTCTAGAAGGCACTCGCTCTTTGCTCACATGCCCTAACTTTGGCCTAGATCGCCCTTTTTGGGATATAGCAGGTCTGACTCATCCCCTAATTTTTGCACGGCCGGTTTGTAGGATACCAATCATCAGGTGTCACCCTAATTTTTGTTCGATCAGTAACAGACCAAAAGGTGGGTGATTACCATGTATATATTTTTTAGTGTGCCACTTTTCCAATTTGTTTCTTTTGAATCAGATATGATAACGCTTAAGCCTGTCTTAGTTCACGGGATTCACAAACTCATTCCCATCCATGTTCATAAGCTTAACTGACCCTTTACTAAGCACCTTCTTATCACATATGGTCCTTCCCAATTTGGCCTGAATTTGCCCTTTGCATCAGTGGTAGAATGTTTTAGCTATTTAAGGACCAAATCACCAGCCTTCAGGGGGAAGTTCTAGTGTCTTACCCGACTGTTATATGCTCGAGCCATACGTTGCTAGTACATTTGGAGGTTATCGAGGGCCTTTAACCTCTGCTCATCCATCATGTTCAACTATTTAAATCTTGCCCGGGTCCATTCAGATTCTTTTAACTTACCCTCTAGAGCGACTCTTAAGGAGGTCACCTGAGTTTCAACTGGCAAGACTGCTTCCGTCCCGTAGACCAGGGAGAATGGAGTTTAGCCTATCGGGGTGCGAATGCTGGTGCGATATCCCTAATTACCAAAATGTAGCTTATCTGCCCAATCCCTGTGACCGACTATCATCTTAGAAAGAATCGTCTTTACCGATTTGTTAGCTGCCTCAACAGCTCCATTAGCTTGTGGTCTGTATAGGGAAGATCTATGGTGTTCGATCCCCTATTTCTCGATTAGAGTAGTTGCTCATTGAAATTATACCCCATTGTCCGAGACTATATGGTGTGGAAGTCCATACCGAGCAAAGAAGTCCTTCTCTATGAATTTAGCCATCTGCTTAGCAGTGACATTAGTGAAGGATTCGGCTTCTATCCATTTTGAGAAGTAATCTACTGCTAACATAATGAATCTATGGCCGTTTGTTGAAGAAAGATGGATTTCACCAATTATGTCTATCCACCATGCCGAGAATGGCCAAGGGGTGGATAAATGATGGAGTTTGATGGGTGGTAGATGCTGTATATCCCCGTAAACCTGGCATTGGTGGCATCATTTAACCTGGGCGATGCAATCGGCTGTGAGAGTGAGCCAAAATACCCCAACCGCTGGATTTTCTTTGCGAGAGCAAGACCGTTCATATGAGGGCCACAGTCACCGGCATGGACTTGGGTCATTATCTTCTGAGCCTCAGAGTCAGTGAGGCAATGGAGAAGCAGGTCGTCGCTGGTGTGCTTGAATAGATCACTATCTATAATATGGAACTAGATAGCAAGCCACCGTAGGGTGGTACGGCCCGAGTCAGAAGAACCCGTAGGATATTGGCCGTTCTGAAGGAATAGGACAATGTCAGAATACCAACAAGGTTCGGATGAGATGGCGAGGATTGGAGGAGTCGATTGAACATGGTATGGGATCTTAGTGGATAATATAACCAAAGGGCGGTTAGGTTGCTACTGAGGTCCTTCCTATATGGACGCGAGAGTGGCGAGAGCATCAGCCATTTAATTCTTGTCCCGAGGGACATGGCGGTACAAGCACGAGGTAAATTTCTTAGACAATTTACGGATAACCTCAACGTAAGGACGGAGAGATTCCTCTTTAATTTCCCAATCTCTGACAACCTGATGGACAACCAGAGCCGAATCCCCGATGATAGATATGCGGTAGGCCTGAACCTGAAGAAGAGCCTTAAGGCCGAACAGACAAGCTTCATACTCAGTGCCGTTGTTGGTTATAGTGAATTCTAAGCATTTGGACAATGGGATTATCTCATTATCTGACATGACAATATTGACCCCGAGACCTGCTCCCTAGCGGTTTATAGTGCTGTCAAAATACATTGTCTAGACATTGTCAAGGATTGTAACAGAGGCAAGCTGCTCATCAGAAAACTCTAAATTTTCCTTATAGTTAGAGCTGAGACGTTGATTAGCTAGGAATTCGGCTACGGCCTGCCCCTTAATGACCTTTCGGGTCATATACTCAATGTCAAACTCAGACAGGAGAAGTAACCAATAGGACAATTTACCGGGTAGAGTGGGGGATTGACAAAGAAACTTCATTGGATCAATCTTAGCCCTGGCTTAGACACAATAAGATTAGAAATAATGTCGCAACTTCTTAGTGAGCCAAACCATGGCAGTGTAGGTCTTTTCAATAATTGAATACCGGGTTTTATAATCTAATAACTTCTTGCTCAAGTAGTAGATGGCATGTTTACGCTTATCAGCATGTTCCTGGACAAGCATGGCCCCGACGGAAGTTTTCTCGATAGCCAGGCAAAGGATGAGCGGTTTTCCTGGGATGGGGGTGTCAGAATGGGTGGATCAATAAGATACGCCTTGATTTTGTCAAACGCCACTTGGCAGTGATTGTTCCATTCTATAGGTTGTTGTTTTCTTAATAGCTTAAATATGGGTTCGCAAACAGTAGTGAGGCGGGCAATGAACCAACTAACATACTGCAAGGACCCTAAAAATTATCAGACTTCTTTCTCTATCTTAGGTGGAGGCATGTCCCTGATGACTTTGGCTTTATCTAGATCCATTTCAATTCCTTTCTGGCTAACCAGATGCCCCAACAATTCGCCTGAAGTAACCTCAAACATGAACTTCTTTGGATTTAGGCGGAGGTTATACTTTTCAATACGAGTCATGAACCTGTCAAGAATAGCCGGGTGCTCTTCCCGAGCAATGGACTTCACAATCATATCATCTACAAACACTTCCACTTCTTTATGGATTATGTCATGTAAGAGGGCGGTTACGGCGTACTGATAAGTGGCCCCGACATTTTTTAACCCGAATGACATTACCTTGTAGCAATACACTCCCCATTCAGTGATGAACGCCATTTTGATTTTGTCGACATGAGAATCTGTCCATGAACGAATATATAGCTGCCCTAGCGGCACTATCAATGAAGACATCGATGTACGGGAGTGAGAAGTCGTCTTTCGGTGAGGCTTTATTGAGATCTTGGAAATCTACACAGACCCGGACCCTACCATCTTTCTTCAAAACTGGGACTATGTTGGACAACCAAGTCAGGTATTCTACAACTTCAATGAATCGAGCTTCAATCAACCTTGAGATCTCTGTCTTAACCTAATCTTCCCATTCTGGCCTCAACCGACGGAGCTTCTGCTTGACAGGTCAAAATTTAGGATCAGTTGGGATTCTATGTTCGACAATTTATCGATTAGGCATGTCTTCGTACGACCAAGCAAAAGCATTAGCATGATCTTTAAGCACTCTTATGATCTCACTTTTTTCCTCGGGAGTTAAGTCTTTGGAAATGGTCACCATTTTGGGATTGTCATCTGTACTTAGGTTTATTTCACTTAATGATGTATCACTAATGCCAAAAATGTTATGCGTATTGTTATGTGAATGCATGGATCCATCAGGAAAGACATCAAACAAGTAAGCAGATCGAGAGTTATTCACTGCATTAAAAGCCTCGTAAGCAGCATTGTTCATATGAAACACATAAGAAATGTTAAGAATTACATCATCCATATCCTTCTCATAGGCGGAGGGGCTTCAGTAGTAATATCAATAGGAGGAGCATCCATTGTATTGTCTGTCAGAATGACACCCAGGTCGTGCTCTAGAGCGGTCTTTTAGGCAATGGTGAGCGATGGCCCCCGGACAGGTTGGCTCTCTCGACGAGAGCCCTAGTGAACTTCCCTACTATTGCTATCATAGCACCTTCTTCCCCAGTCCTCCCACCCTTCCAGGCTTTCTTCATCAGCAGCGCTATAGCTTCAGTTACGGTTGCCACAGCATTTTCAATTTCTGGATCGATAGACTCTTCACTACTTCCCTCAGGCTCATCTTTGGGATGCATCTTAACTTTTCCCTTAGCCTCATTAGAAACAACATTGACAGGTGTATCGGGCTCAGCGGGCTTGGGTTCGGCTGAAACTATCATACGGCCGGTCTCAAAGTCCTAGACATCTTTAAAGATCTCAAAGTCAGACCATATTTTTCCGCCATACTCGATCGGCTCAGGCTCTCCCTTATAAGGCCTCTTGCCTTGGATTTTATAAATAATGAACATATGGCAGTAGCAGGAGGGGACTTGGCGATAGGCTTTTCTAGGCTTATATCCCAATCCAACTCAATGGGTAAGGATTTTCGGCTCCAATGCTTCAACAATTCCCTGCTCATATATTCCCCTACCTCTGCCAAGCTTATAACCAGATTTCTTAATCAGTTTACCCATACCAGCATGAAGGTAGCTATGCCAAAGGGGAGGAGACTTCTAAGCTTTGCTAATCACGGTAATCTGAAGGCCTCCTTCTAAACTAGCTTAGGCTTCCATAATAGCCATAACAGAAGCGGGATCAGCATCTATAGTCACCATTTTATCTTCATGAATAAGCTTGATTTTCTTGTGTAGTATGGAGGGAACGGCGCCCAAAGCGTGAAGCCACGATCGGCCAAGTAATAGAGAATAGGTAACAGGAATGTTAAGTATAGTGAAGCGTATATTGCTTGCCACACCTTCTGCAGTGAATTCTTCCTCAAAGGTCCCAATTACATTGTGCTTTGAATCATCATAAGCTCTAATTTAGTGCTAGATTTTTCAATCATGTCCTCCGACAGTCCCAGATGAGGAAGGATTTTTAGAGGGCACAGATTTAGAGCGAAGCCACCATAACACACGGGATAACCTTATTGAGGACTTGGATTCGGATGAATAAAGCCATGTTGTGATCCTTACTCTCGAGTGGAAGATCAAAATGGTCAAACACAATCTGAGGGCCTTTTCTCGGGGAAATGTCTTCTCCAACTGTGGTGCACATCTCAACGACCGAGGTGGTCGGATTAGCTTCTAAATCGAGGAGCCTTTTAATTAAGCCCTTGTGATGCCCTTTGGAGTCGATTACTAGCTGCTAGATACTATATCGGGTTTCGGTGTTTTCAGCTGGGTAATGAGAGGGTCAACCTCAAGACTGGTTGGGACAGGCGGAGGTAGAGAAGGGGGTCTCGCGGTAGTTCCAACCCTACTAGGAACCGGGTCTTTGCTTAAGTGGAGATATCGGTCTTCAGGCTAATATACGCGGCCACTCTGAGTAATGTTAAGAACATCATCGTGTAAGATACTTTTAGTGGCTCGTGTTTCAAACAGATACTGTTGTTCCTCAGAGTAAGAATATGGGTTTTGTTGCTCATACTTATCTACACTAAAAAGGTCATTTTGATCAACCTTGAATAATTCGGTGCTTACGGCCTTGGTCCCTTGAGCTACTTCCTCATCACCATCGGAGTAGTCCTCCTTCAAAACAAAGGAATCTATGCTGAACAGTGATTTTTTCTCAACTTTCATTCTTTTTACTATGAATGGCTGAGACCTGCGGCTCTCTTACTTTGGCTGGTTTAGATCAACTTCCATTCCCTGGACAGAGTTGACCCCTGGGTTGGCTTGATTGATTAGATTAAAAATCGAATAAGACGGGAGACCCAAACAGATGACCAGGATAGAGTTACTATTGTCTGACCTCCGAGCAAGGAGATCGAAGATTGTGGCTTTAGATAAACTAGACTAAACCATGCTAACCTTGTTCCTGAAATTCAGCAAAGGATTATTCATTGTGCTCAGAATTCTGTCAGGTTTAGCGATCTTTGCTTCATTAACCAAGCGTTGAATTACAGAGAGTAGGGCTTTCTAATTATTGGTTTGGTATCCTACCTGAACATGATAGTTATAGAAGTTGTTCTTATCCTCAGGGTCTAGGTGGCTTGTATTCCTAAAGGGACTATATGAAACCCGCTTCCCTCAAACGTTGAAAGATGACCCATAGGGGCAACTTATAAGGGTTACCCAAAATAAAGGGGGGCGAGGAGGCAAGATTGTAGCAACCGTCAGTGGAGCTAGAGTGATTGCAAGGGGCACAGCAGGGGTTTGAGAAATAACTTGAACTGCAGCCGGTGCTTTAGGCTTAGTTGGCGCCGGGGCTGAGGGTTGAGCTTCATTATTTTTTCTGAACCACGATTTTCTCGCTCTTTCGGCCTTTTCATGCTTGATCTTCTCAGCTTTCTCGAATACAGCCTTATAGGATAGAAAAGAATCAGTAGCCATTTCTTTACAGAAAAGGGGGAGAGACCCTTCGAGGAGTTTGACGATCGTTTCCTTAAGGCTTAGCTTGGATTTCATTAAGACCTGGGTTGACATCCACCGATTAAAGTATTGCTTAAAGGTTTCATTGGGCATTTGATAGACCCTCTCAAGATGCTGGAGGGTTATTTCCATCATAGTATTAAAACCATAATGCACTTTCAACACCTCAGATAAAAGATTCCAGTCAGCGACAATATGGTGTGGCAAGGTGTGATACCATTTGAGGACAGGGCCCCAAAGGGAGCAAGGAAACATTTCAGCAAGCACCTTATCACTTAACTTCTTCACGCGCATTATTCTTTCATATATCATAATGTGAGAGGTAGGTGCTCTAAAATCATCATAATGAGCCACATTCGGCATAGTAAAATTATTAGGGACCCAGTCTTCATCTCTTTCAGGTTTCTTAGCGGTGATGAGGCAATTGATGTAAGCTTGGATCTCGGGTGTCATGCCTAGAGGCTGCATGACCTGGTCGTTGATCGATTTGTGAGGGATAGCTAGGGCTTCGGGTGTCGCGCCCAGAGAATACGCGACCTGGTCATTGACAGTTTAAGAAGCTATCATTTGTCGGACAAAAGCGGCTACCTCGGGTGTCACGCCCAGCGTTTGTGTGACCTGGTTATTGAGTGTCAGAGGTAGCGGAGGATGAATGGTCAACTGGCTGGTAAAATGATTTTAGGGGTAGGTGGTACCCTTGGGAGTTACAAAGAACTGCGGAGGAGTGAAAGAGGACAGTGGTTGAGAAGCTGGGCACTGGTGAGTAAATACCAGAGGAGCAGAGCTTTGAGCGAAAGGTCTTGGATTAAAAGGCACAATTAATGGAATAGTTTAGGTTGATAGAAAAGCCAAAGCTTGCCCAAATTAGAATGGGCTTGCCATAGGTTAGGTTGATTGAAAAATAGGTGCAACAGGTCTTGTCCCTACTGGACCAGTCAACATCTGTGTTGAACAGTTCTGGGGCTGAATATCAGATGCTGATACTCGATCACAATTTCTATCTTCTATAGCTTGCTTAGCAGCAACTTGAATAGTGGTTTGGAAAGAAGCCTAAAAAGCGTATGAGTTTAGGAATTATACCATAGCACTGGCAAAGTCGAAGCCAGACGGTGGCTGGGATCTCATTCTCGAGCTAGAAGTAGGGCCGGAGGGTTCTTCGGGAGAAGGGGTCCCTTCATTTCTTAGAAAAGACATGGCTGGTTGAGAAGGGCTCCGGCATAACTAAACTTGTTCCGAATTTGACTCCCCGCTGGAATTGGTGTGTGGAATCCCTTCAACTTTTGTGGTGATAATCAGGGTGAGAGGACGACAAATCAACCGATTTTCTATCCTTTTCCAAACAAAGGTGTGATGATCAGTCCGCCTCCTCCTAGCTGAAATTGTAGGCAGTGGATCAGATCATGAATGGGTTTGAAAATGGAATGGATGGTATGCATGCCTTTTATTTTTAGAAGCAGTGCGTGATACGTATGGCTACATGTAGATATGGTTAGAGATGACGCGACGGCTTATCCCTCCAATATACATGGGATGTTTGTATCTCATGTCATACATAGTGATATGTGGGGATGCAACGGAGGCACAAAAGAAGTCCTAAGTGTGTTCCTAAACTTCTTCCACGGGCGAAAGTAGTAAGGGTAAGTTGATTCATTTCTAGCTCTTAAAGCCGATGCATGGGGGTGCATGATCACAGAGCACGTAGGACGCAAATCGTCCCTCTTCCAACCTTATGACTCCCACATAACGCCTCTTTGGAAGGATGGAGCTTGGCTTCTTCACAGGTAATGGTGAAAGAAGCGTGTCCTAATTATTTTAGATGTTCTGGTGATCCTAAAGGAATGATGTGCTAAGGCTTTTTCTAGCACGGCCTTGGTATAGGGTTGTTGATGTAGAAGGTTCTCGTTTACCTTGATTCCACGTTACTCAACCACTCCCCAAATAGGATTGATCGCAGGAGTTTATGTGTTGGTTAAAATGAGTGATCCACCCACTAGGCATCCTCAATTCCAACAAGGCATGAGTGATACTTTCATGAGCTACTCGAGTAAAATAGGGCACCTAAAAATTACCGAACTATCTATACGCGTATTTAAGGATAAAACGTCATAAGAAAAAAAAGGAATGAAGTTTTAATTTGGCCAATGAATTCAACACATCATTAAAATCTTTTAAACTTTATGAAAAGAAAGTTCAAGTTTAAAGAGATCAGTCCCCAGCAGAGTCGCCACTGTGAGCGAACGATATTTTACGCGGTGGCTGTGAAGCCGGGCCGGTGGACCGGCCTCTTTAAAATAACGGGGGATGCGAGTGATGTGATTGGAAAATAGTTTTGCATATTTTAATGCTTAAAAGATACGAGATCGAAATCTCATACTTAAAATAGAGTCGCCACCCGGTTCAGCCCAACCGGAAAATTTTTGGTACGATTTTCCCACCGGGTGGTTGAACCGTACCTTAAGTAGAGATTCCGAGTTCGAATGATTTTATCTATTTTTCATTAAGCCAAGTTAAGATACTTCATTCTTTCTTTATCAGTTTAATCCATCCTATTTATTTATGTTTTCAGTTATTATGTTATTTTCGCATTTATCAGGCAGTTGAGGCGATGAATAAAATATTACAATCGTCCAAAAATAAGTATGGAAAATAAAATTATTGCAAGGCTTCTAAGTCCTATACATTTTTCTATACGATAAATAAAATACCCCGAAGGCCTAATATACATCTACCTGCAGAAAATGGCTAGCACAGATACAGTACGTCGTACGAGATATCTCACAAACCACATATAGTTAGCAAACCAAACAAGACCCGAGTTAGCGTGAACATGGCATACCTTATTTACAATATTATAAAGCCCGGTTGGATGGCTAAAATGAGATTTAAACGGCATTTGCGGGAAAATTCCATTTTTAACCAAATTTTAGACTCGATCGTTGTTTTAACCGGATTATTAGTGAAAATGCCACATGTTATGGGGTAGGGTCTATTTTCAAAAGGTTTCGGACCTCCATCATTGCACTGTGTATCCTAGTTTTAGAAAATAAACTAGGTCAAAAATGAACGAAATAAAAATAGTTGTCCAGAAAGTCATGCCGTCGGCGATACGACTGATGTCGCCGGTGACTTGGTCGATGTCACTGGCGACATGGCTAATGCCGCCGGCAACATCAATGATGTCGCTAGAGGCATCAGTGTGCAGGCAGGCTACATGGCTTTCTGAGTACCATAGAGAAAGGGTCCACCAAGAAAGCGAGGTCTCTGGGGAATGTGGTGCCACTAGCGGTATCAGTGATGTCTCTAGCGATATGGGTGATACCGCCGGTGACATCACATATCTTCGGCGACCTCAATTTCTTGCAGCAGCAGCGGGTAGCAGTAAAAAATGATTGAAAACCCAAAAATGAACACAAATCAACAAGAATTAGCACAAGTCAGTAATATTAATGCCAAAGAGCTATGAGACTCAGAATTTTTTCCTCGGGGTCGTGAATCCACCTCTTCGTGAACCGAAAAGAAACACTTTCAGGGAGCTTGTAAAGATGATTTAGTAGTAAAATTTAAGAGCTCTAAGTCTCTAAATCCTATTAAGTTGATTTTAACGAAAATACCTACTGATTTTAAGCTCACAATGAGAGAGTACAAAGAAGAAAAGCCAGGAAAATGGATTAGAATACTTTTTCCTGCCTTATCTAATTCTTATCTCACTAAAATCTATTTTCTCATTCTAACATTAAATTTCCAATCTTAGATGGTTTTCCACCTCTTCTCCCCAAAGCCTAAGGTGTGTTTTTATAGGCAAAATAAGGTGGTTTTCGAGACCTTTTTGACCAATTCCACCGAAAGTGGCAAGGAAAGCTGTCTGTGCAGGGGCCCATTTTAGGCCATCCCGCCGTCGGTATGGCGATGCTTCCGACGACATCATTGATGCCGCCGGTAGCATGGCTGATGCCGCCAGTGGCATCAGCCTCCAGCAACCGACAGCTAGCGGGCCATAAGCCCAAAAAGTCACCAAAAGTGGTTAAAAGTGGGTCAAAAGGCATCTTTTTTGAATTTTAATAATATTTTAATGGGTATTTAAAAGATTTACTTTAATTTAGGTGTAAATCATCGGTTCAAGCCCCCACCGGACGCGTTATCAGCTACTCCAAACTGGATTCTACTAAGTATAAGATTCGGAAGGAATATTATATTGGTAATAAAAATTCTAAAGAGAACTTTTATTATGAGGCATTAAAATTGGGTACACATCATCATCATCTCGCGAGAGGGACTGCAAAATCCCATGCTCACAGCCATATGTCTTAATCCATATGCTTTAACATGCTGGCCATGTTTGACTTGAGTCAATGGCTTCATCAAACCATCCGTAAGGTTCTGATTAGTGGGTACATATTCTAGTCTTATTATCTTAGCATCAACAATATCCCTGATTATATGATACTTTCTGGATACATGTCTGTTTTTCTGATGAGATCGTGGTTCCTTTGCCTGAGCTATAGTACCATTGTTATCATAATACAAAGTAATTAGATTAATAGACTCAGGCACCACATCGAGATCACCAATAAATCCCTTTAGCTAGACAACTTATTTTACTGCTTCGCATGCAACAATGTATTCAGATTTCGTGGTTGAATCAGTAGTAGTCTCTTGCTTGGAACTCTTCCAGCATACCGCCCCTCCATTTAACCCACATACAAAACCTGACTGAGACTTAAAGTCATCCTTGTTAGATTGAAAACTCACGTCATTGTAACCTCTAATTGTGAGGTCACCTTCTTCATAAATCAAGAACTCGTCCTTAGTCCTTCTCAAGTACTTAAGAATTTCCTTGACTGCCATCCAATGCTTTTTACCTGGATCTGACTGCTATCTGCTCGTAAAGCTTAAAGCCTGAGAGACATCTGTCCTAGTACATATCATAGCATACATGATGGATCCTATCATGGATGCATAGGGTATATCCTTCATGCGCATTCTCTCCTGAGCTATCTTCGGACACTCAGCCTTAGATAGGTTTATCCCCTTTATCATTGGGAGATAACCTTTCTATGAATGCTCAAGGTTGAACCTATTCAATACCTTGTCTATATATGTACTTTGAGAAAGATATAACAGCCTCTTGGATCTATCCCTATAGATCTTTATACCTAGTATAAATGCTGCTTCACCAAGGTCTTTCATGGAGAATTTTCTTGACAACCATACTTTAACATTTTGAAGAAGATAAATATCATTTCCTATTAGTAGAATGTCATTGACATACAATACTAAGAAAATGACTGCACTCCCACTAACATTCTTGTAAACATAAGGCTCATTAATGTTTGGACAGAAATCCAATTCGTGGATTATCTAATCAAACCTTGTGTTCCAACTCCTGGATGCCTGCTTAAGTCCATAAATGGATCTTTGTAGCTTTCATACCTTCGAGCATTCTGAGATGTGAAACCCTCAGGTTGTGTTATATACGCATTGAGGTCTAAATCTCCATTCAGGAATGGTGTTTTAACATCCATCTGCCAGATCTCATAATAGTAAAGATCAGCAATGGAGAGGAGTATTCTTATGGATTTAAGCATGGCTACTGGTGAGAAAGTTTCATCATAGTCGATACCTTCACGTTGACTATAACCTTTCGCAACCAACCTTACTTTATAGGTAATTACATTACCGTCCATGTCAGTGTTCTTCTTGAAGACCCACTTGCACCCAATCGCTCTAACCTCTTACGGTGGATCAACCAAATTCCAAACTTGGTTCTCATACATGGAATCCATTTCTGATTTTATGGCTTTTAGCCATTTATCAGAATCTGGGCTTTTCATTGCCTCATTAAATGTCCTTGGTTCATCATCCTCCATGAGATATAGTTCCTTATCATCAGTGATGATAAAACCATATCTATTGGGACCCTTATGAACACGACCTGATCTTTGCAATGATTGTGTTTCAATAGGTTGTTCTTGGATTACACTTTCTTGTGTATCTAAAAAGAGGTCAATCAGTTGATTATTTGTTTCTCCCTCTTGAACTTCCAGTACAATATTGCTCCCATTGACCTTAGCAAGTAAGTGTTCCTTTTCCAAAAAGTGAGCATTCTGAGACACAAATACCTTTTATGCTGCGGGTTGGTAAAATAGATATCCAATAGTTTCCTTTGGATATCAAATGAACAGAAATTTGTTAGATTTGGCGTTCAGCTTATCTAACGCTATCATCTTTACCATAGCAGGATAGCCCTATACTCTTAAGTGACTTAGAGATGGCTTTTTATTACACTATCTTTAGTAAGGTTTAAAATCAACGGATTTAGAGGGCATTCTATTTAATACATAAACTGCACTCTCCAGTGCCTATCCGTAATAGGATTTACTAAGATCTGCATGGCTCATTATGGACCGCACCATATCTAATAAAGTCTGATTCCTTCTTTCTGTCACTCCATTGTGTTGGGGTGTATAAGGAGGGTCCATTGGGGAACTATCCCATTTTCCTTTAGATAATCTTGAAACTCCCGACTTAAGTATTCTCCACCTCGATCCGATCAAAGTGTTTTAATACTTTTCTCAAGTTGTTTCTCTACTTCAGCACTTAATAGTTTGAACTTCTCAAAACTTTCAGACTTGTGCTTCATTAAGTACAAATAACCATATCATAAATAATCATCAATAAAGGATATGAAGTAGGAGTATCCTCCTAGTGCATGAACACTCAGTGGACCACACACATGAGTATGTATAAGCTCCAATGTACTCGTGGCTCGTTCACCCATTTCTTTAAAGGGCAACTTTGTCATTTTTCCTCTTAAACAAGGTTCGCAATCACTATAAGACTTCAAGTCTTTTTGCCCCAAGTCACCTTGCTTATGCAGCTTGATTAAGTGATCTTTGTTTATGTGACCTAAATGACAATACCATAAGTAGAAGGAATTCTCATTATCTAATTTAACTCTTAGCAATATTTGTATTTGAGAATATGATCTTGTAATTACGAAATATCATTTGTCATATTACAATAAAATATCATTCATAACTTTGATAATACCTTTTATCAAATTGGAATAAAATTCCATCTGCTGTGAAGCAGGAAACAATATTTTATAATGACAATTGAATTTCGTCCTTTTACAAATTTATACAAAATGGAAATTCTGAGTTCCTGCATCAATAGCAGCCATCAAGCTCTAATGAATTTCCGTAGGTACAACTCTCCTTTTGGCCAAACCTCTACTTCTCAATAATATCTTTACCTTCGTATGGATATGTGATTCTCATTAGGTATTCCCTACCAATTTAGAATTCCCTTGAGATGTAGAATTTCTCAATATCAAACCTCTTGAAGTGGAAGTTTAAGGCCTCCCCTTCTCATGCTATGAGACTTTAGCCATTTTGATCTTATTTCCAATATCCCGTATTGAAATAAAGATCTTGTTTCTAATATTCCAAGTTGAAAACAATCAATTTATCTTCTAGACAAAATTCTCAGTATTCTTTTACTTTTCTCTTACTCTGCTCTGTCCTGCTTCAATACTAGACACCATGTGAGTCCCTTTACTTCTTTCAGATATGAACCATTTAAATTTTTGACTAATCGGTCCCACCAATTTCTATCAAAATATTTTGGTTTAAATTTTCCATCATGGAAAATCCTTTCTCTATGATGTAAAGACATAGACTTTTAAGTCCATGATTTTATGATGCCCTTGTAGCTCAGGTAACATAGATCCTAACATCTGTCATGATGTTTAACTTTGTCTCCTATCAGCTACTTACATAAGGTAACATGGATGCTAACAACCCCCAAGGTGTTGTATGCTAGTTTCCTTCATGTATTTTATGCATATCTATTTTAAGCAGAATTGCTTGCATCATATTGTTTAGATTCGGGCTTATACAATGTACACCCCAAGCCCAAGGCTTTGAGGACTATCCTCACATTTCTAAACAACCCCTTTGAAGCTAGAGCCAATCAAAATTAGTTATCAATGCGAATGTTTGTATTAAAATAAAGATTTCAACCAAGATGTAAGAAAAGAATTATTGTTCAGATATTAGTTTTAGTACATGTATTTAATATAAGGATTTTTAATTAAATACATTTGTCCTACTATTTTCTTCGAAATTTACAATAGCTCATTCTATTGAATTCGGGAATTTTACTCCAGCTAAATTTCCTAGTAAGTAGCATCTATAACTAGTCTATTATGATCCCCAATTTTATGAGTCAAGTCACAATAGTAAGTTATAGTTGGAATTTCATTCCATTTGCATCGTATGCAATTGCTAATACATTCAAGTTCCCTAATCCCAAGGGACGCGTGCTCTTATATTAGGATCTCCTTGAATATGTCTCAAATCTGGGCCTAGCCCCCAATTTTATTGTGGACTACCCCAGTTCTGTTAAGGCAGACCCTATCCCAAACTTTACAACCAATCAATGTGGACTAGAAGGAACGTTGTGCGCAACACTTTGATAGCCCAAAGAGACCGTATTATAAATTTGAGTAAGGAAGACTATAACTTGCCTTAATATATTTTTTTGGGGATTTTATTAGTGTTAAACGTTTCTCCCAATCTAGGATTTTATCAGATGGACATATTCATAATAATTTATATTAATTCAGGAAATTTTAGAATTAATTTATAAGGACCAACCTTAGGTGGGTTCAAGCTCTTTATTATAATTATTCCATCAACCTAGATTATATGTAAAATAATTAATACTTTTATTTGTTATATTCATATTGCATTTTCTTTAAGCTTTTATTCAATAAATTTAATTTTTATTTTGTTATAGAAACATATATAAGCACCATCTTATATACTAAAAATAAATTAGTCCATATATAATCCCCGGTTGGTCAATTCAAGCTGCACCAATATAGGTTCCCAGGTAGGAGAAGTGCCCTATGAGGAGTACACACCAAGTCCAATCCTTAGCCAGAATAAATACGGGCATAAACTCGAAGACCAATGGATTCTCTTGAACTAATAAATTTTGTTCTTTCAATTCATGTAAATTGAAAGCATCTATAACCCATGTAATTTAAATAAATTATTAAAACTTATATAATTTAAGTTGAGCAGGCTTATTCAAAATTATTCATAAACCTGTTTTAACCTTGAAATGAAAGCAAAAGTTCATATATATTGTTCCAAACAATTAAATAAACAGTAATCATTCCAAATAGAAAATAATATTCAGTTCACTTCTAACTTAATTATGCATTAAATAGATTGGCTATGATACCACTGTTGAAAACTGAAAGTCAAATTGAACATGCATAACAGGCATGGAGGAAATTCAAAATTTTATCCATGTCCCCAGGAACTCCTAATAGATGCATATAAATTAAATAAAGCCTTAACTAAATAATTCTCTACCTAGGTTAGCATGCAAAGGGCTAGGCATACCATAATTCTAAATTATATCCTTGAACACATATTTTATACTAAGCATGTTATAACTCTAAGCTATAACCTAAGCATAAAATAAACTAAGCATGCAAAACAACTTAAGCATAATTATTAAGTCTAAAAATGCTTCAAGAAAAAGACGTAATAATTAAAAGAGAAAGAAAGAAAACTTACCAGTTGAAGCGTGCTTTAGCAGAACCTCCTTGCATAAGCCTCCAAGCGTAGGATAGCCTCTATGAGTATCCACACGATCCCCACCAACCAAAACCTCCCCGAGAGCAAGAACTAATGAGCCTCGAGTAGTTGCTAGACCACTCTAGAAGCCCTACCGAAAATATAGACTAGTGGTGCTTGAATAAAATCAAGCTCCTCAAAATATAACTTGTTCAAATAACCTTTATCGTAGGAATTGTTGTTTGAACTTGGTGCAACTTGAAAGGGGTATGGAGAAGCCTATATATAGGCTTGGGGAAGCAAAAATGCTATCCCTTTTTCCGATGTAGGACACGCGGGCTTAACCCACGAGGCTTGGAGCCCTGCAGGTTATACCCACGGGCACAGCGTGCGGAGCACGCTGTGCATCTCGCAAGTCGGGCTTGTGAGATTTCTCGCAAGCCCAGCTTGTGAGTCAGCCTCGTAGGCTCTTGCAAGTACTGTATTGCAGCACTTGCAAGCCCACGGTGCAGGACTTCGCGCATCGAGCGTGTGGCGAATCCCGCAGCCCATTTGTAGTTTCAAAATTGTCCAACAATTTTCTACCGGGTCCAACTCATTTGGAAAAGTTCTCTTTTAATCCCTTTCAAATAAATATTTATTTTTTTGACCCTAATAAATTAGTTACCGATCAAAAATAAATTCTTTGATTTATTCAAAATTGATCTAATCATTTTTAACCAAATAAATAATAATTCAATTATTATTTATATTACATTTTTATAATAGAATAAATCTGTTAGTTCTTTACTTAATCCGATGAAGGTCCAATGTGTGTGACATTATAGGATCCCGAAGTATTGAGCTGTTAAGGTTTAACCAACCCTTATTCTAAAGGAACCATTGGCTCGAGGTCCTAGACCGTGGATAGAACTTGATTACCTTAAATGACTGTAGTACACCTCTAGCAAGGGTCTACCATCCCCCATTACTCGGAACGTCATTTATGCTTATGACTTAATCCCGGTTAATGTAATAGTTGTCCAATGCGATGAACTCCTTCCATTCTTTAATATTAGTACCATCTGCTTTATAAGGTTTGATTAAAGTGTTAACCCACTAATAGCAAGGTTGCTCCAAGCTATCCTAGTTATTAACTTGTTATTGAAGTATATTTCCTTTTATCATAGTGTGTTTGACTAGAACCATTTCTATCAAACACATACTCTGATCAGAGGTTTATGGCAATCATCACTTCAACACGTGGCCAAGTACAACTCCTTAATATATCCGTAGCGATGGATTCTTTCCGACTACTTAGCTTACCAATGTGTTGTCATCATTATACCCATAATCACCCGTAACACCCTAAATTAATGAGTGTATAGGAATGACCCAAAATATAGGTATAGTACCACACAAGGTAACTAGTATCTCAAGTATGAGGATTTTCGCAAAGCTTATTTCATGAAGATAAACACTAACACATTGATATATATACACCAAGTGTTTATCTTACTGTGGTCTCCAATATATCTCCCAGATATATCCATGTGTCAAACTTAAGGCACCGCCTTCAGTTCTTAGGAGATTGACTGATTGGACCATTTCCAAGAAAGTTGATAACATGCTAGTCTTTCTGCTTCATCAATATCCTTTCTTGATGAAACTATGACTAGGGATAGTTTAGACATAATCATAGCTGCACATGAAGTAGGTTCCACCAAATATAGTCCAACTATAATTTCTCTGACTTCATGCTATGATACGTTAAGAACTTTTGTATACATACATCAATGAATATATTTTAACTAGCTATAATATATTTATAACCACATCGATATAAACAAAAGATTAAATGCCTTTATTAATTAAACAAAACATTCGTACTATTATATAATTAAGATATATTGCCCTAATTGCCTTAAGGGCATACATCATATCCAAAACTTACGAGTCAGCTCACGAGTCTTTTCTTCCTTAATTCCCTTTGATGATCTTGTCTTTTTAGGAACAACTGTAGGAACTGAGCTTGCTGAGCTCCCTTTCTTTTCCTTCTTGGAGTCTCTCCTGACCTCCTTCTTCACAGCTTTCTTCTCAGACATATCCCCTCCTCTTTCTGCTCTGAGCTTGGTAATCCTCTCAAGCTCACTAGCCACAAAGGAATCCAAGGTCAAGTCCTCCTCCTTTGGCTTGATAGGCTTTATTGCCATTATGGCCTTTGGACCCTTTACTCTAACTTCTCCCTTTTTCAGCTTTATATACTTGGTGTTTACAGGTCTATCATTACACCTAAGTCCATGAAAATGACCATTACTCAAAATTCTGGATTCAATTATCTTTAACTAAATGTTGCTCTTTGCTACCCATCCTTCTAGATCAAGCTCATAAGCCCTGCATGTATCCATCACCAAGTGTCCATATGCCATATGCTTGGTGACCTTCAAAAATCTGTGTAATATAGCTATGGGCCAACAATGCTCATGCCATGGGTCAGAGCATAGATGAATACCCTCTCAAACTTAGAGCAGCTTCTAGTAGAGTCAGTCTTGGGCAAAAAAAAACTTTTGGAACAAGCTCATGCGCCTGATTCCCTTCTTTGGTGAACATAGAAGCTATAAGTTCGCCTGCTTTGTAATCTTCAAGAACCTCATAGTCTATGGGGATGTCTACATCCTCCTCATCCTTTATGATATGCAATCTAAGCCCTCTTTCACACATCCCTAGTAGCCCTGCTATCAGTTTAGGGGTAGCATACACTTTCCTCCCCATCATAGTGGTAACAAATAGATCCTTCTGGACTTCTATCATATGAATTCCATGAAAGAATCTTTACACCACCTGTTCATAGCATCCACTTGGAATCTTAAAGAACCCTCACAAGTGATGCTGACATGTCCATTTCCCAAATCATTCACCGTTTGGAAAGCTCAGCATATCTACTATTGTTGGTGGTTCTACTTCAATTTCCTCCATGAAACACCATTTGGTAGGAGTATATCTGGTTCCTGCTGGAATATCCAGTTCTTCTATCTTGTTAATTCCTACTGCCATCTGAGCAGTGTGATCTCATGTAGTAATCCAGCAAGTATCCTTCTTATCTCTCACAAATAAATCAGATTTTCTTCCAAACGTACTCGCCATTGAGGTAGCTTGAAGAGAATTAGAGAATTAAGGGTTTAAAGAAGGAAATTGCAGAAGAAGAATTTTGGTAAAATAACCTTTCCTCTTTCTGAATTTCTCCTTAAGTAGCCAAAGTCTCTTCGTTAAGCCCTGTCTAAAGATTTAATGGTGAGATTGTACAGAGTATACTATAGGATTAATAAAAGCGAGAAATAGGGGATAACTGCTACTGAATATGGATTATTTCATAACTTGCTACTGTTTCTATCAAGTTTAAACTTGAAGGATAACCGGTGATAATTAATGACGTGTCTAAATTTCAAGCGACAAAAACAAATACTTAACCTAATTTACAAAAGCTCAGTGTGTGCCCTGATTTGGTTAGCTTCAGGATAGGTTAGAGTGAAATGTATTTCTTCAAATTGGATTGGACATTCTAATCAACTGTCTTAGAGTGTTGAATTGATCCTTTCCAATAGGCTTTATGAATATAACAGCTCGTTGTTCTTTAGTGGGAATGTAAGTGAGCTTGACTTCTCCTTTTGGCACATGATCCCTTATAAAGTGATGTCTAATATTGACATACTTCATCCTGCCATGTTGAACTGGATTCTTGGATAGGTCAGTTGCACTCTTATTATCACACATGACTTTAAGACACTTAGACTTTATGCCATAATCCTCCAGTTGCTGCTTGATCCATAGCAGTTGTGCTACACAACTTCCTACAGCCATGTACTTAGCCTCAACTGTACTTAGAGCCACAGAAGTCTACTTCTTGCTATACCATGTTACTAGACAATCACCAAGGAAATGGCATCCTCCTGTGGTGCTTTTACTTTCAAGTTTGTCTGTTCTATAGTCAGCATCTGTGTATCCTCTCAGAGTGAAGTCTGTATTACTTGGATACCATAATCCTACATCAATAGAGCCTAGCAAATACCTGAGAATTCTCTTAACAGCAACTAAGTGAGATTCTCTAGGGTTTGCTTGATATCTTGCTCAATAACATACAGCATATTGAATGTCATGTCTACTAGTAGTTAAGTAAAGTAGAGAACTAATAATACCTCTATAGAGCTTACTCTCTATAGGTTTATCTTCCTCATCTTTACTCAGAATTATGTCAGTGGCCATGGGTGTTGACATTGGCTTAGCTTTATCCATGTTAAACTTCTTGAGTACTTCCTTGGCATACTTAGCTTGGTTGATGACGATCTCATCATCACCTTGCTTGATTTACAAACCAAGAAAGAAATTAAGCTCTCCCATCATAGACATTTAAAATTCTTTCTTCATCTACTGACTGAATTCTTTGTATAGCTTTTCATCAGTTGCTCCAAAAACGATGTCATCCACATAGATTTGGACTAGCAACACATCTTGATGCTTCTTCTTGATGAACAAAGTTGTATTTGCCTTTCCTCTAACATAAGCTTTGCTGAGTAAAAAGCTAGTCAGTCTTTCATACCAAGCTCTTGGGGCTTGTTTTAGTCCATATAGAGCCTTCTTCAGCTTGAAGACATGATCTCGATAATTTGGGTCTTCAAAACCTTGGGTTTGTTTGACATAGACTTCCTCTTGAATATAACCTTTAAGAAATGCATTCTTAACATCCATTTGAAACAACTTGAAGTTCATATGCGATGCAAAAGCATAAAAAATTCTTATGGCTTTAAGTATTACTACCGGTGCAAATGTTTCTCTATAGTCAATGCCTTCTTATTGATTATAGCCTTGAGCAACTAGTCTGGCCTTATTTCTGACAACATTTCTAGCTTCATCTAGCTTGTTCTTGAAAACCCATTTGGTGTCAATGATTGATTTCCTTTGGGTTTCTCCACTAAATCCTAAACTTCATTTCTTCTGAATTGGTCTAGCTCTTCTTGCATTGCAATAATCCAGTTGTCATCAAACTCAGCATCTTCAAACTTCTTTGGTCCAATTAATGAAACAATAGCTGAATGGCTCATCATTCTATTCAGCTGACCTCTAGTCAACACTGGATTTTGCACACTGTCTAGAATCTACTCAACTGGGTGATCTCTCCTTGCTCTGACTTACTTTGGTAGATCAGGATCAGCTCGCTGAGCTACTGTCATTGGTTGAGTATCTACATCATCACCAAAGTTGATTGATTGGTCCAAGTCAACTTCATGATCTTCTTTTTCTGGTACTGGATCAGGAATAACAATGGGTTGACTGACTGATCCGCTGACTTATTCCTTTTCTCTTTTATCATCACTGGCTTCTTTTCCTACATTGTTAGTTTCATCAGAATCTACATGCATGGACTCCTCTAAGATGCTAATCCTCTTGACATACACTATGTATGCACTACTATATATTGAGTAACCTAAAAAGATTCCTTCATCGTCCTTGGGGTCAAATTTAGCCAATTGGCCTTTAGTATTTAATATGAAGCATTTACAACCAAAGGCTTTGAGATGACTAACCTTGGGCTTGCACCCCTTCCAAAGTTCATAAGGAGTTTTATTCAAAACTGGGTGAATTAAAACCCTGTTTAGAATGTAACAAGCTGTGTTAACAGCCTCTATCTAGAAATACTTTGAAGATTATTATCACTCAGCATAGAATGACCCATCTCCACAATGGTGCGTTTCTCTCACTCAATAACCCCATTATACTGAGGTGTATGAGGGGCAGAAAAATTGTGGTCAATACCATGCTTGGAAGAGAATTCCTCAAACTGCCTATTTTCGAACTCTCTTCTATGGTCACTATAGATTCTATTGATTTTACGGTCTTTTTCATTCATGATCCGGGTGGCCAACCTAGAGAATGATTCAAACGTTTCATATTTGCTTGCTAGCAAGAAAATTCAAGTGAACCTAGTCAGATCATCTACGACCACGAGGGTGTATTTCGTTTCACCTAGACTTGTTGGCACAACAGGCCCAAACAAATCCATGTGTAGAAGATCAAGGGGATGAAAAGAAGATATATTAGCTAATGATTTAAAGGTCTTCCTAAATTGTTTCCCAAGTTGGCATGCTGAGCAGAGTCTATCTTTTTCAAATCCTAGATTCGGTAAACCCTCAACAAGTTTATTTTGGGCTAATTTGGATAGATTAGTCATATTGATATGTCCTAACCTTCCGTTCCATAGCCATGAATTTTCCTCCTTAGAAACTAAGCATATATCATTGGAGCCAGGGGATAAATCAAACATATAAACATTATTGATTCTAGGAGCATAAAGAATAGTTTGGTCAGAGTTACCATCAATGATTGAGCATCCCGCTGAGTCAAATACAGCTTTCCTGCCTTTGTCACATAGCTGAGCAACGCTTAGCAAGTTAAACTTTAGGCCTTTCACCAGAGACACATTATCAATTGAAGGCTTGACTCCCACTGTGCCATTGCCAACAATCTTTCCCTTTTGTTGTCTCTAAAACTGACACTTTCATTCCTTCTTCACTCCAATGTGATGAATTATTTTTAATCACCTATCATATGCATTGAGCATCCACTATCCAAATACCACATTCTTCTTTCATCAATTGATCTCAGGCTCACCTGCAAAATAATTAAGTTTTCTTAGGTACCCATGCCTTTTTTGGTTGGGTCCTCCTTTGTTAGTGGTCATCATCCTTGACTAGTCATACTCATTAAAGTAACTATTTTTATGCCTAAACATGACTATTGCATGTCCTGGCTTTCCACAAAAACTACAAGCTACCTTAGGATTAGGCCTGCTCACTTTACGCTTTTGAGAAACCTTCTTAGAGTGGTGAGTGCGGTTACTTTGAGTATTCCTGCTAGGTTGAGGAGGGACCCGTACCTTTTTCAAAGTTGTTAATTTAGCAGTTACCTCATCTAATTTCTTAGTGAGTTTGCTGTTATGTCCATTTTGGTACTCAGCTTTTTCCATCAAGTATAAGATGTCAAGTGAAGTAGAAGAATTGACATCTTCTAGATCATCACACCTCCTCTGAGGTACTTTGATGTATTTGGTTAACTTCTTAGTCATATTAATAACATCATTAAGTACTGTGACAAGCTCATCTAAAGACAAAGGGGGTTCAGAAATTACCTCAGTGTGATTTCCTTTGTCTCTGCTATGGTCAGCTGATTAATTAGCAATGGAAGTAGATGGTTGGCCAGCTAACTCTGAATTAGGAAAATCATCCTTAGCCATGAGACACACATTGGCAAAATCTTGTGCCTCTTCATCTGAGGATGATGACTCTTGTTCAGAGTCACTACAAGTAGCAGCAGGGGCTTTCTTATTCTTCTTCTTCTTGAACTTATCCTTCTTAGCTTTAGGACAGCGAGACTGAATATGCCTTTTTTCACCACATTCAAAGCATTAGATATCTTTGTTATGCTCTTTGTTGAACTCTTTTTATGGTCTTTCATCTGCTCCTTTTCTGTACTTGCATGTCTTTCTGAATTTCTGGAAGTTTTTATCTTTCCCCAAGAACCTTTTTAAATTCTTGGTCATCGGCGTGATTTCTTCCTTTCTGTCCTTTAAATATTCTACCTCAGAGGAATCTTCTTCATCATCAGCTCTTAAAACTATAGCTCTGTTTGAGCTTTCTCTTTCCTTGTGCCGGTGCTTCTTAGACTCATCTTCATATTGCTTTAAGGACATCTCATGAGTCAATAAAGTTCCAATTAGCTCATCAAACTATAGGTCTTCAAATCATGAGCTTCTTTAATGGCACTCTTCTTTGCTTCCCATTCCTGAGTCAAACTTCTCAAGATCTACTTGACACTCTCTTTTTTCGTAAAGGTCTTGCCAAGTCTTTTCAACTCATTGACTATATTCATGAACCTGGTGTTCATGTTGGAAATATCCTCCTTGGGTTTCATGTGGAACTATTCATAATCCCTCATAAGGATATTAATCTTGGACTCTTTCACCTTGTCAGTTCCTTTATAAGTTACTTCCAACTTCTTCTATATCTCTTTGGCAGTTTCGCATCCAGAGACACGATTAAACTTAGTTGCATTGAGAGCACAATAGAGATAGTTGATAGCAGCTGCATTTTCCTTCAGTCTGACTAAGTCCTGATTATCATTCATCCGAGTATTTCTCTACTTTTACTCCATTCTTCACAATGGTGGGAACATATGGTCCTTCAATAATAGACATTCAAGCATGCATGCTTTGAGACTGGATGAAATTCTTCATCATGTTCTTCCAATAAGTATAATGCTCTCCATTGAACATAGGAGGCCCGGTGACTGACATGCCTTATGGAAGAATATAGGGTTGGACCCTTCCACTAGATATTCCTCCTTTGTACACCATGGTCTTTGCCTCAAAGATTGTAAAATCTATGAAATGAGAACTGCTCTGATACCACTTATTGGTCCCTATGCGTACACTCAATGAGTCAAAGGGGGTGAATACTCACTCAAAAACTTATAAAACTTTTTCGTGATAATTAAAGGCTTCAATGAGTGAGGTCAGCTAGCTGAGTGAAAATCTAGAAAATGCTACAAAGTAAAGAACACTGAGATTTTTATACTGGTTTGGCAACCTGTGCTCACATCCAATCCCAAGAGAGTGTCTCGGATTTAATCCACTAATCTCAACTCCTTTACCCTAGGTGAAGAAGCCTTTCAAAAATTCCCCAATTACAGTAAGTACCCTCCAAACTGTAATCGCTTACCCGCTGAGTAGAGTATCCTCCTCTACTTAGCAACTCAATAAGAGTATAAATAAGAGCTGGATTCAACTTATAAAAACATTGATCCAGTTACAATAATCAGATATTACAATTCTATGATCTATTTTATTCTCTCTTGTTCTAAAGCATATTCTGGCTAATTAGTGCTTTCTTGCTTGAATTTATTAAAGCTTGTAAATTGGCAGAGTTTTAGCTTTTGAGAAATTCAGGTGTAATCACCAAGTTCTAATGCTTGCCTTCTTGCTCCTTTTATAGTTGGATTGAGAAAGTAGTCGTTGAACTTACTTTGGCATCTTCTGAAGTTAACAGCTCATCTATTCGCCCGTTGATTCTTCAAATCAATCCGTTAAGAGATAGAAGTGCACCGTTGTGAGATAAAAAATCAATCTATTAAATTGAGATTCGAGCTTCAATTTAAATCCTTTGTAGTTTGATGCCAGTCTTCCGTTAGAGAGAACTCGCGCAGACTTGCTATGTGTCATCTTCTCATTCCTTCTGGTATTCTGACATGTTGCAGGGTGCGCGATACAAGGTTGGTAGATCTGCAAAATTGCCTAAATTGACAAGTAACTTTTTGCATGTTGAATATGGAAGACTTTGTCATTCTCTTCATTAAACTAGGTCTTGTTAAGGCATTAATTCTTTTTATCTTTATCTCATTTATGTCCTATAAAAAGAAACACTAAAAGCAAATATTCCATTTTACCTTATATGGTAAAGTCAGCAACTTTGACAGACATAAAGTAACTCAGCCAAATAATGTATTGTAAAGCACACAGCTCAAGCAAAATCTAAATATCAAGCGCTGAGTGAATATTACTAAGTCAACGACTAAAGTAGATACTCAGCCCAGAACAACTCAGAGTTAAACTAAATAGCTAGGTCAGCGGAGACTCGAAATTCTACCCTCGAATTTATTAACTCCTCAAACAATCATAGACTATTTATTTTAACATCATTATTGATTTAATTAATCCATACTGAGCTTAATTGTTATGATCAAAACTTAAGCACCACTAAGTCATCCACTGAGTCAGTCTAACCATGTGCTTGGTTCAACAATATATTTGTTATAGACCTAATAAATGTCTAATATATATCAGTTACAAATAGACCTATTCATCTGGCAGGCCGGGCCGGGCTTTGTCGGGCTTTTGACTAAAAGCATCAAACCAAGCCTGGCCCGGCCCACACTTTAGAACTTCGGGCGAGGTCATTCCCAAGCCCGGCTCAAGGCCCTAGATCATTTTTTAATAATTTTTTTGTGGATTTTAAAAAAATAAATTGACAAAATTATGTATAACTACATTATTTATTTGAAGTTCTTAATATATCATACAACTTATTGTATTAAATTTAAAAATTCAATAGGATAAAACTTAAAAGTTAAAAATAATTATTTAATACAATATATATATAATTAAATTATTATTCATCGGGCCGGGCTTGGGTATTTATACAAAAACTAGGCCCGACCCATAAAACTCCAGGCTTTAGCAGGCTCGGGCTTAATAAAAAATAGGTGCCCAAGCCCGGCCCGCGAACAGGTCTACAAACTTACTACATGTCTATTACAAGTGTTTAATGAAAAACTAATAGATTCATATCAATTTTGTATTACATTGGATTATTATTAAAGTGTTTGATACAATCTATAAGTCATTAATCTATTACAAGTCTACTATATATCTATCACAAACATAATATATTGAAAATATGATTAGTTTAGTTAGATATAATTATGGTTATAGCCGTTACTAATCTCAAGTCAGTTAGTCATAGTTATGGTTATAGTCATTACTAGTTATAGTTGTGGTTATAGCCATTGTATGAGTTATCTTTCACTTTCTTGTGTAATTGTATCACATATATAGACATATATGACAGATTTGTATCACGTATATATCTGACATATATGACATATTTGTATCACATATACATTAGACATATAACAGACTTGCATCACATATATATCAGACATATAACAGATTTGTATCATATATATAAATCATATAGGTTTTTATCACATATATATCATTTGTTAATTAGCCAAACACTTCACATACTCTGATACAGAAGAGCTAAAAATAATATTACTCGTATTGTTTCAAGAATTACGTGGATTAACAAAATAACTTCAAAACAAAAAGCTAGCTTGAACAAAACAACTTCGAGCTTGAATTCTGATGTACGAAACGAAGAAATCGAAAATATCAGTAAGAAACAAAAAGATGTGTTGAAATATGATACAAAAACGAGTTCAAATGAGGCTTTTATGAAGAGAACATGCAGCGTTAATGGAAGAAAACCTTAGAGTACGAATTTGATCGTGTGCTTAGATTGTGGAGCGATTAGACCTATTCAATGGGAGGGCTGAGGTGGGCTTGGCCGGGCTGACATTAATATTGCTCGGCTCAAGCCCAACCCAGCCCATATAAATTCTATATGCGAGCTGGGTCGGGCTGTGCCTAAGTTTTGAACTTCATTCCTAAGCCCGGCCGAGTCCGACCATAAATTAATAAATATATATATATATATATATATATATATATATATATATATATATATATATATATATATATATATATATATATATATTATTTAAAAACTAAAAATTATATATATTTATAATTAATAAATAATTAAATATATTTTTTTTAATAATATAGGTTGGGTCGAGCTTAGGTTTTCATATTGAACCCAAGCCCAACCCGACATATCTTCGGGTTTTGGTGGGCCTGGGTCGGACCGAGCTTTTTACATAATATATTTTCCCAAGCCCGACCCACAAAGGTGGGCTTGGGCAGGCTAGGCGGGCCGCGGGTTTGTTGAATAGGTCTAGGAGCCTTTGAAAGTAACTGGCAAAAGTATCGGAGCGTGTAAATGTTAGGGAAAGCATATACTGGTTATTTGGAAAACAGATTGTGGGTTTTAGATAATTGAGCTGAAGTTTGGCCCGATTATTTTGGGCAAATGAGTCATATTGGACAATTTCCCTTATTCCATCATCTATATTTGCAATTGTTCAATTTAATGGCTAAAATATTTCAATAATGTCATATTAGTTTTATTTTAATTAATTATTGTGAGTAATGGTTAATTAAGTTTTAATTAAAATCATTTTTTAGCACTTGAAGTAGTTGACATAATATAATTAGTAGAATATCATAATGTGTTAATGCTATTAATGATGCATTATGTTATGGTAATGATTTGGTGGATCTAGTTAGATTTATTTTTTATGCCTATATAAAGACTTAAGCTAGCATTATTTATATGGAATGATTTAATTAATAAACTTTACAAATTTGAAAGCTATTATTTTCCTTTTATCTTTGTTGATCAGCAATATGGAAAAAAACATTAAATTCCATAGTTGAGAGGACCAAGCAATATCACCATTCACCAAAGATCAATTCTTTTCAGGAACTCAACCATGCAGCTATTTCGAGTTTGAGCCTCTAATTTTTTTGTTTAGCCAGAACATTAGCATTACAGAGTTAATTACATAAAGTATTATTTCATTATACTTTGCTTACAACATTATTGAATCAGGTGTTATTCATTAACATTAAGGCAACAACTTACACATAACTTACAAGTTTTCACAGCAAATCCAGTCAGTATTTCAATCTGCCATCACCCTCTGTTATAATGTCTTTAAACCCACCCCCACTTGGGATCATAGGCAGCACATGTTCTTGATGCAGCACGATTACATCCAATAAGTATGGTCCTGGAGTATCCAACATCGTTTGAATTGCCGCTCTTAAATCCTGTTTTCTAGTCACACGAGCCGCGGGTATCCCACAAGCTTCAGCAAACATCAACATGTTGGGAAAAATTTCCGACTCTTTTGCCGGGTCCCCCAGAAAAGTATGAGCTCGGTTAGCCTTGTAGAATCGGTCTTCCCATTGTACCACCATACCCAAATGCTGATTGTTAAGAAGCAATATTTTTATCGCCAGATTCTCTACTCGAATGGTAGCTAACTCCTGGGCGTTCATTATGAAACTCCCGTCCCCATCAATATCCACCACAACTGCATCAGGGTTAGCAACCGCGGCTCCTATTGCTGCCGGAAGTCCAAAACCCATAGCCCCTAATCCGCCAGATGTCAGCCATTGGCGCGGCCTCCTATACTTGTAAAACTGAGAAGCCCACATCTGATGCTGCCCTACCCCTGTACTTATAACGGCGTTTCCGTCTGTTAATTCATCAAGAATCTGTATGGCATACTGAGGAGGTATTACTGAATCATTAAAAGTCTTATAATTTAACGGATATTTCGCCTTTTGTTCATTCAACTCCCCTCTCCATTTCCCAAAATCTAACTTAGTTTTAACGCTTTCGCTCTCCAAATTCGGGTTTAATCCCTGCAAGGCCAACTTAACATCTCCACAAACAGACACATGAGGCAGCTTATTTTTCCCAATCTCTGCTGAATCGATATCAATGTGTACAATTTTAGCTCGGCTCGCAAAAGCTTCGAGCTTTCCAGTTACACGGTCATCAAATCTCACCCCGAATGCTAGTAACAAATCACTATTGTCCACAGCATAATTGGCATAAACAGTTCCATGCATCCCAAGCATTGACAATGATGAGTCATGGTTAAGAGGGAAAGAGCCTAACCCCATCAAAGTACTAGCTACAGGAATTCCAGTTAGTTCTACAAATCGCCTTAACTCTTCACTAGAATTCAAACACCCTCCTCCAATATACAACACAGGTTTCCTAGATTCAGAAATTAACCTCACAATTTGCTCTAATTGTAATTCACTAGGGTCTTTCGGCAACCTAGACAAATAACCAGGCAATTTCATAGACACATTCCAATTAGGAACCGCTAATTGCTGTTGAATATCTTTTGGCACATCAATTAGAACTGGTCCAGGACGTCCAGAGGAAGCTAAGAAAAAAGCTTCACTTACAATTCTAGGAATATCCTCAATATCAAGCACCAAATAGTTGTGTTTGGTTATCGATCGAGTTACCTCAATAATCGGAGTCTCCTGAAATGCGTCGGTTCCGATCATACGGCGAGGCACCTGACCGGTAATAGCCACAACGGGGACGCTATCGAGGAGTGCGTTTGCCAGGCCGCTGACGAAATTGGTGGCGCCGGGACCGGAAGTGGCGATACAAACTCCGGGGTTGCCGGTGGCGCGTGCATATCCCTGGGCAGCGAAAATTCCGGCTTGCTCATGGCGGGGAAGGACATTACGGATAATTGAAGAGCGAGTTAGGGCTTGGTGGATCTCCATTGATGCGCCGCCTGGATAGGCGAACACAGCGGTGACCCCTTGGCGCTCCAAGGCCTCGACGAGAATGTCGGCGCCTTTGCGTGGTTCATCGGGGGCGGATAAAGGAGAAGACGTTCGAGGAACGGAGGGGGCGGGAATTGTAGGTTCAGTGAGGGAATTGGAGATTTGGAGGGAGCGGCCTGGAGTAGTATTTTGGAGGTTGATAGGAAATGGAAGTGGAAATCTTGAAACGGATATTGAGGATCTGGCGGTGGAGGAGGAAGTAGAGGCGGAGGGTTTAGATAAGGTGGTGGCTGCAGATGAAGCCGCCGTCGCCGTCGCCGTCGCCGTCGCCATTGTTGAGAGTAAAATAGAGCTTTCGAATATGTGATTTGCAGGTTTTGTGGCGGGAGAGGCAGTGAAACAAGAGGCCCTCGATTTATAAAATTTGAAGCGCCCGTGAGAAATTACTTTTATGCCCTTGATTGGCGGTAATTAGCTACCGCGTAATTTCAAATAATATCTAAACATTTACATCCTTCTGTGTAGCTCCTTGTTTATGTTTACTATACGGTTCACTGGAGGAATATAATAGAATGGAAATATAATAGCTATGCTATGATATGGAATATAATAGACATGTTGGCGGGTGGGGTTATTTATTGGTCTGGCCCGAGTCTCTTTAAATGGATCGGGTTGAATACTTATTTTATTATAAAATTCGGTCGACGAATAAAAAATATATATTTTTTATATTTTCATATTATATATAATAAAATTTTATACATTATATGTTAACCTAAATTTTTATTTATATATAAAAAAATTTTATTAAAAAAATGTGATTGTGTGCAAAATATAGACATTTTGGTATGAATATTATAATTTTTTAATTTAGTTTATAAAATATTAAAAGAAAAAAATTATTCAATGGGCCCGGTTTAAAAATTCTTAGTTGTTCGATTCGAGTCCGAAGTTCTAAATCATGGACTTGAGCCGGATAAATTTATATTTTTAGTTAATAGCCCAATAAGCCCGGTCCGCGCGATGAATAGGTCTAAATATAATAGAGGAGTAAAATATCTATTTTTTTCTCGGACTCTACTTCTACATTTGGTTCAATAACTGGAATAATAAAAAAAATGAAATTATATTTTTCTTATGCAATTATATTTTTTAAAGAAGTATGATTTTTTTTATAGGAACTAAGGCTTGATCCCTAATCATCCCTATTTAAACTAGTGAATGTATCACTTGACCAAAATCCAATTAGTTGTCATGCGATTATATCATAGACAATTTAGTGAAACTGAAAGTAAAATAAATGGAAGAAAGAAAACATTGAAATGATAACAAGAAAAAAAAACCGAATAGGAAAATGGAAACGATACAAATCAAACATAAAATGAAAAAAAAGGATATAAATATAAAGAGAAAATAGTACAGTAAAATAAATTGGTATTAGTTAGAAATAATATGAATTGGTATTAGTTAGAAATAATATGAATTAATAAGAATATTCATTACATGAATAAAGATAATAGCAATAAAGAGAGAAAGTAATATAAAATTTATATGTGTCTTTAGTACAAAACTAGTCGATATTTACAGACATGAACAAGAATTTGTAGAGGCATAAGTTATAAGGACTAATACATATAAATGAGGGAAGGTTATGAATATAAATGTTGGGGGAAGAATTACAAGTATTATCAATGGACATCAATTCTTATTATATGTAATATCAATATTTACACTCCTCCTTTAATGTTCATTATTGCAAAATGGATACTGTCTCATTAAAAATCTTATCAGGGAAAATCCTGTGATACAAAACCTGTGGATAAGAAAAAAAGTGTATAGTACTTACTCCCCATGTTCGCAAGAATACTGAAGATCTAACAAAACGTCGCATTTTGATATAATAAGCCAACTTCATGAAAATCGTAGAAGGTCTTCCATATTATTGCATGAACAAATTTGTTGAATACTAATTACACCATTCTTCATTATGTCTCCTTAATGTAGTTGTATTCCTTTAATTAAGCAGGTAGTGAGTTAATGAAAAATTCTGATGGATTATCACTCGATCTAACTTAGCAGATGTCAATTTGATTCGTCTTTGTGAGATTATAAATTATGAAAAATTTGTTGAAACGTGCTTGTTCCATCTCCTTAATATAGTAATCCTTTGAATGATAATACTAACGATATTTTCTTCATATATTATCGTCGGATCTTCTTTGGTAATTGATTTACCGAATGCGCCTAAATTATCTTAATCCATGCATATATCTTTTCAACTGTATTGAATAAAATTCTCATTTTCCATATTTATTCTATAATATCCTTTGAAAATTTTCATGTAAACATTATTAGATAAGCTGTGACAGCCAAGTGCATATTAATTCTTTCACTGTCAAAAAGACATAAAAAAGTTATTGCAACTACCACAAGAAAATAAAATAATACAAAAATGCAAGGCAATAAACTATAGAAATAGGAGAACGATAGAAATGATTATGTAAACAATATGTACACTTTCATATTATAGAAAAAATATGGTCTATAACCATTTTATCTATATTGCATCTGTAATCCGTACTAATATAATTTATTTCAATATCCTCATTTTGAATAACTTCAGGTGTTCACACTTCAAATACTATTACCCGTGCAGGAAGTGTATTAATACATATATCCTCAAAGGGAATATCTTTATTCTCGAGAATTTTTCTTTTTCAAGGATTTTTATCCTTTAAACCAATTGGTCATCCACCCTTCAGGCGTGTTATAGCGTTATTTTTAATTATTGTTCGGGAATTTCATTTTGCATTCCATTATAGGATCCATATAAATTAACAATGAAGCATTATACAAATTTGTCTTTTCCAAAATTGTCTTTTTATCTTCTCCCCATAATTTTGAGAAAATGCTTTCATTAAACTAAAATTTACAATCTTTACAAAGAGCATATCACTTTATAAAAGACTCAATTAATTATTGATGGAGATTCATATCCAATATAAAATAATAATCTCATTGAAGAACCCATTTAGTCGGTTGTTATATGCACATAAACTACATAACAAAAACTCTTAAATGAGAAGTAATGGGCTTATGACCAAAGCTAGCTGTAGGGAAAAAATAATCATGATAGTTTGTTGGTCTCAAACAATTAAAGTTGTTGTGCTTGCAATTTTGCATATTCTCATATTAATTCATAAATATTTGTTTGCATATTCAATGGTTGTGTAATCAAATATTGCAGATGTTTGAAATATGATTCTATCATATCATTTTGAGTCTGAACATATACTATAAGATTTTCAATTTTTTTAAAAAATCTTAATTGATATAGAAAAACATACATGTGCCCATTTAATTAAAGCATCAACTTTAGGTAATTGCACTTCTTCGAGAAGCATACTTATATTAATGACTAAATGGTTTTGTGGATGAATTGGTCCACATATATCACATGTATACAGTTTAAAAATGCTGGAGACTCAATTCTAACCTTACTTTAGGAAGGTTTTATGATTAATTTTCCTTACAAACGAGCAACACAAAATTATTCATTATTTTAAAGAAACTTCAGGTTCTTCAACGGATGCCCGTGTACATTATCCATTCATTTTCTTATCATTGCCGAACCAGGATTGCCTAGTCGATCATGCTAAATTTTATAATTATATCAATATATAAACTTCAAAATTATAGTTAAATTGACCGGAAAATATATGTACCATAATGACATTCTTTAATGTCTCCCCTCACAGTTTCAATACAATATCATTTTCTACAAATTTCTGTGAGAGTTTTGAAAATAAGGCATTGTTCATTATGATTTGTGTCCCCTTTGAGACATTAATATTCGCTCTTCCGAACCGTTTATCATTTTTCCTCATGGTACATAAATATTAGCTCTTTTGGAGCATTCAATAATTTTTATTTGTTTAGTACCTTAATACTAGCTCTTCTAGAGCATTAAACAAATTTTGTCCCCTTGGTACATTAATTCTGGCTCTTCTGGAGCATTTACAAAATGCGTTTCCTCTTATTACATATATATCGACACATCTAGAGCCTTGTGTTACCCAATATTGTGGTAACATTAAAATAATATTTGACATTTTTAAATATATAAAATGGCTTTATTCGCCTTAACGTCCATTAATATTGAAAAATTTTCATTCCATTTGATCGAACATATCAATTCGATTTTTCACTTCTGGTGGATATGTTAGGCCTCAATTTTATTTTCCACTTTGGGGGAAAATTATACATCAATTTTACTTTTCCAATTCGGGGGAAAAATTATTCATCAATTTTAATTTCACTTCGGGTGAAGTTGCTCATTAATTTTATCTTTTACTTCAGGTGAAAATTGTTCATTAGTTTTAATTTTTCCACTTCTAGTGGAAAATGGCTAGCAAGTTTAATACTTTCAAATGGTAATATGTCTCATTTGAAGCACTTTTACCTCAAAGATCTTTGGAATCTTTTATAGTCGACTATAACAGTTTTTGTACATCTCAATTATAACTCAAATACAATAAAACCAACATGTTTCTCAATCCCTTATATCATATCATAGTATATAGGGAAAATCCTCAAAAAATTCTTATTGACTATCCAATAGTGAGAACTCCAAAAATCATTTGATGATTTCGAATGGTTGATTCTATAAAATATAAATCAAGATATCACCATTTAAATTCGGTAAAATAAAATTTAAATGTAAAAGAATAATTATAATAATAATAATATATGAAAATAGAGAAGAAAACTTCTCCATTGATCAAATCCATGAGTTTTCATAATGTCCTTCACCATAATATTATAATATTAACTGAATGATATTCTTGTTGGTATTGTCCACAAAGCGAACTCGTGTTAATAACGTCTTAGAAATAATATGAATCAATAGGAATATTCATTGTATGAACAAAGAGAATAGTAACAAAGAGAGAAAGTAATATGAAATTCATATGTAACTTTAGTACACAAGTAGTCTATATTTAATGACATGAACAAGAACTTGTAGAGGCACAAGTTATAAGGACTAATACGTATAAATGAGGAAGAATTATAAATATAAATATTAAAAAAAGAGTTACAAGTATTATCAAGGGACATTAATTTTATTATATGTAACATCAATATTTAGCACTATTCTTTGATTTTCACAAGAAATAGTTAGTCAAAAATATTTCAAACCAAATAATAGATTAACTAATCCACGAGAAATAGCTATTTTATGTAGAATATTTACTTCCTTCCTTTTATTTTTTTTAAACTATTACATTTCATAAGGTAAACTTTAAAATCATTTCATGTGCTTTGCGATATTTTTTTTCAAATGACTGCATGTAATTTTAAAAATTAATAAAAAGAGGATTCTTAAAATTTTAAAATCACATTTAAAAGGGTAATTTTGTCCATTTTAAAGTAAAATTTTGTAACTTGTTTATAAAAATACATTACATATTAGTGATAAATTTTAAAAAAATTTTAGAAGTACAAATATTTATATTAATTAAAAATTAATGATAATTACAAAAAAATTTAAAAATTGATGATAACTTTAAAAAATCATATCAAAATAAAAAAAATTTGAACTTACTCAAATTTTGATAAATAATTCACAAATAATATTGTTAAAATATGGGAATGTTGAATTTATTGAAATAACTGATGTAACATTAATAAAAAAAAGTTAATTTTCAAAAACATACCTTATGGTTAGCCTGTTTTTGTTAACTTTTGAAACCACATGCACTTATTTGAAAAAACATTCCACGAGGACCTTTTTACAAAACGATCAAACCACATACCATATTTTTTAAGTTTATCCTTTCGTCAATTAAGTTGGTAAACTAAGTGTGGTTAGGAGCTAATTAAACAATTGCTTTTTAACTTTTTCGATATCAAATAACGGTTCAAAGTATTTGGATACAATAATTTTTAACTATTGAAAAGACAAAAAAAACTGCTAGCAACAATAAATAGCTATCAACAATCGCTAACAGCAACAACTGCACCAAATGGGCCATAAATTTTCTTAAGGCCAACTTGGGATTGTTTTCACAAACTCAAAACATTGTTGGGTCAAAATAGAAAACCTTTGTGAAATTAATTTGTTGCGACATCTACTTTTGAAGTTAGAAAAACAATCTGATAATGACTATTTGCCAAATGTTAAGCTCTAAGATAGGCATACTTTGCATGCTTCACACTTAGGGGTGAATATTGCCCCCAGGTCGCCGGAAACACCCTGATTACCCAAAATTTGAGGTGGTGCATTAGACAATCTAGCTCTAATGGACTGGTTTATTTTATTTTTCGATTCACGATAAAACGGATTCGTTCTTTACCTTGAATTTTGATAAATTCATATTGTAGAAGTTCATTAACTACTGTAATCACCGGAAAGTCACCGGTGAAATTGCCGAAAAGTTTATAGAGAAAAAGAATTCAAGGTCTTATTCAATTATGTCAATTACAATGAGCTGAAATCCAGCTTATATACAAGTAGAAAATAACTGCTTTGTAATAGCATTTTTGGGAATAGAATCTAGTGTGTTAGGGTGTAGCTTAAGGCTGTGTTTCCGCAGCTAATGAGCCTTGGATTGGTGAGTTGGCTAACATCCCCCACTCACAATGAGCTTTATTGTCTAAGGTGTTAAAAGAGTTGAGTCTTGCCAAAGATGGAGACATTTGACAGGCTAGCATCATTTTTTGTGAACAGGTCTGCTAACTGGCCTTTTGTTGATATAGACTAGACATTGAGGAACCCTTCAGTGATCATGTTTCTTACAATGTGACAGTCGATTTCTATGTGTTTAGTTCTCTCACGGAACACTAGATTCTTAGCAATTGCTATAGCTGCCTCATTGTCACAGAAGAGTGTGATTGGGAGAGTGATTGGTATGTTGAGATCAGTCAAGAGGTAACTAATCCACTTCATTTCCAAGCTGTGGTGCACATACTTCTATATTCAGCTTCTGCAGTTGATCTACTGATTGTAGATTGCTTCTTAGACTTCCAAGATATCAATGATTGGCCTATGGTAATACAATACCCGGTGATTGCTTTTTACTAAGCTTGCAAGTTGCCCAGTCAGAGTCACAATATCCCCTGCATTTGAGTGGAAGGTTGCGAAGGATAATACAATCCATAACCAAGTGTGCCTTTCAAGTACTTCAAGACATGGAGAGCAACTTGCATATGGTGACTTTGAGGTTCCTGCATGTATTGACTCAATTGTAGAGTGACTAAGGAAATATCAAGCCTTGTGAATCCCAAGTACAAAATCCTGCCAATAATCTTTCTATATTTTTCAGGTTCATCTAACATTGAGCCTTTGACTATAAGATCACAGCCTGCTGGTAATAGACTTGATGCATTGGTGGCCTCTGTTAGCTTAACATCTTGTATCATTTCAATGTTGAACTTTATCTGAGACAGTCTAATGTCATCTCTGCTTTGGTTGATTTCAACTCCTAAAAAGAACTTGGCAAGTCCCGAGTCTTTTATAATGTATAGCCTATGTAGATGATCTTTGAACTGCTGTATTGTGCCATTGTTAATACGACAAATGAGCATGTCATCTAGATAGATGATGATAATCAGGAAATTATCATCAGTTATTTTCCCCTTTAGAAATAAGCATTTATCATGTGCAGACCTTTGAAAACCATAACTGATCAGTGAGTTGGACAATTCATTATGCCATTAGCGCCCTGCCTGCTTCAAACCATATAATGATTTGTTCATTTTACACACTTTCCCCTTAGCATCCTTGTCATAGCCTTCAGGTGGTAAAAAGTAAATTTCCACATCTAAAAAACCATGAAGATAAGCATTGTTCATATCTACTTGGTGAACCTGCCATTATTTTGATGCTGCTAGAGCAAGGATCAATCTAACAGTTACAACCCTTGCCACAGGGCTAAAACTTTCATAGTAATCGACTCCAAGGGTTTGGTTGTACCCTTTTGCTACTAGCCTTAAATTTGTCAACTTTGCCTTGTGGTGTGTATTTTATCTTAAACACCCACTTTGAACTTGTTGCTCTCTTTCCTTGTGGGAATGATGTCACCTGCCATGTGTTATTTTCTTCTAGGGCACTTAATTCTCTTTTCATTGCTTCAACCCACCTATGAACACTCTTGGCCTCTATATAACTCCTTGGTTCCCTCTCTTGTGTGGCATTACACAAGAAGGAAAAATTGTGAAGTGCTTCCTTAGACTTTGAGTGCATTAAGTAATCTTTCCACCAAAGTGGTCTGTTACTAACTCTACTGGATCTTCTGATCATACTTGGCAGCTCTTCTTGTTGTTCTTGTACTTCATCAATCTTCTTTTCTCCCTGTGAAAATGGGAAAGTTATTTCTGCAAAAACTGTATCTCTAGAGATCTCAAACTTCTGTAACTTCTCATCCCAAATCTTGTATCCCTTTTATCCCTGGGAAAATCCTATAAAAATTTCGGGATTGGCTCTATTTGCCAACTTTTCCTTATGGGGAGTGTTAACTGTATAGTGCACCCTGCACCCAAAGACATGAAACATGCCATAGTTTGGCTTTTTCTTAAAAATTCTCTTATAAGGTGTATCTCATTTCAGTTTCTTCAGTGGGATGGAATTCAGTATGGTAACTGATAGTGACACAGCTTCCCTCTAAAAAGCTTTAGGAGCCCCATATTGCATCATCAAGGCTCTAGCTATGTTAAGTAGGGTTCTATGCTTCCTCTCTACCACTCTATTTTGTTGTGGAGAGTATGGACAGCTTTTCTGATGCAAGATGCCTCTCTCATGAAAGAATGTTCTGCATTTTGAGTTCACAAACTCACTTCCATTGTCTGTCCTTATAACCTTTACTGCAACATTGATTTGAGTAGCTACCACGTTAACAAAGACCTTGATGGCTTGTTTAGTTTGGTCTTTTGTCTTTAGTAGGAAAAGCCAGGTGTACCTGCTATAGTCATCTACTATAGTTATAAAATACCTAGCCCATTCTTGGAGGGGGTTCTGTAAGGTCCCCACAAATCCATGTGTACTATCTGGAATGCATAACTAGAAAAAGTAGTACTGCTATTAAATGGTTGTCTTGTTTGTTTTGAGCATGGACAGATTTCACAATCAAAAGCAATGGATTGTAATTGAATACTAGGAATATGTAACAGAGAGTCTATGGACATATGTCCTAATCTCAAGTGCCAAATATCTGGCTTATTTACAGTATTACAATTAGTAGCAGTAAAACAAGTATCCTTAATCCTTGTTTCAAATGAGCTATTGTCCAACTTGTAAATTCCACCGTCCAACCATCCCACTGCCAATACCTTCTTGGATCTCTTATCCTATAAATGGCAATAATCAACATAGAAAATAACCTTAAACTTTCCTTCCTTCAAAAGAGCACTAACTGACAATAGATTGTACTTAAAATGAGGCACGTACAACACATTGTGCAGTATTAATTCATTGGATAGAGGTACATCACCAATGTATCTAACATTCTTCATGGAACCATCAGGTAATACAACCACTTGTCTATGTGCTATGCTAGACCTTTTACTAAAAGCATCTAGGCTAGATGTCATATGTTTCGATGCCCTACTATCAATAGCCCATTCAATCCTACTCATGCCAGTGAAAGAATAATTCTTACCAAGAATGGCACTATCCTGGCTCAAGTAATCTTTTCCATTGCAAGTGCAGAAAAGTCAGTCTCATCTACAGGTGTCCACCATGAGCCTGCCCTTTCCCTTTGCATCCCTCTCTTGCCTTTTCTTCTTATAGCTTGTTTTCTCATCATTATTAGAGAAATCTGTGTTGTATGATTCTACTGCACTGTGAGCTTGTGCTTGCTTTTTCTTCTTCAACTCATGAGACCAGTCAGGATAGCCTATTAATTTGAAGCAACTCTCCTTGGAGTGATTCGGAATCCTGCAGTGCTTACATGGTCTTTCATCATCTTGGACCGTTTTTCCCCCTTTGTACTTGTTCTCACTGTGACCAGTAGTCTTTCTCCCTTTGTATATTGAATAATTCACAACTTCCTCAGAATTGTCTACTAAAATTTCTCTTTGTTTCTCTACTCTTGTCCCCATCGAGTAGCTGTTAATGGATGGTAATAGTTCCATTAACAAGATCTGGTTGATTACTCCCTTATATGACTCATTTAGTTCCATCAAGAATTGAATGAGTTTGTCTTCTTCCTTCAACTCAGTGATCTTCTTGAAAGCATTGCACTGACAATCGCAATGGCATATAGGATCTGGCCAAAGTTGGGCCATCTCACTCCATAACCTCTTCAGCTTTGTGTAAAATTGCATTACAGTTAAATCGCCTTATGTGGCTAAGCTAAGATTCCTTTTAATCTGGTAAAGTAAAGGTCCATTACTCTCACCAAATCTTTGCTCTAATTCTTTCCAAAGATCCCTAGCCGAGTCTATATATGAGAAATCTTCATTTATGTCTTTCGACATAGAATCTAACAACCAAGATGAGACTAAACAATCCGATTTCTCCCATCGTTTGTATTCAACAGAGTTTTTATCTTCAGGTTCCAGATCTTCTGTGATAAACCTCAATTTTTCTTTCGCAAGTAACGCTCTCCTAATCGCCTTGCTCCAAGGTAAATAATTCTTACCAGTTAAGAGAGTATTGACAAGAATCAAACCTGGATTTTCAGAATGTTGATAGTTCTGGTTGAGATCTGCTGCAGATCTTTCATTGTTCTGCGAACTTTCTGCTTCATCTCTGTCTCGATTCGCGAATTGAAATCTGTTATTGTTCTTCTTCGCCATTAAAGGTGCTCTGATACCATGTAATCCCCGGAAAGTTTATAGAGAAAAAAGAGAGAAAAAGAATTCAAGATCTTATTCAATTATGTCACTTACAGTGAGTTAAAATCCAGCTTATATACAAGTAGAAAATAACTGCTTTGTAACAGTATTTTTGGGAATAGAATCTAGTGTGTTAGGGTGTAGCTTAAGGCTGTGTTTCCGCAGTTAATGGGCCTTAGATTGGTGAGTTGGCTAACAATTATTGTTAAATTCATACTGTAATAGATTGAAATTTTATGTCTATTTTTCACATCATCTTTAATTTATTTTATTTCCTTTTTACTGGCATTATTCGTTTTGCTTTGAATAACGGCTCTAGCTTTCAATCTCCTGTTGGAACTGTTTTGAATGATTGTAAGGAGATTATTAAGCTTTTTTTAAAGCTCAGAAGTATAACTTTTGAAGCTGCAATTACTTTAGATTTTATGGAGATATTAGAGAATAATAATATTTGTTACCAATATATTTGTTTTGAGTAAATAAATTTTAGATTTCAAAAATAAGTTATTATTTCTTAGTTTTATATTTTATTTTTGTCAAATACTTTTTTAAGTCTATAAATAGGCATTATATTCATAATAATAAAAAAAAAAAAAGAGTTTTCTTAAGTGTTATATGCCTATGTGTTTCAAGGTACGGTATTTGTAGTATTACTTTAACTATAACCTATACGCATATTCTATAATAATATACTTGTGATCACGGCAGTTTATCAGTTAATTAGAGCAGTTGGCTCCTCAACCAACTACCCTCGTGTGATCAAAATGTAATGGACTTGTCTTTGAGGTCAAAAAGATACTTTTTATCAACTAAGCAAAAATAATTTAAATCTTATTATATTGCAAAAATAATTTATATTAATAGTCTATCTTAAATTTTAATTTAAAGCTAAATTTATATGATATTACTCTAACAAATAAATAATCAAAATGTAAAATATTGGTTATAATAAAATTAAGATAAATAAATGGCACATTGAACAGAAATTCAACAACAGATCAAGCAATCGATATAGTTTTACTGTAATTGCAATAAGTAATTAACTAATTAATTAGGACAAGATTTAAATCAGTTGGTGAGGATGTCAGCACCTTTGCAAGGTTCATCGTGACCAAATGGATGAGAAGATGATTTTAGAAACATTATCAGTTTGTTTTAAATTATTTTATATATAAAATTTAAAATAATTTGAATTCTTAAACAAAATGTTATTAAAAACACCTGAAAGGACTTACAAAATGGCTCAATCTATGCCCTTGATTAGCAGGCAATTAGTAACTACAACGTGATTTCAAACAGTATTTAAACATAAAACATGTTTATATCATTTTGCTTAGCTCGTTTTCTACAGTAATAAATGTCATGATTACATACATTCAATTTCATCACTCCTACTTTTTATTGTAAAGATTAATTTGGTCTTGTTTTTTCAAATTTAAAAGTGGTTACTTAGAAACAATTTTAAAAATGTGAATTTTGATATACCATTTTTAGTGTCTGAAAAGTGATCCCCAGCATATATTGTTTGAAAATTGTCTAAAAAAAATTGAACAATAAGAAGAGGTATAACTTACATATTTCTCACGTGGTTTGGGCGTGAAATTGCCATTGCTGCCCTACAATTTGTGGTATTGGATTGCCCCAAATTTGCAAGGGCACTTCATACGTTTTGGGGAATTCTCTAAAATAGAAAACATATATGAGGAATGATTGGACTTAACTATTTCTCATATTAAAAATTACCCTGAGGAATGGTTATACTTGCTCTTATACCATTTTTATTGAAAATGCAGTGTTTTTTTGTATAAACAATCTACATTAGTTTTATAATTTGTATAATACAAGTAAAAAATTTGTAACACTGGTATAAAACATATATAAAACTGGTATAAAATTAGTAAACAAATATAAATTTGTATAAACCTAGTCTTATACCAGTTTATAAATTTGATATAAATTTTTTAGACCATTTTTTGGAAAAAGTTATAATTTGTCTATACAATATTTATGTTTTTGTATAAAACAAGTAAAATACTGTATAATTGGTATAAAACAATAATAAAGCTAGTTTAAAATTACACGAGTACAAAACACACTACAATTTCAAAATAAAACAGTATAAAAAATTATACCAAAAATACAAGACGATATAAAAAATTTATACCTTTTTTTCATGTAAAATGAAAATTGGATTTAGTTTTTGGAAATTGCCTTAAATTGATTCCTGTCGATACCTTACTTTTTAAAAAATGCCCTTTTTCTATTCGTGATCAAAACAAACCTCCTTCTCCATCTTGAATTATAATAATGCAAGAGTGTAGTTCAGTCGGCAATACAGATTGAGTAAGTTGAAGGAGAATAAGGTTCTAATCCTACTAAATACACTTGTTGAGAGGGGTGAGGAGTCTTAACTGTGTTCAAACCCCGAATAAAATTATCTCAATAAAGATACTTATAAATATTATTAAAAAAAGCAAGAAAATTAAACTGAATTTTTCTTTTAATTTTTTATATTACCTTCAGTTTACTTTATATCCTTTTTATTGTATTTATTTCAATTCATTTTACTTTTCGTAAAAGAAGCTTTTTTATCGATCCAAAAAAAAAATTTCAATCTTCATTTTATGCAAAATAAATTTTTATATTAGAAGTCTTAAATTTGGGTATTTGCACATACCCTCGTTTATCTTTCTTTATCTAGTGATTTGATATTTTTAGGAGCAGTGGCCTAATAATATTGTATCACCAATTTATTTTTTCACCGATGAGAGACATTTTTGGCTAAATTTGTTCCATGCTATGCACTTCCTAATTTCAACTTCATGATATAAAGATAATCTAAATAGCCTTGAAATCTTTAGTTAGTACAAGTGTTGAACCCATGTAGTTATTTTCACTGAATTATTTTTATTTGATCGTCCCTTATATTATATAGTATACTATATAATATATATAATATGGTAGTAGTTTATTATTATGTATAATAGAATTTAAATATAATGAAAATGTATTAGCGTTAAATATGTAATTGATTTTTTTTTATTGTCACGTGAAAAACAAAGTCTAATTGAACACATGTACTTAATGAAAGAGTTTGTGGCTGATGTAAATGGTAGCAGTGGACCACATTTTTGAAAGAAAATAAAAATACAATAAATAAATTTAATAAAATACAAACACCAAAAGAGTAGGTTGATAGAGGAGACGTGGATGAGGGACACCTTAGATAGGGGTCTAGAGTTGATTTTTACTCAGCTATGCTCTCTCTATAAATATTTTTTTGTCTCCAGGTTGTTTATTCAATGTGACAGCTTATAAGAAAAATAGAGTGAAAAAAATAGAAGAAAATGAAAAATAATATTAAAAGTGAATAAAATAAGCATGTTAAAAATTGAATGAGGAATAGATATGCTCACACAATTCATTTATATGTCTCAAGCGTATGTTCTTCATTCATAATTTATGTGTCTATCTTTAATTAATTATTAATTTCTTACTCTATCATCTTTTTCTAGTTTCACTCTCATCAAAATTGCCAAGCATAAGCAGATAAAATTTCAGCATAGCAACGTCAGTTTGAAGTTTAAATTAATTTTGGAGAGTATAAAGACATAGTAAGATTTGTCGGAGAAAAAAACTTTTCAAAACAAATGTTTCAATACTCATTAGGTTTTTGCAAAAAATTGCAGCGACTTTTGTATCTGATAATTAATTGGTAAAAGCTTTTATAACAAATATCTAATCAGAATCTATCATATATGTAAAATATTTTACTTAATAAACATCTGATATGAAGTTTGTTAGCTAGAAATCTGATAAAAGTATGTTAGAAAATCTAACAAAATACATGTATATTTAATGATGAAAACTTTTATAATAGTAATCTAACATGAACCTATATGATGTATTAATTATGTATAATGTTTTGGCAAATAAGCATCCGATAGAAGTCTATTACCTAAAAATCTGATAGATGTTTATTTGAAGTATGTTAGAAATCATAAAATCTGATAAAATATATGTTTATTTAATGGTTAAAGCTTTTTCTAACATACATCTATTATGAATATATCATGTGTTAAATATGCATATTGTTTTGGCTAAGAAACATCCGACAAAGTCTATTATCTAGAAATCCGATAGAAGTCTATTAGAAGTTTGTTAGACATCGTAAAATCTAAAGAAAAAAACACATGTTTATTTAATGCTTAATGTTTTTCTAATCGATATCTTACATGAATCTATTAGATGTATTTACATGTATTGTGTTTTGCTAATAAACATGTGATAAAATTTAGGGTAAACTTCATAAACATGCCACGTGGTTTCATTGTTTTGTAAAAAGGTGCTTGTAGAATTTTTTTTCTTTAAAATAGTGCTTGTAGTTTTAAAAGTTTTTAAAAGATTGCATGTGGTTTAGAAATTACAGTGCTACACCAGTTATTTCAATAAATTCAACATTTCTATATTTAACTATATTATTTAAGTATTATATATTAAGATTTGAGTAAGATTCACAAAATTTTTATTTTGTTTTGATTTTTTAAAGTTATAATCAAATTTTAATTAAAAAAATATTAATATTTTTCAAAAAATTCTAAAATTTATCAAGAGGATGTATCATATTTTCATTAATTAAGCTGCAAAATTTCACTTTAAAATGGACAAGATTACCCTTCAAAATGTGGTTTTAAAATTTTGAAAATCCTCTTTTTGTAATCTTTTGAAACCACGTGCACCCTTTTGAAAAAAAATACCACAATCATCTTTTTATAAAACAACCAAACCACAAGGTATGTATTTAAAGTTTACCCTAAAATATATGTTATTTGTGTAGTATAATGACTTTAAATGCATAATCAATAAAATTGAAATAAGACAACACAATTTTCAAGTAAAATAAGTTAATACAATATAGGATAAACTCCAAAAATATACTCTATATTTTTACTCATTTTAAAAAAAAAAACTTGTAAAATTTTTTTCAAAAAAAAGAAACCTGATTTCATTCCATTAGCAAAACAATGATAAAATAAGGCAAACAATGATAATAAAGTGATTTCTCAAATCAATTTTAATGGCGTTACTATAAAATTCTTATTTTATTAGCGGAACGAAACCTCATACCTCCTTTAAAAAACGACTTCCCTATAATGAAAAAGTTCGACAACTTTCCGTATTTAAAAGACGTAAAACGGTTTGTTGAAGTTAAAAATAAAATTAAAATGCAACGCGTACAAAAGTGGTCAAATTTGTAAATTCTAAGCGATTTAAGCCAAGATTGACAAATTCCCTATAATTATCTTAACATTCCATATCTCAGGTAAGAGGAAACATACCCTTTACTCTCGATCTCTTAAACTATAACTCCACTATATGAGTTTCACTTATAAAAGCATTAAAGAGGTTTTACCTAAATATCTTTTATCTCTTTTTTTTAGGATCAAATAATTTAAAGGTTAGTATTTAATGATGACTTAATTAAATATTTTTTCTTTTCAATTAAATATCTTTCTATTAATTCTTAATCCTTAATTGTAAAAGGACTCATTACACCCTATAATTTCCCCTTTTCTTGAATACAGACTTATCTATTTCTTAAAAAAAATTGGTATATATTATTAAACATAAAGGAAAATCTCTAACCTAATTTGGATATGGTTCATTTCTTAAAAAAAAAAATTAGATATGTTTCAGACCTAGACCTGTAATCTCTAACTTTACTATTCAGTCTCAACCGCATGGAACAGATTTGTCTTAACACCTATTATTCCCATATTAATTCATAATCCGTCTAGTTCTTTACTACTGAAATTGTAAGAAAAAAATTTTATATCCTTTTACCTCTTTTACAATCATTATATTTCCATTTGTTATTTATATTGAATAATTGATGTATCAGCTGCCTGTTATTATACAGATGGTTATATAATTGATGTAGGGTTCACGTCATTAATATTTGATATAGTATGTTTTTTACTTTTCTACCTGTCATTAATATTTGATGTAATATATTTCTTGCTTATTTACCGTTGGATTTATCGAAAAAATAGGAATTCAATTTCTTCATTTGATATATAACTCAGATATAAGAAATAAAAGTTTTCTCACAAATTCTCTCTCTCTGCCTTCTTTTATTATTGTTATAATTTCCTTGCATTTATAGTTAATTTCCAACACGTTATCCAAGAGCTTGCTCTATCGATCAAGGATATCACCAAATAAATCTAAAGTAAGACATAACTATTTTATTTTCTATAAATATATATTATAGTTATAATTCTTAAGATGTCTAATATCAAAAGTTTGGACTTTACTCCTCTTGACGTATCAGGAAAAAATTATCTTACTTGGGTGCTAGATGCAGAAATGCATCTAGAATCAATGGGACTTAATAATACTATTATTGAAAATAACAATATTACACCTCAGTATAAGGCAATAGCTCTAGTTTTTCTCCGCTGTCATCTTGATGAAGCACTTCAATCAGAATATTTGACTGTCAAAGATCCTGCATATCTTTGGAAACAATTAAAGGAGAGGTTTGAACACCTTAAGAAAATATCTCTACCAAATGCCCAGTATGAATGGATAAACTTAAGGCTTCAAGATTTTGAATATATTAGTGCATACAATTCTAAACTTTTTCAAATTACATCCACGTTAAGATTATGTGAAAAGAAAATAACTGATGAGGATTTACTGGAAAAGACATATTCTACTTTTCATTTGAATAATATGGTATTGCAAGAATAATATACAGCAAAAGATTATAAGAAATATAATGAGCTAATTACTGCTCTTCTCCTAGCAGAACAGAGAAATCAACTCCTGCTGAAAAACCATGAATTACGACCTACCGGAACAAATTCATTCCCTGAAGCGAATGCGATAATTCATAATAATTTTAATGGACGCGGCCGCAGAAATGGTCGTGGTCGAGGTAGAGGTCGTGGTAATGAGTGTGGTAGAGGATATAATAATAACAATTTCCACCAGAAGTGAAAACTTGGTAATAATAATAACAATAATTTTCACCCAAAGTGGAAAAATACAAATAACCACTAGAAGTAGAATAATCAAATTGAAAATTTTGATAAAAGAAATAATAGTCAAGATTATGAAAATAAATGCCATAGATGCGGTATGACTGGTCATTGGTCAAGAACTTGTAGAACCGCTAAACATTTCGTAAACTTATACCTAGCATCCCTCAAGAAATGTGCGGAACCAGAAATCAATTTTATATTGGATGATAATAACCCCACTAATGACCTTATTGATATCCCCAATATGGAGTTGGATGATTTTCTGTTACCCAGCACTAGTGGAAAGGAAAAATTTAAATAACTACTTCATCTGTTTTGCTTAATTAATATATTATATTTTTTATGTTATTATTGGTTTGCTTTTGTTATTGTTGATTAATGTACTTTTTATAATGTTTATTTATAAATAATAATGCATCTTTCGTTTCTTCAATAAAGAAAATGAATTCTTTTCTGGTATTATATGACTTCAAGAAAAATGAAGCAAATTTATGTATTGTAGATAGTGCCACCACCCATACTATTCTCAAAGACGCAAGATATTTTAATACTCTTTAAAGGGGTGAAACTGTTGTTACCACAATATCGGGACAAAAAAAATGGTTGAAGGCTCCGAAAGAGCTAGTATTATATTACAAAGGGGAACAAAATTTAGTATAAATAATGCATTATTTTCCCCGAATTCTCACAGAAATTTATTAAGTTTTAAAGATATTCGCAGAAATGGATATCATATTGAAACTGTGAGCGAAGACAATAACGAATGTCTTTATGTTACAGAAATAATTTCAAGTAAGAAATGTATACTTGAAAAAATTTATACTCTTTCATGTGACTTATACTATACATATATTAATATGATTGAGGCTAATTTAACTATAAACCAGAAGTTTATAGATTCAGATACTTATAAAATTTGGCATGATCGACTTGGTCATCCTGGTTCGATAATGATGAGAAAAATTATTAAAAATTCACATGGGTATTCATTGAAGAACCAGAAGAATCTTCAAAATAATGAATTATTTTGTGTTTCTTGTTCGCAAGGAAAATTAATAATAAAACCTTCCAGAAGTAAGGTTGGAATGGAATCGCCAGCATTTTAAGAGCGCATACAATGTGATATAAGTGGACCAATTCATCCACAATGTGGACCATTTAGATATTTTATGATTCTAATTGACGCTTCAACTAGGTGGTCACATGTATGCTTATTATCTTCATGAAATATGGCATTTGGAAGGTTACTTACTCAAATTATAAGATTACGGCATAGTTTCCCGATTATCCTATTAAATCAATTCGTCTTGATAATGCTGGGAAATTCACATCCAAAACATTTAATGATTATTGTATGTCGATTGAAATAAAAGTTGAACATCTTGTAGCATATGTTCATACATAAAATGGTCTAGAAGAATCATTTATTAAACGTCTGCAATTAATTGCACGACCGCTAATTTTGCGAATAAATCTCCCTACTACAATTTGGGGTTATGCAATATTACATGCAACATCTCTTATACGTTTAAGACTAGTAAGTTATCATGATTATTCTCTATTACAATTAGCTTCTGGCCATGAGCCTACTATTTCTCATCTTAGAGTTTTTTGTTGCGCGGTATATGTGCCTATTGGTCCACCACAAAGGACTAAAATGGCTCCTCAAAGGAGATTAGAAATTTATGTTGGTTGTGAATCCCCTTTAATAATTAAATATCTTGAGCCATTAACTGGCGATATGTTTACTGCACGATTTGCATATTGTCATTTTGATGAAATCACTTTTCCAAAATTAGGGGGAGAGAATAAGAGCCCAATTTTGGAAATGAAAATAATATGGAATGCTTCATTACTTTCTCATATGGATCCTAAATCAAATGATTCTGAACTAGAAGTTCAGAGAATAATCCATCTTCAACATTTAGCAAATCGATTGCCTGATGCACTCGCTAATTCTAAAAGAGTAACGAAATCGCATATACAAGCAGTAAATGCGCCAATTCGTATTGAGATTCCTGAAGAACAACCTACGGATAATACTTTAACACGTCAGAAGCGTGGACGACCTATTGGTTCAAAGAATAAAAATTGTAAAAGGATGAGAGTTATTGATAATGAAGATATTCCCATTAAGGATATAAATATAAATACACTTTCGGAAGAAGTGCAAACACCAGAAGTGCAAATACCTGAAGCTATTGAAAATGAAGAAATTCAAATAAATTATATCAACACTGAAAGAAGATGGAATCGCAATAAAATAGTTATAGACCATATTTTTTCATATAATATTGCGATTAATATTGAAAATGAAAATATAGAACATGAGCCAACATCTATTGAAGAATGTCAAAGTAGAAATGATCGACAAAAATAGAAAGAAGCAATTCAAGCATAACTGAATTCTCTTGAAAAACTCAAAGTATTCGGACCAGTAGTTCGAACACCACAAGACGTAAAACCTGTTGGCAATAAATGGGTTTTTATTAGAAAGAGAAATGAGAAAAATGAAATAATAAGATACAGAGCCAGATTAGTTGTACAAGGTTTTTCCCAAAGACCTGGGATAGACTTATGAGGAAACATATTCTTCGGTGGTGGATGCAATAACTTTTAGATATCTTACTAGTTTTGCAGTGCAAGAAAACTTACAAATACACTTGATGGATGTTGTCACAGCTTACCTTTATGGTTCGCTTGATAATTATATTTATATGAAAATTCCTGAAGGATTAAAGCTGCCAGAAAAATATGGCAAACGAGAATTTACTCGATAAAGTTACGAAGATCCTTATATGGAGTAAAAGAATTTGGGCGCATGTGGTATAACCGTCTCAGTGAATATTTATTAAAAGAATGATATAAAAATAGTCCAATTTATCCATGTGTTTTATAAAAAAATTATGATCTAATTTTATTAGCATCTCAGTTTATATTGATGATTTGAATATTATTAGAACTCCTGAAGAGATTCCAAAAGCAGTTGATTCTTTAAAGAAAGAATTTGAGATGAAAGATCTTGGAAAGACAATATTATGTCTTGGTTTGCAAATTGAGCACTTTGAAAAAGGAATTTTAGTGCATCAATCAAACTACACAGAAAAGATCGTGAAACGATTTAATATGGACAAAGCACATCCATTGAGTAACCCAATGGTTGTACGATCACTCGATGTGAAAAGGGATGTTTTTTGTCCTAGAGACAATAATGAAAAAGTTCTCGGTCCTGAAGTACCATATCTAAGCGCAATAAGTGCTTTGATGTATCTTGCTAATAACACAAGATCGGACATTGCATTCTCAGTTAATTTATTATCAAGATACAGCGCTGCACCTACAAGACGACATTGAAATGAAATTAAACATATAATGCCCTACCTTCGAGGAACTACTGATTTAGGCTTATTTTATTCATATGAGTCTAAGCTTAAATTAGTTGGATATGCGGATGCGGGTTATTTATCCGACCCACACAAAGCTCAATCTCAGACGGGCTATTTATTCATATATGGAGGAACAGCTATATCGTGGCGATCGACAAAACAAACAATTACATCAATTTCCTTAAATCATGCGGAGTTAATAGCGATTCACGAGGTAAGTCGTGAATGTGTGTGGTTGAGATCATTAATCAAACATATTTAAGAAGCATGTGGAAAAGTTACAGTCAATGAAGATCCGACGATAATATATGAAGATAATTCTGCTTGTATTACTCAATTGAAGGAAGGCTATATTAAAGGAGACAGAACAAAGCATATTTCACCAAAATTTTTCTTCACTCATGATCTAGAAAAGAATGGTGAAATCAGTATTCAACAAATACGCTCTTGTAACAATTTAGGAGATTTGTTTACCAAGGCATTACCTTCCTCAACTTTCAAGATTTTGATTTACAGCATTAGAATGCGCCGGCTTAAGGATCTCCAGTTAATTCGCGAACATAGGGAGTAAACACTGTACTCTTTTTTCCTTTAACTGAGGTTTTTATCCCACAGGATTTTTTCTTAGTAAGATTTTTAACGAGATAGTGTCTCATTCACGGCAAATGATACATCAAAGGAGGAGTGTTAAATAATTGATGTATCAGCCGCCTATTACTATGCAGATAGTTATATAATTAATGCGGGATCCACGTCATTAATATTTGATATAATATATTTTCTTCTTTTCTACCTATTATTAATATTTGATGTAACATATTTCTTACTTATTTACCATTAGATTTCTCTATAAATAGGAATTCAATTTCTTCATTTAATATATACCTCAGATATAAAAAATAAAAATTTTCTCTCAAATTTTCTCTTACCTTCTTTTATTATTATTATAATTTTCTTGTATTTATAATCAATTTCCAATAATTTATATATACACACGCGTAACATAAGTACAATCTAGTTCTTGTGCATTCCAAATATTTATAGTTTTTTTTTAAATCTCTAAATCATTCCCCAACTATTTCCACTATACCCTGATTTGAAATGCCCGATTTTCAAATTCGTTTTGTTCATTTTTGTTGTTAAGAATGAAAACCCAATGAAATAAATAGATCCATTAAAGAGTTGAATTCCTACAAATATGAGATTGAAAATCGTGCAAAAAAAATTACATGATTCTAAAAAAATTCATTTGAGTTGAATTTGTTTTAATGATTACTTTTACTTTACTACCCCTTCTATAGTTACAATATCTAATTCGAATATTTTTTTAAGTTGTTCAAATTAATTTGCTAGATAGTTTAATAATAACACAATCAATTTTATGATAATAAAAAATTAATAAATTTTAATTTAAATATAAGGAACTTTGTGAATAATTTTGTTGTGGTTTTGTAGTTTTATAACTAGAAATTTACCAATATTTTATTTTGAAGGAAAACTTACCTATATTTCATATATGAGAAAATGAAAGTACATAAACAATATTTTAAAAATATGTTAAATAAATTCATTAACAATCAATTGAATTCTTTGATGTAATTATCAACTAAATTCGCTTCAATTATTTTTCTGGCTCTCAAAAAATCGTTACCAACCACCATATACATCATCCTTATATATGATTTAACTTAAAATATACAAACATTTTCTCTAGTTAAAACTAGAAGAGTATCAAAAAAAAAAAAAACTAGAAAAGTACATATTTCAGTTTAAGGTTAAAATTAATTCCTGCGTTCTAGCTTGATTTCAATTACTTTCCATACTCTTTATGCCTAACATTTTGACGAAATTCTTGTTATTTATTTAGTTGAAGGGTTTTTCTTTGTCTACTATGTTTTTAATAGGGACACAGTGATCAAATTTTATATAACTAATTTAATGATGATATATAACAAAGTAACTTTGCAAAAGCAAAAATAACATGTGGGATAGAATCATAAACTGAGTAAATATTTTTTTCTAAGAAACATAAACTATCACAACACACAATACAAATGCTAACACAAACAGTGAAGTAGGCCATCCGTGTTCAGCCGTAACAATATTAGAGTTGCTACAGTTCTGCTTTTAATCGAATCTCAGTTTAACTTGCATAAAAAGGAAACGAGTGGTCATTTTATTTTATCTGAATAGCCATGCTAAACATTTTCAAACAAGTTATCCTTTTCATCTTAATAACATGCTAACAGAGCGTGAACCCTTGGCGAAAAATATACATTTTACAAAATTATTAATAACATTATTATCACATTTGAAACTTATTAATTAACTTTTGTTAAAGTAAGCTTATTAAATATTGAGGCCCCTGATATTTTGGGACACTAGGGCCCTATGCGATGGCATACTCCGATAGGACCGGGTCGTGTTTGGCAGTTATGAACTATACCTCATATTAACCTCCACAGACCAGAACCAGTATAAGATAACACGTTGCACAGCCTGTTGTTTTGACATCTTTGGATTTCATATGTTCCATATCAAACAATCAGACCCATAATGATCTCACAGTATATTATGCCCGAAAACCTGTGATGCTTAAATGAAATAGAACAGAGTGCAAAAGGCAACTGTGTAGATAGACCAAATCAAAATCCAGAGAAGTTCAAAGTCATAAGTTCCTAGTTAACTCTAGTATTTTTCATTTTACACAAACAAAATCAAAGGAAAAACTACATGCTATTCAAGACAAGTTCAGATGAATCCCCTGTTTTGTGCGCAAAAGCCCTGCAGTTGTATATAACAAATACCATCATAATCCGTGAAAATTTCAGGAAAGTCCAAAGAGCTTACACTGCAACCAACTAAAGTAACATAACAAAAAAAAAACGATTTAAGAGCGACAAACCCTTATCCTATTTGTTAACCACCACTTTGTGGGTTGTGAGCCTGAACCAAAACCTGGTTTTAATGGCTCCACCTATGGCCCATTCACCCAGAGGAGCCACAAGTTGCGTATTGGGCCTGAGTCAGGTCCGGCCCTGAGGGGTGGGCGATGGGTGCGACCGTCTAGGGCCCATAGTCGGAAGGGGCCAAAAAATATTTTTTCACATAAAGATTTAGTTGTTCAAGTCCATTATTTCGATGGGGCCAAAGATTCACCATCCTTTGGCTTTAGATTATAATGGACTAAAGCAAAATGACCCATTAAACTATCTGAGCTTCTTTTATTGTGAAGTCACGGATAGCTGTTGCAACTCCACTTCACGGTCAATTGGAAACCTCTCTATAATATTAAAGGTAAGGTTGCATACACCGACCCCCTTACCCCCCTTGTGCGGGAGCCTTGTTAGCCATTGGGGGTAAATGATGTTGTTGTTGTCAAAGATTTAGTTGTTATTAATTAAAAGATAAGAATAGACAATAACTAATGTTAGAACAATTGGTAAAGGAATTATTGAAGTTGTGAGAGGGTATGGGTTCAATTCTTATATTCTACAAAAAGTAAGGTTTTTTTACATTATTTTTTTTGTTGAGGGTCCCATTTTACTACTTTGAATATTAATTTGCCCGGGGCCCCTAAACTATCAAGACCGGGCCTCGGCCTGCCCTCAACCTCAAGTGGCCCAACATAGGAACAGATGTTCTATTTAGTATTTATATGCTTCACTAAGCAAGGGTGTAAACTATACTTCTTAGGGCTCCGGGCGCTCAAGGCACAACAGCCAGCGCCTCATGGAGGGTCAGGCGAGGCGAGGTTCATCAGGCGTGCGCCTTTTGCGCCTAGGCATGCCTCGCGCCTCAATGCATAAAGAAGTTTTTTACTATTTTTTTAGCATTGTATCACATGTATGATATTAACCATTATATTAGTAAAAAAAGAAAGAACCATTATATTAGTAAAAAAAGAAAGAAAAAATAAGACTAAAGAAACAATATTTGTTTCATTAGATATGATATAATATATCAGACTGTTCTTAACCAAAAGGAAAGAAATCATCTATCATGTTAGCAATTAGAAATGAGTCCAATTTTATGTTTCAGTTCATGTATGGAGTCTACAATCTAAATTAAAAGTATTATTTGGTAACTTACGTAGTTTGATTGAACTTATTATTTAGATTTTGCATTTAGAAGAGTTTGATTATGAGTAGTTAGATTGAATGCGATTATGGCTAGTCATATTGAATGTAATTTAGTATGTTGTTTTTACAATTTATTGCATTTTAGGTTTGTTAATGGTATTTTTTAAGCATGCACCTCGAGTCCCTCAGGACGCCTCGCCTTGCGCCTCGCACCTCAACGAGCCCGACCCCTGGCGCCTCAGTGCGCCTTGCACCCGTAACAACTATGCTCTTTCTACGTTTTACCTCTCTCCAATTTTCTCTCTAACCTTAACATCGTTGTGGTAACATGTGCTCACATGGAACACAAGCCTGAAGTACAACTCCCAAGGTTCAAAATTAGGAATGTTAACACTACAGTCACATTAATCTCTATAGTCTATCATTGAAGTTTCATCTAATAAAGAGTAAACAAGTCAAAAATTTCAAAGGAAACAACAAAAAGTACATCAGTTGAAGAAACTAAACATTTCATTTTCTGATAAATCTAAAGATTTTATTTTATGAAAGCAATAGATCATTGTTCATGGATTCGGCTGTACCAGAAACCAACATAATTATCACACCACTTTCATCGATGTAGTTCTTCTCAGCGACACAAAAAAAGAAGGGGAGTAAGAATATAAACCTTAGAGGTGGCAAGATACTCAAATAGAGGAAATTTCAACTATATGCACATTTAGTACACCCTTTTCTAATATGATGTCCGAAATTCTAGCCGAGTATCCATGACATAGAGGGAAATAATTGTGAAAGCTCTCAAATAATACAGTATTTCTTAGTTTAATTTAGGGTAACTGGATCTAATCTATTTACACAATTTCATGTAAATGCGCAACTCACAACATATAGAAAAGGAACCAGCACAGAAATTGACAGGAGAATATCATAAAACTTAAGAGTAGATCTTACATCCCATGAACTTTGCTATATGAATTAAACATAAGCTACAAAAATGGTTGGGATGGAAATTTCTCAAACCATTATACGCTTGTTATTAACAGCAGACTAGTTAAAGTCAACAACTGAAATGTGCACAAGGAGTTTTAAGGAGGAAAAATCCAATATGAGCATGGAAATTCAAATAATTCACATTAACTAACAAAATATAAGCAATTCGAAATCCAGAATCTTGAACGAAAGTTCCAGAAATCAATTGATCAGAACATCAAATAAACAAACTTGCACGCATCAATTTCACAAGCAAAGAAATGCATGAAATTAATTACCTAACTAGATCCGACGATGATGTTGTTGATCGGAATGAAGATCAACTTCACGAAAAATCCAACAAACCCCATCACCACGAAGCCAATCGCAGTACGGAATGCAACTTTCGTGAATTCTGAAACACAAAACAGAAATCAGATCCATACAATTCAAATGCAGAGAACATAGATCCAAGGAAAAGTAAGCGACAAGAAAAAAATTCAAAAGCGAGCAAACCTTTGCGATCAGGCTTGTGACACCTCTTAACAAGGCGGACGCTGTCCTTAGCGAACTCTCTGAGGGGATCGAAGACGGAATCGAGGGCATCCATTTGGATCAATTGAAACGATGAAACCCCAGATATTTTAGATTTGGGGAAATGTTTTGTGAAGAGACACGGAAAATGAATTTATTAGTTGGAGAGAAATAGCAAATAGCAAGTAGCACGATTTTGGACACGTTCAATTGGATTTACAACCCCGTGAATTGTTTTTTGCGTGTAACTGGCCAATACCATTGTGCCACGTTAGCATCATATGCTGACGAGGCACTGTATAGGCTTTTATGAATTTGAATCTGCTATCCCGAGTCCACTCCATATCCCCAATTTAGATTTTATCCAATAGTATTTTTCTTATTTAATTTTTTAATTTTAATTTTTTTTTAATATTTTTTTCTCTCTCCAATGAATATAATATATGATAAATTTGAATGGAAGACATAAAAGGAGACATATAATTAAGGACAGCAGATTTGAATTCGACTTTTAGTAACTACTCATAAAGGTAGAGTCACTTATTAGTAGACTTGTTCAATGGGCGAGCTGGACCAATTTATAAGTGATCAGGCTAGTTAGAAAAAAAAATTTTATCTAGACCCAACCCAACCCGCATCTATAAATAAAGCGGGCTCAAGTGGGACTTATTAGAACTTCATTTCAAACCCCCTTGTCAAAGTACTATTATTTTTTATTTTTTTAAATTATTGAAATAAAAATTAGTAAATTTATAAAATTGATTTAAGTTTTTTTATCAACATTGTGTCGTTTACTTGATCTGCTTAATTGGGGTTTTAGATAAAACTTAAGCCCGACCCATAATATTATCAGGCTTTTACGAGTTTGAATCAGGCCGAGCTCTGGGAAGACTAGATGGATCATGGGCTACTTGAAGAGCTCTACTTGTTACTCACTCAACCAATTCACCAAATTTTCTTGTATAGACAAAGTTTGTAGTTGTTATTTTTCTGTTTTCCTTAAATTTTCTTGTAAAGACAAAGTTTGGAGTTGTTATTTTTCTATTTTCCTTAAATTTTCTCGTAAAGACAAAGTTTAGAGTTGTTATTTTTCTGTTTTCCTATAATTTTGTAAAAACACAAGGCCTTATTTAGCTCATGGTTCATTAAAGTATGGTATCGTACAGTATGATACGGTATAGTATAGTTTCTTAAAAGTTCTTATGGTATGGTATTGTATGGTTTTTAAAAGTTTTTAGTTTAATTTGAAGGAAAACCATGGTGAACCACCAAATTGGTGGTTCTATTTTCAAGGTTCTTTGAACCATGAAATAACCATGAAAAACCATACTTAAAAAAAGAACCATGCAACCAAACAAGAGATTTTTAATTAGAACCAGACTATTGTGCCATGAGCCAAACAAGGCCAATATGAAAAGCAATTTTAAAGCCACAAAAAGCATCTGAATCGCGCCTCGTGTACAGTTTTGAGGCATCCTTCGGCATTTAATATTTCCTTCAGAATGCATGAAGCCCCTACTACTTACTTTCTTTGATTCAAAAGGCGAACAGCCCCCCCAACTAGTCGTATGGGATGAGGTGCTTGTGGTAAGCTGCCTTGGATATGAGGAATTGCTATATTTCAAGCTCTACATGATTATCAAGATTAGCTTGTTCACTTGTACACTTCCCCAAGATGAATAGAGATGAAAATTTCAGAAAGGATCTTACAAAGCCAACAAAAGGATAATAAAATGATGGACCTGCACATTAAATATGATTAGGCAAGTCATGGCAGCGGTAGTGGCTGCTACATCAGTTAAAAGTTGGAAGGAATTTTTAGTTAATCCATTACAATTAAAGACGGATTTCCATACACAACAGCAGACAGGTACATTAAACATCATAAGCAAAATCAAGAATCAAGGTTGTATCAGCTACAGCTCATTGTCCCTTTGCCACTCAACATTACTCCTTTTGTATTGCTTAACTGCATCAAACAAATCATCACATGGAACCAACGGTTACAATCACAGAGCAACTAAACAGCTTAATGAAAAGGAAAAATAGACCTATTCGACGGATTCAATATATTCATTACATATGCAGATAATTTGGAAATGCCTACACAACGCACCTTGTATATAGAATAATTAATATACAAAATTTTCCTTATAATGACCATGCCAAACCTCTGAACATGAACATTAGGACTATTCAATACCACAAACAAAGTTGCAATAGATCACAGCTACAGATCACCCTGTGAGATTTCTGACGATATCATAGTGGCATCATTAAACAAGAATCCCATTTAAGATCTAAGATGGGATTACTTCTAGCATCTGGAAGTGTATAGCCACAGTGCAAAAGCAAAACAGTTCTGCTCTCAGTTTCCTACGCTTATTATAAAATGCTACAATCCTTGCACTTAAAAAGAAATAGATGATAGGTCAAAACAAAAGTAGTAAGGATCCATGTTGACAGATGTATATACTCAAATGGCAGCCATGACTGAAAACGTTAAAGTTAAAATCTTTAAGTTAGATAATTCTAATGCAGATTTCTCACTCAGCTAGAAATCTTAGACACCATATGCAATGGGGCCGAAATCTTGACTCTCAGATAGTCAGCTATATTGACAATTTCAGCTATGTATACCTTAACAAGCTTTATTTATAATTTCACTAACATGCTCATCTGCCAAAACGAATCTGAACTTAAGCCACAAAGTACGTTTGTTTATTAAGAGATCATACGAAAAAATAACTACAAGCAAGAGATTACAATTGCAGAAGCATTTTACCTCATAGAAAATTTGAAACCATCTTTTTGTCTTTTTGGAAGGGAATATATATATATATATATTATAAAAAGCACCTGATACCCTATTGCGAACTTACAAATGTTTGTCCATTTTCACTCCAAAAGGACTCTCCACACAAGGGGTGTGTTTGGAAACTCAAAATCTAAAGGAATTCAATTGATTTCAATTCATTTTACATACAAAAGTTTCAACTTTTCTATAAAAAAATGAAATAGATTCAATTGAATTCCATCAAATTTGGGGTTTCAAACACACCCAAAATTATACAGCAAATGAGATGGGGGAGTGGACAGAGTACTAAAATTAAATTGTTTTAAAACTACACCGAACATATTGATGTCCTTATGTTAATAGAAAAAGTTCATCTCATGGCTTGGACACAAGTTCTTACTCAAAATATTCTTGACTATCAAAAGAAAATATGAATAATAGTTACAATTGGCCACCATGTCTAACCAAGCTTTTCGACTCTCAGCCGGACTCTCAAAGAAGGGATGATCAACAGTGACTTACTTCCGATTGTCACCAACTTTAAAAGCTTATTTTGGTAATTCAGCATGAAAAAAAATCAAAAATAACTCGTTGCATATTCTAGGATCACCCAAACCGTGATTCCCAGAGGACAATTAAGAAAAGAAAAGATTCACTTTTCCTTTATCAACTGAACAATAGATATACTAAAATGCATTGCTGCATTCCATCAAACTCTTCAAGTTCCTCAGTTATGCAACACCATCACAAAGAACAGAAACCGAACAAACTTAGATAAGTGCTACATCAATTAAATTATCCTACGTTCAGCAAAGCCCGTGTTTTCTGATTCTAACTCCATTGTTGTGGTCATTCTGTTATGACCTCAATATTTAGCACCATTCAGACTTCAATGCCAAGCAAAAACACAACTTAAACCTCATTTACATCACAATCTTTTATTTCTAGCTTCAGTTTTAACTAACATAAATGGATAAAAACCACTGGGTCAGTAATTCACTGAAACACAAAAAAAATCTCTGTAAATTTAAAGCTGTTTAATTTATGCGAGTGAATAAGAACATATAAGATTCTCTGAAGAATGAAACAAAATTCTCTGAGTTCATTGATCAAAATCGTTCAATCTACACAGAATTCAACAAAAATTAAAAAAAAAATTGGCATACTTACCCTTGTCCATCGAGATTCCCCTGCCCACTGCTGCCGCCACTTCCATATGAAGCATCCTCAACCGTCTGCCACACAGATTGCCAAGCCTGTGAGGGAGGCTGGACATACATACCAGGATGATCGACGGCAGGCCTACCAATCATCATTCCACCAGGTCCGGCACCGGCCGGGTGTCCCATCGGCGGATACATATAAGGCACACCACTAGCCGGAGATCCAACGATCCCTCCAAGGCCAGGCTCCTCCTTGATCTCATCCCTCGGAACAATATCAACCAAAAAATCAAAGATATCAGTCCTAGTAATGGCAGCAGCGATGTCGTTTTTCTGAAGAGTCCGGCGCTTGTTTTCCTCGGCGTGGAGCCAGGAACGAATAGTGAGCTCCAAAATAAAGAGCTCGCAGGCCTTGGCGAACAGAATGGGAGCCTCGGCGGAGATCATCCGTACATCCTCATCGGCCTTCATGATCTTCTTGATTCTGGCGAGAGGCAGCTGGTGGTTCTTGAAATCGTTAACCTGTTCGATCTCTTGGCGCTGGTAGTTCCAGAACATTTGAAGCTGCTGCTGCTGTTGCTGGAGGAGGTGGTGGTATGGTGTGGGAGGCGGACCGCCGCCTGCGGAGGTGGCGGGCGGCTGTGGCGGGTAGGAGGCGGACTGCGCCTGTTGGCTGTTGCCGTCCATCTGATTGGCTAGGAAGGAATTTGGAATTTCTTAATTAAAAAATGGAAAAAAGGGAAAAAGAGGGAATATTGTGGTGTGTTGACAAATGTTGGAGAGAAAGAAGGGAGATGAAGGGTGCAGTGGAAATGGACGGACGAGGGAGGTGAGTTCTATGGGAAAGAGAAAGATAAGGTTGATTTTGAAACGTAGATTTTACTTTTTAGGCCCTTTTTAGGGTCTCTGACTTATTTTTTTACTTATTTTGTTAAGCCCTTTTTATTATGTTAATGTAATTATTTTTATAATATCCTCTTCTTTAGGTCATAGTATGTTACTTTATTTCTTTTACAAAATAATTATTACATGGCTAAATAATACAGTACTACTCATGATTTAAACTTATCTTCCGTTTTCCTTTAAATAAAACCTCCCGTGTTAACTTTATCAACTTTTTCCCCGCCCAAATAGTCTTTGTTTCAATAAAATTATTCTTATATTTCTTTTTTATTCACGTACTTCTTTTCCGTGTTATCAAAATTATACCGAATATCATATCGATGAGTAAATGATATACGGTATTACTGATATTAACTGGTGTCCTGTCTAGCAGCTCCATTTTTGGAAACACAATACTATATTTGTTGTTATTTTGGTATCTAATCATTACCTTTATTTGAATATAATAGAATATGGTATGTGCCATTATTACAAATTTATGAATTTAAAATCAATATATTTATTTCTCTGAACTTCCTCTTATCATATGAACCAATTTCAATTATTTCAGCAGAAATTTGACTAACTACTAAACTTTCAATCAGAACAAACATTTCTAGCTTTCCTATTTCTATCTAGCTTTGTGGTTTCCTACAAATGAAATGACTTGCAAAGGGAAGAGAAAAAGGTCCAAGGCACAAAAGGCAGTCGCCTAACCAACAAGGCCTGCCTTTGTCTAGCTGAGGCGCTTGGCCCAGTGCCCTAAGCGCCTGGGACATTTAGCATGCCTCAGTTGCGACTTCAACAACAATGTAAATAACAAATTATCAACATGCGTCAAGATATGTGAATCAATAGGGCATCTAGTTTGGATGAGCTTTTCTTAAGCATGCATAAACCTTGCCTTCTGTCAAAAGAAAACTAAAAAGCTCAATAATGAAATACCCTAATCACCATATCCATAGTCAACCAATCCTAAAAGCCCACACTAGGTGGGGTCGGTTATGTGGATCTTCTAACGCCATAAAGCTCTATCAAAAGTCAAATGTTCATCAATATCTAGCAAACACATCTTTTGGCAGAATAAAGCTCTGTCAAAAGCTAAATGTTCATCAATATCTGCAATCATCTAGTAATGGAATAATATCTCAAGATGATCTCTTTGAGGCATAGATTGGTAAATGAGTAAAACCAACTTCCTAATCCGTAGCTGCCATTTAAGATGCATGATTAAAGCAAGGATGACTAATCCATTTATATGAGACACTGCAGCACAAAACTGACAAATAGCCCTTATGGAATTTAAAAACAAAAGACATGGTGGGAAACATCCAATGACCTCACCGCATTGCTTTTTAAGCTGCGAACTATCCAAAAAAACCCTGTATCAAAAATCAGCCTCCCAAGTTAAGCTTTCTCTTCTTGTCAACTATAAGTCTTTAACTATTACCTAACCTAGTTCTGCCCGCGTTTCCTTTTGTACACAATTAACTTCTCCCATTCTGCTTCGGTCTTTTTAGCAGCAGTTACTGTTTCACAATCTTCCATCAACTCTACTCCAGATTTTTTCGATTTTTCAGCATTTTCAACCATTTCCTTTACCTGAACTTCTGTAAATGCTTGAACCAGTTCCAAAGGCATCGATGCAGGATCGAGTTCCAAGCAACCTATGGGAACATTAGGGCCTTCTTTACCTGTCAATACATAAGAAGGAACCTGATGAGAAAGACGGAAAATTTCCTCTTTTGGAATTGTCCCGGTTGTACTAGAGTCAGGATGACGGCGAAATACTGTCTTGAAACCGGCAACTTTGACAAGAGGAGCAACAGAAACACCTCGCTCCTCATTGTAGTCTTCGAGCACTTCCACCATGTCATATTTGTGTATTAGTTCATCAGGGGTTAGCGAGTTCCAATTGGGTGACCAATTACTATACATAGCCCAAACGTCTCCCTTGCTAGGATAGATTTGTACGGTTCCTCTTGCGCCCTTTTCCCACTTGACCTTGTGTGAGAAACAATTAAGAGACTTGCACAGTTCATACTTGCCTATCTGGAAGACTCCATTTGTCTTGAAAAATCCAGAACCGATCCAGTTTATTGGGGACAGTTCGCGGTTGTTTTTGGAATTAAGCCAGCTGATGCGCATTCTGAGTGGCTTAGATGAAATTACACAATGAATCATAGCGAAATACCGAGGCATGCCATCGTCCTCGTCATAAGCAGCCCAAACTTGGTTAGGGGCAAACGATCCTTCTGTACGATCATTGTCAAAATCATGAAAATCTGGATCTGGGACATCCATTGATACTGGATCGGCACCTTCTTTGTCTAGTTCATCAACCGTTTTGGAAAGAGAAGATTCTGCTTGAGATGTGGACTTGGTATCTGCAAAATCCATGAAATTTCTGCCGCCTTTTGTAGAATTAGGGAAAACATTCTGTTTTTCTTTCTCTTTCTCGATTTTAGATGTGCAGCTATTAAACGTCAACTGAATATCCTTCTTAGCTTTCTCTATCAACATATTTCGAAGTTCCAGCTGGGATAGCTCTCTTATCTGATCGAGTTTTCCAGAATGGTGTCTCTTTCCTGTTTCAAAACTCCCCATTTGACCACCCGAATCACCACATACTATATTTCTGCTCGGCATCCGAGGCAATGGATTGTTAGCTGCACTGGTGCCTGGTTGCTTAAAACCATGAGCTTTCCTTTCAGTGGAGTCCTTTCTCATATCGGGTTTCGAAACTCCCTGTGAAACTTTTCCTGCAGCCTCTGCTTTATAAAATGCACTCAACTTAGATTCTGGTTTCACATGCTGCATTGAATTCTGCCCTGGCATGTAAGGAGGCCATGTCCTACCGTTCCCATTCATAGGTGCGAGTGGTATCTCAGCACCAATGAAGGGTTGACGGCAATTTTGGCAAATAAGGTTGGAATTAAGATAAAACCTTAGGTACTCAAAATGTGTTTTACAAAAGGCACATAAAGTCCAAAAAGTATCAGCTTTTGAAAAATGAGGGGATGGCACAGACATTGGATGCGTAGCTCTCTTCAAATTCACCGAATTAAATTTCTCATCCTTAGAAGTTTGAACATTGTTATACATATGATATGTACTCAACTTCCTATCAAAGGCACCTCTAAGGGCTTTATGAGATAAGCAACCCCAAGCTTCAGATACAAGGTTAAAAGCACCTTCAGCGCCAACAGACTTATTTTTATCAGGATGAAGAGTGAGAGCCAATTTCCTGTAATTTCCGCGGATTGTGTCATCATCAGCAGATGGTGTAATACCGAGAACTCTGTACCAATTAATTTCCCCATTTATTCGTTCTTCAGAAGAGACATACACATCGAGAGTTGCTAGAAACTGAGAAAGACCATCGAGTTGTGGATACAAGTTTTGTGCTTTCAAAGCAAATTTTTTTGCGCCCATAGCATCCCTCTGCCCCAACTTCTTCTCTGCTATCATCTTAGCTCTTATAGCTTCTTCTCTATTACATTCCATCTTTTCTGTATTTCAGGATTTTGTCCTTCACTTTTGTACACAATGCCACGGACCGCTAATTAAAATCTACAGTTTGTGATCATCAGTATGTATCACACCATGATTTCTCAAGCCCTGTGATACAGCAAAACAATAATAAGGAACACATCTCAGAAAAAAGTAAAAGAAGAAACAGTTTATCAAAAGTAAAGCTTTAAAACTTCATCCAAATAAATTCTTCACGATTGCTTGGTTACAAACTTCTTTACACTTGTTGACATATAGGTACGTAATGACCCAAACAATATAACAGGAAAATAAGAATGAATGTCCTAGTATAGGCAACAAACTTCCACATAACATTTGAGTATCCAAATCCTATTTCAATACACAAATTCCAGAGTTGTTATAGATCCACAAATCTTAAAGACTCTAAAATAATAAACTAAGATAACCGAACAACCATTATAAATCCGAACTTCAAAAAGAAGCAGCCAGGAATTAAGGATTGCATAATACAAAACGGTTAAAATGGTTATGTTGCAGTCACTACCATAATCTTTAAAACACCAATTCATCAAGGAAAGCGAAGGACCTGTATAAACGGAAACGGTAATTTAGTTCCTTCCATGATGTACTGCAAATGCCAAATAGTACTTATTACCTAAAACATAGTATTAAGTAATAACATCATGCATCTTTTTTTCCATCCATACCCACCAAAAGTCGTGGAATCATCTAGCAATATGAGGTTGAGTTTATACCTCATAATTTCTTCTGGTAACTAATAAGTTCCACAAAAAGATATAGAATTCTAATTATCACAATGAAGGTAAGAACAACCATAAAAACTCTACATCTTCCCCAGTGAATAAGGCATGATATGCTAAGGCGATCAATAATAACAATGGCATGCATGTATTGGATTCATTTATAATGCTATGTGACAACAAGAGGAGAATCTAAATCATACCTTGATTACCAAGTATCAACAGAAAATCAGAACAAAAAGTTCACTATCGAGAGTAGAGTATTGCCAATCGATTCATAATCATTTAATACAACCCTCATTCTCTCAAATTTCTATATCCATATCAGCATCATACACTATGATTCAGCAACCCATAGAAAACAAAAAAAGCCCTAAATTCTACAATGGAACTACCAAAATACCCAAATTTTTTAAAAAAAGAATTGGCGGATACGAAAGGGCAAACACCTAGTTCACGCATTGAAACCGATTATCAATAAAGAGAGACTTGAACTTCATGAATAATTGAATATAGTGCATTCAATTGATTAAACTGAACAGTTCCAGCAATTGAAGAGACAATAACAACATAGTTTTTTTTATCATAACTGCAATCTACAATGCAAAAATTCCCAAACAGAACAAAAAACGGCGACAAAAAAAATGTTTGCATATAATGTAACAAATAGACAAGTAGGAGAAAATTACCATTTGCAGAGAGTTGAGGGAAGGAAGGAGCCGCCATCGACGGTGCATATAAAATATAGGGGAAAAAATTCGAACAATCTGTTTTTGATTTTTTTTTTTTTAATATTCTAATGCCTAGGGAGAATTCAGGGATGAAGTATCACTGGAAAAATACAAATAAAAGGAGTTGGGGTTCCTTTTGTATGCAAAAAGCTGAATATGTTAGCGCCCTAATTACTCCCAAATTGAAACCAAATGTCTAGTGATCCCTAAGTTTCATAAGATCCTTAAATTTATCTAAATTGTCTAAATAGTCCCTCAACTCTGAAAATTGAAAAGTGAAAATCATAATTTGACATGTGACGGATGCATACATGTGACATACACACACAATAAATAGCAATAACAACAACAAAAGAAAAAGTTATCAACAACAATGAAGATTAAGTATACTCCTTCATTTTCTTTGTGTAAATGTTTTTGTTATTTAGATTGAATTTGTGACTCTAAAAGTCGCAAGTCGGGGTCTCACACGCAAAGTAAGGGGAGGATTAGTGGGATCATTTATGCAAAATTTGATTAAATTACAACTGGAGTTTTATGTGAGTTATTTATTTTTCATATTTACTTTGCTGGTATTCTGGAAACATGTGAAAATGTATTAAATCTAAGATTTCCCACTTCAACCAAGGCTGCCAAGTAACTGCTGATAAATTGGTCTGCTTCATTCATAAATAATTAATTTACAACAAAAAGATGCAATTTTACATAGACATTAGCATACATATCTTACATAGTGCCTGCTGAAAAATCAACAACTCTACAAGGACCATTGATGAAATAAACATCTTCATATATCTACTTACACTATACACCGAATTCCCCTGTCCCTTGATCTTACTTGATATTCACCCCCTCATTCTATTAACCAATTTAATGGCACTCAACGATTATTCCTTCCGTAAAGCTGAGTGTATACACCCCTAGTTCGATGAACCACAATCAAACTAAGGCCCATAGCAATGATACAAAAAACCGACATTATCCCGCAAGTGATCGAATAACATATGGCACCCACACAAGTCAGTGATTCCTCATTGCCCATAGGACTTAGATGCTGAATTCCAGCTTGTTTTGTTGCATAGTAGTCATATATACTACTGCCAATAACACCAGAGAATATAAGACAACCAGCTGTATTCGATAGTGTGAGAAAATTGTACAAGGCACCGAAACTTTTTAACCCGAATAGTTCAGAGGCCACAGCTGGCACTATTGCCCAGTGAGCACCATAGCCAAGTCCTATCAGAATGCTCACTACATAAATTTCCCCAGGCCATTCCATTGCATAATAGAATAGTCCTATTGCCATAATCACTTGAACAACTGCCATGGCTACCGGTCTAGGGTATGCAAAATTTCTGGACATAAAAACACCAAGAACATTAACACAAGACATTGATTAGAAAAAGGTTTCAAATGACCACCACAAACTTTCAAGTGTGACACTTTATCCCCCTAAAGTTGGCAAAACTGATATAGTTTGCCCCCTTAATGCCACGTGTTTGCTTCCGGTTGGAGAGAAGAAAATAAAAAGTATATCTTAGTCAAACCAACCAGAAGCTGACATGTGGCATTGAGGGGTAAACTGTATCGGTTTTGCCACCAAGTTGAGAGGCAACGTATGTACTTGGCCATCAAAACAATGAATGAGAAAGTGGGTTTACCTTATGATAGCCTCAGAAAAATAGCCACCACCCACACGGCCGAGAAAGTTCCAAATGCTGATCATAGAGACGAAAATGCTCGTATCGGTGTACCCCAAAGACTGGCAAATTTGACCCAGATTATCGATAATGGTCAAACCAGAACCAGAAGCCAGTGTCAAAGAGAAAAACAAAAGCAGAAAATCGGCCTTTACTAAAGCCTGCATCAAAGTGAAATCCTCTCCTCTTCGTGGGCCTTTTTTACGCCTAATTCTCACAGCTCCATCTGCCGCTGCCTGAAATAGCCTAGCTTGCAAATGAGCGATTCGTTTATGTCGCTCTAATGCTGGAAGTGAGTCCATTTCTGCAGGTTTTTCATCCTCGACTTCACTAAGTATAACCTCGTTTTTCTCCCACTCTTGCTCGGAGGTGTATCCTTCTATGAGATTCTCTTCTTCTCGAGATATTGGATCAGAGAAGAAAACCAATAGAACAGGAATTGTAATAGGTAGCAATATAAGAAGTATTAAAATGCTAGCAAGCAAGATAATCACTACTTGGCTCACATCAATAGCATCCTCAGCTATTAATACTCCTAATACATAGGCTGCGAGAATTAGGCAGATGGTGTAGATAGATAAGAAGCTGGTATTATCAGATGGTCTTGCTTGTTTGTGACCTCCTACAGGTCTAACAATGAACATTAGGGCTATGACAACCATTGATGGCCCAACGGCTACCATGAAAATTAGGGAGGATTCGTGTGGGAAATTGATCATGGCGTAAATCTGAGTTAGAATGGCACCACTTAACCCGGCGAATCCTTTTAGAATCCCAACAACAGGACCGCGGCTCTTCGGGAAGTTCTGTATACATGAAACTAGAGCTGCTGTGTTGAAGTATGTCTCGCCATTTGTCCCCCCAAATACAGCAACACACAGCTGCAAACGAAAATATGGCAAATTTTAATGTGTTAGCTTAGAACTATTGTCCATTATTTCGATGGGGCCAAAGATTCACCATTCTTTGGCTTTAGATTATAATGGACTAAAGCAAAATGATTCATTAAATTGTCTGAGCTTCTTTTTATTGTGATGTCACGGATAGCTGTTTGCAACTCCACTTCAGGGTCAATTGGAAACAACCTCTCTGTAATTACAGGGGTAAGGTTGCGTACACCCGACCCCCCCTTACCCCGTTTGTGCGGGAGCCATTGGGGTAATGTTGTTGTTGTTGTTAGCTTAGAACTGAAATGCCTATTTTTACTGTTTTAGTCCTCTGAAGTCTGGTATGGAAACGAAAACATAAAATACTTGCATTTATGGACCACAACAAAATAAGTTATTATTCATATTAAGATGAATATAAAGTATTCAGCCTCAACTAATGGTGCGGATAACTTATTTTCCCAAGAGATACGAAGAAAATGAAAACCAAAAGATATTAGATGCTCTCTTCTTCATCAACTGTGAATGCAGAATCTAATAAACACATAAATCATTGAGATTCTGGACATTTATAAAAAAAAAATCCATTATTTCAAATCTTTTCAGCTAAAAACAGCCAAACATGTCATAAGATCCGTAATCAAGCAAGATTGCAGGCAACAATTATGCACCATAAAAGAAGCATCTAAAGTATTCTCTCTAGCAAATGAATTTTAACCATTGATGAACATAACTGAAACTTGGACATCCAAAGAGATATATATCTTGAAATTAGTTTAAAAGTTTCCTTTTTTCCTGTGTCAGTTGACATTTGATTTGAGGAGAAAAAGCAAAATCATTACTCTCTTTAATTCAACAGATTAGAAATTGAAGTGTCTGAGATTTGCTCGTCATAATAGGATGACCTGGACCATAAAACAGTCACTTGTATTAATTTTCTAATTTGTCTGAAAGGGGTATTGATAGAATTGTTATACTAGAAATCACTTGGCTTTCCCTTTTTTGTTGAGTTGAAATGATTTAAATATCACTTGTTTATTTGGTGTTCATACACTTAATTCAAAAACACATAATGGTTCCTGGTTCCTGCAACAATTTTGAAAATGCAGAAACTTGCTATTTCACATTGGCACTAACTGAAATACTGAATAGTATAAACAATAGTACCACTTAAAAAGAAGCCATGCACATATGCCATTAGTAAGCTTCCTTTCCTGATCCAGGATTACAGGTGGAATTCCTTTCCTATAACAGTTTCATATACAGGTCAAATACTCTTGTCATAGTAGCTTAAAAATTTAAACAATATAGTTTTCAACAGAAGACTACAGATCAATAATTTAGCTGCTCTGACTAAAACAAGGCCAACAGAAACTACTTATGAGACTCAAACTCAAAAAAACTACAAAAATAATAGATAGAAACTTATAAAGAACGGGTTAATATCTCAAATAATACCTAGAATGTTGAAGGCAAGTGGCGTGGAAAGTTATACTAGGAAGAAGATAAAAGGGATCTCATCCATTTATGGCCACATAAATCCCAGTCCAAGCAGTCCATGATATTTTTTCCTTCGTTAAACAGCAATTCAAATAACATGAAACAGAGAATTTATCCAACAATTTGGCAAGTCATAATTTAGAGCAATCAGCAATGAAGAATCCTAAAAAATGAATCTTATGCAAATTTTGCCCCGAACCTATGTTACCTATCAAGCTTTACCAAACCATGGTTCCAGAGGCATTGATAATCGATTGCTTGATCGGTTAGTCAAAATGAGAATTCTAATTATAGCCATGAAATATGAAACTGCAGAGTCAAGTGGCCAAGTTCATTATCGAAAACACATTCATTCAAAAGATTGCTCTAAAGATATCAAGCCAGTGAATCAACTCATAAAATCTAAGTCTCTAACTGACTTCCTTTGCATTTGAATCAAAATCAATTCCAAAAATTAACCCTAACTAGATCTCTCAGCCAAAATCGAGCAGCACCTGCTAATTAAGAACCGTTGTATCTCCATAACTAGGTAGCTACTGTTCATGGAAGAAAAGTACAAAATCATCACAAACAAACAAACATTCACACATAACAACAAAATTATGATAAATTTTTGAATGATGGATCCAACCTCTCCCAAATCTCATAGAAATCAAACAGTAACAAAGAAAAGCGATAGAACTCACCACCCAGAGAGGCATAGAAGTCCATTTCCGAACGACTATAAGCCAAAGCAAGCCATAGCCAACAAAATTCTGAAAAACCCCAATCAGCAGAGTAGCCCAAACAGGCAAAATCTCGCACAAAACTCCAGCCAAAAACCCAATACTATCGCCCAAGTCCTTGGCCACACCAAGTATAGCCACCTGTCTCTGATTATAACCCATGGCGCTCTTGATCACCGGAGAAATACTCCCAAACAAGTACCCAATTCCCGCGCATGACTGAACCCACATTGCGCAAACAAACACCAGCCATCTGTTGTTCACAAATTCCTTCAATTTTTCTGGATAAATCTGCTTCATCATATCGTTTTTTGCTCCTAATTTGAATAATTGCAATCAAATGTGGGATTTGATCTACATAATAATTTTTTTCCAATTGAGTGAGGAGAATTCTATCTTTAATGGATTGAGTGATCTTGTGAGAGAGATGATAAGGAGAGGGTTGATTGAATTTATTATCGGCTACTTGCTTCAGCGCCACAACAGCTGGCCAAGCTCAGTTTTCCACTCCTTTTCATCCTGTTGGTATGATTGATGGAGGGAAATTGTGAATATTGAAATTAAATACTTTTTTTCCAGCCACATAAATCAAAACGTTTTTTTTTTTTTTTTGCAGTATGACTTCTTTTTTCGACGATTACTAATTATAATCTACACTATAGTTCCCATTGGAGTCGCTCAATATAATACAATTAAGTTTAATTTAACTCCATTTAGTTATATAAAATTTTAAATTTATATTTAAATAAATTTAATTTAGTTTTTAAAAGTTAAATGATACATACTCTTAATTAAACTTAAGTGAACTTAATTTATTGTAATCATGAACTTATAATTATGTAAATATTAGACAAATTGAAATATAATTTGTTATCTCTATATCAGTGTTTTCTTCTATATTTCTTTATTAATGTTATTAAAATCGATCGGTGTAAAAAAAGACTACGACCTAATTATAATTGAACCGCAGTTGAGCCACAATTAAATTTAATTACAACACAGTTAGATTATAAAAACTGTGAACTATTGCGTTCATTAATTCAATTTTAATAATATTACTCTTCATTTATCCTTTGACATATAACATATTTATAATAAAGATAAAGTAAAAAATAATAAAAATAATAAATATCAACGATTGCAGGTGTGATATGAAAGAATACAACATATTCTGCAATTTATCACTTGAAGTTGATCGCTTGAGTTAATTTGAATTAAATATAACTTACAATAACAATTCATACCTGACATTACGAGAAAGTCAACTTATAGTAAAATTATTTTGTTATTTATGAAATTCAATTTTCAGAAGGTTCTTTTGTTCTAGTTGCTTATGATTTCCATGCAACAAAAATAAATATATTACTATCAACGTGTATATATAGCATTATAACAAGAAAGATACAAAAATCTCTATTTCTAAAACGTGCAAGTAAAGCTACGTATTTTCAATTTTTTTACAATGAAACATTTCAAATATTTTGCTTTTATTTTTTACTTTTTATAGAATTTAATTGGAACTTAATAGAAAGCAAAAGGTCTTAATTTATAATTAAACATTTTATTAAATTATTTTCCAAATATAACAAATGATTTTCATTTCTAATTTATTAAGATAATATTAAATGGTAAAACGAAGAAGTTATAAGACAAGACTTTTATTATTGTAAAAACAAGAAATTAATTATGTCTCAGTAAAAAGACTAGACTAGAAAATCATATCAATACTCTCTCTAGTGATTCTTTTATCTTTATTAAAATAAATTACAGAATATAGAACAATAATTAAAAAAAATATCAGGATAACATGTCTATTTTATGCATGATAAGGTACTTGGTTGGTCTAGGTTGGTCACTTCATTTTTGACAAATTTACCACTATGTTACCTTTCATAACAATTGGATTAGATTTTATATTACCAATCCAAATTATTTAAGAGGACAAAATATAACTTGCCCGATATTTAAAATGATAAACATCAATTAAAATGGTTGAGCATATGACTCAGCAGATCTAAGACATTCACTTGTCCTTTTATCACCAAACTATTCTTTTAAATAAATTCATTTCTCATAGTTTATACCTTACACACATAATCAATCAGATATTGACAGCGAATAATGTCTCACATAAAAATATCTACTATCCCACAAAAAAATCTGACTGTCCCAAAAAGGCATTTTCAACCTCAGTATGGGTTAACGCTTGTTACTTTATAGTAGAGTTCTCACTAACTCGTCGCCTCACAAGGCATATAATAAAACAGATTTGATCCGAAACTGGTTTGAGTCCGAAATGACCCAAATTATATATAGTTGTATCAAAATTTTCAAGTCCCCATCCGTTATAATAAATAACATAAAAATTTATGTATGTTTATTGCATATAATCATAATAAAATATAAATATTGTTGAAATTTTTTGGGAAGTTAACATCTAGACTTAACTTTGTGATTCTCATTACACTTTTGTTTGTAATTAGGTTATTATTAATGAATTTTAGTGATATCAAGGCTATATTATTTTAAAAATATAGTTCATTAAGTACTACACACATATAAATTACAATGAAATAAATATATTTTAATTCAGTTCATTTTGATGCACCTATTATTTATAAGTTGAAATGACTCAAATGATTATAAAAACTAATTTTTTTATTGATAGAATAAATAAATATTTGACATTTTACGTTGATAGTTGATTGGTGATCATAGAAAGAATTACCCTATCCTTCGTCATTAAACAATTAATTGCATATCCTATCATCTTTTTACAGGTTAATATAGTACTGTGTGGTGGAAGGCTATCTATGGAGAAACAAAAGCCTCAAATCAATCACATAATTTACTTGCTGAAAGAGACTTAGAAATTCATTGAATTAAAAACCTAAGCCCCAATCATAAAAATGGATATTCACTTATCTTATCTTGTAATGTGAAATGTGAGCCTCATTCTATATTATGATAATAAAAAATTTCAAATTTTTATGTAAATTACGAGGACAGAATTGAAAATAAACAGTATAGTTTAGATATATGATATATGCATTTGATATTATCCACTAGCGTATGGAACATGATTAGTTTGATAACACAACTGTAAAATATACACTTTCACATCACTCAAATTTTATACTATTACTTTATTGTTTGAAAGGGTGAGATTACAATATTTAATGGAGTATATTACACGCAAAACAATTAAAGTCGAGTTTGATGATAGTAATTAACAGTGAAATGAAAAGATTAGTTACTTAGATGTCTTAAAATACTACTAATATATCGTGAACTTTTTAAACTTCTCTTTAATCGCTCTTCGCCATTTGAAGTTTGAAAAGTCTCTCTCGCACCTCTGAATTTGTTTAAAGTGTACCTCATGACCACTTTTAGCTGACATGTCGTTGGCAGGTGATTTGATAATGCTTGAAAAGGCAATGCCACTTTAGCTGAAAGGGGTCATAAGGTGCAATTTAGACAAGTTCAGGAGGCGAGAGGCGATTAGGGTTAGGGGGTTGGTGATGTATTCAACCATTAAAATAAATTTTTTTACAAGTAGAAATATTTAATTTTTTTAGGAACATAAGGCTCGAACTCGGTTTGAAATCTGGAATTAAATTTTTTTTGGATTGTTTAGAAAATGTATAAGGGCAGTAAAATCAAATAAATTTTGTTTTTTTGAAAGTTTCGCAAGAAATAATATTCTAAGGTTTTCAATTTCAGAATATTTATCAGAAAATTATGTTGAAGCAGAAAGATAGTTCGATGAGTGATATCAATTCAAGCAGGGTGAAACTGAAGACGGATTTTATATCTAATATAAATCAAACTAAGATGGATTGGACCCTCAAAGTACGTGTTCTTCGCCTTTGGACCATTCCAGAACACAATAAACCAAAATCAATATTTACTATGGAAATGGTTTTGTAAGACGAAAAGGTATGTTAATTAATTATTTCTCATTGAGTATTACATAACTAACAAAAAGTTCTAATTTTCCTGATTTTTGAAATATTGCAATAGGGGGATCGCATTCAAGCGACAATTACCAAAAATAATATTTCCAAGTTTATTGATAATCTTTAAGAACTCAAGGTGTACCATATGAGGAACTTTATTATCAACTCGAATAATATCAGAACTCCTAAGCCAACAAAAAATGAATGGAGGTTAATATTTTTTACGAGGACGATTGTTTGGGAAGTCAATGACCCAAATTTTAATTTAAATTTATTCAAATTAGTTCCTTATACAGAATTGCTTGATCCAAGGAAAGTCAATGAAGATGCTACTATTTGGTATGTATACATTTTTCTTAATTAGTTCTAAATTGAGATCTCTATTTTTAAATTTTACTTTCCAAATAATTAAATATATCGATTTTTTTTGTAAGATATAATTGGTGAAATTGTCAGCCGTGGTGATGTGTAAAGTCATTCCTTTAATGAAAATAACAGTGCTTTCATGAATTTAGAACTTCAAGACCATGAGTATTTATTTTAATCATTAATTTTCATGTTATTTGCATATATTGTATCTTATTAATTACTAAAACTTTATTATGAAATCAAAATGCAGGCAGAATAAAATATCAACAATGTTTTGGGGTGAATTTGTAGAACAAATATTATCTCATTTCAATTCATCAAATGATGAACAAATTTTCGTCGTTATGCAGTTGATGCGTGCTCGAGAATACAGAGGTACTAATTTTTTTTATTTTTTTGGTTCTCATGCAATGAAGTCCAACTATAATTGTTTAAACCACTTTTGTCTAAAATTACAATATTTGATTATAATTAAAAAAATTTCACCAACAAATTGGAAATTCAAATTTTAATATTATTTGAACAATGTAGGTAAGTATGGGATGGCTAATACTTGGCATGCATCCAAACTCTAGATTAATCAGGACCTTCCCGAGTTATCAGAATTTAAATCAAGGTAAATATTACATTTATTTTTTAGCTAATAATTTAATTTAAAAATAGCCGACATAAAAATGTTGTACTTCATATTTGCTCTAAAATCAATTACATATGGTTGAGTGTAGATTGCTTTATATTAGTCATTCGGGCTCCTATGGAATAAGTCAAATATCATCTCAAAATGCATACTCTATGTTTGAAGAGTTAGCAAGTGGATCAATGGAAGTGAAGACTATCGCAGAATTAATGGAATGTAAACAAGTAAGAATAATACTTTTTAACAAGTAAATTTGTTCAAATGTTTTAAATAGATTTTCAAATAAACTCTAGTAAACAATTCCTCTTTAAAATTATATTATAAACCAGTTTGAATTGTGAGTGAATCTTATTAACAAAACCAATTTAATTTTCTCCGTTAACTAATTGTCCAAAAATAATTGTATAAGGAATTAATAAATAAATTGATTCAGAATAATATGAAGAAATTGAATTTTTATTTGTTAATATATTATTTTGCCTTTTGCTTCATCAAAGATAGTTATTGATTTTGTATAACAGTTAGTTTCTCTCTTATAGTAATGTGAATGAAATATATAAAAGAATAAAGTTAAAATTATTAATTATTTAAGTAAATTGCAAATCAAATAGAAATATTAAGGGCTTAATAATAATGTATTGTTATGATTACGAAAGTATAAGGTACATGTATATATGGTGTGTGTAAAATACATAGTAATAAGGAATACAAGGATGGAAAAATACATACACTAGCACTAAGTAAAAATACTAAGGTAAGAGAAGAGCCTAATTAGATACAGTATTATCTCCAAATTTATTATGAAAGATTATATATTTATCTGTTTCTTATATTAAATTATATTATTTGTGTTAGAATTGTTTTTCCTAAAATCATACACAAATAAATCATATTGCACATTTATGTTAATGACGGTTTTTAAAATTATTCAGGAAAGAATTTTTTGGACTGTGGTAAAAATTATTGATTTAGAGTGCCAAAACGATTGGTCATATTCGGGGTGTAGAAATGGCAAATATTTTAAAAAGGTGGAAGCGAATGGGAACAAATTCTTTTGCCAAAACTGCAATTGTTTAGATTATTCAGCTTTTCACAGGTAAGCATTGTGCATCTATAAATTGGCTTACAATTCTTCAATTAATATAGTTAAAGTATTCTGATATTAAAATTGTCCCTGAATTAAGCATTCAAATTGGTTTCGTAGATATAAACTTAAAGTTCGTGTAATAAATGGCACGGGGTTTATTTCTTTACTAATTTGGGACGATCAAGCACAACAACTGATTGGAAAAACTGTAAATGAGTTAAGGGATACGGTAATTAAGTTACATAGTTTGTCCATATAAATATAATATCTTCTTTGAATTCCAAGTAATTTTGGTTTTTTCTCCTTCAATGATGTTTTAAAATATGTTATTGTTTTTTGTCTTTTAAAATTGCATTAGATGTCTGCTGCATTTGGTGAAGCACCAATACCAGTGGAATTGGAGAACATTGTAGGAAGAGTCATTATGTTTAAAGTTTCGGTTAAGAGCAACAATATTAGTGCATGTGATGAAGTGTATTATGTAATTAAACTTACAGAAGATGAACAACTTCTCAAACACTATAATCTTTCACTCCCTCAGAATACATTCACAGTAAGTTTAATTTTTTCCAACGTAACTTCAAATTAGTACGTTGTATTATTTGCATTTTAATATACCCATAATTTATCTTCAAAATATTTTCACAACAGGATTCAGATTTCGATGATGATCAAATTCCACATGGAAAGGAAAATTCCAAAGTACTTCTAACATTTATATTATAAATACATATGATTCATTATATACTATGATTTGAATTAGAGCTTTTATTGATTTATTTATTAATTTTTGTTTGGAACGACTCGACATCAGAGGATAAGGCAATTTCTCGTGCCACACCTGTAGAGACAACAAATCAAACTCCGTCACCGTCGATAATGACAGATGAAGATAATGCACAACTCTCGAGCAATGGAGCCAAACGGAGGAGGATTAAGAAGGAGAAGAATATTTGATATGCGTCTCTTTTTAAAGAAATATTTTATTTCTTAAAATATTATCAAATTAGGTGGAACTATTATTTGATGTTATGTTTAATTTTATTTGGGTTATTGAATTATTTCATTTTAATCATGTGTTATTTATTCATATTTTAAAATTTTAAAGTTTATGGGTAAATTTTACAATTTGTGGATCTTAAAGAATAGCCCCATTATTATGTTATAGTAGATTGTGCTTGCTAGGGCTATAAGAGAGATGAGACTTACAGGCTGACTATTGAAACTTTAGTGCAGACGATATGATGTATTGCAGTCAAAATATATCATTACATTTAAAAAAATTAAAGAGTATATGAATAATAATTATAACGAATTATGACACATGATTTAGAGGTTGTTTCTTTGTACTTTTCTATTTCAAAATATTATACTTCTCTATGAATCTTAATAGTGACCAGTTCTTCTTCGTTTCCTTTCTTTAAAATAAACAAACTATACAACGAAAACAAATGTACTATATAGCTACATCAATATTGTAAATTTTATTCTTTTCACTTTGTTAAAAATAGAAATAAATTCAAAAAATGTAAAAAAATATGTACATAAATGTCTATGAAGAGTATTATTTAATTTGAGTTATTTTTTTTAATATATAGATAATTAAACGATAAATTAGTTAGCAATAAGTCTAAAATTTATCTTTATTTAGATTTTGAGTTAAATTATAATTAAACTGAAAGTTTAGTCCTCAAGCAACTCTACTTCTAAAAAACTTATCTTTTATAAAATAAAACCATAACCTTAAGAAGAACAAAGAAGAAAAATCCGTAAAATAGCCAAGCAGGGTGAAACTGAAGACGAATTTTATATCTAATATAAATCAAACTAAGATGGATTGGACCCTCAAAGTACGTGTTCTTCGCCTTTGTACCATTCCAGAACGCAATAAACCAAAATCAATATTTACTATTGAAATGATTTTACAAGACGAAAAGGTATGTTAATCAATTATTTCTCATTGAGTATTAAATAACTAACAAAAAATTAATCAATTCATTGAGCATTGCATAACTAACAAAAAGTTCTAATTTTCCTGATTTTTGTAATATTGCAATAGGGGGATCGCATTCAAGCAACAATTACCAAAAATAATATTTCCAAGTTTGTTGATAATCTTAAAAAACTCAAGGTGTACCATATGAGGAACTTTATTATCAACTCGAATAATATCAGAACTCCTAAGCCAACAAAAAATGAATGGAGGTTAACATTTTTTACGAGGACGATTGTTTGGGAGGTCAAGGACCTAAATTTTGATTTGAATTTATTTGAATTAGTTCCTTTTACAGAATTGCTTGATCCAAACAAAGTTAATGAAGATGTTCTATTTGATATGTATACATTTTTTTAATTAGTTCTAAATTGAGATATCTATTTTTAAATTTTACTTTTCAAATAATTAAATACATCAATTTTTTTATCAGATATAATTGGTGAAATTGTCAGTCGTGGTGATATATAAAGTTATTCCTTTAATGGAAATAACAATATTTTCATGAATTTAGAACTTCAAGACCATGAGTATTTATTTTAATCATTAATTTTCATGTTGTTTGCATATATTGTATCTTATTAATTACTAAAACTTTATTATGAAATCAAAATGCCGGCAGAATAGAATATCAGCAACGTTTTGGGGTAAATTTGTAGAACAAATATTATCTCATTTCAATTCGTCAAATGATGAACAAATTTTCGTCGTTATGCAGTTGATACATGTTCGAGAATACAGAGGTACTAAGTTTTTTATTTTTTTATTCTCATGCAATGGAGTCCAACTATAATTGTTTAAACCACTTTTGTCTAAAATTACTATATTTGATTATAATTAAAAAAATTTCACTAATAAATTGAAAATTCAAATTTTAATATTATTTGAACAATGTAGGTAAGTATGGGGTGGCTAATACTTGACATGCATCCAAACTCTGGATTAATTCAGACCTTTCCGAGTTATCAGAATTTAAATCAAGGTAAATATTGGCTTATAATTTAATTTAAAAATAGCCGACATAAAAATGTTGTACTTCATATTTGCTCTAAAATCAATTGCATATGGTTGAATGTAGATTGCTCTATATTGGTCATTCGGGCTTCTATGAAATAAGTCAAATATCATCTCAAAATGCATACTCTGTGTCTGAAGAGTTAGCAAGTGGATCAGTGGGAGTGAACATTATCGCAGAATTAATGAAATATAAACAAGTAAGAATAATACTTTTTAGCAAATAAATTTTTTCAAATATTTTAAATAAATTTTCAAACAAACTCTGGTAAATAATTCCTCTTTAAAATTTTATTGTAAACCACAATTTGGCTGGTGAGTGAATCTTATTAACAAAACCCATTTAATTTTCTCCGTTAACTAATTGTCCAAAAATAATTGTATAAGGAATTAATAAATAAATTGATTCAGACTAATATGAAGAAATTGATTTTTTATTTATTAGTTTATTATTTTGCCTTTTGCTACATCAAAGACAGATATTGATTTTGTATAACAGCTAGTTTCTCCTTTATAGTAATGTGAATGAAATATATAAAAGAATAAAGCTAAAATTATTACTTATTTAAGTAAATTGCCAATCAAATAGAAATATTTAGGGCTTAATAATAATGTATTGTTATGATTACGAAAGTATAAGGTACATGTATATATGGTGTTTGTAAAATACATAATAATAATAAGGAATACAAGGATGGAAAAATACATATACCAGCAGTAAGTAAAAATACTAAGGTAAGAGAAGAGCCTAATTAGATATAATATTATCTCCAAATTTATTATGAAAGATTATGCCAACTACCCATATTTATTTGTTTCTTATATTAAATTATATTATATGTGTTAGAATTATTTTTCCTAAAATCATACACAAATAAATCATGCTGCACATTTATGTTAGTAACGATTTTTTAAATTATTCAGGAAGGAGTTTTTTGGACTGTGGTAAAAATTATTGATTTAGAGTGTCAAAACGGTTGGTCATATCCGGGGTGTGGAAATGGCAAATATTTCAAAAAGGTGGAAGCGAATGGGAACAAATTCTTTTGCCAAAACTGCAATCGTTTAGATTATTCAGCTTTTCACAGGTAAGCATTGTGCATCTAAAAATTGGCTTACAATTCTTCAATTAATATAGTTAAAGTATTCTAATATTAAAATTGTCCCTGAATTAAGCATTCAAATTGGTTTCACAGATATAAACTTAAAGTTCGTCTAATGGATGGTACGGGGTTTATTTCATTACTAATTTGGGACCGTCAAGTAGAGCAACTGATTGGAAAAACTGTAAATGAGTTAAGGAATACGGTAATTAAGTTACATAGTTTGTCCATATAAATATAATATCTTCTTTGAATTTCAAATAATTTTAGTTTTTTCTCCCTCAATAATGTTTTAAAATATGTTATTGCTTTTTGTCTTTTAAAATTACATTAGATTCTGCTGTATTTGGTGAAGCACCAATACCAGTGGAATTGGAGAACATTGTAGGAAGAGTCATTATGTTTAAAGTTTCGGTTGAGAGCAACAATATTATTGCACGTGATGAAGTGTATTATGTGGTTAAACTTACGGAAGATGAACAACTTCTCAAACAATATAATCTTTCGCTCCCTCAAAATACATTCACAGTAAGTTTAATTTTTTTCCATACATAACTTCAAATTAGTACGTTGTATTATTTGCTTTTTAATATACCCATAATTTATCTTCAAAATATTTTCACAACAGGATTTAGATTTTGATGATGATCAAATTCCACATGGAAAGAAAAATTCCAAGGTACTTCTAACATTTATAATATAAATACAAATGATTCATTATATACTATGATTTGAATTAGAGCTTTTATTGATTTATTTATTAATTTTTATTTGGAAGGACTCGACATTAGAGGATGAGGCTATTTCTCCTGCCACACCTGTAGAGACAATAAATCAAACTCTGTCACCGTCGATAATGATAGATGAAGATAATGCACAACTCTCGAGCAATGGAGCCAAACAGAGGAGGATTAAGAAGAAGAAGAATATTTGATATGCTTATCAAATTAGACGGAACTATTATTTGATGTTATATTTAATTTTATTTATGTTGTTGGATTGTTTCATTTTAATCATGTGTTATTTCTTCAAATTTTAAAATTTTAAAGTTGTTATGTTTTGATAGATTGTGCTTCCTAGGGTTATAAGAGAGATGAGACTTACAGACTGACTGTGGAGACTTTAGTGTTGGCGATATGATGTATTGCAGTCAAAATATATCATTACATTTAAAAAAATTAAAGTGTACATGAATAATAATTATAACGAACTATGACACACGGTTTAGAGGTTGTTTCTTTGTACTTTTCTATTTCAAAATATTATACTTATCTATGAATCTTAACAGTGACCAGTTCTTCTTCTTTTCCTTTCTTTAAAATAAATAAACTATACAACGAAAACCAATGTACTATATAACTACATCAATATTATAAATTTAATTCTTTTTACTTTGTTAAAAATAGAAATAAATTCAAAAAATGTGAAAAAATATGTGCGAAGAGTATTATTTAATTTGAGTTGTTTTTTTAATATATAGATAATTAAACGATAAATTAATTAGCAACAAGTCTAAAACTTATCTTTACTTAAATTTTGAGTTAAATTATAATTAAATTAAAAGTTTAATTCTCAGACAACTTTACTTCTAAAAAACTTATCTTTTATAAAATAAAACCATAACTTTAAGAAGAACAAAGAAGAAAAATCGGTAAATTAGCTATTATATTAAATTAGCTTTGCCTTCATGTCCTATTTTTAAAGTTTTCTTGATCGTTCCAGTCTAGGAAGCACCTTCCCATCTCACTCTTTTTCATTAATTATAAATCTACTGTGTAAATAAATGTATAAATAAAGAATTGTTTTATAACGGATGGTGTTGATGATGAAATGCTTGCATAAAGAGAGTTCAATAACAGCTAGCGGTAGCAGAAGAGTGTTCAGTAACTTTACTCTCTTCTCGAGTTCAATAATTTTTTTTTCCTTAAATGACATTATTTTTATTTGATTATTACTTTCTATGAAACTTTGTGAAAAGTCAACCAAAATAATAGTATTGAGATCTAAAATATTAACCCCATGCAACTCTAACAATATTATTGTTGATAATATATATATTGGATTAAAACAAGGCACACTATATATATTCCACTTCATAATCACATTCCTGTTTTTGTTAAACATCTTGCTCACTAGAAACTGTTTCTTGATCTTCTCTATCTATAAAATCATCTCTTCTGCTGCTTTCTGTCTGCTCTTCTCTTCTGCTGCTTCCTGTAAGTCGGTCATGTTATTCTCATTAGCTAATAGAACATATTTCAATATTTATTTGCTGCTCTTCTCTTCTGCTGCTTCCTGTAAGTCGATTTTATTATTAATATTATGTTAATAAAATCAAATAAATTTTATAATTTCTTTGGGTTCTTAAATTCCCAGAACAAATTAATGAAAGTTTATGGTTAGGCTTTGTAAATATGTAGGGACAAAAAAGAATATGCATATGATAAATTAGACATGAGAAAATATCACATGTTGATTGCTCATACTAGATGCCCTGCTACTTTATTATTAATATGGTAAATAAATAGGCTGGGTGTAATTGTTTATGAAATAATTTATGTAAAAATATAGCCTAGAATTAACCCAGCAAAGCACTCCTAATGCGGAAAGTGGGTTAATATATATCACCTGTTTCGAATATCACTTTCATTAGGATTATTAATATTGTGTTATGGTGTCGCAATGAATTTGTTGTTCTTCTGTATTATTTTTGTGCGTCCTTAAATTTGTTATAATGTCTAATTTATATGTAATGCACAATGAAAAAGGTCAGTATTGAAAGAAATCTTTTTGATAAATCTGAATGTTATAAATATAGTTCTTTCAACGGCAATAAAATTATAAAAAGTCATTTTTGTTTAACTACATTCATAATTTTAGGAATAGATGGAGAATCGCTGTAAAAAACGAGCAAGAACACCGTCAAATCGCAGCGATATAGGTAACAACTCGGTGATTTTATCTTTGCGTGGGTGTATTATTAATAGCAGTGATCACCTATAATATTTTATAATTTTTAAATACAGACTACTCGGACATTGGAGACCCGAACTCAGAATGCAAAATATGTGGTGCATATTTTTGGTACGAGGAGCAAATACAAAAACATTACAACTCTTCAATACCAAAATTTTCTTTATGCTGCAATCAAGATCGGATTAAGCTGCCTGAACCAAAGGAGCCTCCTCAAATTCTGCAACAATTATTATTTGGATTAGATAAAATAAGTAATAAGCAATATACTATCATTATTTTTATTAGTTATTTTCAATCTATGAATAAAACACAAATTCACCCACAATAACATTCAATATTTAAAACTTAGAAAAAAAATTTTAAAAATAAACTAGTATGTTAGTTTTTTGTTATTACTTAAAATTTACCAAATATCTATATTTTTTCTCCGATTCCATAAAAGTTCTTTAGTCTGTAATATTTAAAAAAACATAAAATATTATTTCAATATGAAATCAAATATTGAATTGTGTTGAGTATGGTATTGTATAGTAATATAATAGTGATAACCTTCAATAACATATCACATGTATTATATTAGCAAGTCATATACAAATTTATGTATAATATATGGAGAAAAGTAAAGTTTGTGTATAAAATTAAGGAAAGAAGTGTTAAAAAATAACGTTTTGTGTAAATGGCTAATTTATTGGTAACTAATTTAATAATTGGTAAATTAATTTTTTTGGGATTTGTACTCATACAGGCATTAGGTGCCATCATTTCTGAGATAATATTAGAAATTATAATTCGATGTTCTCATTTATATCATTGGGAGGAAAAATTGATATATCTATCAACCAATAATATAGCCCAAAAATATTTATATTACACGGACAAAATTATCATCGGATTGAAAGTTTGATGCCACTAAAAAGATCTTCACCAAAGTTTATACAATTATATATTTTTAATATAGAGAATAAAGTGGAAAATAGAATATGGGCTGTAAGTTTAAATTTCTTTCGTTACGACATACTAATTATTTTTTTTTTGTAAGAACGGCGAGAAACTTCCCCAATGCCTAAGAACACTCGAACACCTAAATTATTACGATTTTTTTTCTTCAAATTGGTACTAATTGAAAGACTAATGATATATGAATTATACTATATATATACTTTGAATAACTTGAATACTCCAATATAGTACTGAAAAAGAATAGTAATATTGAATTGAATGGATAAAAATCGTATGAATATTATACTTGGTTTTCCGTATTACAATCTTGAATTGTTTCCACATATAGAATTTAGAAAAAAAAACCAAAAAAACAAACCGATTAGTATTAACTTTGTTTGCCCTGTCATGTTGGTATGACACACATAAACAATGTAGGGACTTCGGAGGATTCTGGTCTATGTAATTTATGTATGGAGTATAATGTAGTATATATCAAATAGTATCCAGTATAAATTATCAAGTATTTTTCTTTTCTACCCTTTATTAACTATATATGTGTTTATATACTACATATTAAACTACATTTATGATTTCAAATTGCAATATATTAATTAGTATTATATTCTAAACATTTAAATATAATTTATTACGAATTTGTATAGCGGTGGTCAAGACATAATAGAATTTTATCGGGATATAATTTCTGATCTAAAATAAATGCTTGACCACAACAATATCTTTGCTAAGGCATTTTGAATGGTGAGAGACAGTTTCCAAGAAGGTCAAAATACTAATGTAAGACTCAGATTGATAGGAAAGAGAAACACGGATGGCAGGACATACAATTTGCCAACAGTTTCGGAAGTTGCAGCTTTGGTAGTTGGAGATTTCGAGGTTACAAGGGGTGCTAGAGATATAATTGTAGAAACTCAATTTGGCCAACTTCAAAGGATAAAAGAATTGAATGCATCATATTTAGGTTTGCAATATTCTTTGTTATTTTCATTTGGCGAGGACAGCTATAGAGAAGACATACGACTTAACAAGGAGGGTGGAAGGCAATATGTAAGCATGCGAGAATACTTTGCTTACAAAATTCAAGAGAGGAAGAACGAAGTACCAATAATAATATATTCTAAAAGATTGTTTCAACAATTCGTAGTTGATGCTTACACAATGATTGAATCTGCTAGATTGAACTACATATATACTCATCAAAAACAGTTACGGGCAGAAAGTTACAAAGGCTTAGCAGATGCTGTTTTACATAGAGAGACTAATCCTTCCTCTCAAGGAAAGAGGATAGTTTTGCCATCCAGTTACACGGGAGGAGCAAGATACATGATTCAAAATTATCAAGACACTATGGCTATATGTAAATGGGCAGGATATCCCGATCTTTTTATTACGTTTACTTACAATCCAAAATGGCTTGAGATTCGTAGATATGTCGAGAGTAAAGGTTTAAATTCTAAAGACCGTCCCGATGTACTAAGTAGAGTTTTCAATGCAAATTGGATAACTTGGTGAAAGATCTTCGTGATAATAAAGTATTCGGCGTAGTAAAGGGAGGTACACCTTTCAAATGTATACTAATTAATTGAATAATATTTCAATATTATAGAGATGTTCCATTCATAGATCAAAATTCCCTACTTAATTGAACCTCACACTATATGTTATATTTTTATAAAAACACAAGCAATACATCAATATGTCAATTACATGTGGAATTGATATAATTGCTAATATTAAAAATTATCCTTATATATTGCAGTCATTTACACAATCGAATTCCTAAAACGAGGATTGCCCTATGCACACGTCCTTCTATTCCTTCATGGTCATAGTAAATATCTAACTACAACTGATATAGATCTTATCATCTTTGCTGAAATTCTAGATGAAATCAATGATCCTTGCTATTATCGAGCAGTCAAAGATTACATGATTCATGGGTCGTGTGGAACAGCAAGGAAAACTTCCCCTTGCATGATTGAAGGTAGATGCACAAAACACTTTCCGAAGAATTTTGTGGACTCAACCACAATCGATGAAGACAACTATCCTATATATCGGAGACAAGATAATGGAAGAACGATTAATAAAGATGGTATAGACTTGGATAACAGGTAAGCATAATAGAGTCAGAAATGTCAGTAAAACAACTAATTAGATCTTCAATTGAATATTAATACGCATTATTAATATATGAATTCTTATGTTCAATAATAGGTATGTAGTGCCGCACAATCGATTCTTATTATTAAAGTATGGCGCTCATATCAATGTCGAATGGTGCAATCAAACAAGATCAATCAAGTACTTATTCAAATATGTCAATAAAGGAAATGATCTAGTAACAACAGCTTTCTCTAATAGTGCACGAGGCAAAAGTTTGTCAGATGATATTGATGAAATTAGTTTGTACTATGATTGTCAGTATATATCACCCTGTGAAGCTACGTGGAGAATTTTCGGATTTCCTATTCACCATAGAGAACCTCCTGTGGAAAGATTATCCTTTCACTTACCAAATGAGCAAAGTGTTATTTTCTCCGATGATGACCCAATTGATGAAGTTGCAAATAAACCGAGCGTTAAGGAATCAATGTTTACAAGATGGTTTGAAGCAAATAAGAAGTATCATGAAGCTAGAGAGTTAACATATGCAGAATTTCCTCTTCAATTTGTGTGGAAAAGAAATACAAAATAGTGGGAAAAAAGGAAAACCTCGACATTTTTAGTTGGAAGAATTTTCTTTGTTCTGCCTGGATCGGGAGAGCTATTCGATTTGAGATTATTATTGAATGTTATCAAAGGGCCAACTTGCTATGAGGATCTAAGAACTATTAACAATATTGTCCATCCAACTTACAGAGATGCGTGTTATGCACTTGGATTATTGGATGATGATAGAGTACGTGGATGCCATAAAGGAGGCGAGTGACTGGGGGATGCCTGTTTATCTAAGGCAACTATTTTCTATGTTGTTGATATTAGATTCTATGACTCGACCAGAATATGTTTGGAATGAAACTTGGAAATTACTCTCAGATGATTTATTTCATAGACACAAAGCATTATTGAATAATCCACGTAACCAAACACAAAAGCAACTTTTTATTGCATTCTTCTTTAATTTAACATCATACACTAAAGTGCAAGAGTTAGTATTCTTTTTCTTAAAAATATTTTCATTCACATTCAGATGCAGAGCTCAATGATGGGGAGATGAGAACTGGTGCTTGCAAATGTTGGAAAGAATACTTAAAGGATATGGGAAAACTTTTCAAGATTTCCCGACAATGCCAAAACTGATTTATAATCGAGATGAAATTGACAACAGTAATAGATTAATACTTGATGAACAACGACATGATAGACGGGCTTTAGAAGAGGAATATAGGCGGTTGACATCAAAGATGACATATGAGCAGAAGTCTTTTTATGAAAAAACAATGACAGATGTGAAAGAACAAAAAGGGGGATTCTTCTTCTTACACGGACATGGAGGCACTGGAAAGACATTTATTTAGAGAGCTCTGTCTGCTGCTATTCGATCAAAAGGAGATACTGTGTTAAACGCAGCATCAAGCAGCATAGCCCCACTTTTATTACCAGGAGGCCGGACTGCACATTCCAGCTTTGCAATTCCTCTCAGTATCAACGAGGACTCAACATGCAATATAAGTCAAGGAAGTCCTCTAGCGGGTCTTATCGTGAAAACAAAATTAATTATTTAGGACAAGGAACCAATGGTGCATAGATTTTGTTTTGAAGCTCTTGATAGGACTCTTAGAGATATCATGAGATTCCAAGATACATCAAGTGTCAATCTACCATTTGAAGGGAAACCGGTAGTCTTAGGTGGTGATTTCAGAAAAATATTGCCTGTCATTCCAAAAGGTTCAAGGCAAGAAATTATCAACGCTACTTTAAATTCATCATATTTATGGCCACATTGCCAGGTACTAAAGTTGACAAAGAATATGAGATTGCAAGAAAATCAAGAAGGTGCACATACAAAGGAGTTGAAAAAAATTTCAGAGCGGATTTTATCGATTGGAGATGGAAAGATTGCAAATTCGGTGGACGGCATTAGAAAAGTGCGAATACCTAATGATTTGCTCATAAGTCGGAGAGATGATCCAATATCTGCTATAACACAATGCTCTTATCCAAACTACATATGTCGATTGGGTGATCCAGATTATTTGCAACAACGATCAATCCTCGCTCCTACCTTAGACATGGTGGACTCAATAAATGAATATATGGTTGCTCTAAATCAAGGCCTTGAGAAATCGTACTGCAGTTCTGATACTGCATGTATGTCTGATCACTCTTTTGGAACTCTGGAGTATGTACATACACCTGAGTTGTTAAATAGTATCAAATCTTCTGGCATTCCGAATCACTCAATCACATTAAAGGAGGGTGTGCCCGTGATGCTACTTAGGAATATAGATCAAACATCGGGATTGTGTAATGGCACCAGATTGATTGCATAAGACTACGAGACCGAGTCATTGAAGCAAAGATTCTATCAGGAAATAAGGCGGGAGATAAAGTGTACATCCCCAGAATGACGTTAACACCATCTGATGCACGATTGCCTTTCAAATTTTAAAGAAAGCAATTTCCACTTGCACTGTCATTTGCTATGACTATCAACAAAAGTCAAGGACAATCACTTTCACATGTAGGATTATTCCTTAGAAGACCCATGTTCACACATGGACAGCTTTATGTAGCTCTATCACGAATGACAAAAAGAGAGGGTTTGAAAATTCTGGTCTACGATGACAATGGACAAGACACAAACGAAGCTGCAAATGTAGTATATAAAGAGGTTTTTCGCAATTTAATTTGACAGACAATACGATATATTTATTTACCTTTACTATTTTCTATTCTAATTTTACATACACAGAGAGTATTACATGTGTCATTCTGGACATATCCGTGCATATTAAATGTGTCATTTTAGATATATCCGTTCATCGCACGGGGTACTACACTAGTTACCAGTAAAATGAAAAGATTAGTTACTTAGATGTGTTAAAATACTACTAATGCATCATGAACCCTCTAAACTTCTCTTTAATCGCCCTATCCACTTGAACTTTGAAAAGTTCCTCTCGCACCTCTTAACTTTTCTAAAGTTCCTCTTGCCCCTTGAACTTGTCCAATGTGTACCTCATGACCACCTTTGGCTGACATGTCATTGGCAGGTGATTTGGCAATTAGAATTAGGGGGTTGGTGATGTATTCAACCATTAAAATATTTTTTTTAGAAGTAGAAACATTTAATGTTTTAAGGAACATGAGGCTCGAACTCAGGACCCACGCTTCTTTCTCCACTTTGGGAGGAAGCTATTGGACATGGATTAATTGTAAAATTCAGAAACAGATGGGGAGGGTTGAGAATATATTTTGCCATGATAAAAAAGGATTTGGACTCTTTAAAGTTGGGGAATGGTAGAATTATACATTTCAGTCAATTTCAACCATCCATTCAGTTTTAATAGTTCATATATGGACCATACAAACCACTAAAACCAATAAGCTAGAGCCACGAGCTTCAGAGATTAAGGCGCACCTTTGACTGCTATATTCGATGAAAATAAAGTTTCAAGTAGCAACTTGTATATACTCATGCTTTTTTTGCATATGAGGAGCCTAATAGACTTCTGAGCAAGTGCCCTCAGAGCTTAAGGCACACCTCTAACTATTAAATTTGAAAGTAATTCAATTAATTTCCGATAGCAAGGCACATAAAGCCCTAACACCAACAAGGTCTATGAAGCCCACTCAAAGAATTTGCCCACCAAGTCAAGAGGATTGGGGCACATGTCAATCATCTAGAAATTCCTTAACCCCCAAGACCGGACACATGACAATCATCCAAGGGACACTACCCTCCTATAAAAGGAATAAGGGCACTCGTCCCCAGGTAATACATCACATACAACTTACCCTTTTAAGAATATCTACATCATCCCCCCACGCTAAACTAACTTGAGCGTTGGAGAGGCCACGTCGGATACCCGACCTGGCCCTCTAACGGACTGTTACTTGTGCAGGTCTCAATCTAAGTCAAGTCGAGCTGATCATGTGTCCTGAGTTCCATGCCATCAAATTGGTGCGGTGAGCTTAGATCGAACACAGCGGCCAGATTGGCTCAGTTTAAGGAGCCTGCTTTTCACTTTTAATTCCCAATAGTTAGTAATGGAAGATTTGGTGAAGAAAAAACCCACACTGAAGCAAACATCGACTAAGATCAATGCGAAGAAGGCCCAAGGGTCGACGAGCGAGTTCGTAACACCCCCAAAACCAGTTGACGCATCGGGTAATGAAATTGAGAATATCATAATAGGGCCGGAGTTCGATGCTCAGATAGAAGCAATGGTAGCAAAACCCGACGCCTCGGACGATCTTAAAATGCTGGCAATAATGACAAAGCAAGTAATATACAAGATGAGCCACATGGAACACCCTAAACGCGCAACGCATGGCCACTGAGGGTAAGGTCGTTAACCTAGAAAGACGAGCAACGATATTGACCCAGTCCGGGTCAGCCTCGAAAGGATTACAAAGTCTCGAGAGGCCTCTAACTTATGAGCGGAGCCAGGAAGATGGTGCTCTCTCAACTGCCACGACCTCAGATCGTCAGAACGAGCTGAGCCTGCGAATGCCAGGGAGCCATATGTCAGATAAAGGGTAATAAAATTGCGACTCAGGCCACGACTTGGAGCAACTGAGCTAATAAAGGACTATACCAACTTCACTTGCCCCCGTGAGCTCGAGTCTGGCGGGAAAAAAGAGGAACTGAGGAAGAAGGCTCGATGCAATTCGAAATACATCTGTTAACTCATCAATGAAAGAGCCCAGAAGATCGACGGCCAGGTCTGACCAAACCATAGCCTCCAAGCAGACGATCGAGGAAATTGAGAAAAATTTAGCCCCAAAATGGGCAGCCAATGTGATGAAAAATGTGAAAGCACTCCTCACTGACATGGGAATGGAGCCAGCCATCCCCAAAATTGAAGATGCAGAATCACCGATCTCCCCTAAAATTTTAAGGGTCGAATTCCCCGAATGTTTCAAATGGTCGAAGTTACGGGGACTACAACAGCACTGATGATCCGACCCTTCATGTCAAGAATTTCAGGCAGAAAATGGCAATCACCAGGGCAATCGATGCGATGTTATGTAAGATCTTTCCAATGACCCTCGAGGGACCTTCCACTATATGGTTTAAGAATCAAAAGCCAGGATCGATCACCAACTTCAAGGCTATGATAAAAGACTTCCTCCTGTACTTTGTAACATAGATCCCGCTTTATAAGACCATCCAAGATTTACAGTTAATGAGGTAGGGTTAAAACGAAACATTACGAGATTTTGTGGAGCAATTCTAAAGGGCGACCCTAGAAGTAAAGGGGTGTAGCGTCGACATCGCCACCGACATTCTAGCGAGCAATTGTAGAAACGCCGACCTTAAAGAGGATTTGCTCATAAGAAGACGAAAGAGTTTGGCGTTGATGATGCAGAAGGTGCGAGAGTGGGTAACTTATGAGGCCCATGAGAAAGGAACACCGGTGCAAGAACATACAGGTCTGCAACCGAGTCCGCCTCGGTCTAATTAGTTACCCCCGAGGCACCCTAGATACGAATACAGGCATCGCGATCTCCCTAAGGACCTGATTCCTTTAACAACAGATCGGAAGGAAGTATTGTACATGATAGAGAAGAACCGACAGTACATGGAATAGCCATCAAAGATAAAACGGCTGGGAAAGCCAGGCACCTATTGGGACTTCCATAAGTCGGAGGGCCATGACACCGAGGATTGTCGGCATTTGGCCATCAAACTCAACAAGAGGGCAGCCGAGGGTAAACTCGATAACTTTTTGACAGGACCACGACCGCATCAATAGGATGAGGAGCGGATGGAGAGGCATTGAGTTGCTCCCACTGAGAGAGCAGCCTATCCACCGCCAGCTCGGCGAGGAGTTATTAACATCATCTACGGTGGACCAACATTTAAAAAACATAAAGCGTCACCGGTCAATAACATAGGTTGAGATAGGGGCGTGTACTACTCCTTCGCCCACATACCCAAACCTGCCCCACATCAGGAAGCGCTGGTAGTTAAAATGGAAATCGCGGGATTCATTGTTAAAAAAGTACTGATAGACACCGGCAGTTCGGTCAACCTGATAACCTGCTCTATGTATGACGCCCTTAGATTGGACCTAAATAAGCTCAGAGTCGGTCAGGACCCAATCTTAGGCTTGGGCAGCCATGCTGTCGAGGTAATAGGATCGACCACACTACAGATCACCATGGGAGATGATTCGATCAAGTGGGAGTCGCAAGCCGAGTTTTTAATTGTGGATATACCCTTGGCGCACAACATTATTCTTGGAAGACAGATCCTTGTTGAGTCTAAAGCAGATCAATCTATGCCACCTTATAATGCAAATTCCAACCAGGCAAGGAATGACAGTCATTAAAAGCAGCCAGAAGATGGCACGAGAGACCTATCTGGCTTATATACGGATCGAACCAACCCATCAGGTGGCAGAAAGGATGTCGGACAAGACCGAACCCCATGGTAAGCTGGAAACGTTACTCCTAAGCCAAGATAGAAAGATATTTATTTCTGAGGACATGAACCCCGAAGCAAAGGTCACCCTGATCGAGGTTCTCAAGAGGAATGAAAACTCATTCACCTGGACAGAAGCCGATATCACGGGGGTTGATCCTAGGGTAATGGAGCATAAGCTGAATGTCGACCCAAAAGCCAACCTGGTCAAGTAAAAATGCAAGAACCACGGTCCGAAAAAGCAACGGGCCATCGAGGAAGTGGTGGCAAAGTTGTTGAAGGCGGGTCATATTATGGAAGTCTAGTACCCCGATTGGATGGCGAATGTGGTATTGGCCAAAAAACTTAGCGGAGCATACCGAATGTGCGTAGACTTCACTGACCTTAACAAAGCTTACCCAAAAGATAGTTACCCGCTGCCCAACATCTACTCCCTTGTGGACGGAGCTGCGGGTTACGAGTCTTACTCCACTGTAGATATAAAGGCGGGGTACAATCAGATACCCATGGCCAAGGAAGACGTGGAAAAGACCTCGTTCATAAGCCATAAAGAAACATATTGTTACAAGGTCATGCAATTCGGATTAAAAAACGCAGGTGCGACCTACCAATGCTTAGTTAACAAGGTATTTAAGGGTAAGATCGACGATATGGTAGAATTGTACATCGACGATATGATCATCAAAAGTAAAATGACCTATGCACACCCGGCTGACCTCGAAGAGGTGTTACGAATCTTGAACCAATACCAACTAAAGCTGAACCTGGAGAAGTGTGCTTTCGGCATTACCGCAGGGAAATTTCCGGGATTCTTGATTTCCCACAGAGGAATAGAGGCAAACCCAAACAAGATTAAGGCAATATTGGAATTGCAGCAGCCTAAGACAGTGAACGATGTATAGAGGTTGAACGGCAAAATTAATGCCTTGGGCCGATTCATATCGTGCTCAGCTAGGCGATGTATGACTTTTTACAAAACCCTGAAGGGTGTGAAGAACTTCACATGGACCGATGAGTGCACTAAGGCGTTCAACGATTTAAAATAGTTTCTCTCCTCACCACCATTGCTGAGCCAACCTACCACGGAGAGTGTCTGTTCCTTTACATCAGCACCTCTGAAGAGGCGCTAGGGATGGCCTTGGTTAGGGAGGAGAAGGCGGAGCAATACCCTTTGTATTATTGCAGCAAAGTCCTTAGAGACGCCGAGCTAAGGTACTCTCGTCTCGAGAAAGCTGCCTATGCTATCATAATTACTTCTCAAAGGCTGAGGCATTACTTCCAATCTCACACGATTGTGGTCCGAACTAACTGAGGTCTGAAAAAAGTTCTCTAAAGACCAAAAACGTTGGGTAGGCTAGCAGAATAAGCGGTGAAACTGTCAGAGTTCGATGTCAGGTTCAAACCAAGAAAAGCAATGAAGGCTCAAGTGTTAGCAGATATTATACAAGAGGCCTCATCGCTGGAACCAACCACTTTAATGGAGAAAACATGGAAAGTTTTAATTTATGGAAGTTCGACCAAAGGACAGGGGGGCATAGGCGTTCATATGCGAGGCCCAAGCGGAATAGTCCTTAATCAAGCGGTTAGACTCTCCTTCGCCTCAACAAACAACACGGCCGAATACGAAGCATTTATCTTCGCCCTACAATTGATCAAAGCAATACAGCTGGACCGAGCTCATGTCTATAGTGACTCGAAGCTTGTTGTCAATCAGCAGCTAGAGGGAGGATATGCGACGAAAGATGCGATGATGCAACAGTACCTCGTCCTAGCACGAGCGCTTATTGGCAGGATAAAGCAGGCAGGAACCAAAATAGCAATTCAGCACATATCGCGAACTCAAAACTCTAAAGCCGATAAGCTTGCAAAAGCAGCATCAGATCCTAGCGGGGATAACCTTATCCATTGCACCATTGGGAGCATTGATCGACCTAGTACTAGAAGGAGCAAGGTCCTGGTCATTCTGGGTGAAGTCAAGCCGACGGAGGAATGGTAATCCCTAATATGGAGATATCTGAAAGATTCCACCCTCCCCGAGGATGAAGTTAAGGCACTAAAAATTGTAAGAAATCATTCTGATGTTTGATCCTGGGTGATCACTTATATCGGCGATCGTTTAGCCACCCTTGGAAAAAATGCCTCAAAAAGAGTGACGCTGATTATGTGTTGCGAGAAATCCATAAAGGGATCTGTGGAGGCTACGAAAAGAAAGACATTGTGGTCAGGAAGGCCAAGCTACAGGGTTTTTACTGGCCAACGATGGAGCTAGATGCCAAAGAATTAATAGAAAATGCGAGCCATGCCAAGCATGTACCAAGAACAATAGAGCACCGCCCACAGAAATGATCGCTATCCGAGCAACCTGGCCTTTCTCCACGTGGGGAATGGATATAGTCAGACCTCTACATGTGGTGCAATACTTGAAAAAATGGATCATCGATGTGGTCGACCACTTCTCCAAATGGGTCAGGCCGAAGCTATATCCACGCTCTCCCTAAATCAAGTTATACAGTTCTTCAACAAGAGCATCATCACCAGGTTCGACATACCGCATACCTTAATAACGAACAATGGTACGCAGTTCAACTGTGAAGCGTTCAAAGCATACTACAGCGGACTTAGAATCAAGCTTCGATTCTCCTCTATGTCGTACCCACAATGTAATGGCATGACTGAAGTTACTAACAAAACAATCATGGAAGGAATCAAAACAAGAGTACTCAAGAGTGTATCAAGTTGGGTCGATGAGCTGCCAAATGTCCTCTGGTCTTATCGAACCACGCTAAGAACAACGACAGGAGAAACGCCTTTCGCCCTAGTGTACGGTACCGAGGTCGTGGTACCGGTTGATATAGGAGCTCCCAGCGAGAGAGTGTCGCACAACAACAGTGAAAAGCTAAGGTCAAATCTAGTCGACCTACATGGCGCAGAGATCGAGCATACGCCAAAACGGTCGCTTATAAGCAGAGGGTCGCCTCGGCCTTCAACAAGAAGGCCAAGCCCCGAAGCTTCCAGTTAGGAGAGCTCGTGCTCCGATCAACCGAAGCATCGAGAGCAAGGGCGGGCAAAGGCAAGCTCGGCATCAATTGGGAAGGCCCATTCAAGATCAACCAAAAGATCAGGCTCAATACCTATAAACTTCAAGATATGGAAGGGAAGATTGTGCCTCGGACATGGAATGTCGCGGCTCTGAGGAAATGTTTCGCCGGGGAGTAGACCATCCAGCAGTCGTAGTTTTATTTTCAATAAGTGTTAGCGTCGGTCCTATATGGGTTGGTCTTGCTTGTCTTTACTTTGTTTGAGTCAGTCCTATGTGAGTGTCAGTCTTAGGGTCGGTTGTCTATTGCTTCTAGCGTCGGTCTAAGCGTTAGCATGTATTTATTTTTGGATGTACTCCTCGACGTATTTTAATGAAAGATTCAAATTCCATCCAGCTTGTCTTCAAGTGTTGCATAAATTCGACGTGTAATGAGTGAGGCAAGCCCGAGCAGGGTTTCCCCTTATAGTAATAGAATAAATGAACAAATAAATGTAATGAGCGAGGCGACCCCAAGAATGGTCCCCCCTTTAAGAAAAAAAAGCAACAAACCAAGCTTGAAAAGATTGTGCATAAAATTAAATTAAATAAAATTTACACATTCTTGGGGGACCGAGACAAGGCATCATCCTCGGCCTTACCCATCTTGCTAAGGTCCGAGGTAGTATAAGAATGATAAGAAATAACTTCCTCTTCATCTTCCTCGTCCTCGCCTTGCTCACCCCCGTCTTCTTTGTTGACTTCCTCTGCACACCTCCGAGGTTGAATAAGCGAGACCAGGGTATAATTTTAGCAACGGCCTCTAGCTCAGGAAGAAGAGTTAAGTCATCCAGATCCGAAGCAGGGCATTTGAACTTCTCTTACACCTTACGAAGAAAATTGGAGCGGTAGTTGACCTTGTAATGCCGTGACCGATCTTGCGCTACCAAATCCTTCTTCTGAAAATGGTGCTTCAGAGCCTTGTTACGCTTCCGGTAAAAGTCACGACTCTTCCTCATATCATCCAAGTCCTTCGAGCCCGCACCGGTCTCATCCTTCAGCCTCTGCACATCGGCCTCTAAGGCACCCCTATCTTTTCTCAGGGCCTCCAGCTCGCCCGCATACTTTTGCTCGATCCCCTAAACCTTCTCAGCCATCGACTCTTAAAGAACCTTCATTTCCTGCTCCTTCAAAGCCTTCAGTTGGCAATCGTCAAGCTCCATCGAAAGCCTAGTGCCCTTAGTATCGAGATGCTTCCTTGAACCTTGAAGGCCATCAATTTCCTTATCCTTCTCCATCAAGGCCTCGGTCAAATAGACCGCATCGGATAATGCCTACACCAAGGCATCTAAAATTGAGAAAAAGGAAAGCTAAGTAAGAAACAATTGCTAGCAAAAAAAGCCTTACGAAGATAAGATTGGATTGATTGTGTAGGGCCTGTTGGCCGACCTTCACCTTTCGCTGCCTCTCCACCTCCGACGGAAGACGCATGTAGCCAATGAAATCCCGAATCACCATATCATTTTCCAGTTTCACGGGCAAACCAAGGGTTAACGTCCATAGCTGAAAACAAGAAAACATGGATGTGAGCAAAAGAAAAAGAAACTTAAACTTGACGATTATCTTACATCGAGCGGCAACATGTATAATCCTCAGCCAGTCCGAGGAGCAATTTCTCTGAAGCTAGTCACCACTTTCCCCTTATCGCTAGCACTTAGCCTCGCCTTCTTCGACCTTGAGAGCTCACTAGTTGCTTCCTGGTCAGAATCAAGGTAGATAGCACTGGCAGGACTCTCGTTAACGACCCCACCATGGTCGGTCATGTCAACGACCCCATCCGGACCAGGTGGTGGAATAGGTTCTGAGCTAATTGGCACCGCGACATTCCTAGAACCCCCTTGAGGAGCAGACTGACGGGAAGTGGATTGAGCCGTCCCCATTACGTTACCCTCTTCGACAACCCTAATGTCAGGAACTTTGGCCTTCTTCATCTTCCTCTTCTTAAGCCTCGCCGCGGCTGCGATAACGTCAAAGTAATTTCCTTGGTTAGACATACATGCACCGGTAAAAATAATAAATCAATTTTGAAAAGTAATCATTACCTTATGGAATGGAAGGCTCGACATCTTCGCCGCCTTCGGACCTTGAGACAATTTTGACCACCCCGTCCTCTACCTCGACATACTTGCTGTGATTAGTGGTCAATAAACAGGCAACCTCTGTCCACGATAGCTTCGGGACCCTGACCCGCGACAAGTAACTCACAGTGCAAACTTGTTGCCGTGTCAGTCGGCTATCAGGCTTCCACTTAGAAGGATTCACATGTTGAGTATTCCATGGCCAGTAACCGCGCCTATAAAGGGCGTTCTTCGGATATATTATCTTAGCATCGGTGTCCAAGTTGACCCAAAACCACTTCTCCTTAAAGCCTTTCACTGAGTCCTTCCGATGAATGAGATTGTTCATCTTAAGCCAAACATGACACCAATATAGACAGTTGCCTGCCTCCATCTGCGCCGGATGGTAAAACCGTCGGAAGATAGCATTATCAAGCCACAAATTTAGTTCATGACACAACTTCACAATCAACAGTAGCTCCATGAGAGCATTAGAAGACACCTGCGATGGGCAAACCTTAAATTCCCTCAAAATTGAACAGATCGGCCTGCATAAGGGAAGCCTAAACCCCCATTTGATGTGCTGCACAAATATGGCAAAAGCATCACGAGGAGGCATGTCCATCCTATCTTTCGGGGTTGGAACGGTCCCGTACGCACCAGGACGACCATCTAACATAACCTCAGTATAGCGGTCAACCAAATCCTGACCGATAGAGGTAGGTGTACACACCACAGCTTTCGAGGACATCGCTGTGGATTTTAGAACGCTGTTGCTTGGTTCATGATTTATTATTTTCAAACTGAGATACGATGGAGAGAAAAAGGTCTCCTTGGTATATGCTTCCGCATTCCGCTCTTCCGACTGAAAACTGTACGACCTATCGGAGTCTACGGACATCTGCCCATCGATCGAGTGGGGAAGATATCAATTGTAGACGACCTGAAAGGGAGGAGCAGGTATTGCGTCGGTCGCAGTAGGATGTAACCTTGGAGGAACCGATGCCGAGGCAAAGCCCGAGGCGGAGGACGAGGATCTTGAACCAAACGAAGACGCATCAGACATGTCCATTGTAATAAAAAACACAGACTTACCGATGCTGCGAGAAGTCGATAAGAGGAGCAGAGAAAATGAGAAGAGCGAGATACGGAAGCAGGGGTGGCTCCGCTATTTATAGGAAAAACGGGCGGCAAAATTCCAAACGTTGAATCGACGGACAATTATGACCTAGAGAAACCCAAGCGATTGCGTGCTCAGCACACCAAAGTTGAAAAGGCGTGCGTAAACCCCACATGCAACCAAACAAACCAATCGGAGCATAAGTAAAAGAAGCTGCAAATCGGCCATCAACAAAGGGAAGAGCCGACTCACAAAACTAAGGCAAGCAACGAAAGATAACCGATACAATAAAAAACAACTTTATTCATAGAACATAAAACCGTGCTCACAAAGGCCGAACTCGTAACCTTGGTAAGACCGACGACTACATTCATAGAAAGTAAAATCGAGCTCACAAGGGCTGAGCTCGTGGTCAACAAAAAGAATAAAATACCACCGGAACCCCCAGAGGAAGATTTCGAGTGGTAAGAAATGAAAAATAGGAGGAGGACGACACGCCAAACCATTGTCGGAGGTGGCACTCCAGGTCGCACAAAATGGCAGCAGAGAGTACCTTTCGCCAAGGTGTGCAACGAGGGAGGTTACAACGACACCGCCGGCGACGTCTGGATACTACGCCCTCCCCTGGGCAAAGCCCACCGCGCTACGTCCGCCCTTGGATAAAGAAAAGTCTTCAAGTCGACCCGCTAATCTGATGTGCAAATCATTTGGAGGTCGACGCCCAATCACCCAAACATTGCGACCCATGATCGGTCTACCAGATAGGAAGGACTAGCAAAATCACTAGTGAGTGAATAATGAGAAACAACAGTTTACCCCACCCCTATTTATAGGGGTAGAGAGAGTAAATGTCTGCAATTAATGACAGCAAATTACAAGGCATTGGGAACACGCAAAAATGGTTGGCAGTTGACGGTCATTCCCATCTCGAAAAAATTCAAACATTTTTCCCGCTCAAATCTTCAGTTGATAAGGGCGACCACTACCAACATAATTTCGAAGATCGGTCATCGTGCCCTTCGATGAGACACATTAATGCCCCGCCTCTATAAGAAACTTAACTTCTCGAACCCTAAAGAGTTTGAGTCGACCTATGGAGGGACATCTCTGGAAACAGATCTCCTCAAGTTCGACAAACCTCCTAAGAAGCTTCTCGAACCCTAAAGAGTTCGAACCGGCCTGTGGAGGGACATCTCTTAAAACAGAGACAAAATGCGAATCTATCCTCGAAATCCCAAAGTAGATCCAATCCGCCAAAAGCATGTAAGGCCAACGGTCGACCCTGAAGAGTCTACCTTGACTAAGGGGGGACATCTGATAGAAAGGCACATAAAGCCCTAACACCAACAAGGCCCATGAAGCCCACTCAAAGAACTTGCCCACCAAGTCAAGAGGATTGAGGCACATGTCAATCATCTACATATTCCTTAACCCCCAAGACCGGACACATGTCAATCATCCAAGGGACACTACCCTCCTATAAAAGGAATAAGGGCACGCATCCCCAGGTAAGACATCACATACAACTTACCCTTTTAGGAATATCTGCGTCATCCCACCATTCTAAACTAACTTGAGCGTCGGAGATGCCACGTCGGATACCCGACCTGGCCCTCTAATGAACTGTTACTTGTGCAGGTCTCAATCTAAATCAAGCCGAGCCGATCCTGTGTCCTGAATTCCACGCCATCAATTTCACTTTAATCTATGAAATTGTGTTTGAAATTCTTATTTTGGAGCATTTTAATTCAATTTTATACAAATAATATTTGCAATATTATGCCTTCATTCCAAACCAGGAGTTTCAATCATACACTAGAACACAATTCTTATATGAAAAAAAAAATTTAATTTAAAATCTTTCCAACTTAAGTATATCAAACACACCTCTAACCATCCTTACAAATTTAACCATCCTTACAAATTAAGGATGTCAATTTCATGTTTAAACCACATAGCTACATGTTCTCACAGGAGTTAGACATTAATTACAACAAACATTACTATAAAAAAATGTGAACACAGATGAATGTGAGTCAAAGTGACCAGACAAGGATACAAACAGAAATATGAAAATGAAATAATAATAATAATAATAATAATAATAATAATAATAATAATAATAAATCAATCCATGGAATCAAAACTAGGAGCATGCCACCCTAATTCATGTTCACTTAACTTAAGGATGTCAAGCTCACATCTAAACCATCATAACTAGACCTATTCAAGGTTCGGGCTACCCACCGACTCGAGTCCGACTCTATAGATCGAGCTTGAACACTCATTTTCTTATAAAATCCGACCCGAGTTCAAGCCCGTTAAAGCCCAAAGATCTATAGGCCGGACTTGACTTTTATATAAATACTTGAGCCCAGACCCGACGAAGAATTTGAAATTTTATTAACTATTTTTGTAAGTAAAACAATTGGGGTCTTGGGCTTTAGAGTATAATTGTATACATAATTATATGTTACTTCCTCACATTATTCACTAGCTGTATTTCTTTTTATTTCTACCCAGTAAAGGGGTTGTACGGGCTTTGTGCTTCTTTTATTTGTTGTGTTCTTTCATCTGACAATAAAAAAAAATAGTTAATTGACATAATCGTGTATTAGTACGCAAACTGTATTTCAATTTTTTTTAGCTTTTTCTTAGTTATATAATCTGTGTTTTAGTTATATTTTGAATTTTTTTATAAAAATACAATATAGAACTTAAGGAATGGGCCTATGGGCCGGGCTTGGGAATGATTTAATGAGCCCGGCCCGAGCCCGGAGTTCCAAAGTACGGGCTAGGCCGGGCTTGGGCTAATACTTTTAGTACGAAGCCCCATACAGCCCGGCCCAAGCCAGCCTGATGAACAGGTCTAATCATAACTACATGAATTATACATTAATTACAATAAAAAATATTCAAATACATCATCACCCCTTAAACTTGACACAAAAAGTCAGATTTCACATTAAACTTTCAAAAGTTCTGAATAGCCCCCTAAATTTGGTAAAAGTACACCAAATTGCCCCATCAATTACACGTTAACTTTTGGTTGGTTTAACTTTTCAAAGACGCCTTTTTTATTTTTCTTTCTCCAATCAAAAGCTAACACGTGGCAATGAAAGGGCAAACTGGTACACTTTTGCCAAGTTCCGGAGGCTAGTTGAAACTTTTTAAAGTACATGGTAGCATCTGATTTTTCGTGTCAAGTTCAATAAAAATGAATATGATTGGAAACGAAGGACATAAATAGGAAAGTGAAAAAACAATAAAAAAAAAAAAAATCAATCCATGGAATCAAAACTAGGAGCATACCACCCTAATTCATCAATGACTGTCTTCATTCTTTCCTCCTGTCCCTTGGAATCCCCAAATGCAGTAGTGAAGGGATACACATAAGTCACATTTGTAGCCATGCACCTATAGCTCACCACATCCCCTTTTACCAAAAATTCTATTACATCCTCTTGCCCAAATCCTCCCCCTATTTTCGCTTCCAAATACTGCCCTGATTTTACATCATCATCTAATCATATTAATATACATTACCAGTAAGTGATAATCCATGCATTCTATGGTAAACTCAGGGGTATATATTCCCTTATATAAGATCTATATTTTCTTATTATGAAAAAAGGAAGGTCCAGCCCTCACGAATGAGCAGACCGGCTGCGCCTCATATTTGAAAATTGCTCAAAATAAGAACTTTTGCTAGAAATGTCAATTGGCTTTAGATCAATGTTTTAAAAAGCGCTAGTGCTAGTCGGGGCCTGAACAGGGCCTAGGTGGAATCTAGGCGGGACTTAAATGGATTTGTATTTTTTATTTTTAAATATTTATTACATATATAAAAATATAAATTCAACTAAAAAAAGTAAATTATAATAATATAAAATATAGAAAAAAAACATAATTTAGAGCATGTTTTAAAAACCACTAAGTGTTAATTAAATGGTAGGGACTTCCTTATTAGTGACATAAAGCATATTATTTCTCGGTTTGAGACTCAAAATGACATTTTCATTGTAGGAACACTTTAATGTACTTTAGTTTTATCAACTAAGGGGGTGCTTCTCTAAACTTAACTTTAAGTTAAAAGCTCCTTATAAGGAGAAAAGTAAAAAGTAGGTGGGAGCTACTTTTTACTTTTCTCCTTATAAGGAGCTTTTAAGTTAAAAATAAGGAATGACAAACACTTCATTGTCTGACTTTTAAGTTAAAATCTTCTTAAAAGCATCTTTTAAGTCATAAGTCATAGTAAGTTTGGAGAAACACCCCCTAAACTATATTTTGTTGGTAAAGTATAATTATTATAGATAATGGTATCATAAAAATAATCAAAATTAGGAGCGGCCTAGGCGAAAAAAATCAGATTAGGCAGTGCTTTAACGGCAAAAAATCGGCCTAATAGTGCCCTGGAAATGAAAAGTTGGGTGGTATGCCCAAAATAGCACCTAGGCGGGGCTAGGAACGTATATCTCTTTGCAAACAAGTTGAAGGTTAAATTTCTTATTACTATCTTTTTAAAACGAATGTTCTTTTTATTATTTCATATATTGTTTTATATAGCAGAAAACAAGCAAGCCTGCCAGCAGCAAAACATGCATAGTTTGAGAGAGCATATGCACATGAGGTCAAGTGCTGTCAATCAGAAAATGAACTATTTCATTAGAGTCAAATCTCACTATTTTTTTATTAGAGTATCAAATTTGTTCTAGCAAATTCAGTTTTAACTGATTACCATATGGAGTATCTTCAACCACTTCAATCTTGGCATTTTTCTGCGTTTTCAGAATTGCTTCTTGCAATTTCTGCATAGAATACACACCCAAACAAGTTCACAAAACAAAGACTAGAACCAAAAAGAAAGCATAAACACTACCTGAATTGCATTTTCCGTAGAGTTTTCAGGAATTGTCCACGGGAACGAAAACAGCGAAGATTTCGGATTAGACGATACACAGCTTGGATTAATGGAAGGGCAAGGCCTAATTTTCCTGCAACAACACAACAATGGAAGATTAAATAACTCTAAACTAAAACTGGATAAAACGAGTGAGCAAATTCGGAGGGAAAACAAACAAGCAAAATGCATATATTACCCGTCTTCTAATCCGAGAGCTAGACTTTTGGACTGAGAAAAAGGGGTAGTGGGAGGAGGAAGTAAGGGATTGGGAGAGAGAGAATTTGGGGAAGGGATAGCTAATGAGGGCAATGGAGAGTTTAGGGTTACAGTGAGGGCAATAGAAAGGAGATTGGAGAAGAAAATGGGCTTTGGTTTGTTGAAATTGAAATAGCTTGAGATCTTCTGGTTTGGATTTTTGGATGGTGAAGAATTCAGAGGAAGAAGAAGATGGCCATTCAAACTCATGTTACAGCTTTGTTCTTGTTATCCTCTTCCTCTTCATTTTCCCCTCTTTATTTGTTAGCTACGAGTGTCCTTGGTTAGATAATATTTTTACTAAACGCAGCACAAATGTCGCTATGTCCGAGTGGTTAAGGAGGCGGATTTGACATCTGTTCGGCTTCGCCCTTGTAGGTTCAAACCCTGCTGTTGATGATTGGATTTTACATTGCACACTATGTTATGTTTTTTAAATATTTTTGTTTGGATATATCATTTCGTGTAATATGATTTTTAAAATTTTTGTTTAATTTTAAAGAGAATTACGGTGAATCATCAAATAATCATAAAAAATTATACTTAAAAAAAATTATATAACCAAATAAGATAATTTAAATTAAATCCATATTGTCCAATAATATAACATAAAAAACCATAACCAATCTATTCAAATAAGAATTTTACGAAAACCGTGTCATACCATACGATCTAGGGTTGTAAACAAGTTAAGCTGAATTTTGGAATGTTTGTATTCGTTTGTTTAATTTTTAAACGAACATGAGCTGATTCGAGCTTAAAATTTCGTTCGTGTTCAGTTCGTTTAAGTGTTCGTTTGTTCGCGAGCTGTTCACGAATAATTCATTTATTTTGTTCGCGAACAGTTTACTAATTTATTCGCGAACGAGCTTGTTTGCTTTGTTCATGAACAATATTACCAATTCAATATATAATTTAAAAGTAGGCTATAAAATTGGGTTGAGTAACATATACTTGTTGTATTAGTCTAATTTTATATAGTCATACTTTATTTTAAGGGTAAACTTTAAAAAAGTGCTTTGTGTTTCCACTCATTTTCAAAATAGGGTCTGAGAAATTTTTTTTACAAAATGGGGTTTATGGTTTAAAAAAATTTGCCAAAGGAGGCCTACGGATTCAAAATAGCGGTGTTACATCGAATATTTTTAATAATTCAACATCTAATAATTTAACCTTATTATTTAAAAATTATACATCATATTTGAATAATTTCAGAGATTTTTTTTATTTTTTATAATTTTTTAAAGTTTATTATCATAATTTAATAAAAAATATTTACACTAGTCAAAAAATTTTAAAAAAATTTCACCAGTGTATTGTATTTTTAATAATCATCCTGTAAAAATTTAGATAAAAAAGAATAAGATTACCTATTTTCGTAATATAATTTAATATTGAGAATCCTTTATTTATAAATTTTTTAAACCACAGACCTTATTTTGCAAAAAAAATTCTCCATACCTCATTTTACAAATGAATGAAACCACAAGATATTTTTTTAAATTTACTCTTATTTTAATTTTATAAAATTTTATTTTTAATATATAATTATAATAATCGAAATAAATCACTAGTTCACGAATTCGTTCGCGAGTCGAACTATTTGGTTCATTTACAACCCCATTATAATGACCAAGAATTTTTAAGAGAATCGCCCAAGCAGGGCGTTAGGGTTTGTGGAGAAAATTTCTACCCAGACAAACAGTTGTTGACGCTATCGATCACACGGAAATCCTCCCGGAAGGAGAATTGAAATGGAAGACGAAAGCATGAGCGGAGTAACTATGGCGAAATCGACGCAAGAACTTGCAATTGAAGGGCAGAAGCATTTGGAAGAGACGATTCAAGCTGCCTACCAGATCCTCTCTTCCATGAATGACGAGCTTTGTAATCCTGCTTTGTGGTCCACTACCACTTCATCTTCTATTCATACCATCAATACTACTTCGCCTAGTAATGGCCCTCTCTCTCAAAATGGACTCGTAGGAAATGGCGATACAGCTTCCGATTCTAGCCACCACTTGGAGGGCGGTGGTGCTGCTTCTATCGGTGGTGGAACCGGCAATGGGGCTCTTGACGAGGCTCGATTCCGCTACAAGAATTCCGTCGCTGCTCTCCGAGAGGTCCTTGCTGCGATCCCTAATTCTCAGAGGGTAAGAGCTCAAATTTTTTTATGTGTAAATAGTGAAAATCTCTTATTGAATTGCTAGCAAAATGGCTTATAGATGCTGTAACTTTATGCAGGCAAAATCATTTGAGACAGGTTCTATCAGTTCATCATCATCTCCTGTCGATCAAGCTGATATTGAGAAATTAGAAGAGCAAGCGGCCAATTTGAGGAAGGTAGTTATCAATGTGATTTGGTTGAATTTTATGTCTTAGTTTTTTGAAAGTATTGTTACTGATCTGAATTCTACAAGATGGCAATTAGTGTTCTTAATGTACTATATCATCATTTGTGATTTGGTCGATTTTTGTGTCTTAGGTTCTTGATCCTGTGTTTGAAAACCTAAAATTTGAAGGAATTCAATTCATTTTGTATAAAATTCCTTTAAATTCTAGGCTGCCAAACACACCTTGAAAGTATTGTTAATGGTCTGAATTCTACAAGATGGCAGTTAGGCCCTGTTCTTTTCAGCTTTTGAAAGCTGAACTGAACTGCATTGAACTTAAGTTGGCTGAACTGAACTGAAATGGACTGAAGCGAGTTGAACTGAACTGAACTTATTTTAGTGTAAATTTATATCTACGCATAGCTGAATTGAATTGAATGGAAGTGATCTGAATTGGACTGAAGTGATCTGAACTTATTTCAGTGTAAATTTATAACTACGCATAGCTGAACTGAAAGTGATATGAACTGAATTGAATTGTAGTCCAAGAGTACAAATTAGTCTTACGAGGAAATGCCAAAATATAGCTACCCTGTAACATATTCTTGGAATAGATTTGAAGCTTCTTTTGGAATCATGAAGTGTATATGCTAATATGCTATAAGATCTCTGTGACTGTTGATAATGGCTGTGTTTTATATTCAATCATGTTTGTTGAGTAGCGCTTTTGGTTTTCCTCTTCATTTGCATTCTTTTATCTGAATTTGATCTTTCAAACGTAGGAACTCGTTAGCAAAAATGTGTCTGTAAAGCTGCTCATTGATCAGTTACGAGATCTAATTGCTGACATATCTACCTGGCAAAGCCCATGCTCTGTCTGAGCTTTATTTGGATATTCACAGGAAGAGATGCTTGGAAATAGAAGCATGAACTGCAATGTCTGCATGAGGTGATCTTATTCCTCAATTGAACTTTTACACCCATTTGTGGCATTTCTTTCTTATTGTAACATGACCATATAAGCTTATACAAAAAATAAAAATTAATATGAGAGAACATGCTATGGCGTCTTGAATATTTATGAAGCATTCAGCGTTATCACTCATAACAAAATAAACATAAGCATCTTGATACATCTGATCAATTTGATAGATTGCCTTAGAACTACTAATGTTTATCCTGTACTTATGCTGTTACTTATCAGCATGAATCTCAGCCTTCTCTTGATTGTAAGAAGTGGTTTGGGTTTAATCTGTATACTTTGCTAGATTTTATATTGCTGCACAGGTGTAATTCTATGCTAAATTGTGGTAACATATAAACTACTATTTTTGCCAATCATTCTATCTCCTTACTTTGGTGAGTGTGAGAAGCCTACCTTTTCCTGCTTTAACTAGTGGACTACCTAGTTAAAACAGTATATTAATATTGTAGCTTTGCACTTAACTAAATTATTTAGTACCTTGAACTATAAAAATCCTTCCTTAAACCCTCAACCGGAGCAGCTTATACTATTAAACTTATTACTAATTGAATCTCTGAAGACATAGTATGTTCATCTGTGGTCGGGATGATTAATTTTTGTAATTTAGGAGCCCAAGAGCACAAACCGATAACTTCATAAAGGGCTTAAAAACATATGCTCTGCCCCGTCAGAATTCGGTTTGGACTTTGTGGATGCTGGGAATTCTTATGTCATGATCTTCAATTCTGAATAATAAAATAGTGGGTTTAGTGGCAATTAGAACCAAACTATGAAAGAGAAGTGTTGATTTTTGTTGATTCGTTGAATTCGGTGCTTCTGATCTTAAAATTGAAGCCAATGATGATTCTTTCATACTTGAAAAGGAGAGATGTAGCTTACTTAAACTAGTTTTGAGGATATGGATTTTGGAAGTATTAAGCTTTTATTGTTTGGGTGACTAAGATTGGTGTGACACATGGTGAAGATAAAGTGATAAAAAGATTTAAAAAAACCTATAAAAGCTTTGTTAGAAAGTGTGAGGACTTAAGATAGATAATAAGAAGCGGTAATCTTGGGATCAGGGCCGTCCCGGAAATTTCTGAAGCCCTCAGAAAAAACTAAATATAGGCCCCATGTAAATTGAAAGTGTGTTCAACACTTTTAATAACAATTTCTTTTCAAAAATTTCACATTTGCGCTTATGTTAAATAAAAAGGAAAATTTTACCTCATTCTCCATGCAGCTCGAACTTATGACATCTAGTCATAGGAAAAGTTTTAACTATTAGACAAAGACAATGTTCATTATTCAATGTAGATGGTGGTTTCATATATATTATTATATTTTACCTAGTTAAATTAATATTATATATTTCTTAAACATGTATATCAAGTTTAAAACTCTATATAGGAGAACAATATAACCTACCCGTTACTTTAAAATAAAAGTTCATAAAATTTTCAAAATAATTATATATGTATATATTGAAGAAATCATGTAGTTTTTTTTAAGTACATAATTATTTATAAAATTATTATATATTTCTTTATGTTTTTTAAAAATTACTATATCAATTGATAATGATTAATTTATAAAATCATTAGTTTAACATTAATAACATCTATATATTATATATAAAATAATAAATTTAGTAAATAGAAAAGGGAGAAAAGTTTTAGTGTTTAATTTTTGTATAAACAAATATATATGTATAAAAGTAAATTTAAAATGTTTTGAATGTAATAGGGCCTTAACATTAAATAAAGGGAGAAAAAACATAAGAAAATGGGGCTTAATAGTTAAATAGTAGAGTATATGTAAATATATGAGAGAAAAAGAAAATAAGAAGATGGGGCCTTAATCATTCAATAACAACAGGAGAAAAAAAAATTAGAAAAAAGGGGCCGCTAGAATTGATTCCAGGAGTTATGGCTTCCTTACCACTGAACCACCCTACTTCGTATGCCCTCTCCTCCGCTTTATATATATATATATATGTTAATGTTTTTTACTCATATACTTATGTAAACCCAAAAAATCCAAGGCCTTCGATGAGCGGTCGCTCACCCTGCTTATAACCGGCCCTGCTTGGGATTATGTGAAGGAAACCATTCTAAAAGACATGTACTTCTTTCACATTATTGAGCGTACGACCTTCTATGGGCTTTATGGCGTCATTACACTTGAAAATCTCCTTAGGCATGTTTTTTTCAACTTCTGTAAGTTGAATTGAACTGAAATGAGTTGTGCTGAACTGAACTGAACTTAACTTATTTTAGTGTAAATTTATAACTACGCATAGCTTAATTGAACTGAAGTGGTCTGAATTGAATTGAATTAAAGTCTAAGAAAATAGGGCGGACCTAACCTGGGATTCATTTCTCTGTGTGGGTAGCTGTTTTGATCTTTTGTGTATGATCACTAAGCTAGTGCTTCTCTTGTCTTTTCTGATTGGTTTCTCAAAATCATTTATAATCGTATGCTCTGTGGTTCTCATGATTGTTGTTGAAAAAATGGGTATTTCTAATCGGACATTGACTTTCTTGAAGCATGTTCTGTAACCAGTTAAAGTACATGTGAAGCGCTCGGTATGAACATATATTGTCAATTGTTATTACAATGGAGATTTGGGTCCGATTTCATAATATTTTATCACAGCAATAAAAGAACATGGAGGCCGTGGTGTTTGAGTATATTTTATATAATGCTGTAGACTTGTGAACGTGGGGCACCGAAAAAAATATAGTAATAAATCATTGGGGTGGTGACATTATTTGAACTTTTTAATTTCCATTTTGAATGAGCGAGGCGGTGACTGATTTGTCAAATGTTACAGTAATAACAAATTTAGGTAGACTTTGGTATTTGCTTACGTATTTGCAGATAAAATAAGTTATTTTTATGAATTTTAAATAAAATTACATATTTTAACTTTAAATAACTCATTTGTTCTTTATGTTAATTAATTAAGAACTGTTTGACTTATTTTTTTAAAATTAAATATGCTGTTTATTGAAAAAGCTTGAAAATATAGCTTTTAAAATAAGCAGTCCTTAGGCTCTATTCTCTCTGACTACTTTAGTTTAGTTCAGTTTAATTTAGCTATGCGTGATAATAAATTTATACTAAAATAAGTTCAATTCAGCTCAATTCAACCAACTTCAATTTATTTCAATAAAACTTTCAAAAGTTAAAAATACTTTACTAAAACTTTTGTAAAATAACAAATTTAAACTATAATTCAATAAAGAGTGAGGCTAAAATGTCATATTTCCTTGAAAACCAAGTTAAATTGTCGGTGCCAATAGTTGTTTAATGCAATAGATTGTACAAGCCATGTTAAGGGGGTCCCAAGTGTTCAAGAAGATTGTGCTACTGAAATTAATTAAAGCCAAAGGTGTGTGGGGGTCCCAAGTGTCTTAGAAGATTGTGCTGAAAATCTCTAATTTCGGGCCATAGGACTAAAAGAGGATATGGTTACATCTCTATCTCCATTTTAACTGTATTCAAAATTAAAGATTGATTAAATCAAGAGAATTGACAAGCTTAAAAATACTTTAATGAAGTTTAGTTCTAGTAGTGAGAGATGATCTCATATCTACAATGGCAGATTCATGTGCTCCTAACTTAATGGCCTCTTTGCTAGCTCTTATGAATCTTGAAACCGCACCTTTCACATATGCATGCGCTTCTCTCACGTTCATCTTCTTGCTCATTTTGTCCGGAAAACTACTCAAATAATGGTCTCCGTTTAGAACAGCCGCTAACTGAACTATCTCACTTTGGAACTCCGATAACTCCTTGTCTTCCTTTGCCTCTGTCTTTCTCAAAGGAGTCACCTCCGGCAATGTCACTTCAAATAAATTTTCAACAAAACACACATCAACATTCATGAGTAATAAATAGTGAAGGCCAACTCCATCTAATACCTTCAATTTAGCCAAAATGCATCAATCCAGAAGTTTCAAATATCACCTTGAACTCATTAAAAGTGCATCATTCGTCCCTTGAACGCAGCGTGCCCGCTTATGGTAGGTCTTGACTTTTCATATATGTTATTTTTCCAAGTTTTCTCTCTACAACCAGAAGCGGACACTTTTCTAATATTTCCCTTTACAACCAGAAGCTGACACGTGACATACTTAGGGGGCAACTTGGTGCACTTTTACTAAGTTCGAGAAGGTAACTTGAGCAAATGAAAGTTGGAAGTGATATTCGGCGAAAATTGTCAAGTTCAGGGGAATAATACAATAGACCGGGTCATTTGATCCCTCTCCCCGCATGAATGACATGTGTCTTAGAAATGAATAAAGTAATATAGTAGTTTATAAGAGCATCTTTAGTAGTTTGTTTATTCCAACAATAGTCTTGTTATATAGGCAAAAATAGACAATTAAGTGAAAAATTATTCTACACTAGCTTGTTTATTTTTTCTTTCCTATATGATGTGGCACAATAAATGTTGAACATTGTCTATTTGATCTTCTACAAGTAGACAATCAAACAGAAAGCCATGTCATCAACTTAATTAATATTTTAATGATTAATTTAAAATTCAAACGTTAGTTATTTAAGATAAAGAAAATTTAGTAAATAATTAATTCTTTTATATTGCAATCCACTATGAAATAGACAATATATTGTAGCTAGTCACTTGAAATATATTGTCTATTTTCAAAATTATTGACATGTCATCAATGTGGTTGTCTATTTCACATGTCATTCAATCATAGAATCCACTATCTATTAAAGATGCTCTAAGACACGTGACATTCATCCAGGAAGAGAGACACCTGGTCCAAGCTCAAGTGGGTATAAATGTATTTGGCCAATAGTAAACAACGACCAATGAAAACTTTTTAACCATGGTAATAAATAGCAAAAGTAAATTAAGTGCATACTCGGACAGTCAGTTCTAGGTGATTTTAACTCAGAAACAACTCCTTCAAAAGTGGCAGCCCAAGCATCCCTATGGGTCAAGAAATTGGAGCTAAGATTGAACATTTTCTTAATCGTTGCAGGCACTGATGAATGCTCAAACTCCGAATTCACCGCTGGCCCTTTTCCTTTACTTACCACTGTAAATCCATAGCAAAGAAAACAAAACACAACCAATGAATACTAACCACACATAAAGATCAAAACTTTTTAACAATTGAAGCTTACCAGTCCCTTTTTTAATCCAAGGGGAAACCATAATAGTAGGCACACGAACACCAAGCCTATCAAACTTGAAGAAAAAAGGGGCGGGACCCGTATTCCCATCCGGGTTCGGAACATCAACAAACGGAGTCTCAACATGATCATAAAACCCACCATGTTCATCATAAGTAATCACAAAGAGTGTCTGGTTCCACTGAGGACTTGCCCTCAATGCCTCATAAACCTCCTTAACAAGCTTCTGTCCGTTTGCCACGTCATGAGAAGGGTGATCATCATTTGCAGGCAACCCTATAAGATCAAAATACCTAGGCTCAATCACAGTTAAATCAGGCAATTTCCCCTCTTTAGCATCCCTTTTAAACCTCAAATCATACTCATGAAACTTACTAATATACTTCAACCTCCTCATATTTCTATAAAACAAAGTTGCAGGAATGTTCTGGAAATAAACCCCAAAATCCTTGTTATTTTCATAAAGTGAGTCAAAGATTGTTTTTTGAGGATACCCTTTTGCTAATTGGAGCTTAGCATGGCTAATTGAGCCATGGGAAGTTGCAGAGTACACAAATAGTCTATTGGGTTGAGTTGGGCCAGGGATTGAACTAAACCACCTATCAAAAACAGCAAATTCCCTCACTAAAGAGGCATAACCGGGGATTGAATTAGGGTTAAACCCTTTCATTACTGTTTGGGATAGATTGGGGGACATTGTTAAAGCCTGTTCAACAAAGCCAGACATTGAGGGAATTGAGGCATTGATATTGCCAAATACCTGTAGAGCTACATCTTCAAATGAATGGCCAGGATCTGGATCTATAAACTCTGCATCATCTGTAAAACAGATGGTTTTTTGAGCTGGGTCTTTGGTTGAGAGAGGGTTGCATTCTGTGCCTGTGACGCCGTTAATTGACGGGTTGATTGCTTTCTTCATCCAGCCAAGCATGTGGTCGAAGGACCTGTTTTCCATGACTAGGACTACGATTGTTTTGATTGGGTTTTGGTGTTGGGCTGTGGAGAGATGTGAGAGAGTGAGAAAGAGGAGGAAAGTGGTGGAAAGTGGTGGGAATTTTGCCATGGATGTGAGTTAGGGGATAAGAGGAAAATGGGTTTTGTTTTTGAAAGATTTTAGGTTTTATATTGGGATTCTGAGAATTGATTTTATAATGGCGAAATTGGGTTTCAATTATTGAATTTTTCAATGTTTTGCTTTCCATAGTGATGTTGAATTTGGGAAAGTAATTAAAAGTAAAAGTAAGAAATTGACGTTAATAAAGATACTCGTCTCAAGTCTTCAAGTGTTAGACGTTAATAAAGATACTTGTCTCGAGTCTCAAGTGTTAGGAAATTTTCCATACAATGGCTCGCAAGCTGTTCGAGATTTGACTTGATTAAAGCTCGATCAGAGTTCGATTCGATAGAGCTCGATTCGAGTTTGGGATCGGTTTGAGATATTAACAAACCAAATTAAGCCTTCTAAGATTCGGTTCGAAAGTTCGCAAACATGTTCTTCTAATTTTTGTAGTTAATAAATTAATGAAAAAAATTGATTATATATGATTGGCGAGTAATAATTATTCATTTACGTTAATTATTCGTAAAATGATGATTTAAAATAACTTGTTACTTTTTTGTAAGAGTGGTGGTGAATATAGAATTGTATAGGATAGAACATAGAAAAGGACGAAATGAGAGTTATTACGGATCATGGTAAAAATATTATGATGTTAATTTAAATTTTTTAAAGTTATGTATTTCTTTAATCGCGAATAAATTGCATTATTTTTTTAGAAATGTATTTTTCGGTTGTTTTTTGAAAAAGTGTAACAATATGTCATGTTAATAATGCAATCCTTTTTTTAACTAGTGTTGCTATAAATCAGTTTTATTTTAATCATCAAAGTTTAAACTCTTAGGGTCAACACTTTTATTTTGTGTTGTAATAGTGCATATATGTTTGGACTTTTTACGCTTGCGAACTCGAGTCGAGCTTTTCACGAGCCCGAGCCGAGCTTCATTTTTCTAAGCTCGACGAGCTTCGAGCCGAGCCGATACCGAGCAAATATGTTCACGAGCTGAGCCCTGCACTATTAGGTCTCGATTCGGCTCGTTAACACCCCTAGGTTGTCTAGTGAACACTTACAGAAACATGTGTAGATTCATAATTGATAACATTATGCAAATCAGTGGCCTTTGTTGATGACAAGTATTTTGATTGAGAATATGCAGCATTAATCAGTAGTTTAGGATTATAGTTAGATATATGTGAATAAGAATATTTCAATATGTCATTACCACTTTAATTTTGAATCGAACACAACTTAATACATGCCCTAAGAAGGAATGTGACTCATGTAAGTCAAAATGAATAGGTGGGAATAAATCTATTTATTTTGAAGGCACCAATACATTAAAAAACGTTAGCACCTAGTCAGGCGGCTGAGGATTTAGAGGTTTGGGCGTGATTTATGCAGAGCGTCTAAACGGTAACAAGGTGCACTTGTATTTTTTTTTTTGAATATTTGTTAAAACATATATATATATATATATATATATATATATATATATATATATATATATAATTTAACTAACAAATAAATTACAATAAAATAAAATATTACAAATATAATTTATGGCTACTTATTTATGGCATAAAAATCGGACTAGACGGTACCTAAATAATAATAAATCTCAAGCATTCGAGATCGCCTTGACTCTAAAATAGCGTCTACGAGAGAGCTAGGTGGGGGGGTTTTCAAATCAGTGGAAGGCACACAGACAGTTTCGATTCTGCTGGCAAATACAGGTTGTTTCGTTTTGGATATTAACTTCCTCAATAGGTAATAAATTCTCAGAAATTCAATATTGTTTATTGTTGCCGCCCTATGAAGAAAACTCCGATTATATGCGGTTTTGGTATTTTCGTTTCCGTTTTCGCATTCGTTTCTCCATAGTTTCTGAGCTTATATTTTTTAGAAATGACGTTTTTCAATTTTCATTTTCGTATCCGTGCTACATAGCTGCCGCCTTTTATACCATTGATTATGAGCTCGTATACTAACATGTATACAAAACTATTAAAAGCATGTATCTAATAACTAGGGATGACAATGGATTGAATATGGATATCCATATCCATATACTTATATACAATATATTATAGAATATACTATAAAATATATTATAGGATATCCATATCCAATCCATTATCATTCCTACTAATAACTCCAATCCATTATTATTCCTACTAATAACTGAATGAAAGTAATTTGTTGAATAAATTCTAAAAATATCTTTATCACTGTATTATAATTATAATTTACACTGAAATATTAATAAATATAAAACAATGTAAACACATAATCTTGCTCAATTTGTTATAAAAATATTTTACAAAGAAATAAAAAGTGGTGGCCCGGTGGGTGAATGCATGTGACATTTACTGTTGTTTTCTGAATCTGGAATTGTTGTCTTCACTTGACTTACGTTGAGGACTTACGAGTGACACGTCTTTGTATACGTGTGGCGTTGGATAATTATTGACAATATTTGTTTTCTTTTTTAAAAAAGTTATGGCAGTAAATATTTTATACAGTTTTATGATTTATATTTTGAATTTAATATGACGACAATGAAAAATAAATTCACGATAGAAAAAAATAATCACTACATCTTATCTTTATATAATGTAACTCTTTAGCGCCTCTAATATACAGATAACTTTATCATCCCCTAAATTTAGTAAGTGTGTTCACTATATCCTCTTCGGTGCTACATGTCACATTGTGGTTTGTTTAACTTTGCATAGATGTCAATTTTTTTATTTTCCTCTCTTCAATCAGAAGGTGACACGTGATAATGAGAGGGCTGTAGTAAATACTTTTACTAAATTCAAGGGACTGATAAATATATCTGTAAATTGAAGGCGTCAAATGATAAAAGTTGTCAAGTTGAGAAGGTAAATATATGTTAAGGCAAAATTTTAATATGAAATGGCATGAGATGGTATATGTTCGGCAAATTCTTAAATTTCTTAACAATCGTTCCATTTAAAGATGAATTGATACCCCTTATAATACTATCTCTTTTATTATTTGGAATTTATGGCATACTTTTTCTTTTCTTTTTTTGTGTCAAAAGTTTTATTGCTTTAATTTTGTTTTAATAAAGATGGCCACTTAACAAGCGTTGATCAAGGCAACGGATTTTTGCTTTCTTTTTCAGAAAATTAAAAGAGAATTGTACAATCCATTTCAAGTTATAAAACCAAACCATTTTACAGTACATGTAATGATGTAATACATTTAATTAGTACTCCTGAATTAATGTATTGACTTCTTTTTGTCCTCCTAGTCCTAATAATAAGAGCAAGTTCAACAAATCTATATTTTGGAGAATTGAGAATAAATTGTGAGAAATAAGTCAATCCAACCATTTCTCATAGTATTCGCTATTTCTAAATATGAGAAATTCCTATTTTGGAGAATAATTATAATATTAACATTTTTTACTTTTTATTTCTTTAAATATTTTATTAATTTTTATTGATAGAGATAATATAAAGAATTTAATATAATAATAATAAAGTATTATTATTTTAAAGAAACTTAATATGAGGAATGAAAATTGGAGAAGATAAGCGGAATAAAAAATAGAGAATGTGTAAAATGAAATGAAACTAAACTATATCTAAATTCTAAATGAAAAGGGTCTACCATATTAGAAAACGAACCATTTTCCCAACTTGTTTAATGGCAATGAAAATTCTAACACAAAATTAAATAAATCCGAAAATATTTGAAAAAATGAAATTTGATAAAAGAATGAAATAAAATAAAATACCATAGATATTGTAAAACAGTGATGCTTTGGTAAGGTTATCCAAAGTGTGTTGATTCCACTGAACTTATATTCCAACAGCTATACTAGAATTTTAACCCAAGTCCGTCGAGTTATTAATACTACTTTGTAGCTTTTACAGAATACTTTTGCTTTGTTTTTCGTTTTAGAACTGAAATTCATTTTTCAGGTACACTTAACTCTAATTCTCACCGACTTAAATACTTTTTTGGTTCTGTCATATAATTCAAATACCATTTAGTAAATGACCTCTTGAAATTTCCTATTTAGTGTGACGTATTCACTTTTCGCCTATTTGGTACATAACATATCCAATTTTAGTACAACTTAACACAACAATTTTACGCATGATTAACAAAATATAGTCATGCTTGTATTGTTCGATGGAAGCTTAATGTACTAAAATTAAAAGGGGCATGCACCATACAAGCTAATATTGAATACACCAGATACCAAATAGGCAAAAAGTGAATACTCAAGCACCAAATAAGCAATTTCAATAAATCGGACACAAAAAAACAGTTGAGTTATATAACAGGACCAAAAAGATATTTAAGTAAACTCTCACCAAAATGGAGAATAATAAACAAGGCAGAACAATCAATGACGTTATATTGCTACCCATTGTTTATTTTGTGTACACCAAAACTCTCCAAGAATCTCAGTTATTCTTGTACATGTATATGTATGTAGATTTGTAAGAAAAAACACAGACAAAAGCACAAGAAATGCCCTCCCAATCAAATCCCATTTGGTGATTTTATAGTTCAGGAGAAATCAATGTGTGTATTACCTTGCAAGTTTCTAATGTAGTGTGGTTAGGTGGATCTTTTCAAGAAAGCAAGCACACCTAAACTAGCAGCTAGAGCAGCTCCAGCAGCAACAGCACTATATGCAGCAGCCCATGCGTCTGATCGACCGTACTCCATATCTCCCCTTGAATATTCTAAATGCAATCTCAGTCCCTGAAAAAGTTTTTCTAGTCGGTTAAAAAGCAGCAGAACTACCTTTTTGGACCCGTGTGGTTTAATCCATTTACTCATTTGGTCCCTCTAGCGTACATGCTACAAATTTGAATCTTGTGCTATGCAGTCTATACTTTTTGGTCCCTTTTGTGCATATTATGCGTTGTAGGCCCAAAAGGTGACAAATTTCATAGTATACTTAATGGGTAACGGTTGCATAGCCCAGGGTTCAAAAAGGTAACAAACTGCATACCACATGACCCAAATGGGTGACATGAATAGTAGAGGGACCAAATGGGCTAAAATAGGTCCTTTTGCCATTAAAAAAACCCATAAAATACACTATTGAAATATGATATAAAAGAGGGCGCTTAGATTGTCATGTGTCCTAACAATCAGAGTATACCTTCAAACCAGCAAATTTTGCATGGTCTACTGCTGTTACAAGATCGTTATCCGACTCCAATACAACCTTGTCGTGGTCTTCGTCTTCATACTACAAATTGAAATATATATTACGATGAAATGAGAAATAAAGAAATCCAAACATGAGATATGAAGAATTGAAGATAAAAAAAAATGTAATACCATGATCTGAGGCAAGTTGTTGCGGTCAATGTCGTCCCCTACCCTCTGAAGGATTGCAGTTATTAAATCCGTCAAATTTCGTGTGTCTAGTACAAAGGAAACCGCGAATTACGAAAACTTCACATCAAAACCGAACACTTTTAAGCAAGGCACTGCAAACTAAATGAGACGTAAATGCCAAGCTGGTATTAGCAGCTAAAGAAGATGCTTACCAGAAGTAAACCTGTGCATTCGACCTCTCTTGTCTTCAATTTTAAAACTAAATGTATTCAACCCTGAAGAAGTATAAGTGAGAGATCTCTCTCCTTCAGAGGGTAATTTCAAGGACCCATCACTGTGATGTCAGCAAACAAAAATATACTTGTAAGTAAATATTAATACGATAGCAAAAAAATCCCCCAAAGACAGATAAAGTTACCTCCGTGAATCATCATCATCCTCGTTGGGACTTAAGGCCATCGCAGAATCCCAAAATTTTTGCATCACTGAGCTTGTTGCCTCATTATTTACTCCAGCAGTATTTCCCACCTGATCAATAAGAAGTGATGATAATAATTCTATTGTTTCTTCTCGAGGATAAAATCATAACTTACGAACAAAAAGAGTGCCTTGAACATCAGGGGGAAATGTGTAGTTAAATTGGGTGGAACCACCAATACCATTACTAGACAGTAGTAATAGCTGCACTACTATTTTTGTTGTTTTCTTGACCATGCCCTCATTATAGTATCCTATATATGAAACTGATTCTGACAAATGCAACCGATACAGAGACTTAATGAAATAAGCACTAGTTAATTCAAGAAAGCATGATATTGACTTACTGTGGTGACTGCAGCATGCGTTATATGAATGACATCTAAGACAGCAGCTATATTTCCCTCTGCATACAGTCATACAGGCATCAAAAAATAATGAGCAACATGGATCAATTTTTCTAAATTAAAAAACGTGATTAGTAACTCTACCCTTATCCACAACAGGAAGATGCAAAAATTTCCCATCATGCATGGTATGAAGAGCATCGACAATGGGTGTTTCAGTGGTAGCACATTCAGGGTTAGGAGTCATAACCTGCAGATAATATCATAATCAGGGTACGCAACGATTACAAAGAAATAAATTAGGGTACATGTTTAATTTGTTCAGAAGAACTATTTAAAGAATAAAAACATCTGAAAGACGAAATACCTTCTCTATTAATGTGGAATCCGGGCTAAGATTTTGTGCTATAACCCGCATCAAAATATCCTTTGACCTGGCAGAAGAATGCAAAACTAAATCTTTTCAGAAAAAGAAAAAGAATTATGTTTTTTACCGCTAAATTTGAAGTGATAAAAAGAAAAGTGTTTTTTTATCGGTATTTAGAACGAACAAAAAGAGACTCACGTTAAAATTCCCTGTGGTTTCTGATCAACAGTCACAACTGCAGAGCTTGCATGATGTTCAAGCATCTTCTTCGTAGCCGTCAAAACTGTATCAGTTGGCGAAACTGTTACAACCCTGTAAAGGTACACAATGTACCAAAATTAATTCAGATAATTTTTAATAAAATCACATAAAATTGCAGCAAAAAGTAGCAATAAACAAAATATTACCTACTTTGAATTCTCTGGAAGTATTGTGGATAAGGAAGGCCTAAACATTCGCTCTCGTAGCATATCGATAAACGTATTAGGTCCTGAATGTCAAGCAAACAAAAAGTATAAGAAACGTAGGGTCCTAAATGAATAAATTTGGTACTAGAGTATACCGAGAGATATATTCCAAAAGACTTAATAGTCTACTAAAGAGAATATTTCCACCAACCAGACAGAGATGTCCCCCAGTTTTTCTCTACACCTTCAACAGCAGCAGCAATAGCTTTACCCTTTTCAGCTGCCCTCTCCATGCGAGCAATAGCATCATATAAGCATTTTGCTATGTCAAGTAACGCGATAACCTCTCCATTTTCCACAACAGGCAAATGTCTAAATTTTTCTGCACAAAAACTCCAGGAATAAGGTTCGAAATAGTAAGACAAAATTCTTCGGGATTCCAGTGCACTACCAACCTTGAACCATCTTCTGAAGGGCTTCAACAGCAAGAGTGTCAGAAAGAACAAAAATTGGGTTCCGAGTCATAACTTTAGAGGCAGGTGTCTCGTCAAGATTAAGCTCACGTGCAACAACCCTTGTTGCTATATCCTACAACAAATAGACAATGATTGTCTAACAAATTGAATGGAAGTCAAGACAGCAAAAAATGTAAGTTGTATACCTTGTCCGTTAGAATTCCACAAAGTAGAGCATTTGAGTCTGTAAGCAACAGTGCATCAACCCTACGAGCAGCCATGCGGCGACAAGCATCTTGGATAGTGGTGGTTTCGGGTACAGTCAGAGCCTTTGATAAACGCAACCTTTTTACTGTACGCTCACCGGTTAGTCCCCTATAAATGTAAGTGGAGCTACATAAGTGACTATCAACTATGGGGTGAACGCAAATTTTATTGGGCATAAAATGCTGCAATCCAGGCTCCATCAACTAGACATAGTTTTGGCATGTCTCTTAAAGTAGAAGCATAAGGTATTGCAATTATAGTTTCCGGTTATTTTGACAAACAATAACATATTAACATATCAATGAAGTAGCTGATAAAATGATTCATTAGCATTAGCATGCAAACCAATATCACTCTTTTTCCCAGCTGAATAAGCACAAAATCTCAAAATGATTGGGAATCATGTGTATGGACTAGTGGAGACAGAGAGTAACAACTATAAATTGATCAGAAACTTATTCAAGAAAGAGGAGGAACATCTTATATGACAACTACTATCCATCAAGTCTCAAGCCCCGACTTTGACACAATAAGAAAGAGTATTTTATACATCTTTCATTCAAAAAATACTTCAAGAACATACAGATGGGAGATAAATGTATACAATCACTCAGTCCTTTTCAATCATCATGTAACAAAATTATTGCGAACGACGGAAAATTAAACCAGAATATCTCCTCAAAACTAAAGGAATCAAGTAAGAAACAAAAAGAAAGCAAAGAAAATACCCGGACAGTCGCGAAGAGGCAAAAGATTTCCGTCCACTTTCAGGGGCCATCGCGTTCTCGGACGATTTCTTCCTTGAAATTACAGAAGACATACTTCTCCTCGAAGATCCGCCTTGACTGGCCATCTTCGCTTATAATCCCCGCACAAATTCCAATCTATTTCCCTCCCCAAAATTCCTGCATCCAAATTCAGAATAGCTCAATCGCCTAAAATTCCAATTCAAGAACGCAAGATTACAAATGATATGCATAAAATAGCTCAATAATATACAAAAACTTACCGGAGTCTGAATTCAGTCAACGATTAAAAAAAACACATACCCCTGCCCCAGTGGGAGTTGGAATATGGATTGCAAAGCGAAGAAATGAGGCCGATATTGAAACGTATCGGTGCAGCCGCAGAGCGGGTCGGGGTAGTAATCGGGCGGGGGACTTTCCGAAATGGTCAACGACCGGCGAAAATGAAGGAGAAGAGAGAAAGAGGAGGGGGACGAAACCCTAGGAGGGAATTGAAAATTTGGCAATGGGATTGGATTGTAGCCAATGATATTATAACACGTATACTGAAATTGCTCCAAAATCAGAGGGAGGTTTGTTTTATTACATAAAAACGGTCCAAATGTTATTTATGATTAACTTTTGCTGTCATTAAGGCTCTCCTTGGGATCAAATTTTGTATGGGAGAGAAAAAGAAAGGATTTCAATTACCATGTTTGGAATGGAGGCGAATGAAAAATTAGATGAGTTGGTAGAAATTTAATTTCACTCCATTCCTTTTAACCTTTTAGGCTTTGTTGGGGGAATGAAAAATTAGATGAGTTGGTAAAAATTAGATGAGTTTTCTAGAGGAATGAAGGGGAAAATTGAGTATAGTAAGGAATTGGGATGTAATCAAATTCCACTCAATTCCATTAAAAATCTCAATTTCCAATTCCACTAATTTGGTGGTATTTGGAAGGGAGGGACACTCTTTACTAATTTTAATCCCACTTTTTAATTATTTTACCACTTTCACTCATTTATTTAGTTTAAATATTTAAAGGATATATGTCATTATCTTGTATTTTTTTAAAAAATATTTCCCTTCTTTTTAAATATAAATTTTTAAAATTAATTCGTTCCTTTAAAATTTTATCTCTCACTTTCTTTTTCTTTACCATTATTTCTTTTAATAGTTTTAAGTACCTTGGTCCCAAGTAAAGTCTTAATTTTCAATTCCACCATTTTTATGAAATTTGGGGGGAGCATTTTTCTTTTAAATTTAACCTTATTCTTTTTTCCTATTTCTTCAACTTTAAATATTACTTTAACTTTAAAATGTTAAAGGTAGATATATAATTACTCTATACTTTTCTTTAAAACCCTCATCTTTTCTTCCCAAACATTATATTTTAAACATTTTTCCATCCTCTTCAAATTCTATACTTTCTTTTCCTCTTCATTTCATTTTATTCTTTTAAAATTTTCAAGTACCTTGCTCCCAAGCAAAGCCAAAGCTAAACCCCCCACGTTTTGTTACTTCAAATTTTGATCTTCACAAAACATTTAATTAAATTATAGTGGTATTATATTGTAACTTTATTTCATTAGAAGATATTAAAGTACAATAAATGCAGAAAAGTCTTTATTAAGAGACTCATCTATTACAGTTAAATGCACGATCTGAATTAGATTTGAACATAATCGAAGTAAAAGTTTCAATAAATTAAATAGATAATAAAAAAATAATTTTTTTTAATACATCGTTCATTATCAACTTTGAAACTTATCATATATAATCTTTCTAATTTTGAAAATTCATAAATAATAAGAAAATAGTCAAATGATTATGACAAATATTATCAGTGTTTTAAAACTCTCTGCCTAACTTCGTTTAGGTCCCGTTTAGGCACTATTTTGAGGTTCGTCGTCTGACTTTTCATTTTTCGGATGCTATCATGCACTGGACCAATATTATAGCCTAGGCACCGCCTAGTCCGATTTTTTCCTCCTAAGCACCGCCTAGTCCGATCATTTCCTCAATTTTTAAGATACTGATACTTATAATAATTATAGTTCAGTTTTTTCAATTCAAAAAAGGTAGCACGGTTGGTAAAACTAAAGTACAACAAAATATTTCTCACCATACAATTTTTATTTTGAATCTCAAATCGAGAGATAATAAACTATAAACCACAAAAAATTAGTGAGAAAATTTTTTTTAAGGAATTTATTTTAATGTTGATGTGTTTTTATGTAAAAATTAACTAAGACTTGTGTTTTCATATACTAAACTATGTTTTTTTATAAAATATTATTATATTATAATTAATTTTAAAGTTAAATTTATACTTTTATTTATTAATAATTATAAAAAATAAAAAATTTATAAATTCGCTTAGACCCCAACTAAGCGTTCGAAGCCCCGACCGCCCACCTTTTTAAAACCTCGGATATTACAAGAAAATATAATAAAAATGTTAGAGGAGCGAGGAGTACGAGCAGCACGTAACAAGATTGGGTAAAGTGTGACGTGTTTGGTGTAAACGGCATTACTGCAGGATGGATGGAAGCTAACATGTTTGGCTGAGAAACGATGCAAATGGATAAATTGATAATTTGATACTGCCAAACAATCTGGTTTTCTTTACAACGAGCGGGCATTCGTGTACAAAGTGACGTATTTGCAGTTAGTTAGATACATGGGATTTTTGGGAGAGTGATAATTTTTAGATAATGCTACTCATTTACATTTAACTTGAGGGCAGGCCAAATAAAAGATGGGATAAAGTTAAATAGCCTTCTTACTATTATTTATATTATGGATAGAAATGCAATTCAAGTAATTTAAAAAATGGGTATTTGATATAGATTTAAAAAATAAATAAATAAAAAAAAGAACTTTTCAAATTTTTTTAATTATCAACCAAAATTGTGTTCTCTTTAAAAACTTCATATTGACGAATTTACAAATCTAAAAATTCATTTCGGACAATTGAACATTTTCAAACTATTTCTTTTTAAGAACCAAAAAGATTTGTGCTAAAATAACGAATGCCAAGAAGGACAAGATGCCTTTGATACGTAACGAGTGCGATGACCTAAGGCCCACGATCAAAAGAGTCCCAAATTTCATAACTATATATATATATATATATTGAAGTTTTAAGATATTTTTGTGAATTTATTCCATAGTAATGAGTTAAATTATTAAAATACAATAAAAAAACCTTAAAATTATCGTCATCTGGTTCCGAAAATTAGTCGTTTTTTACTTTTATCAAAATTAATAAATATTTAATACTTCACTAAAATGTCTAACGTACCCTTGATGAAATTCTCTTTTTTCTTATTTACGACTTTATAATTTCATTAATACCTATACTCTTTCTTAATTAATACAAAGGTAAATCAGAGAAAAAAAATTTAAAAATTGCATTGATATTATAAGATGACAAGTAAAAGCAACCAAGGTAAAATCCCAAAATCGACTAGTTTCTGGAATCGGAGGGAGTATTTCATATTAAAATAAGTTCAAATTTTACATGAATTAATTCTAATTGAAGCGGTCCTTATTTAATTTTTTTGGTTAGTGCCCTCGAAATATTATGACCTACTTGAAGGCGGTATGAGTTAACCAAATGACATATCATGTTCTGTTATTAGTGTCTCATTTCATGTTTTCCAATTAAATTTAATACCGATAACCAGATGATATAGAAGTTAGGAATCCCAGGTCTCTGTATAAAATCTTGGGTAACCAATTAAAGGCTACGTATGCAATCCACAACAATAAAGAAAACAAAGGAAAAGAGAATATGCTGAGCCTCATACAGCTGTATAATGAAAAACTAAAGTGGATATATATGGTTTAGTTTAACAAGTAATGGGATCGGAAGCTTTACGTGAGGAGTACAAGATTTGTAACATAGCAGATGATCCATTTCTTGTAACAAAAGAATGCTCTCAATATTAATGTCTGAAAAGTCATGTTCCTCCACATGTATATGTATATGTATAGGGTGGTAGATGTGGAGTGCGTTTATAAATAACAAAAAAAAAAGAAAAAAGAATGGGGGATTGATAGGAGCAGTGCTGTTCATAATACTATCACCGGGGCTGCTGTTTCAGGTGCCGGGGAGCAGCAAAACAGTTGAATTTGGAAGCTTCAAAACCAATGGAAAGGCAGTGATAGTGCATACCCTCCTCTTCTTTGCTGTCTTCACCATCCTCATTTTGGCTCTTGGCGTTCGCATCTACACATTTCTCTTCAATGTCATTTAATATGTAAATTTCTCTAACATTTTTCACTACATATATGTGGTTACTTGTCTTAGACAATAATTTTTGTGTTTATAGTTACTCTGTTTGGTTATTTTGTCTTTCTTTTTTAAGTTGGGAAAAATTTTCATTAATGGTGAAAAAATTCAATTGAATTCTTGAGAAAATGTTAATTCGCAAATGTATTTACCGAGTGATACAAGCCTCAAAAAGAGAATTTTTATCACTATGTTAAGATAAATTTAAAGGGATAGACATTTTTTTTCTTTTATTTTCTTAAATTTTGCAAGCTAAGAACCCTTCCCATTTTGCACTTGTTAGGTTTATAATCATTTTATCCTTAATTAGCAAAGATACAAAATATTTCTTGTATTGAAATTTGTTTGGAAAAAGCTAAAATTGTTAGAAGAAAGTACATAAATATAAATCTTGTCCATAAACATTTTACTCATGCTAGGCCTATGGATCATATTACTTCAAGCACGTTCTTAGGCTCTTGGGAGTATATGGACGAAATAAAATTTGAAACCCTATTAATAAGTAAAAAATTAGGGCTTTTACATAAATGGATTAGAAAAATAAATAAATTTGGTCAAAAAATAAATATATAACAAAAACAACAAAAACAAGGAAAAATATTCTCATCATTACGTTGTGTCCAAATCAAATAACAAGCATCTCCTCCAACTTCATCTCCTTTCTCGATCTCGTGCGATTTCGCCGGTGCTTCTCGTTGTTCTCCTCTTCCACCACCGGTGCCCTTCTCTTTCTCCCTTAATCGGTCGTCGTTTCTCACCGTCCTCTTTCATCTGTTTGTCTCTGTTTCTTTGTGGCCTTCCCCTCTATACTTTCTCAGTCGCCGATCCTCTTACACCTTCGTTTCTCTTACTCGCCACTGTTTCTCCTGCTCGCCGCCAACGTCCTCTTTCGCTGCATCTCGTCGTTCCTCCTCTCCTCAGATAGGTCTCCCATCACTGCCTCTCCTAATCCTGGGTTTCATCTTCGATGGATTTCTCCTGTTGCTAAGGTAATCAATTAATTCATTGCTATTCTCTGTTGTATTTACATTGTTTAGGGTTCATGCTAGATTGATTTTGTTGAATGTTGAATTCCTTTTCCCTTTGGAGTTTTTGTTTTGTCTTTTATGCCTCTTTGATTCCCCAAATTTAATTGTTCTCAATTAGCTCTTGTAATTGTGCATATAAAGTGTTTATAAAAATGTCTGAATGAAGTTTGATTAATGAGTATTTGATTTACATTGGATGTCTGTTGGATTTCTATAAATTCGTACACATTATTAATTCTTTATCAGGTTCTATAGTTGAGGGAAATGTGAATTATACTGTTCTTTTTGTTGAATAGGGGAGAAGTTCTAGGTTTTATTTTCTTTTGATATAAAGATGCAATTTCTTTTTTGAATTAATTAGTTTAAGGAAAATTTTTAAGTGAAAATGGTGTCTGTTACATATTCTGATCTTTTGGTCATTGATTTCTGAATTCCTCTGCTTCGACTTAGGGGGCTCAGGTTATGTGCTGGATTTTTGTTCTTTGAACTGTTGTTTTGGACAACTTCAACTCCATCTGTATTGTATGTGTTATTAAAATATAAGTTTTGCAATGATCCTGTGCTCTTTAGGCTGTGGCGCTACTTCAGAGTAAAAAACAACCAGCCAAATTTAACCAAATTTTTGAAAGGATTATGTGGGCTGAATAAAATTGTTGCCTTTGCTACAGCCTTATATGAATCTATAATGAATTAGCAGAAGCCATTTGATTTTGATGTAGTCAGGCTATTACCATTACATTATTAATAAAACAAATTCTATATTAATCACGGGATTAACCATTTAATCTTAGAACTATTCACTGAATCACTGTTCATCTGTGTTGTTAAGAGCTTCAAATAATAATTTCTTAGAAATTGTAATTGAATAATTATTTACTTTGGAATATTTATGATTTTATGAATAATAATTTCATAGTTTTTATGGGCGCAATGCGCGCAGAGACTTGAAGCGCATATAGAAAAAAGTGCAATAAATATTAGTTGCTATCACAAACAAACCTTCATTTTTGCATTGAGGTGCACAAAGGCGCGCCCGAGGCGCACCTGATGAACCTAGCCTCACTTGACCCTCCACAAGGCACTAAACCTTGAGCCTCGAGCGCCTTGCCGCTTAACAACTATGTTATACCTGCCATCAAATGTCAATATTTCATCTGTTCAATCTTAAATGACATTGACTATTAAGCTCCTTGATGTAAAATTGAAGTTTGATTAATGAGTATTTGATTTATATTGAATGTCTATAGGATTTATATTGAATTTCTATTGGTTCTTACATATTATTAATTCCTTGTCAGGTTCTGTAGTTGAGGGAAGTGCAAATTGTTTTGTTCTTCTTATTGAATAGGAATGTGGGAACATATAAATTGTATTGTCAAGGATACAATTTGTTCAATTTGTTTGATTAATGAGTAATTATTTGGAAGCACGGTGTAACTTGTTCTTAAATCTTTTATAATTATAATTTAAGCAGTATTTGGATAGATTTATTACATCTTCTTCATAAAAAAAATCTTATTATAATACTGATATTCTGTTTCAAAATAAATTCCAACGATTTCGGTATCTTTATGCTGAGCTTTTTGGAGTACATGATTGAGCAGAAACCAATCATAGATCAATTTGATGGCCAAATTCACAAAACACGGTTGGCTAGCTTTGAGCATATACATGCATGAAAGGGAATATCTAAAAACCAAAATTGAGAGCCACAAGTAATATATCGACACAATAAACAGTCAGTAGAGATAGATTTGATGATCAATTATATTTGAATTCTGGAAATCTTGTGTAATTAGGGATCTAAGTAGTTGGAATTGATGTCTTCTGAACATACTTGAATTTTAATAGTTATGATATTGTGTTTGCAATTAAATTTTTTTTTTCTTTTTTCATAATATATTATTTTTTTATAATCCAGTTGGAGAAGTATGACACTTATAGCAGATATTAGGCATATTTTACATAACGATAATCAATAACTAAAAAAAACTGATATTGTATGTATTCATTAGACATCTAACAGTTTACCAATAGACATTTGATAGAAATCCAATAGACATCCGATATTAATCCAATAAACAACTACTGATGAAACATCCAGAATAATAACAAAATACTATAGACAACCAATGTATCTCACTTACTGCAACGAAAAAAGAAACAATAACAAAAAAGGAACAATATTCAATAAACAAAATAACAAATAACAGTCTATTAGAAATCTATTGAGACGCCAATTAAAAACACACAAGTCAATTACATATACTTGTACAAATGTCTAAGATTAACTTCAAAATAAGTGTTAATTTAAATTTAAAATATACTTGTACAGATGTCTAATATCAGTTTCAAAATAGATTTTCTAATACAAGTCTAGTAGATGTTTTGTAGATGTCCAATAGATATCCAATAGATGTCTGGTAGATATCCAATAGATATCCAATAGATGTCCAGTGAATACTTCAAAAATTTCTTTTGAGGTAACTCAATGTTGCTAACCACTGCTTGAAAAGTCCATCCTAGAAGACCATCAACTGATGTTGTTGCTAGTAACTCAAACATTGCTGTAAATAAAATTGAACCATATCATATATTAGTAACAATGGATGAATGACAAATTACGTTGTTGGTTTCCAAGATTATTCAAGCCTAATTGAAAAAGTAGAAACTAATTCACTATGGAAATAAACACTAAAATTGAAAACAAATCTTTGCAATCAATCACCAAAACTATTTGTGATATAGTTGAATGTCATATCATATCTATTGAGACTCAAATAGAACTGTAGTGTTCTTTCATTTAAGTCAGAAGCATAATATTAACAAGAACTAATTAAGGGATTATTCGCTTAAAACCAAAAATAGGCTGAAGTTTAATAATATAAAAAAAACACGATATTCAACAACATGATAGATATCCAATAAACAGCAAACAGAAACATGGTCGATACTAGTATACGTCTAATGGACACCTGCTAACAACTGCAAAGAAGCCAACCACCATCTAATAGATACATAGTAAATAACTGATAGATATTTAACAGAAATGCCACATAAAAAAATCATTGATTTGTAAAACACTGAACAAAAAGCAAAAATAAAGCATAGAAACTGATTACCTTCAACATCACAAAAAACAACAGAGAGTGTTGTCACACACAAAAGCTACTCAGTTTTGAGCATGTTTCGAGTAACAAATAGAGCAAAATCCCACACCTGAAACTCAAAGCAACAAGATCAAGTCAAAAGAAACAACAACACAAACTAATATAATAATTCCATAAAAAAATGCCAAAATTAAGATATATCACCAATCTATTGGATATCTACAAGATGTCTATTGGATACCTATCAGATGTCTAATAGATTTCAAACCAAATTGATTATAATTCAGATCGCTAACCAACACCGATCTCAACCTTAATTTGGAATACAAGCAAACTTTTCAACACAAAAAATGTTTGCTCCACCAGCAACCTAATTAAATTGGCCATTAATAAAAAAAACAACAACTGCCTTATCATTTTTTCAAACACATAGCGTGCACTTTAATTTCAGCAAAATGATTTCATAAAAAAGTTGTCAGAACTAAGATATATTATATATCTATTGGAAATCTATCGAATGTCCATTGGACATCTATAAGATGTCTAACACATTCAAAACCAACGTGACTGTAATTTAGAACACTAACAAATAATGATTTCAGCCTTAATTCGGAATACAAGCACACTTTTCAACACCAAAATTGTTTGCTCCACCAGCATGCTAATTAAATTGGCCATTAATAACAAAATAACTATCTTGTCATTTTATCAAACACATGACGTGCACTTCAATATCTACTCTCAATTTAAGATTCGAAGAACAAAAACAAAATGAATGAACTATAAAAGAAAGAACTACTAAATCTCGAGAATACAAATCAGGAAATAGAATTAATCAAACAAAAACAAAACACAGAAGCGCAACTTACCGAGAATACAAATCAATTAATGTGCGAAAAATCAAATGGAAGCAAAAGTAAAATGTAGAACTCATGGCACAAAGAGAGAAGGCGAAGATCAGAGAAGAAGAAATACGAGATCGAAAGAGCGAAACGCAGATCATAGAATGCCAGTTACTGCCTAAAGAAGGAAGCTTGTATACAACGTATTGATGTAGATAATTAGGTAAATAAATATTAATTGAGAATTATTCAGATGACATGATAAAATTGTAAATATTTTAGAAATATTGAACCATTTTGACAAATTCCCTAAAAAATTTAAACATTGCAATAAATAAAATTATATTTTTATTATTAAAACTAATGAAAAATCAAACAAAAATTTTAATGGAAAATAACATCAAATAACGTTTGTTTTTCTTAATTAAAAAATCAAAAAAAGGTTTTAAAATTTGATGGTAGTTTGTTTTATTTCTTAATTTAATAAATTATAACTATTATACCAGAAATACAGGTCTATTTAGTCGTAATTTTTGGACGACCCTAATTCCCTGGACCAAGAACGGGCCAGTATTACTTGCAGAAACTAAAGGAAAATTGTCAATGTTGGTCCCTGTGAGGGTCTAAATGAGGTCAGAGAGGGGGGGGGGGGGGTAAATGACCCTTTTTCGCGGAATTAGCATACTTTTAGAAAGTTTTTGTGCAGCGTGTTTGATTATGTTCCGGATGATGCAGATATAAAATATAATGCAAGTGAAGAGTTAGAAAATCAAACACAAGGATTTTATCTTGGTTCGGCCCCGCCTACTCCAGTCCCCAGAGTTTCCTTCCTCCGAGCTTTTCCACTAGTGGATTCATTTTCAACTGGCAGGAATCATGCCTTATAATTTGTCTCTGAATGGTATCCCCTTCCGGATGTAGAATATACCACTAGAAGCACCAACTCCTAGATGAGTCCTTTTTGTCTTTAGCAGGATATACCACTTAGATTTCTACCCAAACCTAAGCTGAGTCCTACAGGGAGATCCCACTTAAAGCACTAACTTTAAGCTATATCCCAATCTCACTACTCACCCAAGTAGGAGGTCTTTTACACTTTGGTTTTCTCAAAGGTTTTGGTTGGACTTCCTTAAGTTTATAACTTCACTTGGGAATCCTTACGAACAGATTTTGAATGTTTTGGTTCTTGGAGGGATTAAGTAATTGATTGCTTTTTAGCGAATTCTCTCGTGTATGCTTTCTCAAAATCAACCAGCACCTTCTCAACTTGTGAAGCTTCCCTTTTATAGGCTTCCATTATAAATGTAGCCGTTGTGGGTTGTTGAGCTTGAATTAATCTTCACCGTTGAAAAGGTAATATGTGGCACTTCTGGAACCGTTGATCAATCAGTTAGACATAGATTTTGACCCGTTTGAATCCTTGGGATTGAGACTAAAAAGTTGTCAGTGATCGTTTTCCTTGTATTTTAGTGATTCACCAACTTTTATGCCAGTAGTCCGGAATGTGTGTATCACGCGCCCTTCTTATTGGTCTATGTGAAAAAGGTTGTTACCTTTTCTCTTTCCTGTGTTAGTCCTTTGTCCTTTTTCTGAAAAGTGTTAGCTGTCATTTTTGTCTTGTACATGGGGAAAGGATCTTTAACTGAAGACCAATAAGGATGGAGGGAAAGTAACATTTTGAATTATTCCCTTTTTCTTTGTAACTGTGTCTTCCGGATAATTCTTTCTCTTGATATCCGAATGCTATTCAATCAGTCTTCCTTTGGATGCTGTTGTACAAGGAGTTAATAGTTTGTTTCCTTTCCAAACTCTAACCGAATGCTTTCCTTTCATGCTTAGGTAATTATCTTCACTTCAATAATTATCTTGGACTTTGGATGTTTTGGTTATATGTCCGAATACAATTATTTTGGACTTCAGTTTCTATGTTTACTTGTCTGGATATAATGACTTAGGTCTTTTTGTAATTAGGTGTATTGTTTTCTTCAAACCTGATCCAGGTTATTTGTTGTTCGGGATCATTGTTTCCAACAATCTATCCCATTTGATGGAAACAAAAACCTAAGACATCTAATTATAAGGAAATGGGGTTTCATGACCTAAGTATGATCCTTGATACTTAGTCATTTATAATTTTTACTCCCCCATTATTTTAGCATCCCTAACTCCCCATCATTTTTCAATTCTAGCTTCTAAGGTTTTTCTAGTACAATTGCAGATTGTACTTTAGAAGCAATTTTTTGTTAGTAATTTTTCACTCTATGTACTTCTGCTATTAATAATGGTTAACATCAATGAAGTTTAGGATTATAAGATACAAAAATACATAAGTGAAAAATAACTCTAGCTATTACAATTTTTACAGGGCTATATTTATTACAAATTATTGCTTTCCGGATGCTTCTGCTTTCTTCTCCTTGCCTTTGCTCTGCTCCCCCTTGTCAATTCCAGCTTCTCCCTTCTTATTCTCCCCCTTTTTGTTTTCATTAGCTTGGGGGTCTATAACCATGTATGTTTTACCATCCCAGCTCTCCTGCCAAGCCTTGAAGTAAATGGAATAATCCAAATTTCCTTTTCTTCTGCGCTCTATTATAGTTTCAACTATGGCTGGAGTTAGATGCAGGGGCCGAAAGACCTTTCGAAGTTGGGTATATGACTTTATGAGATAACGATGCATATGTAGTACATTTTTGCGATCCTTCTCATCAAAGTATGGGAAAAGGGCCTTTAAGAGAGTGGCAATCCCTTTATGTCTGAAGAAGCCAATGTCCCCAATATATTGTACAAGATCTTGAACGACTGGAAGGAGTTAGCTTTCCAGAATAGATAGTGAGGAAGAAGATCTGGAGATAGACATGTTGGATAAGCTAGATGCCAATTTTTCAAATTTCTTGCCCATGTCTCTGTGACTATTGTGGATGCTCGTATTTACAGTTATGAGGTCTTTGTGAAGTTCCTCCTTGACATTATTGATGATTGTATCTTGTCCATTCATTTGTCCTGCAAACTCTGTTCTAATATCTAGCAGCTGCTGTGCAAGGAGTTTGGGCATGTCTTCCTCAATGACTTTGGTCATTTTGTCGAATATGGCATGTTTCTTTTCGTTGAGGCTTGGGAGCTCTGAATTCTCTTGTTTTTCAGTAGTGAATTTTGACAAGTTTTCAAACTTGGAATCTAGATATTCCTTTAACTCTGTGATCAGTTCAGAGGAGGAGGAGGAGGTGATTTTATCCAATATGGTTGCGCAGTTATTTATGGCCCTAGTGTTGGCTTGATCTGCTGAACGATTTGTTGCGACAACACTTATTTATAGCTCATTGAGTACAGGAGTGACCTTGGCAAGGGATACTTCTGCCACCAACTCAGGAGTGGGAAAATCCTTCACTTTCTTCTCAATATTCTTCACACTCCCCTTTATTTCCCCTAGTTCTCCTTTCAAGTCCGGAGTTGAGGATTTTTTAATTAGCACTTTATCCACAGATTTGAGTTGCTTACAGTTATTTCGGAGATACTGCTTAATATAACTTTCCTCACGTTCTTCATGTATAGCATCCTGTAGCATTTTCAGCATTGCCGTAATCTTTTTAACTCTACTTTAATTTAGACTAACAGTTGGCTTTTTAATTGGACTATCAAAGGAGGAGGTCTCAGATTCTGAGCTACTTCCTGTTTCCTCTGATTCGGATGAGTCTTCTTTATTTGTATCTTCTTCAGAGGACTCCTCTTCTTCTTCTTTCCCTTCTTCCAACCTTTCCTCCGGAATGGCCTTGCCCTTAAAGTCTACTTTAGAATTGTTTTCGTTGGGTCCTAGACTAAGTCCCTCCTCCGGAATGATCTATTTTGTTCCTTGGATACATTTTAAGCATGTGTATCCAAGTTTTCCTCTCTTGTATCTGCTATTTAAACAACAACAGCATCATCATCATCATTTATATCAAAAGAGATTGAGTTAAGAATTACCTTATGAGATTGATTACGAGTGTCAGCTTCTTCTCTTCCTTCATCGACTTACACAACCCCTAGATTACTGAAAATGTCCTCAGTCATCCCTTTAAATGCTTTTTCATGACTTTTAACCTCTTCCCCAGGTGTGTTGGTAGTGTCCTCAACACCCTCTTTATATGCCTTTTCAGGTCTTTCTTCATTAGTGACCTCAACTTTCAAGTTGAGTAAATTTTCTAGAAGTGATCCATTTCTAGGCATGAAGGCAAATAGATCTACTTCCAGATCCCGGGCGATGGTTGACATATTTGTCAGATCAATTAGAATAGCCTGGGTACTAGAAGAGCCTCTGGGTCCTTCTGTTGTAAGCTTGTTTATTCTGTTATTATCCTTCATGGCTTCCTTTATAACCTCATACTGAGGATCATCAGGAGTGACTTCCTCAGTAGATCCGAGCACATGCTTGCCCTTGGTTGTTCTGGCCTTAGCCAATTTTTCTTCTTCGGCTCTCTTTGCAGCTCCTTCATCAATCATAATTCTGGCCTGCTTCTTTGTTTTCCCTTTCTTGGCTGCCATAACCTCAGCAAAGGTGCAACCCTTCTTAGTGAACTGCCTTTTCTTTAGTACTGGAGCTTCATCCTCAGTCTCCTCATCCTCTACTATGACTTCTGGGATTTTTGCAGTTTTCCTCTTCTTATTTGCTGCCTTTATTACCCTCCCTTATAGCTTAGGCTTCTCATATCTCTTTTTCAATAGTTAAGTGAAGGTTTGGGTATCCTCATCAACTTCATCCACTCGGTTATGCTTTTGGTTTGGTGGTTCTGGCTATTTCGGGAACATGAGCATCTTCACCCGGATTTGCTGCCTTCCTGGCCATGCTCTCCTTCTCATCCCTTAGCTTTTTAGCTTTCTCTTCATTCCATGTCTCACCGAAATTCATATTTTTGAAATTCTTCTCTAGAATCTCCTTTCCTTGAATAGCTTGAAATCTGGATAGATTGACTTCATTAGCTATAAGAATTCTTATGATGAGGGTACCATATGAGTTTCTATGCTATTTCAGATAGTGAATAATCAGCACTGACTTGTTCACCACTCTACTCTCCACCCGATGTTGTAATACACAATGTTAGAAGGAGGACACAGTGGTTAGAGAGCCTTTCCAGATCAGGATCAACTTAGCAAGTGCATGTTGGAGATATCTTGGTGCTTCTGGAAAGTAGGTTGAGGATTTATCTCCAAAGTAATTTGGATGAAGCCACATCTTTGGGTAATACTTCACAAGTAGTTCACCCCCATCATTTCTTAGTTGTACTCTATCATTCTTCATGTTGAGGTACTTCACAAAGAATTTCGAAGAGATAGTGATTTCCTTCCCTTGAACCTTGGTTCTGAGAGCATCATGATAGGAGTGTACTCTCAGATTTGAATAGAATTCTCGTACCAAATCCGGATAAGTTGGGAAATTGATCTTGAGGAAATCACCTAGATGTTGATCCTCAATTAGCTTGGAGTAGGGGTCTATTTCAAAGAGGAAATTATCTCCCAAGCAGTCAATGGGAACTACAGAGTCATTGGTTTTGAGCTCGAGGGGTGTAAAGTCTTTATCTTTGAGATCATATTCTGCAAAGATGTTTCTTGGAGGAAGCATTTGGATTTTATTGTTCAACATAATGGCTGCCATTTGAGAGTTTTTAAAAAAGTTAGTGTTTGGAAATAAATTTTTGTAGAGTTACAGTAGTAAGTTGCTCGCGTGAGGAAGAAGGGGAAATTTGGGAGGTTTATATAGGATTTCCAAGGTAAGGGTATAATGGTAATCCGAACGTAGTTAAAGTTAACTGGACTGATGACATGGCAGATGGAATTTATGAGAGAAGTAAATGGCGTTAAAATCGGAGAATGGGAACGATTTATTCTTAAAACACCCATTTAATTTTACCGCGTGTGTAACACCCAATAGATATTTGAAATTCAAAATGTGTACAGTTACTTTTAACGCTTTTTTTGCCATTTGTCCTTTTTGTCTGCTGAGCTGACAGTCTTTAATCCGGATACAGAGTCAGCATAAATTCTTCTTCTTTTCTGGATTCCTTGACTCATAGAGCTTCAAACTAATCCCAAATTATCTTCCGGATTTGCCTCTAAATTAGATTTGACATTCCAATTGACTCCCTTAGCTTGTTGAATTGATCGTTACTCAGTGGCTTGGTAGAGATATCTGCTCTTTTCTCATTGTTTGGAATGTATACCAATGCAACATCCTTCTTCGTTACATGATCCCGGATGAAATGATGCTTGATGTTTACATGCTTCATCCTGCTATAGAGCACAAGATTCTTTGATACATCAATGGCACTTTTGTTGTCACACATCACTTCAACACATTCGAATTGAACTCCATAATCTTCCAATTATTGGTTGATCCATAGAAGTTGAGCTACACAACTTCCTGCTGCCATATATTCGGCTTATGTGGTTGATAAGGCAATTGAGGTTTGCTTTTTGCTATACTATGATACCAAGCAATCTCCAAGAAAGTGAAAGCCTATGGATTTACTCTTTCTCTCAAGAGTGTCTCTGCCATAATCTGCATCAGTGAAGCCTTGAAGTGTAAAATTTTTATTACTAGGATACTATAATCCAACTTATGTGGTTCTTAGGAGATATCTAAGGATTCTCTTTACTGTCTTGAGATGTGAATCCTTAGGATTGGATTAGTACCTTACACAGTAGCAAACTGTATAGTGTATGTCAGGTATGCTAGCTATCAAGTATAACAGTGATCAAATCATTCCTCTATAGAGCTTCTAATCTACTTCTTCTCCTTCACAATCCTTTGATAGGATAGCATCCGATCCCATGGGAGTGGACATTGACTTGCTCTTGTCCATTTCAAACTTCTCTAGAATCTCCTTGGTGCACTTGGACTGGTTGATAAAGATTCCATCCGAACTTTGCTTGATTTGTAAACCAAGGAAGAAATTTAGTTCTCGCATGATGGACATCTCAAATTACTTCTGCATTTGAGTGCTAAACTCTTCACACATCTTCTCATCTATTGCTCTGAAGATGATGTCATTAATATAAATTTGGACTAGGATGATATTTTCCTACTTCTTCTTGATGAAAAGAATTATTTCTGCCTTTCCCCAGATATACCCTTAGGGTATGAGAAATGTAGTGAGTCTCTCATACCAAGCTCTTGGTGCTTGCTTTAATCCATTGAGGGCCTTCTTCAATTTGTAAACATGATCCAAATGATTTGAGTCTTCAAATCCAGGTGGCTGCTTCACATATACTTCTTCCTGGATAACTCGATTGAGAAATGCACTTTTGACATCCATTTAGAATAATGTAAATCCCATTGTTATGGAATGTATAGCTATAATTATAACGTTATAATTACTGGTTTCCATAACAATAACGTTTGTATTTGTATAAATACCTATAAATTCTTATACAATATACAACAAATTCTTCAAATGCTTTCTCTCCTAAATTACATGGTACCAGAGCCTGCTCTTGGGTTTTTGTAGAAAGTTTCTAATTTTTTAGGGCAAGGGTTCCTGAATCTTTCACCTACAGCTCTCCTGTTCAAATATTCAATAATTTTTTTCCTCTCACCTCCACCCTAGAACATCTCTCTAGGTCCAGATTGGCAGATCTGCATTTTTCAGCATTCATCAAAGCAGCGCATAAAGTACATGCGCCACCCTCTTTATCCACCGATTCTCCACTTGCCGGCGCATGTGGGCGCGTGTGAGGCTCTTTTCCGGCGAAACCTTCACTTTCCACGTCGGATTTGGATTTTTGGTGCCCTTGTGCAGTTGGTTTCCCAATCAAAACCGTCCCTTTTCCTGTTGAAGTAGGCAGTCCTTTTCCATCTACAGGCACCGTCACTGGTTTGATCTTAGAATCACAGTTTTTTTTGGAGTCAATTGATTTTGTTTTTTTTGTGCAATTCCAAATTAATCACGGGAGACGGTAGCGAAAGAAAATATTGACTGAAGTTACTGTCGGTTCATCTCGAATAACTGATAGAAAATTAATTGAAAGTCAAAATTATAATCAGTGGAAAAGAATTATCCGTAGATTCGTAAATGGTGCTGATTTAGAAGATCACTTAAGTGGTAACCCTCCTTCAAACCCTGAGGCGAGAAGAAAATGGGTAAAGGATGATGATAAGTTGTTTAATCAGATTCAAAATACCTTAGACCCATCTGTTGATGATATTGTGACCCACTGCGAATCTGTTAGAGAATTATGGGAATATCTTAAATTCATGTATGCCTCTAAAGAAGATATGTCCTATGTTCATAACCAGCTTTTTAAACTCTATAGGCCGGATCAAAAAGGTCGCTTCCTTAAACAGTATTATACTGACTTAAAAAATGTTGTTGAAGAAGAGCGATCCATCTTCCCTATTATTGCTGATGTAAAGAAAATGCAAGAACAAAAAGAACTTATGCATGTATAATGTTTTTTAGAAGGATTGGGATCTGAATATGATGTAGCTCACACTCAGTTGTTAACTAGCAGAGGGGCACTTCCTTCACTTTTAGAAGTCTATGCTCGATTACTTCGGGTTTCTAAAGATGATGACATGATGATTGGTGTGGTGTCCAGTGACTCGGTGGCATTAGTAAGCAATACTAATTTAATTGGTAAAACCTAAAGCGAAAATAACCATGACAGTTCCAAAATAGTTTGTCGTTATTGTAAGAAAGAGGGACATATAATAGAGAATTGCCAAAAGTTAGATCCAAGTAAGAGGAGGTACCCAAGTAAGAAGAAGTTTGCTAATACGGTCGTTCATAATGGCATTCTATCTCTTCCTCAGTCACCATCCATCACCATTTCCATGGATGAATATGCTCGCTTGACCGGAACTCAACAACACAATTTAGGTGCTCCTGAACAACTAGTGTCAGCCTTAGCTAATACAGGTAACCAAGCTGCTTATCTTTCCAGCTCCTCTAATAGTTGGATCATTGACTCAGGTGCCACTGATCACATGATTGGCGACTCAGGTATTCTTTCCTCCTTCAAATCCTCTACCAACTTTCCTCATGTTACCTTAGCAAATGGATCCCAAGCATCAGTTATTGGACATGGGACAACATACCCAACTAAAACCCTTCCATTATCATCTGTTTTATGTTTATCCCAATTTCCTTTTAATTTATTATCCGTTAGCCAAATTACAAAGAGCCTTAACTGTTGTGTTATTTTCTATCCAACTTATTGTCTTTTTTAGGACCTTGGGACAAAGCAGATTATTGGTAAAGGGTGTTTGGTGGATGGATTATATACACTTAAGTCAACTTCAGGATCGATGCCTTGGTCGTTGGCATGTACGAGTTCTACCACTTTACATCTCCATTATCAACTTGGTCACCCACCTCTTTGAATTTTAAAAACATTGTGTCCTATTCTTAACCAAGAGTCTACCCTAGAATGTGAAGCCTGTCAATTTGCTAAACATTATAGGGTATCTTACTCTCTAAGAATAAATAAACGTGCTGAGTCCTCTTTTAATTTAGTGCATTCTGATGTATGGGGTCCTTGTCAAGTTTTATCTAAATCAGGTTTTCATTACTTTGTGACATTTGTTGATGATTACTCTCGAGTAACTTGGCTTTATCTAATGAAAAATCGATCAGAATTATTCTCAAAATTTTGTGCCTTTCATGCAGAAATTAGAACCCAATTTGATAAACCTATCCGTATTTTGAGAAGTGATGATGCAAAAGAATATCTTTCCAGCAATTTTTTATCATATTTTTCACAACATGGCTGAACGTAAAAATCGGCACCTATTAGAAGTTGCTCGAGCGCTAATGTTTCATATCCAAGTTTCTAAACCTTTTTGGGCCGAAACAGTTTCCACTGCTTGCTTCCTCATTAAGCGAATGCCTTCATCCATTCTCCATGGTCGAATTCCTTATTCCCTTCTTTTTCCATCAAAGGTATTATTTTCGCTTCCTCCTCGAATATTTAGATGCATTTGTTTTGTTCAAGACCTACGGCCTCAGGTGACAAAACTTGACCCTAAATCTCTCAAATGCGTCTTTTTAGGGCATTCTCGTCAATAAAAGGGATATCGATGCTATTCTCCCTCTTTAGGATATTATTTGATATTATCAGATGTAACCTTTTTTAAAGGTAGTCCATTCTTCGGTTCCGTTGCTTCCATTTCCGTGTCTCATCCAAATACATCTGAAAATGAGTTCCTTGTTTATACTATAAGTGAACATGTACAATCACCTCCAATCATCAGGCCTGTCTTTCATCATTTCTATTCTCGCCGTATACCACAAGCGATTAAGGCATCATCCTCTGGTTCAAACACCAGTGTTGCACCTGCTGCTTCGTCCCCGGATCCTGATCTTCCTATTGACCCAAGTCTTAATCAACCAGTTGCCATTCGCAAGGGTAAAAGTAAATGCACCTACCCCCATTCTGCCTTTATTTCTTATTATACTTTATCACCTTTTTCTAAGTCCCTTGTAGCATATTTGATTCTGTTGTTGTTCCCAAGTCTGTAGCTGAAGCCTTAGCTCATCCTGGTTGGCAAGAGGCAATGAAAGAGGAAATGAATGCACTTGAGCAGAATCAAACTTGGGATTTAGTGGAACTACCTTCAGAGAAAAAGGCGATTGGTTGTAAATGGGTCTATATAATTAAGATGAATCCAGATGGTTCCATTGCTCGACTAAAAGCCCGTTTAGTTGCAAAGGGATATGCCTAATCCTATGGAGTTGACTATTCCAAAACCTTTTCTCCTGTCGCTAAGCTTTCTTTAGTTCGACTATTTATCTCATTAGCTGTAACTTATGCTTGGGATCTTCATTAACTCGATGTGAAAAATGCGTTCCTACACAGTAATTTAAGTGCAGAAGCATATATGGAGCGATCACCTAGATTTGTTGCTCAGGGGGAGTCAAATAAGGTGTGCAAGCTACGAAAATCTCTATATGGGCTAAAATAATCTCCTTGTGCATGGTTTGGAAAATTCAGTTTAGCTGTGACCAAATTTAGCTTACGAAGAAGTGCATATGATCATTCAGTGTTTTTTACATCATCGAGCTCAGGGTGCATCTTGCTAGTTATGTATGTGGATGATATTATGGTTACAGGAAGTGATAAGACAGGAATTTTGAAACTAAAGGCGTTTATTGGTTCCTGTTTTCAAACAAAAGATCTAGGATCATTAAAATACTTCTTGGGAATTGAGGTTCTATGCAGTCAAAAGGGAATCTTCTTAATGCAAAGGAAATAATTCTTTGATCTACTGAATGATGCAGGAATGATTAAAGCGAAAATGTGTGATGCACCAATGATACCGAATATAAAGTTAAAACCTGACGAAGGAGATCCCCTTGGAAATCCTTAAAAGTATATAAGAATCATTGAAAAGTTAAACTACCTTACAATCACTCGGCCTGACATCGCATTTCCAGTAAGTGTGGTTAGTCAGTTTGTATCATCTCCTATAACATCACATTGGGATGCTTTAACTCATATTTTAAGATATCTAAAAGGAGCACCTGGAAAGGGGATTTTATATCAGAATCATGGTCATCATATGATAGAGGGATTCACAGATGCTGATTATGCTGGCGATATAACTAATAGACGATCCATGACTGGTTATTGTGTCTTCGTTGGAGGTAATCTCATGTCTTGGAAAAGTAAGAAACAAACTGTGGTGTCACAATCAAGTGCAGAATCTGAATACAGGGCAATGGCACAAACAACTTGCGAGCTTGTATGGTTAAGACACTTACTTGAAGAAATTGGGTTTAACCAAGGAAAACCAATGACATTATGGTGTGACAACCAAGCAGCCACTTACATATCCAATAACCCTGTATATCACGAACGAACTAAGCATATTGAGGTTAATTGTCACTTCACTCGAGAAAAGATAGAAGATGGAACAATCTCAACTCAACATATCAGAACAGGAAGTCAAATAGCAGATGTATTTACTAAGGCTTTACCAGGTAACTGAGTCAATTACATTTGCAACAAGTTGGGCATGATTAATGTCTATGCTCCAACTTGAGGGGGAGTGCTATGGAATGTATAGCTGTAATTATAACGTTAGGCTAGAATTAAGGCTGATTCTCAGCAATTAGAATTAAGGCCAGTATTATTGCTTTCCATAACAATAACGTTTGTATTTGTATATATACCTGTAAATTCTTATGCAATAGACAATAAATTCTTCAAATGCTTTCTCTCCTAAATAACACCCATGAATGATGCAAAAGCACATAGAATCCGGATTGCCTCTAATCTTGCTACAGGGGTAAATATTTCTTCAAAGTTAATCCCTTCATGTTGATTATAGCCTTGGGCAACCAATCTTGCCTTATTTCTCACTACTACTCCGAATTCATCTAGCTTATTCTGGAATACCCATTTGGTGCCGATAATTGACTTTCCTTTTGGTGGTGACACTAGATCCCAAACATCATTGCTGGTGAATTGATCTAGTTCTTCTTGCATTGCCATCATCCAACTTTCATCTCCTTTAGCATCTTGAAATTTCTTTGGCTTAATGAGAGAGATAAAAGTAGCCTGACTCATCATCCTATTGAGTTTTCCTCTAGTTCTGACTGGATTTTGAACATTATCCAAAATGTCTTCTACCGGATCATTTCTGTGAGTCTGGGTTTCTCTTTAAAGATCTTCATGCTGGTCTGGAGCTTGTTCCTCAACTGCTTCAATTTCTGCTTGATTATCCATAAAGTTTATTTCATGATGATTAAGATAACCTGGTGGAATTTCTGAGTTGAGATTAATTCCTTCATCTTCTTCCTTGTACTTCTTGATTTGGAAGGAATCCGGAATTCGCACTTCTTCTTTTTCTCCAGTGTTTTCAACTTCCAGAATCACCTCTTCCGAATTTGAATTTCTTCTTTCTGCATAGTTAGTCTCATCGAAATCTACATGTATCGACTCAGCCATAGTTTGGGTTCGTTTGTTATAGACTCTATAAGCTTTGCTATGTATTGAGTAGCCAAGGAAAATTACTTCATCATACTTAGGATCAAATTGTCCTAATTGCTCTCTATCATTCAGGATATAGCATTTGCATCCAAAAGCTTTGAAATACCCAATTTTGGGTTTCTTTCCCTTCCAGATTTCATAAGGAGTCTGTTCTAAGGTCTTTCTAATGAGAGCTCTATTCAAGATATAGCATGTTGTGTTTACGGCCTCTCCCCAGAAGTATTTCGGCAATCAATTTTCACTTAGCATTGTTCTGGCCATCTCAACTATGGTTCTATTTTTCCTCTCAATAACCCATTTTGTTGAGGAGTATGAGGGGCAGAGAAGTTATGTTCAATTCCCTTGGAATCACAAAATTTAGCAAAGTGCTTATTTTTTAACTCACAACCATTATCACTCCGAATGCGTGCAATGCTTATGCCATGTTTTACTTCTATTCAGATGAATGTTTTTGAGAATTGGTCAAAAGCTTCATCTTTGCTAGCTAGCAAAGCCACCCAGATATAGCGAGAATAATAATCCATAATGACCATGGTGTATTCTCTTCTACCTAGACTCAATGGTTTGATTGGACCAAAGATATCAATATGCAAGAGTTCAAGAACTCTCTTAGAAGGTATGTATAAGATGGAAAGGAAGCTTTTCTTATGCTATTTACCTAATTGACATGCAGTGCATGTGTAATCCCTATCAAAAGCTACCTTAGGCAAACCCACAACTAATTCCCTTTTTGGCTAATTTGGACAAGAGGTTCATGCTTACCTAACCTCTGGTGCCATAGCCATGATTTTTCTTATTTAGAAACCAAGCATATATTCTTTTTTTTATCATTTTTAATGTTGACACAATAAACATTATTAACTCTAGGTGTATAAAGAATGAGTTGATTTGACTTACTGTCATAGATTGAGCATCCTCCGGAGTCAAAGGTGACTTTTCTTCCTTTGTCTCAGAGTTGTGCTACATATAGCAAGTTGAACTTCAGTCCATCAACTAATGAGACATCTTCTATCATTATTTCAGATCTAATGGTTCCATGGCTAATTATCTGTCCTTTTTTATTGTCTCCAAAGCTTACTTTTCCACCTTTCTTCCAGATTAAAGTGATGAAGGCTTTCTCATCACCAGTCATGTGCCTTGAGAATCCACTATCAATGTACCATGTATGTTGATCTTTTGTGGATCTAAGGTATACCTGTAAAACAGATCAAGTGGGTTTGGATACCCAATCAAATTTGGGTCCTCTCGGGTTATCAACCATTTCAGGCCAAGGATAAAATTCATAATAGCCATTTTTTAATCTACACAATTTAGTAATATGGTTCCATTTCCCACAAAACCTGCACCCTGAGATTGGTCTACTTTGCTCCTACTTCTTCTGGATCTTCTTTAGATCCTCCTTTCCATAATTCCCAGCATATCCCACTTCTTATATACTGGTCTGTTCGGAATGTATCCGGAAGCTGGTGGGAGGTGCAACTTCTTCTTCGTAATTCTTTCTTTGCTTGGCAGGTTGCTCATTTGATACAGCCTTAGCTTTTCCCTTCTGAGCAGCTGAGAATATTTGTGCTTGAGGCTACCTCTGAGGTTTCCTCTCCTTTTGATTTGATGGTCCTCGATTCTTTCTTTGTTAAGAAGGACTTGGTTTTCTTTCGGATGCTTCCTTCATCAGAGTTAGCTCCCTCTCTAATTCCATCAAGTTGGCACTTAAGATTTGCACTTGATTTCTCAGGAAGTTCTCTTCAACCACATCAATGTGTTTAATGGATCTTAACAGGTTGGCATCTTGTGTCAATGCTTTACCATCCTCGGTGAGCTCCATTACTTATCTTCATAGGGATTTGATGGCTTTTGTGTTCTTCCTTACATTCTCGATCACAATCCCTAAAGCTCTAGCAAGTTTAAAGTTAAAAACAGAATTAGAGTGAGAGTTTACCTCAGTACCGGATGTCTCTATTTCTGATTCTTCAATTTATATAGTATCTTGCTTGGATGGATTTCTTTTGGATTGTTCTGCTTCCGAATCAGTCAGTGCCATGAATGCACAGTTGGTAGTTTCTTCTTATTCTGTTGAAGATGAGCTACTGCTTTTCTCACTGTTGCTCCAAGTGGCCTCCATTGCCTTCTTTTGATGTTTTTTTATCCCTTTTAAGCTTGGGGCATTTGGTTCTGAAGTGGCCTTTCTCTCCACATTTAAAACATGCAACTTCTTTTTTTGGATCCTTCTTTTCTTCTGGAGCCTTTCTTGGCCTATCTTTTCTCAAGGTGTCTTCCTTGGACCTCTTAGAGTCATATCTTCTAGATCTCCTCCTATCTTTCTTCTTTAGGAATCTATCAAAATATCTGGCCAGCATAGCCACATCTTCTTTGTTGTAGCTAGATTCCTTTGGTAGATTGGCTGATCCAGAAGAGGCTGATCTGGCAGAGTCCGCCTTAAGTGCAATAGCTTTCTTATTTTCTTCTGACTTTTTCTCTTGTTGGCTATATCTCTTCAAGGTTAACTCTTGAGTTAAGAGAATACCAATGAGCTCATCATAACTATAGAAGTTTAAGTCATGAGCTTCTTCAATGGCAGCCTTCTTATTGTCCCATTCCTTGGTGAGACTCTGGAGCACCTTCTTTACCATCTCTACTTTAGAGGTTTCCTTTCCAAGCCTTTTCATTTCATTCACTAGATTTATATATCTAGTGTTCATACTGCTGATTGACTCTTTTGACTCCATCTTGAAGGTCTCAAGCTTTTACTAGAGTAGATCAAGTTTGGCTTCTCTAACCTTGTTGGTTCCTTCATACGTCACTTCCAGTTTCTGCTAAATCTCTTATGCTGTCTCGCATCCAGATATCCTATTAAATTCTGCTGCACTAAGAGCACAATGAAGCATGTTAATAGAATTTGTGTTTTCACGCAATTTCTTAAAATCATTCTCGTCCTATAAACTTGAGGGTTTTCGGGTAGTGATACCCTCTACTTCGTGAATGGCTCATATGGGCCATCTTTGATGCACAACCATGCTTGTATGCTTTGTGCTTGAATGAAGTTCTTCATCCAGTTCTTCTAGAATATGTAGTGTTCACCGGTGAAGAGTGGAGGACGGGTAATAGACATATCCTCGGGAAGGAGTTATGAGTTTTGGAAACTCATTTTGATGCTTGCAAAAAAAATTGGACCTTTAGCTTCAGATTGTTAGATCTCTAGTTTTGATCACTTGCTTTGATACCACTTGTTGGTCCTTGTGAAGGTCTATATAAGGTTAGAGGGGGGTGAATGACCCTTTTTGCGAAATTAACATACTTTTAGAAAGTCTTTGTATAGCGTGTTTGATTATGCTCCGGATGATGCAGATATAAAATATAATGCAAGTAAGTAAAGAGTTAGAAAATTAAACGTAAGGATTTTATCCTAGTTCGGCCTCGCCTACTCCAGTCCCCGGAGTTTCCTTCCTCCAAGCTTTTCCACCAGTGGATTCCTCTCCAACTGGCAGGAATCAAGCCTTACAATTTATCTCCGGATGGTATCCTCTTCCGGATGTAGGATATACCACTAGAAGCACCAACTCCTAGCCGAGTCCTTTTTGTCTTTACCAGGATATGCCACTTAGATTTCTACCCAAACTTGAGTTGAGTCCTACAGGGAGATCCCACTCAAAGCACCAAATTCAAGCTATATCCCAATCTCACTACTCACCTAAGTAGGAGATCTTTTACACTTTGGTTTTCTCAAAGGTTTTAGTTTTAGACTTCCTCAAGTTTATAAGTTCACTTGGGAATCCTTACAAACAGATTTTGAATGTTTTGGTTCTTGGAGGTATTAAGTAACTGATTGCTTTTTAGCGAATTCTCCTATGTATGCTTTCTCAAAATCAACCAGCACCTTCTCAACTTGTGAAGCTTCCCTTTTACATGCTTCCATCATAAATGTAGTCATTGTGGGTTATTGAGCTTGAATTAATCTTCAACATTGAAAAGGTAATATGTGGCGCTTCTAGAACAGTTGATCAATCCGTTAGACAGAGATTTTGACCTATTTGAATCCTTGGGATTGAGGCTGAAAAGTTGTCAATGATCGTTTTCCTTGTATTTTAGTGATTCACCAACTTTTATGCTAGTAGTCCGTAATGTGTGTATCACGCACCCTTCTTATTGGTCTATGTGAAAAAGGTTGTTACCTTTTCTCTTTCCTGCTCATAATTATTACCTTTATCTTTATCACTGTGTCTTTCGGATAATTCTTTCTCTTGATATCCGGATGTTATTCAATCAGTCTTCGTCCGGATGTTGTTGTACCAGGGGTTAGCAGTTTGTTTTCTTTCCAAACTCTAACCGGATGCTTTCCTTTCATGCTTAGGTAAATTTCTTCACTTCAATAATTGTCTTGGACTTTGGATGTTTTGGTTATATGTCCAGATACAGTTATTTTGGACTTGAGTGTCTTTGTTTACTTGTCCGGATATAATGACTTAGGTCTTTTTGAACGTAGGTGTATTGTTTTCTTCAAACCTGATCCGGGTTATTTATTGTTCTAGATCATTGTTTCCAACAGTCAAGATTGATCACTTTTTCCAAAATAACTACTGTTTTACCATGCAAGCTAAACATTTTCAATTAAAATTCTTTTAACAAACTATCTACATATGTATACAAGCGTTTTTTTTTCTTAAAATGTTTTTTTTTCCTTTTTGTGATATGTTTTCTTTGCGATCTAGACTTCTTTTCCTCTGCGATCTCATCTTCTCTCTTTGTGTACTGAGTTTTATATTCTTCTTCTTCTTCCTTTTGATTTTGCCCGTGTTGATTGATTTGTATTCTCGGTAATTTACGCTTCTGTTTTTGTTTTTGTTTTGTTGAATTTAAATTGAAGTTGTTTTTTTGTTTCTAATTCTGTTTCGAGCTCACTCTTTTGATTTCGAGATTTTTTAGTTCATTCGGTTTTATTTTTGTTCTTTGAATCCTAAATTGAGGTTGTTTCATGATTTTTTTGATTTCATTTTTAGCTCATTCTTTTGTTTTTGTGGTCTAAACTGATTTTTGTGACTTTAAACGTGTTGCAATGGAGAGTTTGATGTTATATGAGTAGAAATTGAAGTGCACACTATATGTTTGATAAAATGTCAAGGAAGTTATTTTGTTATTAATGACCAATTTGATTAGGCTGCTGGAGCAATCATTTTTTTGTGTTGGAAGGTGTGTTTGTATTTCAAATTAAGGCTGAGATTGTTATTGGTTATTGACCTAAATTTTAATCTTGAATCTGTAATACATCCGATAGATATCCAATAGATATCAAATATATCTTGGTTTTGCATTTTTTTTATCGTTTTGTTGAAATTGAAGTGCACACTATGTGTTTGACATCCGATAGATATCCAATAGATATCCAATAGATATCAAATATTCTATGTTTCTTCCATTCTTTTTAGGATAAATTCTAAAAAAGTACCTTGTGGTTTCACTCATTTGAAAAATGGGGTATGAGGAATTTTTTTTTGCAAAACGAGATCCGTTGTTTCAAAAAATTTGCAAATAAAGGATCCTCAATATTAAATTATGTCACAAAAATGGATAATCTTATTCATTTTTATCTGATTTTTGCGGGATGGTTATCAAAAATACAAGTGAAAAATTTTAAAATTTTTTGACTAGTTCAAATATTTTTTTTAATTAAATTATGATAACAAATTATAAAAAATAAAAAAAATATCTGAAAACTCTGACGTATAATTTTTAAATAATAAGATTAAATTATTAGAATATTAAATTATTTAAAATATTCAGTGTAACACCACTATTTTAAAATCAAAGACCTTTTTTTAAATATTTTGAAACCTCATACTCTATTTTATAAAAAATTTCGTCAAATCCATTTTATAAATAAGTAAAATCATAGAGTACTTTATTTTAACTTTAAACTTTTTTTTTTTACTAGTCAAACATTTCATCTAAATATTTTTATTTTTTTAGCCTGATTATGTAGAAGCCCCGAGACTAAATCCTCGATGGAGTTGGGCTAAGATAAGAAAGCCCAGCCACCCATTAATCTGAGCCGTCAAAAAACGTTTTGAGATTACCCCACTGCTGGTCACGAGAAGCATACACATCAATGCACTTGTCTACCACATTCGTGCCGTGTCCTCATTTGCATTTCCAATTCAGAATCTCAGATCCAAATCAGTTTGCCATTTCACTTTTCAAAAGCACCAAATCCTATCCTCTGCACCGTTTCGATTTTAGAGGAGACAAGAAAATGGCAGATTGGGGGCCAGTGATTGTAGCAACGGTGCTGTTTGTGCTGCTACAGCCAGGCCTGTTGTTTCAAATACCGAGCAAGGGCCGAGTCGTTGAATTTGGGAATATGCAGACTAGCGGTGCTTCCATTGTCGTTCATGCCATTATTTTCTTTGGCCTCATCACTATCTTCCTTATTGCCATTGGTGTTCATATCTACGCCGGCTAGTTCTTATTTCTCCCTCTCTTTATTGCTTGCTTTGTCCCGTTCGATTCTGAAACTTTTATGCTTTGTTTAACATGTTTTGTGTTTGTGATTACTGGTTAATTATTTTATGCTTGCAAATTTCAATTAATCTTATTTGCGATTTGATTTCTGTAAATATATGTTGATCAATTAGAAATTAGTGTTTCTAATCAGTGGACTGGTAAATTTAATCGTTTTGAGAACTTAGAAAGAATATGCCGAAATTCCTCATTTGATCACTGAGGAAGAAGAATGTTTGAATTGGGGATTTGGATTCTCTGGAGTTAGGGAATTTCTAAAGTTTGTACATTTTCAGTTAATCTCAACCATCCACGGTGTTACAATAGTTCAGATATAATGTCGATGCGGACTCCACAAACTCAGAATCATTAAAACTCAATGGATGGTGGAGGATGATTGAAATGTACAAATTTATCCATTTCAAACTTTAGAGAATCTTAATCCTTGAATTGGTTAGAGATACGCTTGCTGGTTGAAAAAAAAAGTTAAAATAGAACAATCTCTATTAAATTTTGGTTGTATTTGATGTTTTATAGGAATCGCATGATGATGTTCAAATGTTTTTAGTCGTTTCTAATGTTTCTGGAGCTTAAGAACGTAACATGTATGAGATTTATAACAGATAAGATCCTTTCTTGGAGCTTCTGGTTCAATCGCTGAATTAAAACTTGAACTGGGTTGCGTTGTAAGCACAGATTTATTAATGAACTTTCACATGGTCTTTCTATTCTAGCAACATTTTTCAAAACCAACCAAGTCTTAAGTCCCACATTTTTAACAACATTTTTCAAAGTTCAATATAAATTCATCCTAAAAAAAAAATTGGAACTCAAGACAGAGCACACACACCACCTCTAAGTAGGGGTGTGCATAATTCAGTTTTATTCGAATTTCCGTACTGTGTAATTCGGCTCGGTTCGGTAAAATTTTGTACATAAATTCAATAATTCGGTTCGGTTTGATATTATCCAAGGCTTTGATGCAAGTCCGACTGCCCTCAGTAGTTGCAAAGAATATTTAAATTTGGGTTTCAACAGATTACTATCTGCAAAACTTATTCAGTGCTAGTCACTACAAACGACATTCTTGTTACAGGAAAACAATACTCTTCAAACATCAAGAGCTAAACAGCTTATAGAATTGCTCAATATAGTATCTGAAGCTCGAACTAAATAATGAATAACACAGGACATTTGACAAATCAAAAACCACAAGAGCAAGACGAGGCTAAATAATTCATTGCTACTGCCTTTTTATAAATATTCTATATATGAGTGATTAGTAATATGTGACACTCATCTGGAGTCCTATTTAGCTTATAATTAGAAAGAATACCAAATCTTATAATTTACAAGTCAAAACAGCCAGCAAGTTGGATATATATCGATTTGCCGAAAATGTAAACTTTGGGAGTGAAAGTAACCAAATCTCTTGTCCTGCAAATCATCATCAAGCATAGACGACAAACACATCACAAAAACAAGAAAATAAATTAATGCTTAGGCAAAATTATCTCAAAGGTTTGAATTTTATTAAATACTACATCTGTTGGGAGCGGTGAGGAATCCTTGAATAAGATACTCAGTAAGAAAAAGGGGTTTTACAAAAATTCCAGAAAACACCATAATAATTTGGTAATTTACAAAAAACAGGGGAAACTATTTCCATATATACGGTGTAGTATTTATCTGGTAAATATCTAGTGATCGTCTAATTGTTATCTAGTAAATTATAATTTCAAATAAATTTCTAAAACATACATAGCATATGACATCTTGTATTTATCTAGTATATAACTGTTAGATATCTAGTATGTCTTAATTTTGACAGTTTTTTATGGATCTAATGACACCTAACATATATATAATATATGATAATTTCATAACAATATTTACTAGATAACTACTAGACGAATACTAAATATTTACCGGACAATACCAAACTATATTCATGTAAATATTTTCTCATATTTTTGTTAATTTGTAAATTGTTTATATTTTTTGTATATATGTAATTAGTTTAATTTAATAGTGAATTTTGCAAATATTTTAGTGATATATGTATATTTATTTTATATACCTAACTTTTTTTTCTTTAGCTCTCTACCACTTTTAAGGTTATTGTTTTTTTTCTTCACCACAACCATCTCTCTCATATTTAATTTGATTTTCACAACTTAAAACGATTATATCTCACAATCCGTTAATTTTTTAGACACGAGCCTTTAGAATTTTTTGTTCGTCTCATTTTTATCTTTACAACGAAATTCATATTGAATATTTTTGGAGCAAAAAAAAATTTGCAGTCGTATACCAGTTTTTTACTACCTTTATACCAGGTATGAGAGTTTTTTTTGCTTTAAATAGAACAATGTTGCTAATGTTTTATGTTATCTACCTGAAAATAAATGAAAAACTGGTGCTATAAAGGCATTATACCACTCTAATACTTGGTATAAGAATTTATGAAACATAGGTAAATTTGATATATAAGATGAAAAAAAATTTTTTTACTCAAAATATATTCAATATGTATTTTATTTTAAAGATAAAAATAAGACGAACAAAATATTCAAAAGGCTCATGTCGAAAAAATTAACGGTTTGTGAGATATAGTCGTTCTTAAAGTTGCAAAAATCAAATTATTTAGGAGAGAGTTATTATAATGAGAGTTCTTGTATTCATGTAAAAATAAAATTTAAAAGTTAAAATATTGTAATTAAGAAAGAGTTTAAGTAATTAAGAGAAATATATTTTAATGGTAGAATTTAAAAAATATTGTGTTAATATTTATAAAAATTGAAAACTCCAATTTTTTTATTTAGCTAAGTTATCCAATTGCAATCAAGTCTATTTTAATCTATGAGTTTAAATAGGGCCTATGTAGAGCCTATATTAAAGCAACACGGGAAATCGTGCTTTTTGCCCCCAAAGAGAATTCATATTCATCACATACCCCTCTTAAAACCTCTTCGACATATACTCATTTTTTAGTTACGATATTCATTAAATATGTGACATCCCAGTATATACACTGTTAGAAACTGATAGTTAAATTGAACATGTATAAGAGGCATGATAGAAATTTAAAATTTTATCCGTGCCCGAGGAACTCCTATTAGTTGCATATAAATTAAATAAAGCCTTAACTAAATAATTCTCTACCTAGGTTAGCATGTTAAAGGACTAGGCATACCATAATTCCAAATTATATCCTAGCATATTTATTTTATACTAAGCATGTTATAACTCTAAGTTATAACCTAAGCATAAAATAAACTAAGCATGCAAAAATAACCTAAGCATAATTATTAAGTCTAAAAATACTTAAAGAAAAAGACTTAATAATTAAAAGAGAAAGAAAAAGAACTTACCAGTTAAAGCGTGCTTTTGCAGGACCTTCTTGCACAAGCCTCCAGTCGTAGGATAGCCTCTATCAGTATCCACACGAACCCCACCAACCAAAACCTCCCCAGGAGGAAAAACTAAGAAGCCTCGAGTAGTTGCTAGACCACTCTAGAAGCCTCACCCAAAATATAAACTAGCGGTGCCTGAATAAATTCAGGCTCCACAAAAATAGCTTGCTCAAGTACCCGAGAGATTAATTATCTCGCTTAGGATTTATGCTTTGAGCTTGGTACAATTTAAAAGGAAAGGGGAAAGCCTATATATAGGCTTGGGGGAGCATTTTGCTCCCCTTCTAAGCGATGTGGGATGGGAGTAATTACTTCCATCCCATATGCACAGCGTGGCAAAGCCTTTGTGGGCTTTGCCTTGCTTTTGGGTTGTGCATGTGCAACCCACTTTTATGGGCTGCCGCGAGCAATGCCCAGCATTGCTTGCACACCTTTCGATATACTCCCGCGCACTCGAGTCTGTACACAATATTTTTATACTCTCGGTCCAATTAAACTCGCCAATGAAAAATTCCCCTTTTTAATCCCTTTTCAATTATTTATTTTCTGACCCTAATAAATTAGTCATCATTCAAAATAAATTTCTTGGTCCAAACAAAATTGATCTAATCAATTATAATTTATTTATGACTCTAATTAATTAGTTACCGGTCAAAATAAATTCCTTGGTCTATCCAAAATTGATCTAATCAATTTTAACCAATCAAATAATAATACAATTATTATTTATGTTATATTTTATAATAGAATAAATCTATTAGTTCTTTACTTAGTCCGATGAAGGTCCAATGTGTGTGACCTTATAGGATCCCGAAGTATTGAGTTGTTAAGGCTTAACCAACCCTTGTTCTAATGGATCCATTGGCTCGATGTTCTAGACCGTAAATAAAACTTGATTACCTTAAACGACTGTAGTACGCCTCTAGCAAGGGTCTACCATTCCCCATTACTCGGAACGTCATTTATGCTTATGACTTAATCCCGGTTAATGCAATAGTTATCCAGTGCGATAAATTCCTTCCATTCTTTAATATTAGTACCATCTGGTTTATTGGGTTCGGTTAAAGTGTTAACCCACTAATAGCAAGGTTGCTCCAAGCTATCCCAGTTATTTACTTATTACCGTAGTATATTGCCTTTTACCATAGTGTGTTTGACTAGAAACCATTTCTATCAAACACATACTCTGATCAGAGGTTTATGGCAATCATCACTTCAACAAGTGGTCAGGTACAACTCCTTAATATATTCGGAGCGATGGATTCTTTCCGACTACTCAGCCTACCAACGTGCTGTCATCACTATACCCGTAATCACCTGTAGCACCCTAAATTAATGAGTGCATAGCAACGACCCAAAGTATAGCAATAGTACCACACAAGGCTGTTGGGAACTGACAGTCAAATTGAACATGCATAAGAGGCATGACGGAAATTCAAAATTTTGTCCCTGTCCCAAGAACTCCTATTAGTTGCATATAAATTAAATAAAGCCTTAACTAAATAATTCTCTACCTAGGTTAGCATGCTAAAGGACTAGGCATACCATAATTCCAAATTATATCCTAGCATATTTATTTTACACTAAGCATGTTATAACTCTAAGTTATAACCTAAGCATAAAATAAACTAAGCATGCAAAAATAACCTAAGCATAATTATTAAGTCTAAAAACACTTAAAGAAAAAGACTTAATAATTAAAGGAGAAAGAAAAAGAACTTACCAGTTGAAGCGTGCTTTTGCAGGACCTTCTTGCACAAGCCTCCTGTCGTAGGATAGCCTCTATCAGTATCCACACGAACCCCACCAACCAAAACCTCCCCAGGAGGAAGAACTAAGAAGCCTCGAGTAGTTGCTAGACCACTCTAGAAGCCTCACCCAAAAATATAAACTAGCGGTGCCCGAATAAATTCAGGCTCCACAAAAATAACTTGCTCAAGTACCCGATAGATTAATTATCTCGCTTAGGATTTATGCTTTGAGCTTGGTACAATTTGAAAGGAAAGGAAATAACCTATATATAGGCTTGGGGGAGCAAAAATGCTCCCCCTTTCATCGATGTGGTCCCATCCCATTAATTAACATATATGTATATATGTTAATTCACGCCCCTTTTCATGGGCTGCCTTTGTGCAGCCCATGAATAAGGGTTGCGCATTTTTTGGTAACCGAACTTTGTACAAAATATTTTATACTTTTCGGTTCCAACTTATCAATGTAAAATTCTTTATAAATCCTTTCAAATAAATTTTTATTTTTGACTCTAATAAATTAGTTACCAGTCAAAATAAATAATTTGGTCCAACCAAAATTGATCTAATCAATTATCATTTATTTATGACTCTAATTAATTAGTTATCAGTCAAAATAAATTCCTTGGTCTATCCAAAATTTGATCTAATCAATTTTAACCAATTAAACAATAATCCAATTATTATTCATGTTATATATTTTGTAATAGAATAAATCTATTAGTTCTTTACTTAGTCCGATGAAGGTCCAATGTGTGTGACCTTATAGGATCCCGAAGTATTGAGCTGTTAAGGCTTAACCAACCCTTGTTCTAATGGAACCATTGGCTCGATGCTCTAGACCGTGAATAGAACTCGATTACCTTGAACGACTGTAGTACGCCTCTAGCAAGGATCTACCATCCCCCATTACTCGGAACGTCATTTATGCTTATGACTTAATCCCGGTTAATGCAATAGTTATCCAGTGCGATAAATTCCTTCCATTCTTTAATATTAGTACCATCTGGTTTATTGGGTTCGGTTAAAGTGTTAACCCACTAATAGCAAGGTTGCTCCAAGCTATCCCAGTTATTTACTTGTTACCGAAGTATATTGCCTTTTACCATAGTGTGTTTGACTAGAAACCATTTCTATCAAACACATACTCTGATCAGAGGTTTATGGCAATCATTACTTCAACAAGTGGCCAGGTACAACTCCTTAATATATCCGGAGCGATGGATTCTTTCCGACTACTCAGCCTACCAACGTGCTGTCATCACTATACCCGTAATCACCCGTAGCACTCTAAATTAATGAGTGCATAGCAATGACCCAAAGTATAGCAATAGTACCACACAAGGCAACTAACATCTCAAGTATGAGGACATTCGCAAAGCTTATTGCATGAAGATAAACACTAACACATTGATATTTATACCAAGTGTTTATCTTGCTGCGGTCTCCAATATATCTCCCAGATATATCCATGTGTCAAGCTTAAGGCACCACCTTCAGTCCTTAGGAGATTGACTGCTTGGACCCTTTCCAAGAAAGTTGACCACATGCTAGTCTTTCCATTTCATCAATATCCTTTCTTGATGAAACTATAACTAGGGATAGTTTAGACATAATCATAATTTCACATGAAGCAGGTTCCACCAAATATAGTCCAACTATAATTTCTCTGACTTCATGCTATGATATGTCAAGGACTTTTGTATACATACATCAATGAATATATTTTAACCAGCTATAATATATATGTATAGAAATACATTGATATAAACAAAAGAACAAATGCCTTTATTGATTAAATAAATTATTCGTACTATTACATAATTAAGATATATCGCCCTAATTGCCTTAAGGGCATACATCATATCCAACAAACTCCCACTTGCACTAAGGCCAATTAGCCATATGTTTTAATCCATATGCTTTAACATGCTGGTCATGTTTTACTTGAGTCAATGGCTTTGTCAGACCATCCGCGAGGTTCTGATCTGTGGGTACATATTCTAATCTTATTATCTTAGTATCAATAATCTCCCTGATTATATGATACTTTCTGCATACGTGTCTGTTTTTCTGATGAGATCGTGGTTCCTTTGCCTGAGCTATGGCACCATTGTTATCACAATATAAAGTAATTGGATCAATAGCCTCAGGCACCACACCGAGATCACCAATAAATCCCTTTAACCAGCTTCTTTTGCTGCTTCGCATGCAGCAATGTATTCAGATTCCGTGGTTGAATCAGCAGTAGTTTCTTGCTTGGAACTCTTCCAGCATACTGCCCCTCCATTTAACACATACACAAAACCCGACTGAGACTTAAAGTCATCCTTGTCAGATTGAAAGCTTGCATCAGTGTAACCTTTGATAGTGAGATCACCTTCTCTATAAATTAAGAACTCATCCTTAGTCCTTCTCAAGTACTTAAGGATTGCATTGACGGCCATCCAGTGTTTTTCACCTGGATCTGACTGATATCTGCTCGTAAAGCTCAAAGCCTGAGAGACATCCGGCCTAGTACATATCATAGCATACATGATGGATCCTATCGCGGATGCATAGGGTATATCCTTCATGCGCATTCTCTCTTGAGCTGTCTTCGGACACTCAGCTTTAGATAGGTTAATCCCCTTTGTCATTGGGAGATAACCTTTCTTAGAATGCTCAAGGTTGAACCTATTTAACACCTTGTCTATATATGTACTTTGAGAAAGACCTAACAGCCTCTTGGATCTATCCCTGTAGATCTTTATACCTAGTATAAATGCTGCTTCACCAAGGTCTTTCATGGAGAACTTTCTTGACAACCATACTTTAACGTTTTGAAGAAGAGAAATGTCATTTCCTATTAGCAGAATGTCATCAACATACAATACTAGAAAAACGACTGCACTCCCACTAACCTTCTTGTAAACACAAGGCTCATTTGCATTTGGGCAGAAATCCAGTTCCCGGATTGTCTGATCAAACCTTATATTCCAACTCCTTGATGCCTGCTTAAGTCCATAAATGGATCTTTGTAGCTTGCATACCTTCGAGCCATTCTGAGATGTAAAACCCTCAGGTTGTGTCATATACACATCCCGGTCTAAATCCCCATTCAGGAATGCTATTTTTACGTCCATCTGCCAGATCTCATAATCATAATGAGCAGCAATGGCGAGGAGTATCCTTATGGATTTGAGCATGGCTACCGGTGAGAAGGTTTCATCATAGTCAATACCTTCCCGTTGACTATAACCTTTCGCAACCAACCTTGCTTTATAGGTAATTACATTACCATCCATGTCTGTCTTCTTCTTGAAGACCCATTTGCACCCAATTGGTCTAACCTCTTGCGGTGCATCAACCAAATTCCAAACTTGGTTCTCGTACATGGAATCCATTTCTGATTTCATGGCCTTTTGCCATTTATCAGAATCTGAGCTTTTTATTGCCTCATCATATATCCTTGGTTCATCATCCTCCACAAGATATAGTTCCTTATCATTAGTGATAATAAACCCATATCTATCGGGACCCTTATGAACACGACTTGATCTTCGCAATGATTGTGTTTCGACAGTTTGTTCTTGGATCATACTCTCTTGTGTATCTAGAACGGGGTCAATCAGTTGATCGTCTGTTTCTTCCTGTTGAACTTCCAGTTCAATATTGCTCCCACTGACCTTTTCAAGTAAGTGTTCCTTTTCCAAAAAGTGAGCATTCCGAGATACAAATACCTTTTGTGCTTCAGGTTGGTAAAACAGATATCCAATTGTTTCCTTTGGATATCTAATGAACAGACATTTTTCAGCCTTGGCATTTAGCTTATCTGACGCTATCCTCTTCACCATAGTAGGACAACCCCATACTCTTAAGTGATTTAGAGATGGCTTTTTGTTATACCATCTTTCATAAGGTGTAAAATCAACTGATTTAGATGGCACTCTGTTTAAGATATAAACCGTGCTCTCAAGTGCATATCCCAAAAGGATTTACTAAGAACTGCATGGCTCATCATGGACCTGACCATATCTAATAAAGTCCGATTCCTCCTTTCTGACACTCCATTATGTTGGGGTGTATAAGGAGGGGTCCACTGGGGAACTATCCCATTTTTCTTTAGATAATCCTGAAACTCCTGACTTAAGTATTCTCCACCTCGATCCGATCGAAGTGTTTTAATACTTTTCTCAAGCTGTTTCTCTACTTCAGCTCTGAATAGTTTGAATTTTTCAAAACTTTAAGACTTGTGCTTCATCAAGTACAAATAACCGTATCGTGAGTAATCATCAATAAAGGTTATGAAGTAGGAGTATCCTCCTAGTGCCTGAACACTCATTGGACCACACACATCAGTGTGTATAAGTTCCAATGTAATCGTGGCTCGTTCACCCTTCCCTTTAAAGGGTAACTTTGTCATTTTTCCTTTTAAACAAGGTTCGCAATCACCATAAGACTCTAAGTCTATTGAGCCCAAGTCTCCACGCTTATGCAACTTGGTTAAGCGATCTTTGTTTATGTGGCCTAAACGGCAATGCCATAAGTAAAAGGAATTCTCATTATCTAATTTAACTTTCTTCACATTATTTATATTGAAAACTTCTGTTTTAGTATCAAGAATATAAATGCCACCTTTCAACATTCCATAACCATAAAGAATATTATTCAAACGAATCTGACAATTATTATTCGAAAATAAAATTTCAAATCCCTCTGTTGCTAAACACGCAACAGATACAATATTCTTAGTAACACTTGGAATGTAATAACAATTATTTAAAACTAAAACAAGTCCACTTGGCAAAACAAGACTAAAGCTCCCTACGGCTAATGCAGCAACTCTGGCTCCATTTCCCACACGTAGGTCCATCTCCCCTTTTGCAAGTTTTCTACAGTTCCTTAGTCCCTGTACAGAAGTACAGATATGAGAACCACAACCAGTATCTAATACCCAAGTGGATTCTTGCGGAAAAGTAGCAAAGTTTTCAATTACAAATATACCTGAAGTAGATGCCTCTGTAGGCTTTTTCTTCAAATGCTCAGAAGCAGGAGCTTTGCAATCCTTCTTCCAATGTCCCGGTTTCCCACATTGGAAGCAGACATACTTAGATGCCTTCTTTTCATTCTTCTTCTTACTGATTCTTTTCTTGGCACCCAGTGCCTGCTTCTTCTTCTTAGATGCCTTGCCTTTTTCAACCAACAGTATAGGTTTCTGATCTTTCTTGATTTGAGGTTCTACTGTTTTCAGCATGTTAATTAATTCAGGGATAGTTGAATTAATCCTGTTCATGTAATAGTTAGTTACGAAACCTGAGTAACTATCTGTCAAGGACATCAACACAAGGTCAATGCTCAAGTCATGATTCATCTCGAATCCCAATCGATTCAGCTTCTCAAGGTATCCCAAGAGTTTCAGTACATGCTGAGAGGCAGAGGTGCCAGCCTGCATCTTGGTCCCGAAAAGGAGCTTAGAGGTCTCATACCTCTCTGTCCTCTCCCTCTCCAAAAAGAGTTCTTCAAGATGGGGAACCATATCCTCCAAGGGCATGTTCTCATGTTGTTTCTGAAGCTCAGAATTCATGGACCCTAACATAATACACATGGCAATCTCACGATCTTTCCTGTGCTTCAACCAGGCATCATGTTCCACATGATCCTCAACATCAGGTTCTACAGGGAAATTTTCACTTAGGACATAGGCAATTCCCTCAGATCTGAGAACTATTCTCACTGCTCGGAACCAATCAGAAAAGTTCGAGCCATTCAATTTGGTGTCAAGTAACATACGGAGATTAAAATTGGAAGCCATTTTCAACCTAAGACATAAGAAAAGAAAAGTGTTTAGATATTAGTTTAAGTACATGTATTTAATATGAGGACTTTTAATTAAATACATTTTCCTACTATTTTCTTCGAAATTTACAATAGCCCATTCTATTGAATTCGTGAATTTTAGCACAGCTAAATTTCCTAGTAGGTACATCTATAACTAGTCTATTATAACCCCCAATTTTATGAGTCAAGTAATAATAGTCAGTCATAGTTGGAATCCAATTCCATTTGCATCGCATGCAATTGCTAATTCATTCAAGTTCCCTAATCCCAAGAGCCGTGTGCTCTTATATTAGCATCTCCTTGAATATGTCTCAGATCTGGGCCTAGCCCCCAATTTTATAGTGGACTACCCCAGCTCTGTTAAGGCAGACCATATCTCAAACTTTACAACCAATCAATGTGGACTAGAAGGAACGTTTTGCGTAGCACTTTGATAGCCCAAAAAGATCGTATTATAAATTTGAATAAGGAAGACTATAACTTGCCTTAACATATTTACTTTGGGATTTTATTGGTGTTAAACGTCTCACCCAATCTAGGATTTTATCAGATGGACAAAATTATAATTACTTGTATTAATTCAGGGAATTTTAGAATTAATTTATAAGGTCTAACCTTAGGTGGGTTCAGCTCTTTATTATAATTATTCCATCAACCTAGATTATATGCAAAATAATTAACGCTTTAATTTGTTATATTTATATTGTATTTCCTTTAAGCTTTTATTCAATAATTTTAATTTTTTACTTTGTTATAGAAACACATATAAGCACCATCTTATATACTAGAAATAAATTAGTTCATATTAATCCCCCTATTGGTCAATTCAAATTGCACCGATATAGGTTCCCAGGTAGGACAGGTGCCCTATGAGGAGTAGACACCAAGTCCAATCCTTAGCCAGAACAAATACGGGCACAAACTTGAAGACCAATGGATTCTCTTGAACTAATAAATTTCGTTCTTCCAATTCATGTAAATTGGGAGCATCTATAACCCATGTAATATAAATAAATTATTGACACTTGTATAATTTGAGTAAGTTGATCAAGCTTATTCAAAATTATTCATAACTAATTTCTAACCTTGAAATAAAAGACAGAAGTTTATATATATTGTTCCAAACAATTAAATAAACAAATCATTTCATTTAGAAAATAATATTTAGTTTGCTTCTAACTTAATTATGCACTAAATAGGCAGGCTCTGATACCACTGTTGGGAACTGACAGTCAAATTGAACATGCATAAGAGGCATGACGGAAATTCAAAATTTTATCCCTGTCCCAGGAACTCCTATTAGTTGCATATAAATTAAATAAAGCCTTAACTAAATAATTCTCTACCTAGGTTAGCATGCTAAAGGACTAGGCATACCATAATTCCAAATTATATCCTAGCATATTTATTTTACACTAAGCATGTTATAACTCTAAGTTATAACCTAAGCATAAAATAAACTAAGCATGCAAAAATAACCTAAGCATAATTATTAAGTCTAAAAACACTTAAAGAAAAAGACTTAATAATTAAAAGAGAAAGAAAAAGAACTTATCAGTTGAAGCGTGCTTTTGCAGGACCTTCTTGCACAAGCCTCCAGTCGTAGGATAGCCTCTATCAGTATCCACACGAACCCCACCAACCAAAACCTCCCCAGGAGGAAGAACTAAGAAGCCTCGAGTAGTTGCTAGACCACTCTAGAAGCCTCACCCAAAAATATAAACTAGCGGTGCCCGAATAAATTCAGGCTCCACAAAAATAACTTGCTCAAGTACCCGAGAGATTAATTATCTCGCTTAGGATTTATGCTTTGAGCTTGGTACAATTTGAAAGGAAAGGAAATAACCTATATATAGGCTTGGGGGAGCAAAAATGCTCCCCCTTTCATCGAAGTGGGATGGGAGTATTACTCCCATCCCATTAATTAACATATATGTATATATGTTAATTCACGCCCCTTTTCATGGGCTGCCTTTGTGCAGCCCATGAATAAGGGTTGCGCATTTTTCGGCAACCGAACTTTGTATAAAATATTTTATACTTTTCGGTTCCAACTTATCAATGTAAAATTCCTTATAAATCCTTTCAAATAAATTTTTATTTTTGACTCTAATAAATTAGTTACCAGTCAAAATAAATAATTTGGTCCAACCAAAATTGATCTAATCAATTATCATTTATTTATGACTCTAATTAATTAGTTATCAGTCAAAATAAATTCCTTGGTCTATCCAAAATTTGATCTAATCAATTTTAACCAATTAAACAATAATCCAATTATTATTCATGTTATATATTTTGTAATAGAATAAATCTATTAGTTCTTTACTTAGTCCGATGAAGGTCCAATGTGTGTGACCTTATAGGATCCCGAAGTATTGAGCTGTTAAGGCTTAACCAACCCTTGTTCTAATGGAACCATTGGCTCGATGCTCTAGACCGTGAATAGAACTCGATTACCTTGAACGACTGTAGTACGCCTCTAGTAAGGATCTACCATCCCCCATTACTCGGAACGTCATTTATGCTTATGACTTAATCCCGGTTAATGCAATAGTTATCCAGTGCGATAAATTCCTTCCATTCTTTAATATTAGTACCATCTGGTTTATTGGGTTCGGTTAAAGTGTTAACCCACTAATAGCAAGGTTGCTCCAAGCTATCCTAGTTATTTACTTGTTACCGAAGTATATTGCCTTTTACCATAGTGTGTTTGACTAGAAACCATTTCTATCAAACACATACTCTGATCAGAGGTTTATGGCAATCATTACTTCAACAAGTGGCCAGGTACAACTCCTTAATATATCCGGAGCGATGGATTCTTTCCGACTACTCAGCCTACCAACGTGCTGTCATCACTATACCCGTAATCACCCGTAGCACTCTAAATTAATGAGTGCATAGCAATGACCCAAAGTATAGCAATAGTACCACACAAGGCAACTAGCATCTCAAGTATGAGGACATTCGCAAAGCTTATTGCATGAAGATAAACACTAACACAGTGATATTTATACCAAGTGTTTATCTTGCTGCGGTCTCCAATATATCTCCCAGATATATCCATGTGTCAAGCTTAAGGCACCACCTTCAGTCCTTAGGAGATTGACTGCTTGGACCCTTTCCAAGAAAGTTGACCACATGCTAGTCCTTCCGTGTCATCAATATCCTTTCTTGATGAAACTATGACTAGGGATAGTTTAGACATAATCATAATTTCACATGAAGTAGGTTCCACCAAATATAGTCCAACTATAATTTCTCTGACTTCATGCTATGATATGTCAAGGACTTTTGTATACATACATCAATGAATATATTTTAACCAGCTATAATATATATGTATAGAAACACATTGATATAAACAAAAGAACAAATGCCTTTATTGATTAAATAAATTATTCGTACTATTACATAATTAAGATATATCTCCCTAATTGCCTTAAGGGCATACATCATATCCAACAAAGGCAACTAGCATCTCAAGTATGAGGACATTCGCAAAGCTTATTGCATGAAGATAAACACTAACACATTGATATTTATACCAAGTGTTTATCTTGCTGCGGTCTCCAACATATCTCCCAGATATATCCATGTGTCAAGCTTAAGGCACCACCTTCAGTCTTTAGGAGATTAACTGCTTGGACCCTTTCCAAGAAAGTTGACCATATGCTAGTCTTTCCATTTCATCAATATCCTTTCTTGATGACACTGTGACTAGGGACAGTTTAGACATAATCATAATTGCACATGAAGTAGGTTCCACCAAATATAGTCCAACTATAATATCTCTGACTTCATGTTATGATATGTCAAGGACTTTTGTATACATACATCAATGAATATATTTTAACCAGCTATAATATATGTATAAAAACACATTGATATAAACAAAAGAACAAATGCCTTTATTGATTAAATAAATTATTCGTACTATTATATAATTAAGATATATCGCCCTAATTGCCTTAAGGGCATACGTCATATCTAACATACACTATAATTGCATTTGTTAACATCCATTGCATCTCATGAAATTAGACTATTTAATAAGTTACATGTTAAATTATAAGAAATTAATTAGTTAAGTTAATAATTATTTGGTGATACGAAATACGATATTTTATTATCTAGGCACCAATCCATAAAAGAATATAATTTTAAGAAATAAGTAGAACATAGTTATATTATAGATATAAAGTGGTTTATTATATAAGATAATTGTATTGTTTAATATTAGTATTGTTATTAGTATTATTGTTTTAGTATTAAGAAAGAATATAAAGGTATAGTTAGTGTATATATAATGTATGTATATAAAAATGTATTAGATAGACAAGAAATATTTTAATAAGTAATTATAATTATTACTATTATTATTATTATTGGAATAGTTGTGCATTAGTGAGGGTATATTTGGTATATATTATTAAAGAATATATATATATATATATATATATATATATATATATATATATATATATATATATATATATATAAGAAAGTAGGTACGATGAGGAAAAAAATCTGATCTCTACAACCTCTAGAAAGATCAGAATTGTTCCATAGAAGAGAAGGAAGCATAAGGAAGAAGAGAAGAAGAGAGCTAGAAGGAAGGAATCAGGAGCTCAAAATAGTGAAGGGATTCCAAAGGAATGTCCAATTCGTTTTCGAGAGAATTAGCTCGGATAATCTGTGAGTATAAACCTGATATGAATATATGGGTGAAATGTGTTGATGTGTCCACTGTATGAATATGTGAATGTGATATGAATTGTATCGATGTGTGGTTAAATTTGATATATTTTGTGTGAATTATCTTAATGTGAATTGAGTGATATGAATTGTTTTGATTTGAAATTGTATTTGAATTATAATGACATGTTGTGTGATCAAATTTGATATAAAATGTAAGTTGTGTTGAGATGATTTTGATATGTGAATATAAGTGAATATTGGTGAATGGTTTAATGTGAATTATTGGTGGAGTATAATTGAGTATTGCATTTGATGTGCTGGTTTCATATGATATATGTATGCGAAATATATGTTCATTTGTATTAGTATATGCTAATTGTAAGTTTAATGATTCGTATAACAGACATTTGCACTTGAATATATGAAAAGTAAAAGAGACGTTGTGACATAGCCGATCAAACATTGCAATACATGTTTTGTTCAACTGGACCTATATGGTCAACCAATTGCAATATCTGACAAATGGACCGAAAGGTCAACCAATTGTTTATCTAGACTGAAAGGTCAACCAATTGTTACATAGCTGGCCAGCAAATTAATTGACAATTGTTATAAATGTTACATGTATCCCGGGGCAAGAGTTTGGCTGGAAATGTCACAACAATTAAATAACCGGTTCATTCATTCTCATATAAGTGTGATTGTATATTGAATTTGTTAATGTATATATGTGATTTGCTATTGAATTTGTAATGTATATATATCTGTGATTTGCTAAATTCATAGATTGTTTATATTCACTGAGTTGCGCCTCATATAAAGCGCTAATTTTTTCAGAGCTGATAAAGTTTGTACTAGAAGCTCATTACCTGTAGATATCATGGACGAAAGACTGGTTGGCTGTGTTCCATCTCACTCCCTCTCCTCACAAAACAAGCATATAGAATAGAAGGTGGTCGGGTTTTGATTTTTCTTTGTATAAGATTATTTTGTAAAAAGATATAATGTTACAAGTGATTATATATATATATATAAATGAAGTATAAGTACCAAAAAAAAATTTATGTGTAGTGATTACAATTTTGGTGATTTAGTATAAGGTATAGGTTGTTTCAGTTGGTATCAGAGCGGGGATATGATCATAAGGGCATACACATATAGAAGTTCATACATGTTAGGATTGTACATTTTATGACCTTTACATAGGGCTGATGAAAATGTTAATCCGAGGAGAGAGGAACCAGCCAAAACGCCACCTATAGGATCACTTGTGCATTCATGTGAATCAAAAGTACGTCAAGAGGCTCTGTGGTACAAGAGCCTCCACCATTTGCTCAAAGGGAAATGGTACTTGATGAATAGAAAGAGAATGATTCAAAGGAATTCTTCTAAGTGAATTGATTGTTATAGATTTAGTGTACGAAACTGTTCAATCTTATTGATAAAGCAATACTAATTGTTGATATGATTAGATGAAATATTAGAGATTTTTATGTGATATTGGGTTTGCATTGGCTGATGAAGCAACATGTCATTATCAATTGTTTCCCCAAAGAAGTGAATTTAGAGTCGTCAAGTTAGTCATGAGCTATTTTTTCAAGCTGAATGTAAGGTAGTGCCTACTTGTTTGATTCTTGCAATAAGGGTTTTATAAGAACCAGTGTGTCTCCTTGGGGGTGCTTCAGTATTATTTATCAACAAGAAGGATAATACTACTAATTAATTATAGGAAGTTGAATTGAGGCACTATGAAAAATAAATATTCTTTACCTTGCATTGGTGATTTATTTGATCAATTTCAAGGAGCCAGGGTATTTTATAAGATTGATTCGAGAGATAAAATAGATGGAAAACCTGATATTAAACTCTACAAAACCTTTAGAAGATCAGAAAATGTATTGGAGGAACAAGAATAGCAAAAGAAGAGATAGGGAATTAAAGGGAATCAAATAAGTGGCTGAAATTGTTATACGATTTTCTTGATATTAGAGATAGAATTATGGTTCAAAACATGAAAGAGAATTGTAATTAGGTCATTTGAGGTTATATAGAAAAATTGTAGTCATTTTACAAGGCGTTGTACATGTGAAATGGGACAGATTCAGGAAGTGAAAGAAAAATTCAGTATAAATTGTATGCTAATCAGATGGTTACGAAATTTAAGTATGTTATAGTCATGAGTGTTACAAAGAAAATAAGAACCATATCATTTGGTTTAGTATTATAAGAGATATGAATTTTCGAAGTCATTAAGGTAATGAAGGATATGAATCTGGATTAAGTATAGTTTTGAAAGAATTGAAAAATTCACTATGGGATTAAATATAGTATAGTTATCACCTTGGAAAGACATATTAAGATTCGTAAAGAAGGGAAAGTTAGTACACAGTATATAGGACCTTATGAAATTCGTGAGAAAGTTAGTCCATTTGTTTATGCATCAGCATTACTGCAAGAATTAGCTCAAATTCACAACGTTTTTCATATTAGCATGTTATGGAAGTATCGATAAGACCCTACACATGTACTAGAGGATTAAGAATTAGATATTGCATATAATTTGATTTATGTAGAGGAACCAGTGGAGATTATAGGGATATAAAGATCAAACAACTACGAAACAAAAGAAATACCATTCGTCAAAGTACATTGGAGATGTCATTTAGTGGAAGAAACTACTTGAGAAACAGAAGAACGAATGAGAAAGGACTACCCTTATTTATTTTTTTGGATACATGTATTTAAATTTCGAGGACGAAATGCTTTAAGAGGGAGAGAATTGTGACATCCCAGTATATACATTATAATTGCATATGTTAACATCCATTGCATCTCATGAAATTAGACTATTTAATAAGTTACATATTAAATTATAAGAAATTGATTAGTTAAGTTAATAATTATTTGGTAATACGAAATACGATATTTTATTCTCTAGACACCAATCCATAGAAGAATATAATTTTAAGAAATAAGTAGAACATAGTTATATTATAGATATAAAGTAGTTTATTGGATAAGATAATTGTATTGTTTAATATTAGTATTGTTATTAGTATTATTGTTTTAGTATTAAGAAAGAATATAAAGGTATAGTTAATGTATATATAATGTATGTATATAAAATGTATTAGATACACAAGAAATATTTTAATAAGTAATTATAACTATTACTATTATTATTATTATTTTTGTAATAGTTGTGCATTAGTGAGGGTATATTCGGTATATATTATTAAAGAATATATATATATAAGGAAGTAGGTACGATGAGGAAAAAAAATCTGATCTCTACAACCTCTAGAAAGATCAGAATTGTTCCATAGAAGAGAAGGAAGCATAAGGAAGAAGAGAAGAAGAGAGCTAGAAGGAAGGAATCGGGAGCTCAAAACAGTGAAGGGATTCCAAAGGAACGACCAATTCGTTTTCGAGAGAATTAGCTCGGATAATCTGTGAATATAAACATGATATGAATATATGGGTGAAATGTGTTGATGCGTTCGTTGTATGAATATGTGAATGTGATATGAATTGTATTGATGTGTGGTTAAATTTGATATGTTTTGTGTGAATTGTCTTAATGTGAATTGAGCAATATGAATTGTTTTGATTTGAAATTGTATTTGAATTGTAATGATATGTTGTGTGATCATATTTGATATAAAATGTAAGTTGTGTTGAGATGATATTGATATGTGAATTATGGCTATAAGTGAATATTGGTGAATGGTTTAATGTGAATTATTGGTGGAGTGTAATTGAGTATTGCATTTGATGTGCTGGTTTTATATGATATATATATGTGGAATATATGTTCATTTGTATTAGTATATGCTAATTGTAAGTTCAATGATTCGTATAACAGACATTTGCACTTGAATATATGAAAAGTAAAAGAGACGTTGTGGCATAGCCGATCAAACATTACAATACATGTTCTGTTCAACTGGACCTATATGGTCAACCAATTGCAATATCTGACAAATGGACCGAAAGGTCAACCAATTGTTTATCTAGACCGAAAGGTCAACCAATTTTTACATAGCTGGCCAGCAAATCAATTGACAATTGTTACAAATGTTACATGTATCCCGGGGCAAGAGTTTGGCTGGAAATGTCACAACAATTAAATAACCGATTAATTCATTCTCATATAAGTGTGATTGTATATTGAATTTGTTAATGTATACATATGATTTGCTATTGAATTTGTAATGTATGTATATCTGTGATTTGCTAAATTCATAGATTGTTTATATTCACTGAGTTGGCCTTATATAAAGCGCTAATTTTTTCAGAGCTGATAAAGTTTGTACTAGAAGCTCATTACCTGTTGATATCATGGACGAAAGATTGGTTGGTTGTGTTCCATCTCACTCCCTCTCCTCACAAAACAAGCATATAGAATAGAAGGTGGTCGGGTTTTGATTTTTCTTTGTATAAGATTGTTTTGTAAAAAGATAAAATGTTACAAGTGATTATATATATATATATATATATATATATATATATATATATATATATATATATATATATATATATATATATAAAATAAATGAAGTATAAGTACCAAAAAAAAATTATGTGTAGTAATTACGATTTTGGTAATTTAGTATAAGGTATAGGTTGTTTCAAAATACCCCATTTTCTTATCATCATTTTGATTTTGGAAATAAAACCGTCCCTCCCTCACGTTCAATGTCAATGAAATGATCTCAACTTCCAATTTGAACTTCCTTTTTCTACCATATTTCCTGTTATACATACTCAACGATTTCCAATTAATAATTACCATTATTCATATCTTTCATTCTACGTTTTACTTCTGGGTTGGAAAATCGCAAACTGATTCATGAATAATGGTCTGTTTCAATTGTTGTTGGTAGTCTCAAATTCGATTTTGTTGGTGTTGGTAATTGTGATTTCGGGTTCAACGCGTTTTCTGTTATTCAAAGTAGTGGAGAAATGGACAAATTAATCGTTCTTATTCATCACAATGGTTTATGGAATACAGACAACGAATTCACCGATTATAGTGTCCGGGTTGTTCTAATACCTTAGCAATCAAGTTTCTCTAATTTCCGATCTCTTTTATTTAATTGTTTGAAGTTGGATAAACTGAGCCACGATTTACAAGTTCAATTTCAACTTATGGCGAAATATACTCCAATGACGATTTCCTGATTGTTTAGTCAATTTAGCCTTACTTTATGTTGGAATTCAGAATGTTTCCTGTATATAAATCAATTCATTTTATAATGTTAGATGAAATTGTATAGTTCCAGATTTATGTGACACTATTTCTTTGTTTTGCTTTCACTTTCATTGACTCAAGATCTTTTAAATGCTAAATATGTCTCTGTATTTGTTAAATTTATGGTGTTATTTTATTTATGAACAATCTCAATTTGTATAGATCAGAAAACTCCATTGTACATTGGTTTGGCAGAACACGCAACATCCCATAAAAAACTATTATCTAGTAACTTGTCTCTTTACTCTATATCAACAGCTGTATTAGCTCTTTTAGTGTATAGTGTCAACCTACATCTAACTTCCGTACGAATATGGTTAAACAAACAATCAACTGTCCTGTACCACAGACTCTTTCAAAGACATGAATTTCTATTTCCTCTCCTCCAAAAACAGTCTCTTTGAACTTCTTCCGAACCTTTGCTAGTATACCATCAATGATGTTAATGATATCATATTCTGATGTTACTGAAACCTTAGGTGACCATTGTTGCAAGGCCGGGGTATTATAGATGAGTGATGCATTATGCAACACAACTAAGTTCTATAATACAATGTTGAAAAAATAGAGAGCACATACAAGTATAGTATTGTTTTTATTAAATTATAGTTTTGGCATATTAGTAGTGGTATATTAATTCGTATACAAATTTACATATATCCCCTATTTCTAATCCCATCTCCTTATAAAATATTAATTGCTAACTACCAAACACTGAATCATATCATATTTATGCGGCGATATACAAATTGATATTGCTAATTAGAATACGTCTAGTATTGCATTTTAATTTATCAAATAACTTTTTTCTGGTAATAATTTATCAAATAACTTCTAATAACAGATAAAGGTATAATATAGGAGATTGTACATTAAGGTATAGTATATTTAAATATAAGTATAGTTTTTGCATATCGAATGATTCCGTATTCTATAGCATGAGCAATGTCAAGTGGGGCATAGCAATTATGTCAAAAATTCAAACATAGTTGCCAAGGCGATAGGGATCCTGGAGGCTAAGCGTCGGGTGAATGCTAGGCGCATCAGCTTAAAAAATTAATAAATTATGCTAAGCGTTAAAATCATTTAGGTGAGAAGCTTTTATAAGTAATATTTTCTCCCTAATTTTTCTTCTATAATTTTTGTTTCTTAATATCTTTTCCTTCTTAAACTCTAAGGGTCCGTTTAGTTTCAGAAAAGAGATTGCATTTTCATTTTTCTTTTGCTTTTCTAAGTTTTTTATTTTTCTTTTTTTCAAATAAAAAAATAGAAAATAGAAAACATGTTCGGTTTACTTTTATTTTTTTCCTACTAATGTTTTTAATTGCGAAATGTTTTAGATAAATTTTAAATATAATTCTTAGTGTTTATATACGAACATTAGTTACAAGTTAAATAAACAAAAAAATCTTATTAAAAATATTATTTAAATGTATAAATTATTACTAAGAATATTATTTTATTAGAATGAAAACGTAATTAGGGTTTGTTTTATTGATGGTTCGTTGTGGTTCACCGAGTACGATATAATATACTATTATATGGTTTTTTTTTTAAAAATTCTTGTTTGGGTAAATTGTGTGGTATGGTTTGATATTTTATATTTTTTTAATTTGATAGAGTACCACCGAATCCATTGTTCTAATTTCATGATTTTTAGAATTATGGAAAAACCGTAAAAGAACCATATTACGAAAAAAATCAAACAAGAGATTTTAAGATAAAACGATATCATATTATGAAAGAACCATAAACCAAACAAAGGTTAATCTATTTTATTTAATAAATAAAAATTATATATTAATAAAAACTTCATATAATATATTATCATATTATTGTAAATTTAGTATTTTACACTGGTGATCTATAATAATGATAATAAGTATAAAATAATTAGGATTATATAAATGAAAAGTTGTTTATAATTATACTCCATCTCTTAAAACAAGAATGAAGTTAAAATGAGAAATAAAAAGAAAATTAGGAGGGAAAATGTGGTTGGTAGGAATAGAAATGGTGGCTAATTAACGGGATAGTCCGCTTTTTTTCAAATGAAAACATTAATTTACAGTTTTCTAATTACTTAATAAATGGAAAAAAAAACAATTTCTACTCTTTTATTTGAAAAATTATTTCAACTAAACACCAAACTCCATTTTTTATTTTTCTAAGCAAATTTTTTAGAAAACACCACAATTTTTCTGAAAGTGAACAGATCCTAAACTTTCCTAAATAATTACATTTCCTATAAAGAACCTATTTTTAGTGTCAGTCGCATTCCTTTAACGCTTGGACCTGATGCATCCAAGAGTGCGCCTTTTGAATGTAATGAGTCTAGTATGCGTCGAGGCATTGAGGCTGGAGCCTGGTAAGCCCGGAACCTATGGCGCGCCTGAGGCGTGCATTTGACAACTGTGAATTCAAACAAAGATATAGTATAGGAGAGGGCACATAAAGATATAGATTTGTTTATATTTACATATATACCTTTATGGTATTTGTCGTCAATTTATATTAACTAGAAGCTTTTCATTCCGGTTAATAGTTGTTCCTAGAGAAAAACAATCAGCAGATATAAGTGTTAAGTATACTTTATCGAACTAAGGTCTCTAAATCAAACGATGCTATATACATATTCCAAAAAATTATACAAAATAATAATAGGTTACAAAACAACTAAATAGCAAATTTAACGTGGAAATTGTGAAGCTTTGAACCAATTATGTGTTTCTTAGAACATTCCAAAATATACATTTACATTAGAACTAGTCATATTTGTTTTTTAACAAAAACTAAAAAAAATCAATGTCAGAATTTATTAAATTCAAGTTTCGATCAACATCATTTAAAAATCAATTTAAACACAAGAAATTAAACATGCATGTAGATTATATATACCTCTGATTTTGATTTCCTCATAGTTGCTGCATTTGTAACACTTTTGTTCACCCGTCAATTGTTAATGTATGGTTGTCCGATTTAATCTTTCTATTTTAAAAAATTTCAAGACGAAATTCAAACAAAACTCACACATGCGATTTTCTGTATTAGGTTTATGTATGCTATTACCTTTTTGTGACCATCATCTGCATTTTTACTTGATGAATGTCTTGTTTTCATGGGTATTTGTTGCTGAAAATACCAAAATCGGAATTAAACTGACGAAGAAAGAATCCCAGCAATGAAAGCGTTGTTTGAGTGTGGTGGTTTGGATGAGGAATGGGACTACTATGTCATTGTGGCTTTCTTGAATGTAGCGGTTTTGGAAGAGGAACGGGATAGAGATGGGTATTTCGGAAGGTTTTTGTTCTTATTTTGGTAGCAATTAAGATAAAATGGGTATGTTAGGAGTTAGAATATTTGAATGGGGTTATTTTTATGGAATATGAATTTGAATGGAGTTATTTTGTTAATTCACATATTCCAATTGTTAAAACTACATCCTATACAGCGGAGCGGTGGACATATAATTTACCCCAACAGACAGCTGCTGGGGCCATAGTCAAAATCATTTGGGCTTATGGTATCGTAGGCCCAAATATCACTGCCCTTCAGAGTTGCAGGCACATACTCTGCTTGGTTTTCATCTTCACACTGCACATCGCTGTGTCCGCGCTCGATCAGTGGAAAACAGTGGCAACAGCGCTAGCCCGTCTCTCCAGGAAAACGCTGACCTCCGCACTTTCTCCGCAGCTCAATCGTGATTTCTCAGCTGAGGCATCGACCAAATCGATTACGTCTTCGCCGGATTGCGTGAAATGGGACTATCGAGGTCAGCGCCGGATTATTCCGTTGGGGCAGTGGCTCCCGAAAGTCGCGGTCGACGCTTATGTAGCTCCTAATGTTGTGCTAGCAGGTCAGGTTCGGGTCTGGGACGGAGTGTCTGTTTGGAGCGGATCAGTCCTCCGAGGCGATCTCAACAAAATCACTGTTGGTTTCAGCTCCAATGTTCAGGAACGATGCGTCATTCATGCAGCCTGGAATTCGCCTACAGGTTGGTTGCCTCAAATTGGAAATTTCAGTTTATATATTTGTGATATTGTGCTTGGCTTGAATTTTTGTGGACAGCTTTTGTGTCTGTCCATCATGATTAGGATTAATCAGGTTAAATATTGTTGGAATTCCGAATTAGTAATCATGCAAGATTGTATTTTTCTACTGCTGGGAATAGTCTGTTATTCACTTCTACAGTTGCCGTTTGCTTGCCACAATGCCATTGTCTTTGAGTTATTAGCATTAGCATAAGAAGAATTATAAGTGCTTGCTTTCACACTTTTCGTATACAAAAATTTATGGAATCAAAACTCTTAGACACTAACTCTTGAAACAAGAAGGATTAGTAAGTAGCTGACTGAATCTTTATGTTAAGTTCTGTGTTTAAAACTATTTTTATTTCATTTACAATAATTTTCTCTTCGTACTTAAATAACACTGTATCAAATATACATGCTTTACATTTTTGTTTTGTATGCATGAGATATCGTTTCCGTCTTGGACTTTTGGGAACATGAAACACTGAGATAGAGAGAAGGCATTGTGCTGTAAGCCTGTATATTGAAGTGTGCCACTCACTTCGCGTTTCGGTGACAACTGAAATACAGTTGCCCCTGCAGGCTTCCTGGACATTCTTGTTTTATGATTTTACTGGTTTTAAGCTTCCTCGAGCTGTGAGAGTTTCTTTTTGTTTTTGGGCCATCTCCTTCTCACCGAGGAAAGGAAAGATATTTGCCTTCTTACAACCTCAACTGTGAATTTCATAACAACACATGATTTGCCCGGGGGGAGAATCTGCAGGTTGAATCGGATTTGCATTCAAAGTAGCTAGATGTCTTTAAGACATATTGCGTGGACACGTGGGAAGTTCATTAAGTATTCAGAGGACTCTAGGCATTTGTCTTTTTGCTAGTTTCTATGATTAATGACTGAGGGAATTTGGTTTCCCCCGCTTGGTCTCTGACTCAGCAGTTTACAGTTAATTGTACTGAGTTAGATTTTGTTATTGTCAAGACAATATAGGTAAAAATATCAATCTTATGTGCACATATCTAACAGTTACTAACCAGAACTCTTTTAATGCACCTTGTTAACTCTATTGGCTTCTTAAGTCATAGGTTGCATATTGATCTGATTATACAAATATATCATTTGTTTCGAACCACGTGAATCTTTATGCCATCTGCAGTTCTGCATATTGATTCACTTTGTTGTGAATGAAATAATTGATTAGAAGTTCAACAATCAATTGTTTGTAGGTATGAATGACATTAGAAACCGTATATTGTTTGAGCTCGATTAGTGATGTCTTTTCTGAAACACTAAGCAAGAGTTGGCAACTTTTTATAAAACCAGCGAATTCATCACTGCCAATTTCAGTTGGTTTCATATTTCTATGCTATCGTGATTGACAGAGGACCATGTTTCCGAGCCATTTTAGATTGATGTCCTCTCAACATATTTTAGGAATTGGGAGTTTGGAAAATTCATGTGTTCTAATTGAAAGTAAAAGTATTAGAAATTTGTCAGAAATATTCTCTCCCCAGTCATTGGTTCTTCATAGCTGGTCTTGTGTGGGGTTTATGTTCTGCAGTCAATCTTCTGATTTCACATAGTACCACTCAATTTCTTTAGCATATTCCTTATTTTTTTCATGAAGTTCCAACTTGATAGACCCAAATTTAGCATCATCAATTTTTTAGCGTGTATAATGCTTACAGTCTGTGGGCATATGCATGAAATACGTATCCTTGTCTTGTCCTGTGTTGTCAAATAGCCTAGGTTGCCTTGTTATTTATACACTTGGCTATAGTGACATAATTGCTATATTTATGTTAAATTTAACATTTTGAAGAACAATTGCATACTCCGTAATTATGTGGAAGACCTCTGATACCATTGCTTATTACTGCAATCAGGACTTCCGGCTGAGACATCCATAGAAAGGTATGTGACAATCGGTGCATATAGCCTATTAAGATCCTGCACAATCGAGCCAGAGTGCATTATAGGACAGCACTCAATCCTAATGGAAGGTTCTTTAGTGGAGACACGCTCGATACTTGAAGCAGGGTCAGTAGTACCCCCTGGGAGGAGAATACCAAGTGGTGAGCTATGGGCAGGAAACCCGGCTAGATTCGTTAGGACTCTGACCCATGAAGAGACTTTAGAAATCCCTAAGCTTGCTGTTGCTATTAATGACCTCAGCAAGAACCATTTCTCGGAATTTCTTCCTTACTCGATGTGTATTTAGAGGTCGAAAAGATGAGGAAGAAGCTCGGTATTTCCATCTGATTGATTTTTCGGTCTTGTTAATGTTAGTAGTTTCGGTTTACCAGTTCAGTTCATTGCAAGAAAATAAACAGCTGGAGAACATGTAAAAGAATTAAGCAAATTTTAATGTTTCTTAGATTGTATTTGTGTTGAAAAGATCCAATTTTGAAAGTGATATCAAGTTATAGACAGGTTTGCAAGTTACAAACAGTAAGTAATATGGGTCTGTAACTGTAACACCAAATAAAAGTTACTATGTTCCTCTATTTTGGGGGGTTTTTACAATGAGAAAACAATTATGTTAAGTGGAGATAACAAGTAACTCGTTTTTGTGGATGGTCTTTGTTTTAGGACAAGGTATTCTAAAGTGTACACATGTTTCATGTTTTCTATGTCATTGTTATGTAAGAGCAAGATTTATTTGTCAGAGCAACTCCAAAACATTTCCTCATTCCCCATATGGAATAATAATAATAATAATAATAATAATAATAATAATAATAATAATAATAATAATAATAATAATAATAAAAGTATTACTATTTTAAGGGAATCTGATATGGGGAATGGATAATGCTGAAATGGTTAGAGCAAAAATATTGTAAATCTTGTAAAATGAAGTTTGGGAATGAAAAATAGGGAATATAATTAGACTTATCATGACCGTATAAATATGCATATTTAGACATGTTCGTCGGGCGGGCTGGGCCGAATCTTATCAGGCTTTTGACTTAAAATACCAACCTAATCTCGACCTGACTCACACTTTAAAACTTTGAGCTTGGGCTGGGCTCGGGCCGAACTTTAGAGGTTATTCCTAAGCCCAGCCCAGAGCCCATAAATAGATTTCTTTTAATTTTTGGTATTCAGAAAGAGTAAAAAAATATAAAATTTTATACAAATATATTCAAATATTACATATAATTATATTTTCTATTTGAATAATTTAATAAATAGACAGTATTAGTGTAAAAATTTAATAGATTAAAATATAAAAATTTAAAATAATTATTAAATATACTACATATATATTTAATAAATATAATAATAATTCATCGGGCAGGGCTCAGGCCGGGCTAGGATATTTATATAAAAATTAAGTCCGCCCCATAAAATATCAGGCTAAAGCGGGCTTGAGCCGGACTTTAAAAAAATGAAAGCCCAAACCCGATTCCTTTAAACAGACTCGGATTGGGCCGGGCGGGTAGCAGACCCATGATCAGGTCTATTTAGTAGGTGATTGATTCTTTAAAACATGATTTCATATTAATCATCAACAGCTTCTTACCAATTTGACATGACTTTAAAAATGAAATTGAAATATATGTAGCAGTTAATCATTACAATTTGGCAACAAGTTACTGGGACAAATTCCATCATTAAACCTAGACATAAACCAAATGCCAAGCTACAACAAATCTCAAGCTGTTGATTTCATTTAAAATGATAATCCGCTAATTAATCATAATTAAAATGAAAATTCCACTAATCAGTGGATAAATTACGACAAAAGAATTAGGTATGTAGTCATTGGAAGCTGAACATATGATATATTAGTGGAGAGAATAGTCAATTTATTATGAGCTTTCCCCACCCAATATAGATTAGGGATATAATTAAAAAACAAAAAAAATCTAATTGAAAAATAGTTGAATTGCCTGTGATAACACAATTGTTAATAATTTTAATAACTTTCCAACCACCCCCTCTTGGCGTTGTGACCTTCCATGACACAATAATTGGTCAATTCACCAAATCTTATTTAATTATTATTTTATTTTATATTAATTATTATTATTATTATACTGCTAGATTTTTCACTTAATTTTTTTATTAGTGTAGTACTTGTACGATGTACAGATAGATTTAAAACGATACATTTAATACTCTCTATATAATGAAAATTAAAATAGAAAATATTAATACTAAAAAATATATTATATTATATTAAATTATGGAAAACCTCTTTATATACTACATTTCGGTTTTGGCATTGTCTGGAAATTTCGGAAAGTTTTCTCATATCCTTTAAGTATTCTTTCCAACATTTATAAGCACTAGTTTTTTTTATCTCCCCATCACTGAGCTCTGCATCTAAATGTGAATGAAAATTTGCATCTTTTGAAGTAGGCTAAATTGAGTTTCTACAATTATATCTCTATCACCCTTTAAAACCTCAAAATCTACTACTACCAATGCTGCAACTTTCAAAACTGTTGGCAAATTGTATCTCCTACCATCCGTGTTTCTCTTTTCCTATCAATCTAAGTCTTACATTAGAGTTTTCATCTTCTTGGAATCTATTTCTCACCATTCGAAATGTCTTAGCAAAGACATTATTCTGGTCAAGTATTTATTTTAGATCAGAAATTATATCCCGATGAAATTCTATTATGTCTTGACCACCGCTGTACAAATTCATAACAGATTATATTAAAATGTTTAGCAGTTAATACTAATTAATATATTACAATTTGAATCATAAACGTTGATCAATATGTATTATATTTACACATATATATTATCATTTAGAAATGCAAGAAATCTAACCTTATATCCTGTATTCTATTTTAAACTTTGCTAAAATCACCCACCTAAGACTATAGTTTTCCCTCCAAATGGTAGATTGACACTTGATGCATCTTGGAATCTCATGATATCTGTAACAATCCTATTAAGAGCTTCAAAACAAAATCTATGCACGATAAGACCTGCTAGAGGACTTCCTTGACTTATATTGCATGTTGAGTCCTCATTGATATTGAGAGGAATTGTAAACCTGGAATGTGCAGTTCGGCTTCCTGGTAATAAAAGTGATATGCCACTTGATGCCACATTTAACACAATATCTCCTTTTGATCGAATAGTAGCAGACAAAGCTCTCCAAATAAATGTATTTCCAATGCCTCCATGTCCATATAAGAAGAAGTATCCTCATTTTTATTCATTCACATGTGTCGTTATTTTTTTTATAAACAAACTCCTGCTTATCTGTCATCTTTCATTTCAACCGTCTATATTCCTCTTCTAAAGCCCGTCTATCATATCGTTGTTCATCAAGTATCAATCTATTACTATTGTCAATTTCATCTCGATTATAAATCAGTTTTGGCATTTTCTGGAAATCTTGGAAAGTTTTCCCATATCCTTTAAGTATTCTTTCCAACATTTGCAAACACCAGTTTTTTTTATCTCCCCATCATTGAGCTCTGCATCTGAATGTGAATGAAAATCTGTATCCTTTGAAGTAGGCCAAATTGAGTTTCTACAATTATATCTCTACCACCCTTTGAAACCTCAAAATCTCCTACTATCAAAGCTGCAACTTCCGAAGCTGATGGCAACTTGTATCTCCTACCATCCGAGTTTCTCTTTCCTATCAATCTGAGTCTTACATTAGAGTTTTGATCTTCTTGGAATCTATCTCTCACCATTTAAAATGTCTTAGCAGAGACATTATTCTGGTCAAACATTTGTTTTAGATCAGGAACTATCTCCCGATGAAATTCTATAATGTCTTGACCACCGCTGTATAAATTCATAATAGATTATATTAAAATATTTATCATTTAATACTAATTAATATGTTACAATTTGAAATCATAAACATTGATCGATATGTAATATATATACACATATATATTATCATTTAGAAATGCAATAAATCTAACCTTATATCACGTATTCTATTTTCAACTTCGTTTTATGTATCAAAAATATATAATTGTGCAAACTTTGGCGAAGTAATGATATTTATTAATAAAAAAATATGAATTTTTTATTTCTAGTTATTTTTATTGTCATGAAAGATTAAATAATTACAATCATATAAATCTCTCGTAATTATCAATTCAGAAATACGTGAATTGAAGTTATATCTTAGCTAAATTTTAAATTAGAGATTATAATTACTTGAAGTTAGATATTTATAGTTTAAATATTTTTAATGATGTAGAAGAAAATTTAAATAAGATTAATTATTTACTTCTTTCACACTCGAGGATAATTACATTTTGATGGGTAATAATTTGTAATTAACATACTTTCAATAATTTGTAATTATATGGATAATTATCTACATCAATAAACGTAGTTTCAATGGATATTTTATTAATTACAATAAATTTTTACATGACTTTTTTTTAAAAATTTTAATAAAATGTATAAGGTAAAAATTTTTTTTAAGACTTCTTTACTTTTATTAATATATAAATTTTTACAAAATACGTATTACCTTGCATATTATTATCAGTTTATGAATGACATCAAATTTGATTTAAATATTTTAGATTGCAAAGTAACTACTACTTTAAAAAACTAAAGTACTAATATAAAACACATTAAAAAAAAAAGAATTTCGTAAATATGCTTATATTAAATATAAAGAAAAATCCTACCTTACCTCAATATAACGTGTACTTAAAATTTCTAAAGGTCGGAGCGTTAGTGATAGCCACTAAGTTAAAATATACTCCACAATATAAAATACATTATTTTATTATATTATTGATGTTGTTATATCTGAAATCTTCATGTTAACAATTTGATTTTATGTATGATAATAAATGAACTTTTAAATTTTGGTTATGGTAGAAATGCCAATAAAGCACATACAACCTTTATGCGTTGAAAAACATATCAATATTATTCTAGTAATGTAGTTATGCTTTTAACTTTCCATCATACCACTAAATATTTAATAAATCCTTTACAATAACATTATTATTTAGTGGTATTTAATTATTTATGTAATATAGCATATATTTGAAGATTAGATTGTTGATTAATTCCTTTACCATATAAAGCTAAGCAAAATACAATTTTAATTAATATATCCTGCCCCTCCCTCTTCACATCAAGACTTGAGTGATTGATTAGTGTCCGAATAAGTGAAATTATATAGTCGTGTTTTGCACAGGTCATAATCAACTCGATCCCATTATAAGTTACTTATTTACATTATTATCTTCTAACACTTTTATTTTTCAGTTATGATATTTATTTGAGTTAAAAATGTTGATAATTTTGAAATACAATTTTTATATTGTGGATAGAGTGTACGTTAAAAATAACAAAACCAAATAACCAGAATTTAAAACGTACAAGTAATAACAATATATATAGTATATGTGGATTAATTTATAGTTATTTGATTTCTCGAAAATCATTTTCGACAACACCCATAAGATACAACAAGCTCAGCAACATCATAAACTCGTATATCTTTACTTATCCAAAACACTGCCTGCTCTAATTAGTCATTCACTTGGCAATTTGGTCCGCAACAAAATAAGGAAATATTTTTTAAATAAATCATCTTGTTTATCTGATTTTTCAAACATTTGAGCTTCTTTTCCCTAAAATTCTTTTACCTAATAATTATTCACTTGAATAATAAAACATAATATTATTAATAAGGGTAAACTTTATAAAAAAGTATCTTGTAGACTCATTTGTCAAATGGAGTCTGAGGAATTTTTTTTGATAAAATGGGGTATGTGGTTCAAAACATTTACAAATAAACGATCCTCAATATTAAATTTTCTCACGAAAATAGGTAATTTTATTCCTTTTTATTTAAGAATTTGCAGGATAATTATTAAAAATACAATACACATCAGTGAAAATTTTTTAATAGTACAATATTTTTTTAATTAAATTATGATAACAAACTTTAAAAAATTATATAAAAATAAAAAAATCTCCGAAAATTACTCAAATCCCGACATATAATTTTTAAATAATAAGGTTATATTACTAGAATGTTGAATTGTTTAAAATATTCAATGTAACACAACTATTCTAAAACTATAGGCCCCTTTTGCATATTTTTTGAAACCACATACCCCATTTTACAAAAATAAACTCATCCTACTCCATTTTATAAATGAGTGAAATCACATGGTACTTTTTTTAAATTTGCCGTAGAGTGAAAAAATTAAGTTCTACGTAGGAAAAAGATTAAATTCCGAAACCACGGGTCAAACACATGAATCTTTTGTACTGTGTTGGTATTTTTGAATCACATGATATTTTTGTACAGGGTATATTTGGAAAGCTCATTTTTTTTATGAAATTTAATTCAATTGAATTTATTTTGTGAAATTCCCTTATTTGGAACAAAAAAATATTTATAAAATTCAAATCTTGCAAGATTTAAATTCTTGTGGTGGCAAAGGCTTGATCTAGTGGTTAAGTCGTGAAGCTGGGATCCTAGAGGTCGCAGGTTCGAGTCCACACTCGGGCAGAGTGGGATAAGGTTTTCCTTTATTGTTATTATAAACCCAGGCAAAATATTTTTTTAAAAAAATTTAAATTCTTGTGAATGTAATGTAAGGAATGGAAATTTTACCAAAAGTTGGATGATTTTGAAGTAATTTATTTGAGCTAAGCTTTTAGGTATTATTTTTACCATACTATCCCTCGCATACTTTTATTTTAATGAGTAAAATTATTTGTGTAAATAATTTTGAAAAAAAATTATTAAATAAATATATTACCAATCAATTGAATTCTCTAATACGATTATACGAAAGATGTTGGCAAACAAAGAATTTACTTGAAGAAATCAATTCAATTGAATTCAATTCAATTCTTTTTCATTTTTATTATGAAATAAACACGCCTCACTCAGCTTGCCTATAGATAAGTTTATTTTTGTACTTTCCTTGTACGTATCTAAAGAATATTCACTTGTATTTACATAAAATTTTGGATGACTGCTATTGTGAATTTATTTTTATAAAGTTATAATTATTTTACTATTAGATTAATGGGTATAATTTAATCTACTAATAAATCATGAATTATGTATATGGGATTTTATCGAATTTATTAGATGTGTGCTTTTGTGGCATTAACATCAACCACTAAGGAAGACCAAATAACAAATTTTTTTTCAGAAAATATAAAACAAATTAAACTGCCTTTCTCTAAGAAAAGATTTTGACATCTCAACCATTTCAGATTTATTGAAATAATTTTTTGGATTTTCCCACTTTCTTCCCCTAATCTTTTATATATATACATACACCCCCTTCCTTTAATATCAATTTACAACACAAAAAACCTCTCTCTCTCTCTCTCTCTCCTTAATTGATCGCTGTACTTTCTCTCTCTTGTATTGTAAAGCTTCTTCAAATACATGATTATTGGGATCTGATTATCGGTAATCATCTCTCATTATGCATGCTTATATACTAATGGTAATCAAGGGTTTTAATTGGAGAAAGATGGGGATGTTGGAATGGCTCAATCATATCAAATCTCCCAAATCAAATTTCTTTGGGTCCTTTTATCTGATTGAGCCGTGCCAATATCTAGAATTCTGATATTTCTATAAGCTTCTAATATTTTACTTTATTTTATTTACGAAGTGAGTGATTTGGTTGATATTTAGGTGGCCTAATGCATCACTTGTACCTAATCGCCCTCGCCCTCCCTGAACTTTTAAAAGTTTATCTCGCCCCCTGAACTTGTTTAAATTGCACCCTATGACCTTTCGGTTGACGTGATAGGTCATTTGGCAATGCTTGAAAAGTTAATATCACGTCAGGCGAAAGAGGTCGTGCAATTTAGACAAGTTCAGGGGTGAGAGGAACTTTAAACAAGTTCAGGGGGCGGGAGACGATCCGAGATAAGTTAAGAGGGCTGTTGTTGATGTATTCAGTCTATTTAGGTAGGGTTTGGATGGGAATATTTCGAGTGCGTGTATATATATATATATATATATATATATATATATATATATATATATATATATATACACACACGGCCGGCCACGCACATGTTTGTTCTTATATCTAATTAGAGTGAGGCTAATTTTTATTTGCCATTACACTTGATTAACTTAAATCGGTTTATTTGGATGCAATTGAATTTGTTTTTCTGATAAAAGTTTGTGGATTTTCAGTATGATAACAGTTGCTGCGACTTAAATATTGGTATATGATATATTGAAATTTTATATTTGGTACAAATATATCGAAGTATGTGATACCAAAAAGTTAAAAATTGAACATGTCAGATACTAAATAGATAATTTCACATGTATTTAAGTTTTATTAATACAGAAGCAGTGGCAAACGAAATTGTTATTTTCAACTGTGGAAGTGATAGAAGACAATACATGCATTTGTATATATAGTAGTACACAATTGATATCATTTATTTGGGTACCAAGGGCCAGTTTGAGATGAATTTTTTCGGCTTTTTTGAGCAGCTTTTCTAAAAAGCTATATTTTTAAGATTTTTTTAAAAGCTGTAAATTTGATTTTGGAAAAAATAAATCAGACAGTTCATAAATAATTAGTATGAATGATCAAAATGTATTGTTTAATGCCAAAAATTGTAGTTCTATTAAAAGTTTGTGAAATCAACTTATTTTAAAAGCAGTTTAAACAGTAATGTCAAACTTGCCCTAAGTAGCTGGTCTCTCTTGATAACCCTTATCAATCATCAATATCTTGATCATTTGGAAATCATTTTTTTAATATGTTCATTTATGCTTACATTGAATTGAAAGAAAAATCTACACTATTTCATGCAACTCAAACCTATGATTTTCAGAGTCATAATTTTAGTCTCAGCTACTGAGTTGAGACAATGGCTACACACTTGTGGAATTGTTATCTTATGTCTATATGAATATATGTCTCTTGTGGTAGCTTTTATGTGTATGCAAACTTTGTAGGATGTTCAGAATTTAGTAACTTTTTTTGGAAAATTTGAGTAAATTACGCTTATATTAAATAGAAAGAAAAAATCATCATTTATTCTAGATATGGTTCGAACTCTAGACCTTTTGAGGCCATAAATTCAACTATTGAGAAGATTTTTTTTCTTTTTCTAAACTAGATAAAAATTAATAAAATATTCAACAGATTTTAATTTTATTCTTTAATAAATTTACTGCGAAATGTTTTTCTAATAGTATAAAAAAAACAAAAAAGGAGGAATTAAGGCTGACACATTTAAGGCGATAATAAAATCGAATCCAAATAAATTAATAGAAGATACAATAGTTTCGTTTATGTTTCTTCAAATTAAATCAAAACTTGTTGCACTGAACCATATTTATTTTTCTTACTTATCCTGGACGGTGTTGAAAGTTATGTAGCTTCAAAGTTAATTATCAAGTAATTGGTACACCACTCAATATTAGTGGTAGGAGTAATTAGGTTCAATACATAGCTTCTTTAAAAGTAATTCTTCAAAAAAAGTTAATTATCAAGGGTAAAACACGAGTAAGACCAGGGAAGTTTCAATGCTATAATCAGGGCCGGCTATAAGCAGGAGTGAGTGGAGCGATCGCTCTGAGCCCTAAAATTAAGGGGACTCAAATGTCCAGAAATTACATGAGTATCAGAAAATAAAATAATTATAAAATTAATGAAGGGTAATGATGTTGCAAAAATGGACAAATGTGCAGGTGGTTAGGGTGCAGGCATACTGAAGGCTCAAGATTAAATCCTCATTGGGCTCATTTTTATATATCCTCTCGGAGCCTCGTAGATTTACGAGACCTATAACTTACATAAGGAAATTAGGAAATCCATTAGTAAGAATGGAATCAAGCAGTTTCAATGTGTGGCTTTAAATCTGATGTATTCAAATTGATCTCATTTTATGTTTCTCGTTCAAATATTGATACGTGTCTTTTTTATTATTATTTTATTCCTTTTCAGTTTATCTCTCTTATAAATACAGCACATGTTAAATGATGATTCATGAACGAAGAGACGTGAAAAGGGACATTAATTTGAGGACAATAAATTTAAATCCAGATACGCTAGAGGTACAATTGTTGCTAGATCAAAATTCCAATTCTTAAATGTCTTTCCGATTACCTTCCTCTTCCTCGGTTCTTTATTTTCCATCATTTGTTCTGTACTACAGCTGGTTTTTTTTTTTGGTAATATATGCTTTAAAACCAAAATTTTAAAAAACGCTAGACAAGCGGTTAGGCAGATCGGAGCCTAGGCATCAATTAATCGGGACCTAGGTGGATTTGTATTTTTCAATTTATTAATACATTAATATAATTATTTCAACAAAATTTTATAATGTCTTGAAAAATTCCGCATAGGCTAATTTTTAAAACACAAAGCCCTCCCGGAACCACCTAATCAATCAACTGTCTGAAATCACCCGACTACCTAAAATCGTAGCAGTGTTAGGCACCCCGATTTTTAACACACTGTTTACAACTAGTCAAATGCTGTTGCTAAGAATACAACTGCATTTCATAAAAAAAAAAAAAAAAGAAAGAATACAACTGCTTACTCTATATCAGAGTAGAACAATGCAAGACATGAATGGTTAAAAGAATGAAGTGAACGTTGTCTCCACATAAAGTTAATATTCTATGTGGTTTAGACTGAACTAATCTCTGCAATCCAAACATGAACGGCAGATAATCCAAATCCAAGCATAGTACTAGACAACATAAATATGCACATGTTGTACAGCATCGGTAAAACTACCACTTAGCATTTTTAGTTGAGTATCTATGGTAGGATATCTATTCAAAACCAACACACAAAATGTCTAATCCCCTATGAAGATGAGAAAAGGGGCATTGTTTCAATCAAGTTCTATTACATCCTCGTTCAAACAAAATCCTGCTCAGGATCTAAACCTGAACAGGCGCCTCGGAATACGTCATTATCAAATACACAGTGCTAAACACATGAAGATTACAATTTGGACTGCTTTCTTCTTCTGCATTGGTTATAAAGCCCCGGCTGATTTCACCGCCACAAGATATCCCAGCCAATGGGACGCCTGGAAAGTTTTCTAAAAAAGGAGAGCTATCCACATTTGGAAGCCCGAAAAAGGATTCACCGCGGCCACAACACGAAAAAACAAAACCCCCAATGCATTCCTTAGCATTATCTGATGGTTGACGAGATTTCTTAGAACACCAATCTTGCTTCAGGTTTCTGAGTTTCTTCGAGACTTTTCGGCAGGAAGATAATGCAACAGCGGTATCTGAATGGTAAAATTGGAAAAGATCGGCTGTTCTTATGCCTGTTCCATACACAAATAGGTACTCTTCATCTGCCCTGTTCAACAGCAAAATGAACCAATTAAGTATTTGAAATTTCATAAATTTACTTCAGTGAAAGTTATCTGAGTTTAAGATTGAATCTCTATAAAGATGAGAAAATTAAAAATAGTTAAAATACTCACCCCATGATGCCATGGAAAGCCAATGATCTCATTATCTTTGATTTCTCAGTTCCAATAACGCATTTTCTTTGTTTCGTGACTCCAATGTATAAATCAGTACCTCCAATGCGATTGTACAACTGCCAACCAATTGATTTCATTACAGCAATTACAGTATAACAACACACACAGCGTCTTTATTCACGTCCTGACTAGAGGAAACTCAAATAGTTAGCTGAGAAAAAAATGCTCCATGCGTCTAGCTCCCTCAACTTGTTCCATTTCGCCTACAGCCCCCCCTAACTTTTGACAGGTCCCCGTAGCCACCTTAACTTTCAAAACGTGTACCAATTAGCACCCTAAATGTCACATGTCAGGTTTTGGTTGGTTTCACTTCATTTTCCTGATTTTTTAAGCTGACACGTGGCAAATTGGTGCACCCTCTGAAAGTTTAGGAAGCTAATAGAACATTTTCAAAGTTCACGAGGCAAAAGGCAAAACGAGACAAGTTGAGGGAGTTGGCGATGCATTAGGCCAAAAATATAATAGGACAAGTAAAAAGGAAAGTAAACTTTTACCGGCTAGATTTTTGAGTTCTACTCATTTTTCTCAGCAAGAAACTACTTTTAGCATGATACAAATTCTAATTTCCAATACAAAAAAGAATGCATATCTAGGTATTTACAAATTGCAGCTAGTTCTTGATTTTCGTTGACTAAAGCGACCCATGACCAACATTTTAAGATATGATAATCTATTCAGAAATACCGGCATAAATACCAGGTCATTGATGTGACTTAGAATCCTTTCACCATCAAGAATCTCAATTTGTCCATCTTGTCTGGCAGTAAGCCATGTAGTACAACCATGGTTGTTTGCTTTGACAGAAACGGCCTTATATCTGGGGCCTACTGACGAAACTCCACTTGATAACACACCATGGAATTGAATTTCTCCTATTCCTGCAACCATTTTAGCGTACAAATATACGTAACAAAATCATCTCAATGGAAAAAAAACAGATATAGTAATAACAACTACCATCAGGCTTATTTATATCCCTTGCAAACACGAGAGCAATAGCATCAGCAACGAATTTTGTGCTTTGACTGATATTTCTTGTTTCCATCCCACTTCTGTACAAAAATTCAGTACTCTCGTCACCAGCAATAACAGTTTCCTTCGACATGGCATAATCTGAAACACAGAAAATTTGACTTGAAAAATAATTATGAATTCCTTCTGAGATTAAATAATATAATGCAATGCAAGTATCAATTTAGTATAATACTTGCTGAGATTCAGTAACTTAAGCGCACACACAACAGTCCAGAGCAAAGTTGTCGAATCAAGATTCGGATTGAGAATTTGGTTTTAGTTCATACAATTATAAAAAATAAAGCATTTAAAAATGTTCAGATGCAGTTTTAGTATTGTAAAATAATGTGAATCATAAAATTACTTGAAATTCAACTTGAATGCATATATGATCCTAATAAAAGCTTTAGCCAATGATAATGTATTTTCTATTTTAGCTTCAATTTTATACTTAGGAAATAACATTAGTTACAATGTGAAAGACTGTTGTTGAACATTAATTATTATTTAAGGTAAGAGTTTTATACAGTTGGAAATCAAAGACATCCGGTTCTTACTTTTCCTAAATGAGACTAAATTTAATTATAAGAAAATGAGACTCACTTCAGCGCATGACTGCTCCACTGCCTAGTCTCCGGAGCCATCGCCGGAGTCCATCGTTGGCACTGAACCTCACTCCGGCGACTAACCGGTGGGGCGACGACTTTGACTACCTTGAGTCAAATCTTTAATCATCTTCTAAAGAGCACGGTTCATCATGTTTCAGTTTTTTTGTAGTAATTGATCGAATTGGTAGAATCACTAGATTCAGCCAATTCAAAGCAGAATTGGTTACGAATCGCAAGATTCATGATGGATTTTGATCCACCCCATAATTCAAATTTATTTTGGGTGAACCAAATCCAATCGTAAGATTCGTATTGCAAATCGCAAGATTCCGATGACTATGGTTGAGAGTACTACTTAATGAAACAAACAATGCATAATCAATATAGTATAATATCCCATTCATATCCTAGCTGTACTGCCAAATTAACCCCGCTAAGAGTAAAATGAATGCACTATATAGAAAGGATCTATGAGGTAGCACGGAAATGGAAACCGGAAAACGCCATTTCTAAAAAATATAGGTTCGGAAACAGTGGGGAAACGTGCAAATAATAAAAATATAGGGGTATATTCATAAAAAAATAAACTATAAAATTTCCATGCATAAAAATTTCATTCTCTTTATAAAATAATGAAATACAAAAATAGGATACACTTGAAATATATTTATTAATTATAAAACAATTCTACCGAAAATATTTATAAATTTACACCTATCAAATCATATTCACCTAACCTAGCATTTAAAAATTGTAATTCAAGCATAATATATATTTATGGACTTAAACAACAAATGCATAGGAAGTTTAGTTTTGGAATGAACCAAAATTGTCTGGAAAACGGTTTCCGGAATTTGAAGAAATGAGTTTCCAACTTTCTTTAATTGCAGAAACTGCCCCGGAAACGTCTCGTAAGAGTTTCGGAGAGTTTCCAAAACGGGTGGGAAACGCCGAAACGGCATGTCACCCGGACTTTCCGTGCTTCAGTCATAATAAAAAGACCAAAAGTGGTCATCCTTTGCCTACTCTAAGACTTAAACGTGGAGAATCCATAGCATTAAATACAAGCCACGCTTCCGAATCTTAAAGAATTATGATATAAGGAACTGACTTGTACCACTACTACTATATTAAATTACGAAGATTCAGAAAAAAAATATCCATCATAACCTAAGGTCATTTTTTAAGATACAAGTGTGACTCCTTCTCTTAGGACACACTTTCCTACAATAATTTTTCTTATTGACTCTGATAAGATATCACCATTAAAATCAACACTGGAAATGGAGGTACTCTTCACAAGAAGTTGAGAACTCACCCAGTTTTTCCATGGCTAGCTTCAGGTCACGACCTTGACCCTGAATCGACAAAAGATTCCTGTTTTAGCAAATATTGAAACAAAAAGATATAAAAATGCACTAGTTAGTGGAAAAAAAATTATTTACCCCAAACATTATAATTCCAACTGGTGAATTGCAAGCTGAAACTGAAGCCGTGTAATCCCTAATATCCATCACAAGAGTATCAACCATTGAGTCTTCGAGTGGTTTCTGTCAGTGAAAAATATGACAATCGGTTTAATATAATGAAACAGATTCCTGAAAACAATATAAATGTCTAATGCTATTCAAATATTGGGGGAACTATGAATGGCCACATCAAGTTCCTTAATTTGCTACAGAATCAATATCTGTAAACATTTCTTTCCTTTTTTCCAATTTCAAATAAATCACGCGATACCGTTCAAGGCAGTGCACTTAATATTCGAATTCACAAAATAATGAGAATCAGAAAGAAATCAAGAGCTTGGTAATCAAATTCGAGTTTCAATCATAAACTTTATCACCTTTAATGGCCTGAACAAAGGGATAGCCTCAACTTTGAGTCCAGGCAGGAAACCCACAGTCAAAAGAATACCACAATTGGTATTCACAGGTTCTTCTTCGTCGTCACTAAAGTTGGCATCATCTGTTACCACCACCACCTAGAGAGGAAAAATAATTATACTTCTACAATATTGATCATACAGAATACACAGACATTCAAACCTCTTTGAAAACATTGGTAACAGCGTCTCTCCCCATAATTCCCGCAGTCCAAGTAACAACGAAAGGAGTCCTGAAACCTAGCTTGCTTGCTAACTGAAAACAGGTAAAACAGCGATTAAGAAAGGCTTAATACATCATTTGCCCCTGAGCTTGCACGAAAATTCAGATTCCACCTGAACTTTCAAAAGTTTCAACTCGCCCCTGGCAAAAGTGAACCAGTTTGCCATCTAGTTTAGAAAGTTGAGGGTGATCGGAGGCAAACGATGTATTTGGCCATTACGGAATCAACAGAACATAATGAGCAATGAGAATAAAAAATAGAGATCCAGAGAGGATTGATCAATCATACAAAATTGTAAGTTTTCCGCAAGCCACAGCGATAGCCAAAACCATTTGCAATTGCGAAATGCGGACGAATTGGCTCCGAGAAAACCTTATCAAAAACCTCTTGTAAAGCAACCTGTTAATCAAACAAACAAAAACAGCAAAAAAAAATAAGTAAACAAAGATAATTAGGAAGTAAAGTATGAACGGGAAAATTAAACTAACGTCGAGGGAAGGATTAGCAGACAGAGCGGATGCGAGCTTAGGGCGAGAGAGAATCCGATCAGAGTGATGAGACCATGATTGGCAGACGCAAGCCGCGGAAGCAAGTGATTTGGCCGGAAGTCTGGAGAAAATGTTGTGGACAGTGTCTTGGTCAAGCGAATTGAAACTAGTGATCGGAATTTCCAGGGGTTTTTTCTTCGTTTCATCGGCGGCCATCTGAGAGGAGACGGGAAGGGCAGGACTTTCTCGTTACTTGTACCGCGATTTATTCGAGGACAACCAACCTCTTGCGAACCTCGTGTCAGGCTGTCCGCGTCCGCCTTGCCTTGAGGTTCGGTTCAGTTCGACCCGATCAATCTTAGAAAGTCCATAAACCCGACCCAATTCTTTTATGATTCATTGAATTTAAATTTTTTAAGATTACCAAATACCATATGAGATTCTAAATTGCCAAATCTTGTCTTTTCTATTTGGGGGAAAAAATCCCTTTACTATGTTTTTTATTTGCTTAAATCTTGACTCATGATGTTTTTCAATTTTCTTTTCGAATTTATGGATGATGTAAGAAAGAGTTTAATATATGAAATTGTTGTAACTTTTTACATGACAAGATCACATTATCAATTGCAACTTTCTAATGGAGGAAGCAACTCTGAAAGATATAAAGTTACTTTCTGTCGATAGTTGAAATGCACTTTTTTTATCTACAATATCCATCAACTCACTTTCTTTTAAGGGGATGAGAAAGATGAAAACTTTAAGCCATTCGAGTTTATTTTTTTTGGGAATTTAAGAGCTTTTTGAGAAATTTCTTTTCATGTTGTCGAAACAGCTTTACTTTACTGTGCCTTTTCTGCTGGTAGCCAAAAGATAAGGAAGTTCTAAAACTGAATTCATCCAGGATTTTCAACCTTTACTTATAAAGTATACTAGATTTAAGTAGTGGATCCATGTTACTCTCATCTCTAGATGAAAGAAGGACTACAAGCACAAAGAGATTTCTCTGTCGACGATACAGTGGTCGAGCCATGCGTGCAGTATTGGCTGCTCTACTCCGTCGCAGTCTCATGAACTTCCTTGCCTTCCCACGCGCGAAGTGAATGGGCCATGTGCTGTGCATCAGTTTCGGAGCCAGAAAATCGAAAAAGGAAGGCAAACATATGTAAAATAAGGTACGAAAAAATTTATCAATAAATAATTTAAAATAAATGCATTTACAATTTACTCTACAAACAAGTAATATAATCAAAGCATCCAATATTCTCAAAAGATTTGCCATAAAGAATGATACATTTAGGGTTTGTGATATCATAGATTGTCAAATTTGAAGGAATTTTACTATTTAAAAGATTGGAAATGTTATATGGCTTAACAGAGATTGATACTTTTTATTTTCAACCCCTCATCCTATTTTTCATCTAATGATTGCAGTTTGTTACAATTAATAAATAGAAAACTCCCTTCTTCTATCCTTCATGTCTCTTTTCTCTGCCGATTCTTTCTCACCCACTCCTTCTTGACAGCTTGTTTTCTTCATCGCTTCCTCGGTTTGCTGTCGTGATTCTTCATTGTTCAATTTGTTCTCAGTTCTAACCCTTTGCTCGTGACTCGTGTGTTAATTGCAAGCATGTTGGAAAAATGAGAATTTTATGTTACTTTTAAAATAATATTTTATGATATTTTTGTTGAGAAAAATATCTTTAGTCAAAATATTTAATTGTGACAGTTATTGGTTTTAACTCTTTCATAAAAGAGAGTTATAATTGTGATTAATTCTATAACGGCTATATTTTGATTAAGTGTTTATAACTGCAGTCGGTTACGGGTTTAAAGGCTTTTTATTTATTATTTTAAAACAACTCTTTTCATTACCTATAAAAAGATGAGCGGGGTTTCTTTTGAAAGGGACAGAGACATCCAAATTTTACTCTCTTCTCTCTCCCTCTTTTCTAGATATGATAAGTATTTCTGATTCCTGTACCCAAGCTCAAATCGAGTTTGAAGGAGTTGTTTAATCGTGGAAGGAACTATGACGTATCCTTTAAGGGCAGAGTCTCCTACTCGTCTCAACTCATCCTAATGATTATAAATTGGTTCTTGCTATTTTAGTAATGTTTCAAGTGGTTAAAATCATTATTTACAGCTTTTAAAGGTCTTTTTCAATTTCAGCAGAAAGTGTTGCCTCATCTGAGTAAACAGTTACCCAAGTTGTGCATCCGGATCTACTCCAACAAATTCTGAACAGTAAAGCGTTGCCTTTGGTCCAATTTCAAAGTTACTGCAACAGTTTCTAAAAGGATTGCCTTTCATCCAGTTTGCCTCCGGATCAATCTGGATCAGTTTGTCTCTAAAAGTGTTGCCTCTGATCCAGTGTTCAGCTTCTGCAACAGTTATTGAAGAAAAGTGTTGCCTCCGGAAGTGTTGCCTCTGATCCAGTTTTGAGTTCCTGCAATAGTTATTGAAGAAAAGCGTTGCCTCTGTCCGGAAGCAACTCCAGAACAAATTTTAAAGAGCAAATTTTCCAACAATCTTAAAGGATATTCTGTAATGGAAAATTATGCTACTCCTACGGGATCCAATTCATTCGAGAAAATGAAAGCAGTTGTTCCTCCACTATAAGCTAAGTTATTTATTTACAAAAATTAAATTTGGTACTATTTTTCGAAAGTTGAAGCTAGTAAAATTTGGGAATGTTTGATTTACAAATACAATTATGAGGGTGCTCGTAAGCAAAAGTTGTATTGGCCTAAATAAAGTCAATTGGAAGGAGATCGGAATAACTAAAGGGAAGGAGATATTCTCAAAGGCAAACATCATGAAGACCAATCCTCGTTAAGGAAAAAGGTACGAATTTCTCTATGGTTATATGCTCAAAAGTAATAAAACCTTCAATAATATAAAAGGGGAAAATTTTATACATGTGACCACCATGGTCCTAAATGGATGAAAAGAGTTATAAAATGTGACAATCCCACTCAACTTATAGTTAAGTAGATGATATCATTTTTATAGTCATTTCACAAGTAAACATGGTAATTGATGTGAATGAGTGAGTTATTGACTATGAAGTAATGAGGCACGTTTGTGTAAGTAAATAAAAATTCTCCATAGTCATATATACCCGAGTTGAAAGTTGAGGATAAAGGTTCCCCTTAAGCTCACATCTTTAGCACATAATGAGGTGCTACTTGTTCCCAATGTTTAAACCAAATTGGTTTTAGTGAGCCTTTTAGGCAAATATGAAGTGAAGCTAACTTTTGAGTCCGACAAGGTTTTAATAATCAAAGATAGTGTGTTGTCGGAATCAGTTATATAAACCATAGAATATATTTGAGATTATTAATTTATATGTTTGTTTTTCTTTACGTAGTGTGTTGTCAGAATGAGCTATATGAACCATAGAATATATTTGCGATTATTAATTTATATGTTTGTTTTTCTTTACCAATTTAGTTGTATTGTGAGATTTGCGTTGTGGTAGTTAAGGCTTATGAATTTGAGTAGTTATATTTCATCAGTTCATATTTCAAAGTTTTGGGTTAATCAAAATATTTATTTGATGAGATATAAATGAGATTTTGATATGTTTTACGTGGATCAATATGCTTTGAATGAAGTTATTTTGAGACATCTTGATTTTAAGATTATTGGAGTTTTGTTGATATATATTTTGTGATAAAACTCTTGTTTTATGTTTTTGCTGAAAATTTCAGCTTTGAATACTCTTTATTGTTTATGAGTTTTCTTGAGTTTTACAGATCCGTTTTGAGCGATTCTTGTTTTCATGGTTTCATGAGACACAGATGAAGATATGTTTAGAAGGAATGTTTTTAAAATCTTTGGTTTAGTGGTTTGAAATATTTATTGAAATTGAGATAAGAATCTCGTTTTTCTAGAAATTTCAGCTTTGAGCGCAGCTAATTGATTGTAGCATAACTTTAGTTATATAAATTGGTTTTAAGTGTTTTCAATGGCATTGGAAACTTAAGACATATATGTTTTAATAAGTAGAGCAAAGTTTTGTCAAATAACTTTATTTGCATGTTCAAAATTTGAGTTGAAGTGGACTCACAAAACCTGAAACTGAGCAAATTTCAGGTTTGTAAAAGTGTTAGTAACCATGTGTGGTTATATGATTATAATTTTGGTGCATTTACCTTGAAATTTGATGGTTTATAATTTCTAGTAAACTTGAGGCACATGAGAACATATTTTTGTGAGTCATTTGACTAAGTATATATATGAGTTTCATATTTAATATGTTAGATATATACTTGAGATATTTGTTGGTGGAACTGTTTGTTAAGTTTTCTATACAAATAGATTTTTAGATGAAAAACCGATAAGACACCATATGAGAAAATGAGAGGATTATCATCCTAATTTGAAATATTCAAAAGTGTGGAGGTGTCTTATTGAGGTTATTATTCTTGAACCTATATAAAGAGAAATATGTACAAAATTTTATGTTGGTATGTTCATAAGTTATGTTGAACATAGTGATGTGCTTGGAAATAATATATTTGAGACAAAGAACACGAATTCTTTGTGAATGTTTTCAATAAAGACTAGAGAGATTTCCATTTTTAAATATTATTCTGGATGTTGACCCAGTTGCACCTATTTTTCAAATTGAGTTTGAAAATGATATTTTGAGGAAAGGCAAGGAAACTTTGAAAAGAAAGTTTTGGTGAAAATTTTTATAAGTGTTTGATTGAAGATGAATCTTTATTTTTATGGAGCTATTTCATCTTCCGAATCAAAATGTTTGCGAGAAGCTTTTTATTTTGAGTTTGTTCCTATTCTTTGGAATATAGAACTTGTGTTTTAGCTTATGATCCTCCGAAGCTAAATCCGTTGGTTACAAGTGGTGTTTATTTTCTACAAGAAAATCTTTGGTTTTATGCTCCGATAAATATGTTAGTTCTTTTTTTTTGAAGAATTTTTTTTAAGAGGCTAGGTTTTGAACCTAGGACCTCTCACCACTAGCATTGAGTGGTGTACCAATTGAGCTACACCCAATTGGTATGTTAGTTCTATATTTATGCTATAGCTTTTTTTTACAATTGAGTTCACCACATGAGTGTTAAAATTGACTTTCAAAATAAAGTTTTTATATGGTGCAACTTGAGGGGTATGTAGAGCCTGGACAAGGAAAGGTGATTAAGTTCTTATGTGTTTTATTGACCAGCACCTAAATAACGAATTGATAATTTTGATCATTTGAGGTGGATATATGTGTATATGCTAAAGTGATTAATGATATATGTGTGATTATATCTAGATGATATATGTGTGCTTATATGCGGATGAATGAGAGTGTCTTGTTAACACAAGAATACTATGTTCAGAAACTTCTTGAGAAGTTCTGTTTTTATGATGTAAATCATATGAGTATCCCTTATAATTCCATACTTAATAAGAGGAAGATAATGATGATCTAGTGGCTAAATCCAAGTATGCATTTGTACTTGATGAATTTCACACATTGAGACATAATATATGTATTGTGGGCAAGTATACACATAATCTAATCATTGATTAGAGAAGCTATATTGAGGCTTAAAAAATATTGAGAGGAACCATTAAATATGGTATTCTATATAATGAATTTCCCATTGTTCTTGAAAGGAACAATAAATTTGAATTATGATTCATATGAGAAGAAATTCATTAGTGAAATTCCATTTGTTCTTGAGGAGAACAATGACGTTGAGTGAGTTTTTTAATTCATATGGGAATAATTTCATTAGTGGTTATGTTCTCACATTTGGTGATAGAACAATAACATGAAAACCAACTACAAGTAAGCTATGTTAAGAGTTAGTTGCTTGAGAGTTGGAATATACAATGAGACTAAGTGGTTGGAAAAACTTTCTTAGTAATTGTTATAACACGTGCAATGTATTGAGATTGCAAAATAGATTGAGAATGCAAAGATGCAATATATATTTTGAGAAAGAAGACCTATAATGGCAAAAGTATACGTATACGTTTGAGACATTATTAAGATGAAATTTTATCCATTTGAGTCTAGAGTGATTCTAATCAAATCATCTGACTAATACTTGAGAAATAAATTTTTTGAAAAAGAAATTTATTTTTGATACCTCTGAGATGATGAGACTTAAGCCAATCAGAAATTAATGAAGGGTGAGAACCCAACCTATATGAGTGGAGATCCCACGGAATAGGTTCATATGGATAATAACAAGCCTTCCATTAGTTCTGCTAGCACTATAAATATTGTCCCAAATCCTAGATGTGTGAAAAGTGCTATGTTGCATATCTTGAGAGGTTGAGTCAAAAGCACTCTTAATGAGATTTCATAGCTCTTATGAGTAGTGTATAAAGTGCAATATACACTTGATGATATCACCTATGTGAGTGTGAAGTGGGGCCGCTTCTATGAGATATAATATTGGCAATATCTCTAGAGCACTCATCAAAGACCAGGCACGCGTGCAGCCTATTTGCGCAAAACCGCGATGAACAGAAATGTACTTGGTATAGTGCGATATGATAACATCCATATCTTACAATAGTGCTTATTTGGTTCATAGAAACTAGATGTTTCACCAAATATTCCGTAAGTTAAATTTTATCTATCAAGTTCTCGTTCATAGTCCACAAGACACCAGTTCCATGCATTATATGTCAAACTCAAGATATCCAGAAATTTCTTTTATTTAAACTTCTTTTGAAAGTTGTGGGGGATTGTTGAAAAAATGGGAATTTTATGTTACTTTCGAAAGAATATAATATTTTTGTTGAGAAAAATATCTTTAGTCAAAATATTTAATTGTGACCGTTATTGGTTTTAACTCTTTCATAAAAAAGAGTTTTAATTGTGATTCATTCTATAACGGCTATATTTTGATTAAGTGTTTGTAACTGCCGTCGGTTACGGTTTTAAAGCCTTTTTATTTATTGTTTTATAACAACTCTTTTTACTACCTATAAAAATATGAGCGGGTTTTGTTTTGAAAGGGACAGAGACATCCAATTTTTACTCTTTTCTCTCTCCCTCTTTTCTGGATATGATAAGCATTTCTGATTCCTGTACCCAAGCTCAAATCGAGTTTGAAGGAGTTGTTTAATCTTGGAAGGAACTACGGAGTATCCTTTAAGGATAGAGTCTCTTACTCGACTCAACTCATCCTAACGCTTATAAATTGGTTCTTGGTATTTTAGTGATGTTCCAAGTGGCTAAGATCATTATTTACAGCTTTTAAAGGTCATTTTCAATTTCAGCAGAAAGTGTTGCCTCATCTGAGTAAACAATTGCCTAAGTTGTGCATTCGGATCTACTGTAACAGATTCAGAACAATAAAGCGTTGCCTTTGATCCAGTTTCAAAGCTACTGCAACAATTTCTAAAAGGGTTGCCTTCATCCAGTTTGCCTCCGGATCAATTTGTCTCTAAAAGTGATGCCTCCGGAAAAGTTGCCTCTGATCCAGTTTTGAGCTTCTGCAACAGTTATTGAGAAAAAGTGTTGCCTTCGAAAGTGTTGCCTCTGATCTAGTTTTGAGCTTTATTGAAGAAAAGCGTTGCCTCTATCCAGAAGCAACTCCGGGACAAAGTTTAAAGAACAAATTTTCCAACAAAGTACACTAGAACTCTATACAAAAGTATGAACTATGTAGCACGGAAACGAGAAAGGAAACGTTTCCAGGAATGGGAAACACACACTAGAAAAACGCAAAAAATAACGTGATTTTATGTTTCCGACACAAAAACGGAAACGAAGTTAGTGTCTAGGAATTCCCGTGCTTCATATAGTATGAACCGGGTCAAGCCTAAATGGCCAATCTCCTTATCTTGGATCCTTGAATAATCTCCATGATGGATGTCAAGAACCAGTCCAGGCCAAGTTTTCGATTCAAACCAAGTCTCAGCCCTGGGAAGTATTGTACCAGTCAGATAGTCGAATCTCCGCCAAACAATTTTGCTTCCATTTTGGATCAAAACAAGATTTCTATAATGTTTTTTTCTGCTCCTTTTAGGGCAATTTATGCTCAATTCTTTCTAGATTGGTCCAATTTGTTAATTAAAGTTCCCGTGTACAATTATACTCCTATATTTAAGGCTCATTAAAACAAAAATTACACTTATTATTTGATCTCGTAAGAACACATTAACGAATCTGGCCATATTTTGTATTGGAATAAGTCTGCTATTGTATCAGTTTTCACACTTACATAGTCCGGGTTTTTAATACCGTTCCCGTTGAATATTTGACACGTAACTATTTTATATTATTATAATATAAATAGTGGTTACGTATCATTTATCCAACGGATAGAGTATTAAATACTCGAACTCATTAAAAAAACTCTCAGGCATGGCCGACCATTAGGTGGAGCGAGTGGAGCGACCGCTTAGGACCCCAAATTTTCGGGGGCTCGAATTTTTTTTATGTACAGTATGAGAAAAAGATTAGTATATATTTAAACATGAAAAATAATGATTTGAATTGTGCTTTGGCTCAGCAATAGGAGGTGTTTTGTTTCACCCATGGGCATGGGTTAGTCTCCTATTTTTTTTTATCTCTTTTTTCTTTTAACATTTAGATATAATAGTACTTACCAAATAAAAATCTTAATTAAAATTAGATATAATCTTTAATTCTAAATTATTAATTTTATCTCACAGGTCACCTCAAAGTAAAATATAAAATTTCGTATTAAATTTTTATATATATATATATATATATATATATATATTTTAATTTAGATTAGTTTAAATGTTTGACAAATCTATTAAATACACTATTTTTTTTACAAGAAATTTTTTTTACAAGAAATTAATTTAATAGATAGTTTTATATTTCAAAAATAATTATATGCTTTCGAGATTTTTATACCTTATTTCAATTAAAGTTGTTGTATTCTTATATCTTTAAAAAATATTTATAATCAATAAAATCAATAATGTGATTTTTGATAAATTTTTTGTAAAAAATCAATTGAAATTTACATTAAAAAATAATATTCGGATAACCAAAAAATCAGATTACAATATCGTAATCTAAAAAATATACGCATATAAAAGTATAATAAATTTTAGTTGTTCATTAGTGAAGTATAAATTTTATTGATCTTTTTTTAACATATATTCATTATACATGGACTCCTTCACAGCCCTAAAATTTTCCCAGAGTGCGTGCTCTAAGATACCAATCACTCAATAGTAAACTAAATTAAATCTCCAAGATGAAAAAAAGCTCAAATCAAATATCAAATCAATGACAGAAAAATAAGAAGTGACAGAATATGAAGCTTGTTAATATATATTTTATGCATTATTTTACCTCCATGGATGCTTAATTGATTCATTATTATTTTGGATATTCATTTATCAGTGAAATCGTTTTAATTTTATTAAGGAAAATTCAAAACGACAAAAATGCTTTGAAAAAAGATAAGAAAACGCAACAAATAGAAATATTGGTGGTTTTGAACAAGTCAAAATGAGGAGCTGGCCTTAATTACGCAATTGACGTGGACACAATTACAGTGGGCAATTTACAAGATTTTAATTGAAGCGGTGATTTAGAAGCAGTTGATTAGTAGAATTAGTTGGACATTTCATGACCTACAACACCTTCGCACAAGTGGCTAATTAATGAATAATTCAATTCATGGAAAGAGCCTTTTTCTCCTAACTACGTTATCAAAGGCAGATAGTGGTGGAGTAGTAGAAGTTAATTAGTTTTTTTTTTTTTTTTTTTTGTCTATTTAAAGTTTATTAGTCTTTTGTTTTAGAACTTAGACTCAGACATATTTACAGACTTAGCTTAATTTTAATTTCAGCTTGATTATTTAATATGTGTTGTTAAATTTTTTAATTCAATCAAAGGCACAATTCAATTTTCGGTTTTTACACTTGTGAGGTATAATTTCTCTTAACTTTCTTTATCAATTTGCTATTTATTTATTTTGGTTTCTAAAGATTATTTTGGTTTATTAAAATGTTTCAAAAGGGCCCTTTATTTCAATTAGATGAATTCAATGTTGACATACAAATTGGTTTGATCCGTAATTGTCCTATCAATTTGTAAAGTGTCGAATTAAGGTACCTCGTCTTAAGGAATAAACAATCTTACTTAAACGAGTCAAGCGTCTTGACAAATTGGTTTGAATCGGGTTCTCCTATTTCTTAAAGCAATTACCAAGTTAACCCTGAGGAACGTTTCCAAAGTACTATGGTTTAGTTAGGGTCAACCATAGAGAGTCTCGTGATTGATTTAAAATTAAGGGAGAATAGGTTGAAGGGGCATATCTCAGTAACTGTAACCGGTTTAGCAATATTTGGTTTAGAAAATCTTTGAACCGAGGATCGAGTGTAAGAACGGGAATGTGAATTGAGCCTTTGATTGAACGCTTTTCATATATTGTTTTGATCAAACTTTATTTTTAATTTGCAGTTTTTAATTTTTATCAACTATCAACCTTCAAAACCCCCCTATTTACTTTTTCAGTATTTTATTCAACAAAATGAATTTTACGAAGTTAATTTACTCCTTGTGGGATCGACTCTGCTTTCACTACTACAAGTTTTTAAGCAGGAAATTTTAATTTGGCGAATTTGACATTCGCCAATTTTTGGCGCATTGCCGGGGAGTGTTTATTAAATTTTGTAATCTTTATTTCATTGAATTACTCGATCTTCTAGTTTAGACAACTTGCAACTTGCCAAATCTGAAAGTGAAGGAACAATCCATTCTGAAGGAGAGCATAACCTTGAAAACATAGTGATTAACATCATGGCAGCAAACCCACAACAGTTCGGAGGTACATTCGAATCGAGAAAGTTGGTGAATGGGGTAAGTACCGATTCCCTACAATCTCAAGTTTCTAAACTAACTGTTATGGTTCGAAGTCTAGTTTTAGGTCAATCTAAACAGGCCAATGTGCATGGAATTTACAATCAACCGACTCATCCAATTGAATTTTTCCCGACATTTCAAGAGGGAGAGTATATGAATGCATTTGGATTTGAATATCAACCTCCAAGGCGATATGATCCTTACTCAAACATGTATAAAGGATCACATGAACTTCAATTATGCACCTAGACCATCCAACTTTCACTATCAAGGCCAATGACCACCACAAAAACTTGTGAACATGAATAAAGAAAACTCAGGTAACTCTCTTGAAGATGCTATAAAAACTCTCGTTGCTAACAATTTAAAATTTCAGAAGGTCACGGATACGAGATTCCAAATCTTGGAAACTCAAGTCTCTCAATTAGAAACTACTCTAAGCAAGTTAGAGGTTCAAGCACATATGTTATCTCAATCCAAGGTAAATCCTAAACAGAACTTTAATGTTTTAACTTTGCAAAATGGAAAAATATTGCAGGATCAACCTTGTGAGACACAGTGTGGGCATAACGTAAATGACGAGCTAGAATCTGAAGTTGAAAACTCAGAGCAAAAGAGAGATTCAACAAGGAAGAAGAAAGGAATTAATATTGTGCCCATAATGATCAAAATACCTTCTCGTGAGCCGCACTGTGGGCATAAGGTAAGCCATGAGTTGGAACCTGAAGTCAGAATTTCAGAACAAAAGAAGGTATGTTCAGAGAAAAGGAAAGTTGCTGATCTAGAGCCTATTATTATACGTTCACCTTTTCCTGCAAGGTTTGTTAAGTCGAAGAAAGATCACGATGAGAAAGAAATTTTGAAAGCCAAGACAAAGGTAAACATCCATTTACTTAATGTGATTGAACAGGTGAAAGAAATATTTAGTGACAAAAAGAAGATTGAAGGAATTCAGAAAGCACCAAAGATGGATGATGCATTACAATTCAAATGTTTTGATCCAGGAGGATTGTTCCGATTCAAAGAGCATTGCAGATTCAAAGCTCAAATTGAAGAGGTTGTCCTAGATAACCCGGATTGATAGAAGATCAAGTGCTCCAAGTCTAGCTAAGACTATAAATTAGAACTATCTCTCTCTTTCCCTTTCTCTGTTTCAATTTTTAGGATAGACATTCTGTTTTGTTTTTAAACGTTTTTTTAGCTACTAACTAAATAAAATAGATTATTTTTGAATTATATGTGATAAATTATAATCATTCTACATATATGTAATTTGATTTATTCATATATTCAAAATGATCTTCTATTTTATTTTTATTGTTATTATGTTGCAATTGTCTTCAACCTCTTATTTGCTAAATTGTTGATTTGCAGGCTCACAAAATAAAGGTATGCACGATTGCTTTAATGAGAGGAAGAATGAGGAATTGATTTTCACTATATTAACTTAGGCCCATGAGACCACTTGATTTATTGGACCCACTCTCTTTACCCATTCATTTTCACTTGGTGCCCTAAATTACCACAGACCAGTTTGTCACTTTCTACACCTATAATCAACAAGCCGCCACATCCCATTCTCAAGCCTTTTTCCGATGACGCCCCAACTCACCAGATATTTTCAATTTCCGTACAAACCTGTCGGCGACATAAACCCATCTCTCAATGTCGGTAAGTCACCGCTAAAGTCCATTATATCCATAAAAATGGTGGAAACAAGGAGAAAGGCCATTCACCGGAATTCCAGTCCGTCTAAGATGAAAATTAAGAAGTAGGGAACGGTTGTTAGCAAGGTTCCATCAACAGTAAAGGAAAAAGGAAAACTAGTTGTGAATGGAGCACTCGCAAAATTTAGATTCAGATGGGTTTTCATCTTCTGCACATAAGCAAATGATAGGTTCTGGTTCAGCATCTGAAACTTCAACTTACAAAATGGAAATCAGTGAGCAAGAATGGACGGCAAAAACAAAAAAAAACCAACCCGAAAAGCAACTTGGGCAGAGTTAGGCATCATTCCTCCTCCAAACAGGCCGGTGCTCGTTCCTTTTACATTCGAATGTTTAATTACTGCCTTATGTGCTTTATTGTGCCCATATTGGGGGCAATATGCTACGATAAGTGTGGGGGAGGGAATAATACACTTTTGGTTGATTAATTTGGTGTTCTTTTTGTTTTAAATGCCGCTGGGTGAAATTTTTTAAAAAATGAGTCTTTTTGGAATTTAAAAGGACAATTTGTGCTTTTTCATAGTCTCACCTTAAGTTAACTTGATGTTCTTTTCTTGAAAACCCAAAGTTTGAATGCTCTTAGACAAATATTTTAACATCTTGATCAAATAGCCTTGCTTTGATAACTCTATTTTTGTAAAATCTAACTAGTTTGTTTTGCCCATTCTTGTGATTTCCGCTCACTTGAAATTTTTACAGTAGGCTTATTAGAGGATATTCAATTGATAAATGCTTGTGATTCATATGGTTTTATGTTATGCAGAAAGTATTTAAAAAATGTTTTGTAGCCTTTGACCACTCATGCTAGTTGAAAGTTGCGCTTCAAAACGCATTCCCCCTTTTAGGAGTCGCTAGTATAAGACAACTGAGTCACATCGAGTAGGTATACCAACATTAGCAAACAAATAAAAATTGCTAATGAGTGGGAGAGTATAAAATATGCTCGAAACTTCGTAACCGTGAGGATATAAAGAAATGCTATAGTAAAATGGTTCAAAAACTTGTAGGAACTTATTATTAATTTGTTATGCATTAATCTTGTTTACTTTTTGAATCAATTATTTATCGTCTTTCCTTACTCATGCAAATTCCTTTCGAGCGGAGCTAACGAATGAGTTAAATAAAATGGCTTTATTTCACTTTAGTAAAATTTGACAAGCTTGATTGTTATCATATGCCTATTAATTATTTTTAACCTAAATAGTATTTACAATGCTTCTCTGTGATTAGAGTTTGATAATCAAAATAATATAATAGTTGAACTATACTTTGGCTCTCTTTATGTGCTTAGATAATTTTGCTTGAAAACAAGAAAAGGATAATTGTGAGGGAATTATTAATATACATTTTATTCATTATTTTATCTCTATTCTATACTTAATTGATTCATTATTATTTTGAATATTGGTTTATTAGTGGAATCATTTTAATTTTGATGGAGAAATTTAAAATGGCAAAAATACTTGAAAAAATAAGAAAGTCCAACAAATAAAAATATTGGTGGTTTTAAACAAGTCAAAATGAGGAGCTGGCCTTAATTAAGCAATTGACGTGGACATAATTACAGTGGACAATTTACAAGATTTTAATTGAAGTGGTGATTTAGAAGCAGTTAATTAGTAGAATTAGTTGGACATTTCATGACCTACAACACGTTGGCGCAAGTGGCTAATTAATGAATAATTCAATTCATGGAAAGAGCCTTTTTCTCCTAACTACGTTATAATTAGTTTTTTTTTTTTGTCTATTTAAAGTTTATTAGTCTTTTGTTGTAGAACTAGACTTAGACATATTCACAGGCATGTTTTCTTACTTAGCTTAATTTTAATTTCAGCTTGATTATTTAATGTGTTGTTAAATTTTTCAATTTAATTAAAAGTATAATTTAATTTCTGGTTTCTACACTTCTGAGGTATAATTTTTCTTAATTTTTTTTATCAATTCGCTATTTATTTATTTTGGTTCCTAAATATTATTTTAATTTATTAAATTATTTCAAAAGGGTCATTTGTTTCAATTGAATAAATTCAATGTCGACATATAAATTGGTTGGATCCGTAATTGTTCTATTAATTTGTAAAGTGTCGAATAAAGGTACCTTACCTTAAGGAATAAACAATCTTACTTAAACGAGTCAAGCGTCTTGACAAATTGGTTTGAATTGGGTTCTCCTATTTCTTAAAGCAATTACCAAGTTAAAACTGAGGAACGTTTTAGGGTCAATCATAGAGCGTCTCCTGATTGATTTAAAATTAAGGGAGAATTGGTTGCAAGGGGCTTTTCTCGGTAACTATGACGTTTTAGCAATATTTGATTTAGAAAATCTTTGAACCGAGGATCGAATGTAAGAACGAGAATATGAATTGAGCGCTTTTCATATGTTGTTTTTACCAAACTTTATTTTTAATTTGCAGTTTTTAATTTTTATCAACCATCAACCTTCAAAACCCCCCATTTACTTTTACGGCATTTTATTCAACAAAATGAATTTTACCAAATTAATTGGGATCGACCCTACTTTCACTACTACAATTTTTTAAGCAAAAAATTTTAATTTGGTAAATTCGACACTCGCCAGAGCTGAGAAGCAAAGAATCACAGAGAAATAAAAAACTGACTGAAGATGTTAGAATCAACGAATCATATGGGAACGAAGAATGGAAATAAGGTATAAAATGAGAAACGACAAATCATGACGAAGAAGAAGCGGCAATTTTTTTTTGGAGTGAGATGGTATGAAGTTTTTTACTTTGAATTGATGAGAATCTCCACCATTGATGAAAAAATTGAGATGGTGAATTTCGTTGTTTCTAAATTTCTTACGAATACACTATAAAAATTGAAATTCATTCTATGATATAGTTCAACTATAACAAAATTATATTCAAATTAAGAGTAATGAGGTAAGCTTTAAAACTCAATTATATATGTTATGAATTAAAAAACGACTTAAAGAACTTTTTGAGTCCTATTATATAACTTAATTATAAATTTAGTATTCGACCTACTAAAATCACTTATTTAATATCTGAACTATATAATTTTAAAATAATTAAATTTTATTTTTTTTAATTTATAAATAATAATATTAAATTAAATTATAGCATAAATTTATATCTATACAGTATTAAACTAAACTAATTCAAACGCTGTCAATGGGTGTATTACAAACTCAGTCAAATTGAGATTGGTCCTCCTACATGGATCCATGCCAACAACCACGTCACTTGCAAAAATTAAAAAAATACTTTTTTTTTCAGAAAGGCAGCAAACTCAAATTCTCAGTTTCTCACTCATCCAATTACTTTAATCTCTCTCTTTCTCTTTCCATCATTTTATTTTCTCTACTTTATCATTTTCCTTTTCCCATTAACATCTCCAGTGGCGAAGCTACATATTGAGGTATAGGATTATTAGATTCCACATTTTTTTTATAAATAATAGTAATTTATATATATATATATATTATATTTAAACCCCATTAAAAATTATAATTAGACTCATATTAATATTAAAATTATTCATTTATTTTAGAAAAAGTAATTTATTTAGTAAATACTTATATATATCTATATAAAATTATTTATAACTGTGTTATTTCATTTATAATTTAATGTCGCTAAATTTATAATTTAATAATAATTTTTTAGCACCTTATGATATATATATATATGGATACCACTATAAAAAATTTCTGAATTCGCCATTAAACATCTCTAAAAAATTTCTCTTCGGGTTCAACTCAACATCTGAGATTTCACTTTATGATGATTTCGGGAAACATCTCCAAGACAAACATGTATGAACATATTTGGTGTTGTTTATCTTTATAAGCTAAAATTAGCAAGCATCTCCTACCTCTAAACAATTGTCAGACCTCACCCATCTATGCAATGATAAAATATCTTCAAGGGAACCAGGTGATAAACTATGTCCAAATCCCCAAATTTCAAAGATTAGGTTTATCAACAAAAACTGAGAACTTTTTAAATACAAATCAATGATCATTTAATTGGAGGGAATAATACCAAAACCCCCTATCTTGCTCATAGAATTTACAAAAATAATTTGTTTTTGCTTTACTCACTTATACAATATCAAATTTCCAACTCTAAACAATTGAAAGGAAGTTTACATTTATAATGGTTTTTGTTGCAGTTGAAGATGAATATAGGGTAGTAGTAAAAGAGAATAGAGAAAGAAAAGCATCATACCTAAGGAAAATATATGAAAAAGTTTACAGATCATTGAAATGCTAGCTGTTTTTGCCAATTAAGCACAAAATTTTTTGCCCTTAGAAATCCGTTGACTCTCCATAATTAAATGTTCCAAAATTATATAGGTCAGGATCTAAATAGATGATTTTTAATAGACCAAATATTAAATGAATAATTGAGTTATAAAATATGATCTAAAAAAGTCTTCAAGTCATTCAAAATAGTAATAATTGACGAATTAATTTTTTTTTCTTATGTTTGTATTATCTTGAGATTACGGATCAAAGTAACATTTAAGTATTATTTAACAAAAAAAAAAGATAAAAATAGTAAGGTTGTACAACAATAAATGAAATTTCCCCTAATTGATAGATATTTTGAAAGGGGAAGTGAATTCTCTAGAGTAATTTAGAGTAGACTGAGTGCTGGGTTACTCACCCTGTTTGGCCTAAGTTGGTTCAAATGGGCTGGAATTTTACATAAATGTCTAAAAATTAAAATAATTTAATCATGTTATAAAGTATTTATAAATTAATAAAAATAATAAAAAATAATTATAAAATTACTATACAGTAGTTATCTGTTAAATATTTAGTAATCGTTTAGTAGTTATCTGTTAAACATCTAATATTCGTCTAGTAGTTATCTAGTAAACATCTAGTAGATCGGTATTAGATATGTAGTAGATATCTAGTAAACATTTAGTAGATCGGTATTAGATATATAGTAGATATCTAGTAAATATTAATTTTGATAGTTTTTTATGGAATCCAATGACACAAACGTGTGTGTATATAGATGTGCTGATTTACTAGATAACTACTAGACGATCACTAGACATTTACATATAACTATTAGTATATGGTAATGTATTAATTTACTAGATAACTAGTAGACGATTACTAGATATCTACCATATAACTACTACGTGATATTTATGTAATTATTTTCTCATATTTATATTAATTTGTAAATTGTTTATATTTTTTATATATATATGTTGTTAGTTTGAGTTAATGGTGAATTTGATAAATATTTTAGTGAGATGTGTATATCTTTGATAATTTTCCTTTATTTAATTAAAAAAGTCCGACCTAAGCCCGTAAAAAGCTAAAGTTCTATAAGACGAGTTTGATTTCTATATAAATATACAAGTCCGATCCGACGAAAAAAAATATATTTATTTTATATTTTTATATTATATTTAATAAATTTTTATAAATTTTCATATTTTAGGCTAATAAATTTTGAATGGAGGTCAGGCTTGAAAATATTTAGTATGTCCGGCCTGGGTCCAAAGATCAAAATCATGTGGTTAGGTTAATATTTTTAGTGAAAAGGTTTCTCATTCTCCTTCACTTCCTTTCAACAAAATAAGGTTTAGTTTTTGAAATATAATTGGAAGAAGCCCGTTGATGCAGATGAGCGTTGGCGGCGATTGTAGAGGAACGGCGGCAGCTATTGCATATTAAGCATATATGGAGAAAATTTTCGGGCCCCTAATTGTTAGATTTTGGCGAAGGGATGACATTTTTAGAAGTAAAAATTGAGACATCGATCATTGAAAGAATGTGGAGATTGAATTACAGGCATTGAATAAATGTGGAGATTGAATTGCAGATTCCACTCGATGGCCTATGTTCAGGTATGAAATCCTTTTCTGTAGTTTCTGCGTTCTTGACATTTACTTTTCTGCGGTCCAATGCTTAGAAATTAGAATTTTAGGTTTTTATCTTTCAAGCTTTGGATCATTTGAGTTTCCTTCTGATACCTCTACTGCTATAAATTATTCATATCCTGATATAATGGAAACAAAACATATTTTTATTATGCAATAACTTTGCAACAATACATTAAAGCAAACATTGATAGATAATCAAAATTGCATTTTTCAATTCCAGTCTTCTATCTATCCATAGGGGCAAAACATCTTATCCCTTTTCTTAACCTTGCCTTAATACAATTTAACCCATACATATCTTATGCTCCACAATTAGGCAAGGTCAGTAGATTCATATTTAGTTCTCTGAATTTGGTGGAGTATACGATAGAGTCAAGTACACTGCGCTATGATAGTGCAAACAACAGCGAACACAATTCACTTCATCATCTTCCTGACTTATAGAGCTTGAAGAACCCCGTCCAATTTCTCCACCGCAAAAGACTCCTGCAAGTGGAACCTTGGGAAAGTTTTCGAGAAACGGGGAACTATCAGTATCGGGGTGGATTTTTTCACCTCGTTGATAGCAAGAGAAAATCAAACCTCCAAACACCTCTTTTTCTCCTCCTTTGCCTTTTGATTCTTCTTTTAGGATTTCGAGGTTTTCGTAGGCAGCATTGCATGAGGATGCTGCAGTATCAGGATCTGTGTGGTAGAATAGGAAGTAATCACCAGGTTTTATGCCGGTGCCATTGACAATAAAGAAGTCTCTTTCCTCACTGCTGAAAAAATACAATTGATGTCAGCATTACTAGATAATTTGTTATTATAGTGTTTCCGATCTTTCTATGCAAATGTTGAATCTTACCCTAAAACTTCATAAAATGCTAAGGATGCTCTTGGCACAGAACTTTGTGGACCCCAAGGATAGTTTCTGTGTTGTATGACTCCAATGTACAGATCTGGAAATTCTTCTTCGTCTTCAAACTGTAAGAAAAAAAACCCTTGCAAACATTAGGAAAGAAGAAATTGAAATAATAAAAAAAACACATGATTCAGTGAAAAAAGATCAATTGCGTAGTTGCCTCAAGGCTTAATCATAGATTCAATATATAGATTTATAAGAAATATACCTGACTGTTAATTTCACCCAATAGACCCTCGCCATCGAGGATTTGAAATTGCCCCTCGGCTCTAGCGGTAAGCCATGAAGAATCACTGTCTTTTGCTACTACACACACTGCTTGGAGTTGAGGACCAAATGGAATTATGCCTGGTGACAGTGTAACATGAAAGTGGGTTTCTCCTACATCTGCTCCATCCCCAAAATAAAGGGAAAAAAAGAAGAAAAAACCAATTAGTGGAAAAACATTAAATAACTTGATGTCAAGTATTTTTTTTATTATCTAAATTTTCAAATTCACCATGTGTAAGAACCATATAGTACCTGGAGACTTGTATCTGTTCCTTGCGAACACAAGAGCTACACCGTCAACCGAGTAAATTTCATTATTGTTAAGTTGAGACCCATATGCACTTTTGTACAAGAAACACCCACTTGCATCACCAACAATGACTGTTTTCTCATCCAATGCACAATCTGCATATAACAAATAAGATTCCAACTCATTAATTAGAACTCAAACATTAGTCTTCTGAATAATTAGATTGTAATTTATGGTACTTACCCATCGTTGCAAGGATAGGTTTCATGTCAATGTCTTTATCCTTGATCAAGAGAAATATCATATATTAGTTTTGCAAACATGAAAAATACTGAAACAAATGATCATTGATTAGCTTGCTCAAAAAATAAAAACAATTAACTATACAGGTGGAAAAAATGCAACTTACTCCAAACATGATGATTCCAGAAGGGGATTCAGAACCTTGAAAGTTAGCTGTAAAATTCTTAATATCCATCAGAAAATTTTCAACCAACGATATTTGAGGTACCTAATGGTAGACAAAGTTGCTCTTAGTACTTGAAAATTTTCCATTTAGATCATTCGTACAACACATCAATTTAGAAAAACCAAATAATTACCTTAGTAGATCGTAATAACGGGATAGCTTCAACCTTGAGTCCAGGTACAAAGCCGATCACCAAAACAATCCCTCGATCAAGTAGACTATCTCCGTTGGAATCAGAATCATCATTGTCATCTTCATCATCGCTCGATTCCCACTTAACCTGTGTTATTTTCAAAGAAGATGTTTAATTTATTTATTTATTTATTCATCAAAAAAAATTTATCGCAAATACTAACCTCTCGGAGTTTATTTGTGACAGCATCCGCTCCAATGATCCCGCTAGCGGCATTAGTAATGAGTGGCACTCTTGATCCAAATCTCTCTGTAAGCTGCATAATATAAAATGAAAATAAGTTAATTTTTTTATTTAAAATAAGCCATCATAGTGAAACTAACGGACTTGTTCATATATTTCAGGGAGCATTATTACCAGTTGATGAGCCGTTTCCAAGCTAAATTGCTTGCCAATGCAAGCAATAGCAAAATGTGGTATAATCGGCTCAGCAAGAATCTTGTCGAGAACCTCTTTAATTGCATCCTATGAATTCAAACATAAATGATAAATCAAATTTTTCGCCTTTTCATCTTATTTTAATTATACATGTGTGATTTTTGGGAATTATAACTTACTTGGAGAATAGGCTTGAGGGAAAGAGCAGATGCTAGCTTAGGCTTTGATAGGATTCGACCGCAAATTTTGTTCCAGCATTTACTAACACAAGCTGCCGATGCAAAAGCCGAGGCAGGTAATCTCGAAAAAATGTTTTCCATAATATCTTCACTCAACTTATAGAAACCGCTTTCCATCATCGTCTTGTTCTCGCTCTGTTTGTTTGTCTATATATATAGGTAAATAAGAGAAGAAAAAATGAAATATGGGAATGAGTTGGAGAATGGAGCGCCAATTTATAGCTGGAAAGAAATACAAAAATTGAAATAGAAAAAGGTGGTCTGTTACCTCCAGAATCTTGTTGCAATAAAGTGCATTAAAATTGATTTTGATTTAGTTCGCTTCTTGGTATCCAATTTAGGATTTTGAAGATTGATAGGATTTTTATGTTACTAATTATAGCCAATTGTTAATTTGTTTATCTAACAAGTCACATTTAAAGCACTTTTTACTCTTATTTTATGATTATATGGTGTGAAAATGTATATGCATTATCATTCATATATTACCTTCCCCTGATAAAATGGAAATGGTGAGTGATAGGGTATAGATTATGTATTTTCTAATGCAGAATCTTGGATATCAGCCCGGATTCTATTTACACCAATGTCTCAGAAAGTGTAGATTTTTTCAGATTTTATTGTTCCATGTATTTCTAAAAGAGCAGTCAACAAAAAATGCAGAAAGTTGAAAATATGGGAAAAATCTAAGATCAGTTGAGTAATAACGCGGAATAATGAATGCGTTGTTGGCAGTAAATAGAAAACTAGATACTACCCTTTATGAGGTTATTTTGTTGGAAAGTGGTCTATATTTGTAAACCATTTTCTGTATTTGGATTCTCTCATAAATAAATGCATTTGTTGCTTTATTTAGAGTTCATTGCATGTTTCAATTTTCAATTTGCCTTTTTTTTACTTTATGTCCGTTAGATTTTGCGGCCGCGGCCAGTATTAACAGTCATTGTTGATGATAACTTTCTATTGTTGTTGTAAACAAAACAAGTGAAAGTAGCTTTTTGATAATTCTAATGGAACACTTAAACTATTATTTGATACTGAAATTCGAGAAAGAATTTTGTCGAGCAATTTTTAAAACACTTATTCATTTAAACATTATAAAATCGCCAAATCTTTTAGTAATACAATTTCGTCCATTGGTTTTATGACTATTTTTGTTTAGAATTATGTTAAAATGACGGAATTGTGGGCTCGTCTATTTTAACAAAATTGTTAGATCTTTTGTTTGCTGAAATAATGGCTTAAAATCGTTAATAATGTATGAACTTTGGCTTTACTAATATAATGGTACATGAACTTACTATTTTACTAACATAATGGTTATAATTGAAAATGTCGTACTAGAGTACCGATATTTCAGAATTGATCTCTCCAACTGGTTGAATCTACTAGCGTATTCCTACAAAACAGACACGAGCTTGGGGGCAATCGGTGGTTACCCCGTGGGGGAAAGTTGTGCCTCTCCTCATGGATTCCTCCAAGATTTCCTCCATTGGTCGTTCTGCTGCTTGGTCTTTCATCAGGACCTCCAAATTGTTGAACATTATCAGCCATGGTCTTGATTAAATCCCAAGCTTGAGTGAGTGTCTTGTCCAATAGAGAACCTCCACTTGCTGCGTTTAACAAGTCTCTCTGTGTGGGTTGGAGACCTTCATAAAAATATTGTATCAAGGAAGGTCGTGTAAACCCATGTGGTAGACAACAAGACAAAAGGTGTTGAAATCTTTCATAATAGTCGCAAAGACTCTCCATGTCCTCCTCGCAGATGGTACAAATCTGTCTCCTTTGTGCAGTAGCTCTCGATAGTGGGAAGAATTTGTCCAAAAAGGTCTTGGTCATCTCGCTCCAGGTTGTGATAGATCCTGATGAAAGATAACAAAACCAATCCATAGCCATTCCCTTAATAGAGAAAGGAAAAGCTTTCATCTTTACAATTTCCAAAGAGACTCCTGGTGGTTTTTTAAGTGCAAGTCATGTTGAATAATTGCAGATGCTTGTAAGGATCTTCAGTAGTGCTCCTGGTGAATTTAGCTAGGCTTCTAATGAACCCATTCATCTCAAAAAAATTTTGCTCGTTCTCCTCAGGATACACGATGCATAAGGATGGTGGTTGATCACCGAGACCCGGATGAGGTCTCTTATAGTTTGCTCTCTCTGATTTTCTCTGTCAGCCATGGTCACGATAACTGTAGGATTATGAAATAAATCTCTAAACTAGAGGGAGTTTTCTTGGTCAATTAAGGTAAAAATAAATCAGTTGGAACCGCTCCCTGGCAACGACGCCAAAATTTGATGGGTGTCGAGACTACCAAAAATAAATTCCTGCACAAAACAAACTGGTAGTTAGTAGCAAGCAGGGGTCGATCCCACGAGGAACGAAAACTGAATTACCGTGACCTAAGTAGGTCTCAATGAATAAAAAGACTAAAAACTAAAGCAGGGAAATCCTTCCTTACTTTGTACATCGATCGGAATTTGCGCCACGACCACTTTCTTACTCACCGTGACTCCTGACGTCTCGCCTAAGAGCTCGCCGGCAAATAGCAGTACCTTCTAGAAAGACATGAGTCTCAACCAACAGGTAGTGAAGCACTCCTAATGGGCGTTGGATCAATCGCTCTCACGATCTCATGGAGACCGCCGTTACTTCGTCCTTCATCAAACACAATTACAGATGCAAGATTAGAACTAACTATAGATCACAAAGACTTACCAATTGGTTGGCCAAACCAACAACGAGACAAAGAGATCTTCCTTCAAAACCCTTTATGTACCGAGACCGATGAATAGGTCGTGATGCAGATTTCAGTCCTCACACTATAAAAATTATGGCTCTTTACTCCATGGCTAAGTCACAAAGATAACTAGCTATGCATGGTAAAAGTAAAGATTAAATACTTCAATCCCAAGGATTCAAACGGGTCAAAACCTCTGTCTAACGGATTGATCAACGGCTCTGGAAGTGCCACATAATACCTGATCAATGGTGAAGATTAAATACAAGTTCAACAACCCACAACGGCTACATTTATGATAGAAGCCAATAAAAGGGAAGCTTCACAAGTTGACAATGTGCTGGTTGATTTAAGAAAGCAATTAACAAGAGCATCCGCAAAAACAATCAGAAAATACATCCCTCCAAGAATCAAACATTTCCAAATCAGTTGTAAGGATTCCCAAGTGAAATTATGAACTTGAGAAAATCTAAACCAAAACCTTTGATAAAACCAAAGTGTAAGGATCTCCAACTTAGGTGAGCTGTGAGATTGGGATACAACTTAAAGTAGGTGCTTTGAGTGGGATCTTCCTGTAGGACTCAGCTTAGTTTTGGGTAGAAATCTAAGTGGTATATCCTACTAAAGACAAAAGGACTCAGCTAGGAATTGGGATTTCTAGTGGTATATCCTATATCCAGAAGGGGGTACCATCCAGAGACAAACAGTAAGGCTTGATTTCTGCCAGTTGAAAAGGAATCCACTATTGAAAAAGCTCGAAGGAAGGAAACTCCGGGGACTGGAGTAGGCGGGGCCGAACCAGGATAGAATACTTGTGTTTGATTTTCTTACTCTTTACTTGCATAATTATTTGTATATATTTGCAGTATAAGGAAGGAGTTATATAGAACGTATCACCGTAGATAATTAGGTAAATAAATGTTAAATGAAAAATAGGTAAATAAATGTTAAATAAAAATAACTAACTAGTACGGTAAAATTGTAATTATTTTATAAATATTCAACTTTTCAATTTCCCTTATATGAATGTGTTTTCCTTTCAAAACCATCTCATACAACTCGTTTCCTATTTTTTTTCCTTGTCTTCAGATCAGCTCGTTTTGCACTCTTCTGAAAATTTGTATTGAAGTGAGCATTGCAAATCTCCAATATATGGAATTAAATGAATTTTCCTTCTCTTTCTAATTTTCTCAACAATATACGGTTCAATTTTGATTGGATTCTCCTTCTACTTCTCTTCATTTCAACATTATAATATGAGGTTTAGTTTTTAATTGGAAGAAGCTCGTTGTTGCAGATGAGCGTTGGCTACAATTGTAGAGGAACGGCGGCAGCTATGGGGAAAATTTTCCGGCGCCTAATTGTTGGTTTTTGGCGAAGGGATGGAATTTTTAGAAGAAAAAAATGAGACATCGATCATTGAATGAATCTGGAGACTGACTTACAGGCATCGGATGAATCTGGAGATTGAATTGCAGATTCCAATCCATGGTCTATGTTCAGGTATGAACTCCTTTTCTGTAGTTTCTGCGTTCCTGGCATTTTTATTTTTCTGCTGTTCAATGCTTAGAAATTGGAATTTTAGGTTTTATCTTTCAAGTTTTGGATGATTTGATTTTTCTTCTGAAATCTCTACTGCTATAAATCATTCATATCCTGATATAATGGAAACAAAACATATTCTTATTATGCAATAACTTAGCAACAATACATTAAAGCAAACATTGATAGATAATCAAAATCGCATTTCTCAATTCCAGTCTCCTCTCTATCCGTAGGGGCAAAATATCTTATCCCTTTTATTAACCTTGCCTTAATACAATTTAAAACATACATATCTTTTTCTCCACAGTTAGGCAAGGTCAGTAGATTCATATTTAGTTCTCTGAATTTGGTGGAGTATACGATAGAGTCAAGTACACTGCGCTATGATAGTGCAAACAACAGCGAGCACAATTCACTTCATCGTCTTCCTGACTTATAGAGCTTGAAGAACCCCGTCCAATTTCTCCACTGCAAAAGACTCCTGCAAGTGGAACCTCGGGAAAGTTTTCGAGAAACGGGGAACTATCAGTATCGGGGTGGATTTTTTCACCTCGTCGATAGCAGGAGAAAATCAAACCTCCAAACACCTCTTTTTCTCCTCCTTTGCCTTTTGATTCTTCTTTTAGAATTTTGAGGTTTTCGTAGGCAGCATTGCATGAGGATGATGCAGTTTCAGGATCTGTGTGGTAGAATAGGAGTAATCGCCAGGTTTTATGCCGGTGCCAATGATAATAAAGAAGTCTCTTTCCTCACTGCTGAAAAAATACAATTGATGTCAGCATCATTGGATAATTCGTTATTACAGTGTTTTCGATCTTTCTATGCAAATTTTGAACCATACCCTAAAACTTCATAAAATGCTAAGGATGCTCTTGGCACAAAACTTTGTGGACCCCAAGGATAGTTTCTGTGTTGTATGATTCCAAAAACTGTAAGAAAAAAAACGCTTGCTAACATAAGCAAAGAAGAAATTGAAATAATAAAAAACACTTGATTCAGTGAAAAATGTTCAGTTGCATCGTTGCCTCAAGGCTTAATCAAAAGGATGCTAAATGTAGAAAATGTATTTTAGTTGAACATAGTTGGAGCAGTTAGTCAATCATGCAAACCATAACCATTATGAATAAGAAAGTATAAAAATCAGATAAATTATGCAGAAGAACTTTTATTAAGATGATAACAGTTGAAGCAATGAAGAAATTTCAGGATGAGCTTTTTAAATAATTATGGTTTCTTTGAACATTATTTGAGAGTCTAATTGCTAAGTTTATACAAGCTAACCAAACAAATAAATAGAATTTATTTGTGCAAAAGGTTGCAACTTTAGGACATCTAACAAGGCTTCAAGTTCATGGAATGAAAAATTGAAATGCAAGACGAACTTTTTTCTAATCCACATGGGCTATGACTATGAGCCTATGAGCCACTATTATTTAATACATTAATATAGTATTTCATGCTTTTGCATTTTCTCTTGGGTGAAATTGCAAATGTGACAAATTATCTCCCATTTTCCTTCGCTGACAATAATTTCAAAGGAAAATTAATTAAATCCCCTACGTTCAAAGAAATATACCTGACTGATCCAAATTGCCCCACTGCTCTAGCGGTAAGCCATGAACAATCACTGTCTTTTGCTACTACACACACTGCTTGGAGTTGGGGACCAAACGGCATTATGCCTGTTGACGGTGTAACATGAAACTGGGTTTCTCCTACATCTGTTCCATCCCCAAATTAAACGGAAAAAGAGAAGAAAAAACCAATTAGTGAAAGATGAATGGTGGAAAAAGAAGAGAAATGTCAAGTAAATTTTTTTTATTACCAAATTGTCAAATTCATCATGTGTGTAAGAACCATTTAGTACCTGGAGACTTGTATCTGTTCCTTGCAAACACAAGAGCTACAGCGTCAACCGAGTAAAATTCATTGTTGTTAAGTTGAGATCCATATGAACACCCACTTGCATCACCAACAATGACTGTTTCCTCATCCAATGCACAATCTGCATATAACAAATAATATTCCATCTCATTGATTAGAACTCGAACATTAGCCGTCGAAATAATAAGAAATGCAATCAAATGGAAAAAAGAATTGTGGTTTGTGGTACTTACCCATCCTTGCAAGGATAGGTTTCATGTCCATGTTTCGATCCTAGAGTAGGAGAAATATTCATATATAATATATTAGTTTTGCAAATACAAAAAAATACAGAAATAAATGATCATTGATTAGCTTGCTAAAAAATAATAAAAAATGAAATATTTAGGCGGAGGATATGCAACTTACTCCAAACATGATGATTCCAGACGGGATTCAGAACCTTGAAAGGTAGATGTAAAATTCTTTATATCCATCAGAAAATTTTCAACCTACGATATTTGAGGTTCCTAATGGTAGACAAAGTTGCTCTTAGCATTTGAAAATTTTCAGTTTAGATCATTTTTATAACACATGAATTTAGAACAACCGAATAATTACCATACTAGTTCGTAATAACGGGATAGCTTCAACCTTGAGCCCAGGTACAAACCCCGATCACTAAAATAATCCCACGATCAAGTAGACTATCTCCGTTGGAATTAGAATCATCATTGTCATCCTCATCATCACTCGATTCCCACTTAACCTGTGTTGTTTTCAAAGAAGAAACGAAATGGCTGCTCCGTTTAATTTATTTATTTACTTTTTCATTAAAATTTTTTATCGCAATTACTAACCTCTCGGAGTTTATTTGTGACAGCATCTGCTCCGATGATCCCACTAGCAGCATTAGTAATGAGTGGCACTCTTGAGCCAAATCTCTCTTTAAGCTGCATAATATAAAATGAATATACGTTAATTTTTTTTATTAAAAATAAGCCATTATAGTGAAACTAATGGACTTGTTCATATATTTCAGGGAAAACTATTACCAGTTGATGAGCCGTTTCCAAGCTAAATTGCTTGCCAATGTAGGCAATGACAAAATGTGGAATAATCGGCTCCGCAAGAACCTTGTCGAGAACCACTTTAACTGCATCCTATGAATTGGGACATAAATGGTAAATCAAATTTTTTGCGTTTTCATCTTATTTTAATTATATATGTGTGATTTTTGGGAATTATAACTTACTTGGAGAATAGGCTTAAGGGAGAGAGCAGATGCTAGCTTAGGCTTTGATAGGATTCGACCGCAAATTTTGTTCCAGCATTTACTAACACAAGCTGCTGATGCAAGAGACGAGGCAGGTAATCTCGAGAAAATGTTTTCCATAATATCTTCACTCAACTTATAGAAACCGCTTTCCATCATCGGCTTTTTCTCCATCTTTTCGTTTGTCTATATATATAGGCAATTTAGAGAAGAAAAAATGAGTTGGAGAATGGAGTGCCAATTTATAGATGGAAAGGAATACAAAAATGGAAATAGAAAAAGAAGGTTTGTTACCTCCAGAATCTTGTTGCAATGAAGTGCATTAAAATTGATTTGGATTTAGTTCGCTTCTTGGTATCCAATTTAGGATTTTGAAGATTGATAGGATTTAGTTATAGCCAATTGTAAATTTGTTTATCTAACAAGTCACATTTAAAGCATTTTTTACTCTTATTTTATAATTATATGTTGTGAAAATGTATATGCATTATAATTTATCATTCCCCTGATAAAATGGAAATGTTGAGTGATAGGGTACAGATTATGTATTTTCTAATTCAGAATCTTGGATATCAGCCAGGATTTCATTTACACCAATGTCTTAGAAGTGCAGATTTTTTCAGATTTTATTGTTCCGTGTATTTCTAAAAGAGCAGTCAACAAAAAATCTAGAAAGTTGAAAATACGGGAAAATTCTAAGATCAGTTGAGTAATAACGCGGAATAATGAACTGCTTTGTGTACCCTTAAAGAGGTTATTTTGGTGGAAAGTGGTCTATATTTGTAAACCATTATCTGTATTTGGATTCTCTCGTAAATAAATGCATTTGTTGCTTTATTTAGAGTTCATTGCATGTTCAAGTTTTCAACTTGGCTTTTTATTTACTTCATGCCCGTTGGATTTTGCGGCGGCCTTATCGGAATGTTTGTTTCAACGGTTGTTGTTGATGATAACTTTTTATCATTGTTGTAAACAACAAGTAAAAGTAGCTTTTTGATAATTATAATGGAACAATTAGAACTATTATTTGATAATGAAAATATAAAAGAAATCTGTAGAACAATTTTTAAAATACTTATTCATTTAAACATTATGAAATCGCCAAATCTTTTAGTAATATAGTTTTAACAAAATTGTTAGACGCTCTTTTGTTTGTTGAAGGAATGGCTTAAAATCGTCAATGTTTTATGAACTTCAGCTTTATAGATATGTAAACTTGATATAAGGTATATGAACTTATCATTTTACTAATATAAAGGGACTTAAATACTTTTCTAAGTCCTCTTCTATACCTCAAACGTCTTTTTAGTGTCTGATCTATCGAAATTGCCTATTTGATGTCTGATGTATTCACGTTTCGCCTATTTGGTACCTGACGTATTCAACATTAGCCTCTTTGGTGCATGACCTACTTAATTTTAGTATATCAAACGTCCATCTAACAAAAAAAACATAAAATACATAATATCATTTAGAATATGAATAATTTTGTTGATTATCCATAAAATTGTCGGCACTCAATAATCTGTTAAGTTGTGCTAAAATTATGTCAGGTATCAAATAGGCAAAAATTCAATATGACGGGCACCAAATAGGTGATTTCAATAGGTCAGACACTAAAAGGCATTTGAGTTATAGAACATGACCCAAAAATGTATTTAAGTTAACATAATGGTTATAATTACCTTTGACTTGACTTATAAGATTCACTGCTAGGGGTGTTAACGAGCCGAACCGAGGCCAAATAGCGCAGGGCTCGATTTGTGAACATATTTTCTCGGGCTCGGCTCGGCTCGAAGCTCGTCGGGCTTAGAAAAATGAAGCTCGGCTCGGCTCGTTAAAAGATCGGCTCGAGTTCGCAAGCTCGCGAGCCTAAAAGAGCCCTAGCATATATGTACTATTGCAACATAAAATAAAAGTGTTGCCCCTAAGTGCTTCAACTTTGATGATTAAAACTGATTTATGGCAACACTAGTTAAAAGAAGGATTGCATCAGTAACTGACATTTTGTTACGCTTTTTCCAAAAAAAAATATGAAAATACATTTCAAAAAACATAGCAAAATTTATTTGCGCTTAAAGAAATACATAATTTTAAAAAATTTAAATTAACATCATAATATTTTTACCATGATCCGTAATCACTCTCATTTCGTCTCTTCTCTGTTCTATCATATGCCATTCCATATTCATCACCACTCTTGCAATGAAATAGCAAGTTATTTTAAAACACCATTTTACGAATAATTATCGTAAATAAATAATTATTACTCACCAATCATATATAATTAATTTATTAACTACAAAAATATACGAACATGTTTGCGAGCTTTTGAGCCAAACCTTAGAAGGCTTGGTTTGGCTTGTTAATTTCTCGAGTCGAACTCGAGTCGAGCTCTATCGAGTCGAACTCTGACCGAGCTTTGATCAAGCTGAATCTCGAACTGTTTGCGAGCCATTGGGCTTGTTAACACCCTATTCACTGCAACAATTAACCGACAAAATCAAATCTTTGAATTCGAACCTATGACCTATGGGATCACAACTTCAAGGCTCAACAACTAGGGTAAGACCTTTGCCACAAATAGGATTACTTAAGTTAAAATCTCTTATTTGTTATTATTGTTTACAAATTAATGTGATGGTCAATATAATTACAATTTTAGATATAATATAAATATATAATGTATTGAAATCAGTTCGGTTCGATTTTATTTCAGTTTTTAAGAAAAACCTAAATCAAACTGAAACCCGATTTTTAAGAATTTTAAAACTAAAAATCGGACTGAATTAAATTTGGTTCAATTCAGTTCAGATTTTTTTTATTCGGTTTCAATTTGGGTTTCGATTTTGATTCGCTTTTGTACACCCCTAGTTTCATGTGTGTTTGCATCCTATTTCACATAAAAGAAGGATGAAGTTCAATAAGAAACATAACTGCAAATGAAGATTTCAATCTTCAAAATTTGTATACTTCATTCTTCGTTGATGACATTGTTGCTGCTTATAATTGTATCAAATGGGATGACTATAATGTTTAACATAGCTATAATATTTTTTGGTCGTGACACAACGAACAAAACTGTAACTAACTATTCTATTATATTACATTTGTATGAACCATCTATCCAAACATGAGCTCGTCAAGAAATCACTATTTATCATTTAGGTTCTTACCTTCACTTTATACATTTAAATATAGAAGCAAATTTTTCAGTTCCTCAAAGACAAATTTTGAGTGTTAATGAATGAGTAATGTGGTATTATATTAGGCAAAGTATTGAACCTAGCTCAGAAGAAGATTCTCAGAAGCCAAGGTATCTAAGCTAGAAGCTAAATATTTTGAAGATAACAAAAAGAAAATAACCGTGCTAAAACTCTCAGAAGACAATTAAAGCTAAAAGATAAAGAACTGCGCTCAAAGCTCAGAAGATAGATTAGGCTAAGAAATAAAGAAACTCAAAAGTACCTCAGAAAGAAGAAATATAAGGGTATCCTCTAAGAAGATAGTTGTATATCTCCTAGATCCATACAAATCTCAAAACAAATACACACCTCAGTCCAAGAGAATCTCTCCGGAAGTAGAAGCTGAAATCTCAGAAGAAGAATTAAATAGGAAAGCGCTCAGAATACAAAGATCCTATTAATCACTCTACCAGAAGAGCAAAATCAAAAGAAAGGGGTATTAAGAAAACACAATCCAGAATATATCAAACTTACAACTAAAATCAAATCACCTAGCCAAACCTCAAGAAAACCCAACACTCAGTCACTCACAAGGTAGAAGCATAAAGGGAATCTCAATGTTAAGATCATTAAATATCTTAACTCCTGTGGAATCACTCCAAAGACAAACCTCTACATTTAGAGAAACTAGACAGAAGATAAAAATATTAGAAGAGGGCCAAGATTATACCTTCAAAGAAGAAAAATATTCACTCAAAATCAAGTTTCCAGAAGGAGCTTAAACAAACCGATGTCTCGTCTCAAAAGCTATCTCACAACCTAGTTAAGCCAAGAAGGACAATTCCTTGGGACAAGGTAAAACTCAAGCATCAAGTTTCTCATAAGCAACAAATATCTCTGAGATATTGAAGATCACTAAGCAACTCATGTGATCTCCACCTTTCCAAGAATAGTTGTCTTGATCTCTGCAATCCTATAAAGTTGGACATGTAACTTTCACTAAAAAAGACAAGACAGTGAGTTGACAAGAAAGGCAAAATATTACTTTTAGCCACCCGATACTTGACACGAGAGAAGCAAAAGTACCAAAAAGGTGTTACTACTAAAAGTCAAATGACAGGGGATAGAATGGACCAGTTTTGGACTCATCTAACGGGAAGATTGACTGCAGCCTGTTATCTGATCCAACAGTCATCAAGAATGAAGCTGTTTAGAGATAACAACAATTAACTTCTCAGAATCAAGCCGTTCTGGGAACTGTACCTATCTCACAGCAACGGTTAAAAAGAAGACACTCTCTCAAGGCGCGCAACAACGGTTATATTCAAAACAAGAGACTATAAATATGCCTCTATCCACCACAAGCAAGATGTAGAGTAATTTTGTAAAAAGCACATCCATTCCATCACTATAGTGCAAACCAACGAGCAAACAAATCTCTGTCAATATTAGTTTGTAAAATCAAAAGCTCTCTAGAACAAAAGAACTCATATATGTTGTTAAAGTGAATCTCGATAACAAAATACAAGAACACGCAATCTCTTTTAAATCCACTAGAAGGTTGTCAAAGACTAGGCAAATGTGACTTGGTGAGGTCTTTGATACTCATACAAGATTAGGTGTGGGTGGCGAGGTCTTCTATCCAAAACACAACTTGGGGAAGTTGGGTATTTAGAAGAATCTAAGTGATGGATACTCTTAGATTGGGGGATCACAAGCAGCAAGAGAAGGGCACTCTGTGCGGGCAACAAGATTTCAGATTGTATAGGGTTCTCCGCCTTAGAAGGAGTAATTGATAGCGGATTTAAGATCGGAGGAGGAAACTCCGAGAACTAGATGTAGGCAGGGCCGAACCAATATAAAAGAATTTAAGTAAGCTGACCTAAGGAAATATGGTTCAATCATAGTGATAAGGTTGTAGAAATCAAGTGAGGGAAGTAGGAAGCATGTGGGAATTTGAACTTGAAGGATCCACGATTGGACGCAAACTGCAAATTGCTGCTATATTCAATTACATAATAAATCCATCCCATAATTTCCCTACCAAATTTATAACTCCACTCTTAAATACATACACATATGCAAGCAAACAAAAAGGGGAAGTTCTTAATTTATTTTCCATCTCGCTGAACGAGTTTAAAGAACTGGAACGGGGTTAGGGATTTTGTTGCATCAAGGCTGTAGGATTGTGTTGCGGGCTGCCAAAGCATAAATTTACGGTTTTTAGTGGGAATCCTTTAATCATTATTTGTTGCCTAAAGAAACTACGAGCCGTTTATTGGGGATGGGGCGAGCCGGATCTGGACCGGATCCATATAGATCCAGAATCCAGTTCCATCTCTACCTTTTACTACAGATAAGCAAATGTTCAAAATGAGTGCTGCTAGGAAGATGATCACAATATCTCATCTACTGTTGTTTAAATTAACTATTTTAACTTATAATAATTGCACATACAAAATGAAAGTTTTGATATGAGAATGAGAACAAACTCAAATAGAATTTGTATTGATGAAAATATAAAAATTACAACCTAAATCAACTCAAGAACAACTAAGACAAAAACTATCAGAATGCAAGACACTAACAGAAGTAAAATCCCAGAACTAGGCTCCCACAGGGCTATGCCCCTCCTCAAACAAATGTTGAGACCCCAAAATACAAAATACCCAAAGCTACCTCTTAATCTATCCAACTATCTATATATATATATATATATATATATATAGCCAACTAAGACCTCAAGGCATCTTTTTACTCATATTAGTAATCTACCCTTTTACTCTAACCATATCTCTAACATTGCCCACCGCTTCAAAAAGTCTTGTCCTATGCATCCTTTTTCTCAGTTTCTAGTGGAGCTATAGGTTGGGCCTGCTGTAATTGATCACAATATACATGACAATGATCCAATAATAAGTTGGAGTTGCTTTTCTTTTGACTATAGACCACCCGCATTTGCTTTCGTTGCAAACAGAATCCACCAAATTATATGACAGCAACTAACTAGTTATACAACAAAATTTGCACCATTCAGTGACCAGAAATCTCTAAATCTGCACCACAGCAACTAACTAGTTATCATTCGATTTCATAGTATTCATTGTCAGATGTGGAGCAAGAGTCTAGTGTCTGTGCTGTGGTTGAATTCCAATCTTCTATCTATCCATAGGGGCAAAACATCTTATCCCTTTTCTTAACCTTGCCTTAATACAATTTAACCCATACATATCTTATGCTCCACAATTAGGCAAGGTCAGTAGATTCATATTTAGTTCTCTGAATTTGGTGGAGTATACGATAGAGTCAAGTACACTGCGCTATGATAGTGCAAACAACAGCGAGCAGAATTTACATCATCGTCTTCCTGACATACAGAGCTTGAAGAACCCCGTCCAATTTCTCCACTGCAAAAAACTCCTGCAAGTGGAACCTTAGGGAAGTTTTCGAGGAACGGGGAGCTATCAGTATCGGGGTGGATTTTTTCACCTCGTTGGTAGCAGGAGAAAATCAAACCTCCAAACACCTCCTTTTCTCCTCCTTTGTCTTTTGACTCTTCTTTTAGAATTTCGAGGTTTTCGTAGGCAGCATTGCATGAGGATGATGCAGTCTCAGGATCTGTGTGGTAGAATAGGAAGTAATCGCCAGGTTTTATGCCGGTGCCATTGACAATAAAGAAGTCTCTTTCCTCACTGCTGAAAAAATATCAGTTGATGTCAGCATTATTTCGTTATTAGAGTGCTTTCGATCTTTCTATGCAAATTTTTAATCTTACCCTAAAACTTCATAAAATGCTAAGGATGCTCTTGGTACGAAACTTTGTGGACCCCAAGGGTATTTTCTGTGTTGTATGACCCCAATGTACAGATCTGGCAATTCTTCTTCATCTTCAAACTGTAAGAAAAAAAAACCCTTGCAAACATTAGGAAAGAAGAAATTGATATGATAAAAACGCTTGATTCAATGAAAAAAGTTCAATTGCATAGTTGCCTCAAGGCTTAATCAAAGATTCAAAATATAGATTTATAAGAAATATACCTGACTGTTAATTTCACCCAATAGACCCTCGCCATCGAGGATTTGAAATTGCCCCTCGGCTCTAGCGGTAAGCCATGAAGAATCACTGTCTTTTGCTACTACACACACTGCTTGGAGTTGGGGACCAAATGGCATTATGCCTGGTGACAATGTAGCATGGAATTGGGTTTCTCCTACATCTGCTCCATCCCCAAATTAAAGGGAAAAAAAAGAGGAAAAACCCAATTAGTGAAAATGAATGGATGGAGGAATTATAGAAGTTGTAGAGAAGCACATTAAATAAGTTGATGTCAATTAAGCTTTTTTATTATGTCAAATATTTAATTCACCATATTTGTAGAAAAGGATTCAGTACCTGGAGACTTGTATCTGTTCCTTGCGAACACAAGAGCTACAGCGTCAACCGAGTAAATGTCATTATTGTTAAGTTGAGATCCATAAGCACTTTTGTACAAGAAACACCCACTTGCATCACCAACAATGACTGTTTCCTCATCCAATGCACAATCTGCATATACCAAAAAAGATTCCATCTCATTGATTAGAACTCGAACATTAGCCTTCGAAATACTAAGAAAAGCAATTGAATGGATAACAAAAGAATTGTGGTTTGTGGTACTTACCCATCCTTGCAAGGATAGGTTTCATGTCAATGTCTTTATCCTAGATCAAGAGAAATATCATATATTAGTTTTGCAAACATGAAAATTACTGAAACAAATGATCATTGATTAGCTTGCTCAAAAAATAAAAACAATTAACTATATAGGTGGAAAAAATGCAACTTACTCCAAACATGATGATTCCAGAAGGGGATTCAGAACCTTGAAAGGTAGCTGTAAAATTCTTAATATCCATCAGAAAATTTTCGACCAACGGTATTTGAGGTACCTAATGGTAGACAAAGAAAATTTTCAGTTTAGATCATTCGTACAACACATCAATTTAGAAAAACCAAATAATTACCATAGTAGTTCGTAATAACGGGATAGCTTCAACCTTGAGCCCAGGTACAAACCCGATCACCAAAACAATCCCTCGATCAAGCAGAGTATCTCCGTTGGAATCAGAATCATCATTGTCATCCTCATCATCACTCGATTCCCACTTAACCTGTGTTATTTTCAAAGAAGATGTTTAATTTATTTATTTATTTATTCATCAAAAAAAATTTATCGCAAATACTAACCTCTCGGAGTTTATTTGTGACAGCATCCGCTCCAATGATCCCGCTAGCGGCATTAGTAATGAGTGGCACTCTTGATCCAAATCTCTCTGTAAGCTGCATAATATAAAATGAAAATAAGTTAATTTTTTTATTTAAAATAAGCCATCATAGTGAAACTAACGGACTTGTTCATATATTTCAGGGAGCATTATTACCAGTTGATGAGCCGTTTCCAAGCTAAATTGCTTGCCAATGCAAGCAATAGCAAAATGTGGTATAATCGGCTCAGCAAGAATCTTGTCGAGAACCTCTTTAATTGCATCCTATGAATTCAAACATAAATGATAAATCAAATTTTTCGCCTTTTCATCTTATTTTAATTATACATGTGTGATTTTTGGGAATTATAACTTACTTGGAGAATAGGCTTGAGGGAAAGAGCAGATGCTAGCTTAGGCTTTGATAGGATTCGACCGCAAATTTTGTTCCAGCATTTACTAACACAAGCTGCCGATGCAAAAGCCGAGGCAGGTAATCTCGAAAAAATGTTTTCCATAATATCTTCACTCAACTTATAGAAACCGCTTTCCATCATCGTCTTGTTCTCCATCTTTTCGCTCTGTTTGTTTGTCTATATATATAGGTAAATAAGAGAAGAAAAAATGAAATATGGGAATGAGTTGGAGAATGGAGTGCCAATTTATAGCTGGAAAGAAATACAAAAATTGAAATAGAAAAAGGTGGTCTGTTACCTCCAGAATCTTGTTGCAATAAAGTGCATTAAAATTGATTTTGATTTAGTTCGCTTCTTGGTATCCAATTTAGGATTTTGAAGATTGATAGGATCTTTATGTTACTAGTTATAGCCAACTGTATGGGTGAGCAAATGTCGGTTCGGTTTAAAATTCGGACCGAACCGAAACTCGAATTAGTAAAATAATAAGAATCGAAACCAAATCGAATATAGTTTGGTTCAGATTCGATTCGTTTCGGTTATAACCGAATTTCTCAAACTCTATAATTTATAAAATAATTTGTAATTTATTTTTTCGTTTTGTGGTTATACGAGAGAGATTTATATTAATTTTATCTTGATATGAGTTAAATTTGATGGTAATTAGACTTTGGAATTGATTTTATATCAACAAATATAAATATTGATACATAAAAAAATATTAGTTCAGGTAATATATCATGCATATCTAAGCAATTACTGAATGAATTCTAATCCTAAAGTTTTAAAGTTACTATTTATTGATTATTGTGTTGCACATTGTAAAGATATTAGATATAATATAAATATATTCTTAAAAATTTTACATTTATTAACTTATTCGGTTCGGTTTTATTTCGATTTTTGTAACAAAAAAGAAACCCGATTTTTTAAGAATTTTAAAAATTGAAACGGAACCGAAATAAATTCGATTAAGTTCAGTTCGGTTATTTTTATTCGGTTTCGATTCTGTACACCGCTAGCCAACTGCAGGTTTTTCTTGTTCAATTAAATTTGTTTATCACATTTAAAGCACTTTTTACTCTTATTTTATAATTAAATGTTGTGAAAATGTATATCCATTATAATTTATCATTCCTCTGATAAAATGGAAATGTTGAGTGATAGGGTATAGATTATGTATTTCCTAATTCAGAATCTTGGATATCAGCCAGGATTTCATTTACACCAATGTCTTAGAAAGTGTAGATTTTTTCAGATTTTTTTGTTCCGTGTATTCCTAAAAGAGGAGTCAACAAAAAATCTAGAAAGTTGAAAATATGGGGAAAATCAGTTGAGTAATAACGCGGAATAATGAATGCTTTGTTGGGCAGTAATTAGAAAACTAGATACTACCCTTTATGAGGTTATTTTGTTGGAAAGTGGTCTATACTTGTCAACCATTATCTGTATTTGGATTCTCTCATAAATAAATGCATTTGTTGCCTTATTTAGAGTTCATTGCATGTTCAAGTTTTCAACTTGGCTTTTTATTTACTTTATGCCCGTTAGATTTTGGGGCGGTCGCTGGTATTAACGGTTGTTGTTAATAATAACTTTTTATTATTGTTGTAAATAAAAACAAGTGAAAGTAGCTTTTTGATAATTATAATGGAACACTTAAATTATTATTTAATACTGAAAATTCGAGAAAGAATTTCGTCGAGCAATTTTTAAAACACTTATACATTTAAACATATAAAATCGCCAAATCTTTTAGTAATACAATTTGGTCCATTGGTTTTATGACTATTTTTGTTTAGAATTATATTAAAGTGACATAATTGTGGGCTCAGTCTATTTTAACAAAATTGTTAGATGATCTTTTGTTTGCTGAAATAATGGCTTAAGATAGTCAATGTTGTACAAACTTTGGCTTTATTAATATAATGGTACATGAACTTTAAAATTTGACAAATGTACATGAACTTACCATTTTACTAACATAATGGTTATAGTTAAAAATGTCGTACCAGAGTACCGATATTTCAGAATTGATCTCTCTAACTGGTTGAATCTACGAGTGTATTCCTGCAAAATAGACATGAGCTTGGGGGCGATCGTTGGTTACCCCGTGGAGGACCCTTCGATACTTAAGTCAGTAAAAGGTTTGAGGAATATTGTAAGAGTGAGTATGAGAATGTGAATGTACCTTTGATCTGACCTAAGAGGCCTATTTATAGACGCATGAGGTGTTCTAATTGATATAGAACTAGTATTTCCTGATGAGGGAATCCTTGTTAGCTAAGGATCCTTATTTAGGAGTTATTTCCTTATTAGGAGGACTCTTTTATATCATCTCTTTAGGGAAGGGATAGTGATAAATATCCTGAATAGATCAGGATAATGGAGAGAATATAGGGATTAGAATCAGACCTAGATTCTCCTTACTTGTAGGACACGGAGGTGTCTTCGAGTCGACCATGGATCATCTCGAGATGATGTCTGCTTAGGGCATTGGAGCGCTAGATGCGGCTACATGGTTTGCTCATTATTGACTGGATTGGTAATCCAACTGGCCTCGTGCGGTAGATTGGCCTATCCATCCTTGCACACTCTGCAAGGTAAGCCAGCTGGCTTATGTTAACCCGGTCTTCGTGGTCAAAGACGGGTGAAATATCTACAGTAAGTTATCAGAAGCCCCCCCTCCCCACAAATGTAAGAAGTTCTTTATGGCTTTTGGAGGCATATCACGACTCGAATTTCAGCGGTTAAGTGTTAAGCTACATGGCAGCATAACATCCAAGATTCTTAAAGCTTCATGGAGAAGTTTAAGTCTTTTCATATCCTTTGGCGGTAGTTTGAATTTTTTGAAATTCAAAACCAACCAAAACTGTTTTGCCACGTAGTATTGTGACTGCTATTAAGTGTTAAGCTACGTGGCAGTATAACATCCAAGCATTCTTGAAGTTTCATGGAGAAATTTAAGTCGTTTCATATCCTTTGGCGGTAGTTTCAATTTTTTTGAAATTCGAAACCAACCAAATCTATTTTGCCACATAGCATTGTGACTGTTGTCATCCATCATTCCGATGCTTCGCCTTTGGCCTGCTCCCTATTTAAGCGCCACTAAAATTCATTTTACCACTTTCACTTCTGATTTCTCTCTACTGATTTGGTGATTTTGCTTTCTCTTCCTTCAAAGTTCTTCCGACGATTACTTTACCTTTCTCCGATGACTACTCCTTCTATAAGTAAGTTCTCATCTGTTTTACTTTGCCTGTCGATTTCTCTCATGTAGCTTTATTTTAAGCCTATTGATTTTAGATTTCTTTGTTGTTATCTTCGCTACTGCCATAGCTGAAACTTGCATGTTATGAGTATTGCGTTCTATTGCTTAGGAGTATGTTCATCCCTTTTATTTGTGAAATGACATTCTTGAAATGTAATTTTACTACTTCGCTGGGATCCTAGGTTTTTTAACCGGAATCGGGAATTGTTCGCCAGAATATGGGTTTGCTTTGAACATGGTTATGACTCTTTGAGGGTTAGTGTTGAATATGTTGAACATGATGAACATAGACATTTATAGGATCCCTCCCAGTTGAAATAAATCGTAGATGTCCCTAGGATAGTTTATTTTGATTCTGACTTGTTCTAGGGTTTTTACTTCATTCTAGGCAACCATGTCTTATTCTTCGCTAAGTAGTAGCTCGAGTGACAGTCTCTTCACCATCTTGTGCGGAGATTTGCCCAATTTAGTTTCTCGTTCTTTCATTAATATAGACCGCTCTAACTTTCATCATAACCCTTGGATTAAAAAGACAGCCAGGAGGATGGACTGTGTAGAAGGTAATTTGGATAAGGAGAGGGCGAAGTCGGGTAAGACCGCTTCGAGTTTGCAAATACATTCATCCGATCCTACTTGGACGGCTAACGATGAGGGAGAATATGAGGTCAAGTAGCCGGCTGCTGTTGTTTGTCTTTAACCTTGGCCCAAAGAATATAGGAGGAAAAGAGCTGCTATCAAGGGTAAACCTAAAGTTGTGGAGCTGACTGAGGAAAAGGTTGTGAAGGAGAAGAAGCTAACTCGTCGGATCAAGGATATAGTCTCCATAGTCCATCCGGTAGACATGGAATTCGAAAGGGCAACTTTTCCTTGGATGCAAAGTTGTAGGGTTATGCTCCTGTCTGAAAGTTAACGCGTCCACCTCCCGCTTGAAGGGTAGTTTAGTATTTATGTAGAACAGGCCTGTTTGGTTTTGTCTACCCTCTCCTACAAGGAAAATGTGACCTGTTAAATTATTAGAAGATATGCCCGGCTCAAATCCACCCCAACTGTTGGGGTGACATAGTGGGTCACTACCAAATATGCCAAAACCTGGGGCTCGGTTTTGACGTAAATTTCTTCAGGCAGGTGGCTTTTTGCAAGATGAATAACAGTGAAGATCTTCTGCATTTTTCTCACAAGTTTGAGTTTTATTCCTTCACCGATAGGCCAGATTCGGTGAAGAACTTTAAGCAATTTTTTATTTTTATAGAAATAAAGTAGGGGGCTCCTACCTTCCCCACTCGGTGGTCATTTGCCGTACTGCATGCTTTCAAGGTTCCCAAGAATGATCCCAATGTTTGGGTGGAAATGTTTGGGAGGTTGAAAGGTTTGGTCATTGGCGAATATATCTTACACCATTGTAAATATTTGTAGATTAATTGATCATAACTTGGACTCGGACGCCGGCTTTGATTACTATCCTGATCCCTAGCTTCCGGGTGAGTTTCCTTTTCTTTTATTTATACTTTATTTTATTTTCAGCTATGTCAGGAGTTAGGAATGCAGTTTCTGATGCTATAGTTAAGCGGGTTAAAAACTTATAATAACTGAACACCCGTTAAGCTCCGAAAGAATTTAAAGGGGCATCTAACAAAACTACTTCTACAGTTTTATTAGAGAAGAATAGCGAGAAGGCATCTAAGAAAGGGACAAAGCAGGGGAATCCCGAAGGGGCGACGCGTCTATTAAGGAGCAACGCAAGAAAAAGGCCAATGGGCCACTCCTTCAAAGGCGGAGGTTTCAGCCAGCTAGGAGGTGACTACTTATCCTTCTTTTATGAAGGGAGCCATAAGCCAGGTGGCTGGCAAGATGTCCTCGCTGTCTTTTATAGCAGTACACGATTCTCTCTGCTAAGCCTTTCCTTTGAGGCAGGAGGTAATAGAGGATTTCCCCACAGCTGCTATACTGCTGTTCGAATCCATCACCCAAGTTATTCTTGTTATCTTTTGTATATATCCTTTGAGCAAGTTTTGTGATCTTGTGCTTAACATTCCATTATTTCAAGCATTGTCCTGGGAGGCAGATATGTGTCATCGAGTGGAGGTGGAGGAGATGAACGTTGAAAAGCTGTAGCAGGCTGTGGACATGTGCCGCAAACTTTGAGACCAGGCGAAGGAGGCAGAGGGAAAAAAAGAAATTGGAGGAGGACTTTTAAAAGTTAGAGGAAGAACATGAGCTTCTTCAATCGACTCATGAACCTACATTTAAAAATCTTGAGAAGGCCGAGTCTGACCTAACCTCCACCCGAGAGGAGCTTCAGACAACTTAGCGCCAAAAAGAGGAAGATTTGATAGAGTTCATAAAATCCGTTGAGGGGATGGTGGACTCTGGCTATGATTTTGGGTAGCTGGTCATGGATTCCTGCCGACTCCTTCACCCGGATACCTCAGAGAACTTGCTTCTTTCCGTTAAATATCCTGGAGCTGAGGCAGAAGGAGAGGAGACTACTGATCCCGACAGTGATGGCTTGGGAGAATGGGTGGACGATCAATAAGATGATTAAGGGAAAGAGTTGGACCAGTCTACTTACATCAACAACGATTCTATCCCTCTAGTCATTTAGAACTTTATTTTTTTATTTTGTAATTTTTATGTTTGCCCTTTGGATCTTCTTGTAAGTACAATATTATTTTTTTTATCTAAGCCCTTTGGGCATCTTTTTCTAAGGTCTTACTTTTGGTGCCTTGGTAGGCATTTATCATCAGTCGTGTTGATTTGACTGCCGATTAACATATTTTATAAGTAGGTCTTATAATTTGCCTTTGTTATTGACTAAGTATTATATCTTAATCTTTCTGCCGGTTTAATTTTTAACCAGTAGCCGTTGTGGCTTTATAATTGTGTAGGTCTTATTACCGCTTGAAAAGTTTTGTACCATGGTTTTTACTAAGGAGTTTAATATTGCGTGCAAGATTTTTAAGACGGTCTTATGTTATGCCATTTTTTATGCCTGAAATTTTGATCATGACTTTATCGAGGCAAAAATATATTGAATAGATATAATGTTTTTATTTGAATGAACTAAAATACATGTCCGGGAATTCTAGGCGTCCGGATAAACTACTTGAGTTTCTTAAGGAAAAACCTAGTGGGAAAAAGCCTTAAGGAGGGAAAAAGAGTACGGCTGCTATAATCCCCAACTTTCTACTGCATAATAGGGCATGAGATTAGCGATGTTCCATGTGCGGGGAGCTCTTTGCCTTTCATAGTGCCTAATTTGTATGTGATCGGCCCGGTGACCTTGATAATTGTGAGCGGGTGAGGTTTTGACGGGAGGACGCATGCGGGGTGCGGTGCATGGGGCGCGATTCGGCGCAGTTTGAGAAAACCGCATTTTCGTTCTTTTAATAAAACGTTTGGTTTTATTAAAGAAAAGGTCATTTTATTGTTTTTCACGTAAACTTGTTGAATGTGAAAAACATGACTTTTTATAGGCAAAAAAATGTGATTATATTGAGAAATATATTTACACATTTTATTAAGAAAAGATATTTTTAAAATAAAGCATGTTTACTTTATTTAAAAATAAAATAGAGCTGCCACCCGGTTCAGCTCCATCGAGAATTGTGGTATACTGAACCAAAATGGGATTTTTATACCGAAAACAAAATGAGATTATGAGTTCGGACATGATAAGTACTCATATTGTTCAAACTGTTTGGATTAATTTTGGAACTTTGGAATTTGTGGTAATTTTGGCATTACAATGGCTTTATTTAAGAATTAAATTCAAGAAATAAAACGGGCATTGTAACGGCTTAATAAACTGATATTTGCTACCAAAATTTTGGCAGAGTAACTCCAACACTTGGGTTTTGGCCCGAAAACTCGGATACAGTTTCCTTACATTTTGGATATTTTGCCTGTACCAGCGAGCTTATTTACACATATTATAATTGAAGTAGCTTCAGAGGCTCACTTAACCAGAGAAATGGAATGCAAAGTGCAATAATAAAAGTAATAAAAATGGATTTTAAAGTTGGGCTTAGAGCAGTTACCCTCAGTTTACCTTTTCGTCTATCCAGGATGACTTGAGAGCCGGTACGGGACCGAAATTGTCAGAGGTGGGAATGTATTGGAAAAGAGGTTTAACCCAAGTTATGACTATAATATTGGTTTATTCCTAAAGGAAACATAGGGTTTGTGAGGGTTTAAGTCATTTTTAGATCGAAGATCACTGTGAGATCTTGATCTAAAAAGATAGGAATTGAGTTTATATCGAGTGTTGGTGATAAAGCTCGAATTTGGAAGTGTTTTGACAGAGTTTTGGGGCTTTTGGAACTCCCAGAACTGAAAAGAACACAATGGGGATTTTGGAATTTTTATAAAATTTCCGTCTATTCTCAAATGAGGCCGGGGGGGAGGGGGGTGGGTGACCCCGTATTTATAATGGGGAGGTAATTAGCCGGTGGGCTACTTACCTATCTGACAAGATTTTACATCAGATCCCGTAAAATCTTGCCAGATCTCTGTAAGATTTGATTTTTTTTTTACCGTAGATAGGTAATTACACGGCAGGATTATTACCTATGTTTGACCAAATATTGACTTTTTGATTTTTTAGTAGGAAATGCTAAATCGGAGCTTCCCTAGAATGTAGATTTTTGATTTTCAGATTTCAGATGACAATTCGGTCATTTTTGGCTCTTTTGTTTGATCACTGAACGAAATAGGCATTATTCCTCATCGTGCTGGAACGGACCTCTGCTAACAGTTTGCCCCTCACATACATAAATTCCGTGCTAGAAATTTTATCGTATGCAAAACAAACAAAATAATGTGTGTCGGATGCAATGAGTTAAAATATTTTTAATCGACAGATTTTAAAACAAAATATATTTTGCCCCTTCGATTAAAAATTTATTAATGTGTTGCATGAGGTTTAAAATTGACCGAGGGTCGAAATAAATATTTTGGGGTGCTTAATGCATGAATGACTGTGTAAAAACTGCTTTTAGGTCTGCTCATTTTGTAAACAACACAGAAAATGGATGAAATATGCAAAATTGCAAAAATTTTCAAAATATACGTAATTAACCGGCAGGCTAATTACCCATGTAACGGTAACTTTTATAGTCGTTACGTGTAAATGCATGCAATGTGTAAATGCGTGACAGCTAGCATAGGTATTTAGCAGGTGGGCTAATTACCTGCAGTCTATAAAAACAGCAGCTTGGCTCCCATTTTCACCACACCAAAATTCTCTCTTCTTTCTCTCTTCTTTCTCTTTGCGTTTTCTGCTTCTCCACTTTGAATTTTTTGCTTCCAAGCTATTTTCGACAATGATGTCCTTCATTTTATTCCCTTTTCTGCCCCTTTTACTTTGATTTTGCGGGATTTCTATGTGGTTCAAGCTTTATAATATCTTCTTGGATATGCCAGCCGTTCAAGTGACTACTCGGAATGTGCTCATTGGTGGTCAGCAAGTGAAACTATCTGAGGTTCCTGTTGATGCTTTATACGGGCTTCCATCAAATTGGATGTACCACGGGATTCATCCTGGGGATTTTATTCTGCCTGTCTTGAAGCCTTCCAATCATCTTTCCCGAATTTTGGTAAGCCTTACCGCTGATTTTATATTACGCTTTTTCATTCATTTTATTGCTTACTTATTTTGTGCAATGATTTATTAAATGCAATGATTTTTCGATAATAGTGTGATTTATCGAAAATTGGTATGTGATATGTGTACATGCATTTTTTAGGTCACCAAGCATGAGGGCTGTAGTATTACCCACTTTTATAAGTGGTATAAGGTGCTATCTCCTAGAGCTAAGGCTATTGTTTTGGGACTTCCTTGGGGAGGATGGTGAGGAATTGTAAGTACTCGAGATCTTGCAAGTATCTGTATATCCCAGTCAGCACTTCTACCCACATCCTGAGCAGGTGTTCTGACACTACCCATACTTTCCACTTCCGTTGTGGGGAATATACCATCACTTCGTTGGATTACTGCGCCATCACAGGTCTTACTTTTCACCGTAATGTGATCCACTTTAATGCTTGCTTTACTTATCACCACTTCGATGTGGAGACCATTGAGGCTCTGATTGGCCATTCTGGGGATAAGCCTGGGCGAATTTCTTGTGAGAAACTCATGACCTTTTAGACTACCGTGGATAGGAGGCACTTGACTTCGGCTTGCAAGGCTAGAGCTTTCATGGCCATTACCTTGTCATGGTTTTGCTTTCCTACTGGGGGTTTGATTGTGAATCTCCATATTTTACCAACTTTAATTGACTCATCTTGCTTCGACGAGTATACCTAGGGCCGAGCCGTGTTAGGTCATCTGTACTGGACCCTCGATTAGTGCACGAGGAACAAGAATTACAAGTTTAATATTGCCTTCAAATTGTCTATGTAAGGATTTAACTCTTTTCCTTCTTATGAGCATTTTATCCATCTTTTAGCATTCTGATTAATTTTGACTTTTCACAGATCTGGCTTTTTGAGATGAGGATTCTCCCAGGGACCAAGCTTGTGCTAGATGGTAGCTATCTGTTTTACCCTCGACTGCCGCATTACTGGCGCGGTTGGGAGATAGAGTCTCATTCCGTGCTCTCCACTCACCTCCGTAATCTATCTTCGGAGAAGGTATTTTCTATGACTTTCTTGATTTGCTTTGATTGCTATATCTGCTATAAATGTTATATCAATGCCTGGCTTTATTTTCTTCTTTCAGATCAAGACACAGTCCTAGGGCATGCTCTTCACTGGCCGGAGGTCATAAGATTAGCTAGGGAATTTATGAACACCCGGCTGATTATAAAGACTCCCTTCTCCTTAGAGTGGTACCTCAGGGAGTGCATCTAGGGTTAGAATCTTTCTCCCAGTTTGCATTCTATCCCTCCCAAGGTGCCACAATGGATTTTTTGGCCACATAGCTTGCCTGACTTCGCGCGATTGGACTTCGATGGTTTGCCCGGCATCTTTCCAGAGTGGGTTAGGGGATACGAGGAGTTTTACTGCTTGCAGCTACTTGGATGGCCGGAGATGGATCCCATCCCTATCGAGCCTGAACCAGACATTCACAACCCTTCTAAGGGTGACGCCCTTTTGACTTCTGCCCCTAGCGGTCAGGCTAGATCGGGATCGCCTGGGATGGTCCGGATGACGGTATCTTCTTCCTTCATCAATTCAAATTTCTTCTATATTTTTATCATCGTGCTTAGTTGGACTGATTTGCCTTCACTTTGTCATTTTTGTAGGATCACCAAGGTAGGAAGAGACCTGCAACTAGTTTTGCTCATATGGGTAGCTCTTTGGCATCATCTGTCCAGCCTCAGAGTTCAACAATGGTAGAGGGACATCGGGGGTTTTAGTATTAGCCACCCATGTCTCTGATGTACCATCCCAACCTGAGTACTTATATACTAGTGATTCCACATTATTTGGATCTTGAGCATCCAATGGCCTTTTACCAGTCGATACCACTCATGTGAGCCTTTTCCTCTTTCCTCTTTTTTTAGGATCTAGGATCATGATGGTTCTGATTCTTTATGACTTCTCATTCTCGCAGGTGCCTATCGCTGATAGAATCTCCGATTGGGGATATATTCAAGGGCAGCAGCGGTTCTTGATGAACCAAAACTCTGATATGGTGGTATGTTTATTATTTTTTTAATAATGATGCATGGCATGTTATGAAATGCATATGAATGATCTGTGTTAAAATGTTGCAGCTGGAGATCCAGCAGCTTCGAGGCGTGTTGGGGATGCTTTAGGTGGATGACTCGCAGTAGTAGCCACAGCAGGGACAAGGCGATCCTTCTAGATTCTTTCTTCAAGGTGGATATCCTCCTCCCTGTCGTCCTTTGATCCTAGGAACCCAAGTTCTAGCGGGCAGTAGATGGGCTTTCCCTTTTTTGTCGTTTTCTTTTCTTTAGGCCAGTTGCAGTGCCTCTTTTTATTATAAACACATTTTTATTTATGAAAGATTTTTGCATTATTTCTTCATTTTGTGCTTTCTTTTGTCGTTAATTGAGTTTATTAGGGTAATCTACCAAATATTGGCAGATTACCCCATAAACTACGTATAGCAAACTGCTACTTTTTTTAAAATTTTACCATAGAGGGCTATATACGTTTTCGTGCAGATTTGAATGTTTATCTGAAGAACTCCGACGGTTGGGATCATCTTGGGATCTGCGGTCTGGCGTGTATGAAGGAATATTGTCGCATTTTCTTCAAGAAGAATGTGATCCAGGTTGCTATCAGGTTCTGGGACTCTATTGACAATGTGTTCCAGTTTGGAGAGCGCGAGTTATGCCCCTTGTATGAGGTATTCTGTGGGCTCCTAAGATCTTTCTTTGTCATGCCCCCAGCCATTCCGATAGACCATCCTAAGTTTTTTGATTCATTGATGGACCATTTTCAGTTACAACGATTTGACAGGTGCCGACTGATTTGTGACGAGGGCTTGAGGTTGGACGTGGCTTTCAATATAATTAGGAACCTTCCTCCTAACGACGTGAGCTAGCTTTCGCTTATTTGTTTACTCTTGCTGGGAGTCTTCCTTTGTGAGGTGCCCACTATAGTTTGCAGCTTCACCTTTCTGACTATCGTTGATCAAATGTTAGAGGGGAACTCTCCTATTGCAGTGAGTTTGGCTGAGACATTGATCTTTCTGCGCTCTTCCCAGAATGGAATTGAAGCTACTACTAGGGGTAGCAGACTTCTCCTTCAGGTAAATTTTACTTGAGCCTTTCTTTTTGCATGAACCGCCCTTTCGGGTTTTTGATTCATCAGGCTTGCCTTGATTTTTTCCTGGACTGCATTTTCAGGTTTTCAATCTAGCAGACTATCTTTTCTTTTCTTTTTCTTTTTTTTTCTCTTTTCTTATTTTTTTATTTTTTGTCATTTTTTGTGCTTTATGTGTTTTTTTGTGTTGCCTTTGCAGCTTTGGCTTAGGGACAAGTTTTTTGTGTTGTCTGTCCCTACGATTATGGATTATCATCCGAAGGCCTACTAGGCAAGGGGTTCTATAATTTGCATTGGCAATCATCCTTATAGAGATTTTACCGTCGAAGAGTGAGTCGAGTTTATGGGAGTCGAGCTGCTGAGGATATTTGTTAGGTTTGCCCTTGGTGGGGAATTACGCACGTGACTACTGATGTTGCTAGAGATGGCATGGTCCTCATTGGTCTTTCAGAGATTGCCACTTATTCTCCTTGTCACTTGTGTAGGCAGTATGGTCTTTCTTAGGGGTTTCTGACATCCTTGTGTACTTTGATCGGCTCTGAGCTTTCTTATACTCAGGTTTACCATCATGACGTGAGGTGGGTTAGTTGCACTCAGGTGGAGATGAACTATTCCATTCCTTTTGACATCCATCCTTCCAAGGCTTCTCGTATCTAGGCTACCAGTGTTCGTGGGCTTCCTACTCTTGGTGAGAGGCTCAGTGAGATGCAGAGACTCCGCAACTTCCCTAGCATTGAGCTTATCATCATGTGTCTTTTATTCCTATGGGAAATAAAGGCATTGGGCCTCTTCATTTTGTCATTATTATTCTCGCTTCCTGTTTATAACGTACTCTATGTGTAATAAAGACGAAAAGAATTGTCATGCGCGTTTTATCAAACACTTCACAGTTTCCATTTAATGCACTCATTTAGTATATTTAACATGAACATGTTACTACAGAAGATATCATTTAAATAGGAAGGACAAATGGTATTTATTCCCAAGAAATGCCCATCGTTGCCTAAGGTTCCGAATGGATTTTACCCAAATCTTCGCTCTTTTATTTTGGGGTCTTTATTTTTGCCCAAGAGCCCTCACTAGCTCTTGACAGACCTTTATATTTTTTCTTTTTTTTCTTTGACACGAGATATCGCTTCAGCTTATCACAATTTACTGGATTCACGAATTCGTTGCTATCTAGGTCTGAGATTTTTACTGCCCCTTTACTGAGAGTCTTTCTTACTATATACGGACCTTCCCAGTTTGGATTGAACTTCCCTTAAGCATCTGTATGTATCTTACGAGATTACTTTAAGACTAGATCGCCCATTCTTAGAGGTTGATCTTACCCCTTGACGTTACGGTTGTAAGCTCTAGCCATGTGCTATTGATATAATTGTAGATTTTCCAATGTGGCTAATCATTTTTCATCGATTATAGTCAGTTACTCGTGTCTTGCTTTTGCCCACTCATCTTCAGGCAATCTTGCTTTGAGGGCTACACGGAAAGATTTGACCTCTATTTCAACGGGCAAAACTGCCTCTATTTCGTAGATAAGAGAAAAAGGAGTTTAACCTGTAGGAGTCTTGATGTTAGTTCTATATCCCCACATGGCATAGGGCAAATAATTGGCCTAATCTCGGTAGTCAGAGATCATCTTGGAGAGGATTTTCTTAATCACTTTATTGGCTGCTTCAAGAGCTCTATTAGCCTGAGGGCGATAGGGTGAAGAGCGATGATGCTCAATCCCATGCTTCTCAATAAGATCGGCTATCTTCCCTTAGAACTATACACCGTTGTCACTCATTATATGATGAGGAATGCCGTATTTGGTGAAGATATGTCGCTGAATAAACCGGGCCATATTCTTGGCCGTGATGCTCGCGTATGATTTTACTTCAACCAATTTGGAAAAGTAGTCGATGGCTACTATAATGAAGCGATGACTGTTAGTCGATGATGATCTTATCTCTCTAATGATATCGATGCTCTAGGCTGAGAATGGATAAGGCGTTGTCAAGCTCTGCAATGTTGTAGGCGGTAAGTGGCTCAAATCTCTGTATATCATTACCCTTTCAGCTTCTTATCGGGCCAGGCATTTTAACAAAAGACCATCAAAGGATCTCTTGAACAGATTTCCTTTAATCAGGCAGAACTGTATAGTGAGCTTCCTTAGCATATTTTTGTCAGAATTCATATCCTCGGCTGGAAATTCACTGTTTTTGAGGAGCTTGACAATGTTAGAGTACTAGGATTCTTCTTTATCCACGATGCTGTTTATCATGCGGAAATAGTATAAAGATCAAGTCATCTCCATAACAAGGGGTTTGATTGGCTGCTTTTTAGGCCCTTCACACATGGAGGGTAAAGTGGCCAATGCAGCTGCCATTTGATTTTTCTCTCGGGTGTGTGATAAAACTCGCATTCACTAAACATTATGGCTTTCCTCCATGTAGCCTCTCGCTAAGGCCTGAGGGGTTCTTCTTTTAGTTCCCAGTCTCCCATGACGTGCTTGATGACTAAAGCCGAGTCACCGATAATCTTCACCTTGTCCGCTCTAAGCGTGATCATGGTAGACATTCCGAATAGACAAGCTTCATATTCCACCCCATTATTCATGGTGAGTAATTCTAATCAGTTTGATAGAGGTATGAGTTCTCCATCTGGATAATGATGATGACTTCCAAACCAGCTCATCGCTTGTTAACAACGCCACCAAAAAACATGTTCTATCTTACGGGATTCTCTGTAGTGGTTATAAAACATTCGTTAGGAAATTTTAGGTTCTCCTGTTCTCCTTACTTGAGTGGTTGATTTACTAGAAATTCAGCCATTGCCCTTCCTTTGATGGTCTTCTTAGTGGCAGTAATAAGAGCCACCTTACCAGTTTTCTAGTTAGTAAGGGAGCCTAGAATTAGTACTTCATTTAATCAAGTTTTGCGACTGCTTGGATTCTAAATGATCGGAAGTAATGCCTAAGTTTCATGGTGAGCCAGACCATGGCGGAATAAGTTGTCTCCACGATGGTGTATTGAGTCTCTTATTCTAGCAACTTCTTGCTAAGGTAATAAACTGTGTGTTCCTTCTTATCTTCGTGCTCTTAAACTAACATAGCCCCCACAGATGTCTCTTCTATAGCCAAATAGAGAATAAGCGACTTTCCGAGAATTGGCGGCTTCAACACTAGAGGGTTCATTAGGTAAGCTTTGATTCTGTCGAAGGCTTTCTAACATTTGTCGTTCCATTCTATCGTTGCTGCTTCCTCAAGAGCTTAAAGATAGGTTCGCGTATGGTGGTCAACCGTGCTATAAAGCGACTGATGTACTGTGTGGATCCCAAGAAACTTCTTACTTCCTTCTTATTTTTTGACACAGGCATTTCCCTGATAGCATTAGCTTTATCAGGATCCATTTTTATGCCTCTTTGGCTAACCACATGCCCCAGCAACTTGCCTGACGTGACACCGAATATACACTTCTTTGGGTTAAGACAGAGATTGTATTTCTCTATTCTTATGAGGAATCTCTCTAACACTGTCGGGTGTTCTTCTGGTGTAACCGATTTTACAAGCATGTCATCTACGTAGACTTCGACTTCTTTGTGGATTAAGTCATGTAGCAATGCAGTGACTGCTCGCTGGTAGGTTTCCCCTATATTTTTGAGCCTGAAAGGCATTACTCTGAAATAATAAGTTCCCCATTTTGAGATTAACGCAGTTTTAAACTTGTATATTACATTTTTGAGGATCTAGTGGTAACCAGAGAACCCATCCATAAAGGAATACATGGCCGCTCTTGCCGCACTGTCTACCAGAACATCTATGTGCGATAGCCAGAAATCTTCCTTGGGGGTGGCCTTATTCAAATCCCTGAAGTCGACACAAACTCAGACATCGCCATTCTTCTTGGGTATGGGGACTTCATAGGATAGCCAAGTGGGATACTCGACAACTTCGATAAAATTAGCCTTGATTTATTTGGCTACTTCTACTTTGAACTTTTTGGCCCATTATGGGAAGATCCTCCTCATCTTTTGCTTTACTAGCCAAATTTTTAGGTCTGTGGGGATCTTATGCTTGGAGATGTACCGATCAAGTCCTTGCATGTCTTCATGTGACCAAGTAAAGGCTAAAACGTGATTTTTTTTAATACTTTTATCAATTCTCTCCCTTGGTTGATGGGCAATTGATTGGAAATGTATACCATTTTTGGATCATTTTCCATATTTAAGTTAATTTCTTTTGTAATATCATTATTGATGTTAAAGATGCTAGATGAATGTTAGAATAGATGTATGGAATCGTAATCAGAAACACAATCCAAATAAGCAAAGTTCTTCATCTTATTATCATCATAAAGTACATTATTTATTTCAAACAAGCTGGAAACGAAAATAAAAGACTCATCCTGATCAGTGGGTTCTGGCTTTGCGGTGGATGATTCTCCTATGGCAATCGGCTTTAACAGGATGTCCACGTCGTCTTCTCCTTATACCTTCACCTTGCCTTTCATGGTCGTGAACATTTTAATGACAGCTTAGCTCAAGCCACCTCCCCTGCTCTTTTCTTCCTCTATTATCTTGAGTTATGCCTGAAGGTGCTTGGTTAGGGTGTCGAGGATTTCCTCCTCTTTACTCAGCTTTTTGACATTTTTTGGGTGTACCTGTTCATCAAACTTAGCCTGGTCTAGGATTGCCCTTGCATCTGGCTGGTGACCTGCCTCCTTCAATGTATAAGTTATAGAGCTTTTACCATACTTGTTATAATCGACTACATCTAAGAAAATCTTGAATCTCGAAACTGTCATCCCTTGGTGAGTAGCAGGCTCGGGGGTTCCGTTTTAGGGCTATTGCAGCTTCTTCTAAAAGACTGTCTTTTGGGCAATTTTTCTAGAACTTATATAACTGGCTCATGCAGGCTTCCACTCTCTTAGCCCTATCTTAAAGGCCAACATCCTCTGTTCATAGGCACCTAGCCCCTTGCCAGTAGTGTGGTGTTTCTACATGTATCCCTAAATCCATGGGCCCTAGTGCACCTCCGATTGCTTGTTTGATTTTTGCCCAATCATGGTTGTGGTAAATCTTTTCATATGGCTCTCTTCCATTTTTAGTGCCGCCACCACTGATGCCTCGTCAGCCTCTAGAGTAACAATCTTTCTGTGGAATGAGATTTTGATTTTTTGGTGAAGGGTGGATGGAACTCCTCCCAGAGCATTGAACCATGACCGCCCGAGCAGTATAGAGAAGGTTACATGTATTATATGACTATGAAAAGCACTATAGATGAGATTTCACCAATGGTAACTTTTCAACGTGCCAATGACAGTCCTCATGGAGTTGTCCTAGGCCTTGATCACCATTGTGGATCTCTTCAAGTCCTTCTCAGTTAGTCCCAAGATTGGTAGAATATCCTTAGGACAGACATTCAGTGATGAATCGTCTTCAACCATTATACACGGCATAGTTATAATGGATCACTTAGAATTATTATTTGATACTGAAAAGATGAAAGGGTTTTATCGAACAATTTTTAAAACACTTATTCATTTAAACATCATAAAATATTTAAATCTATTAGTAATACACTTTCAGTCCATTGGTTTTATGACTCTTTTTGTTTAGAATTATGTTAAAATGAATGGATTGCGGGTTGGTCTATTTTAATAAAATTGTTAGATGCTCTTTTATTTGCTGAAAAATTGGCTTAAAATCGTCAATGGTGTATGAACTTTAGCTTTACTAATATAATGGTACACGAACTTTAAAACTTGACATAAAGATATATGAACTTACCATTTTTGCTAACCTAGTGGTTATAATTACCTTTGATTGAGAAAAAAACATGTGACTATGAAATAAAATCACTTTATATCTTTTTAGGCTAAATGCATCTTTACCCCCCCTGAACTTGGCACGAAAAGTCTACTGCTCCCCTGAACTTGGCAAAATGTATCAATTTTCCCTCTGAACTTGGCAAAAGTGTTACATTTCGCTCCTTGAATTCCACTTGTTAACTTTTGATTGGAAATAGAAAAAAACATTTTAAAAAAGTTAAACCAATCGAAACATGACATGTGGCATTTAATGGATAAAATGATACACTTTTACAAAGTTCAAGAGGCAAACTGATAGTATCGATGGCTCTCACATAGACTATAATCATGCAAAATATAGCTAGGATAAAAAATGCCTAACCCTAACCCGTACCTCCCTTCTGCCGCCGACCCTTTCACCTATCCAAACTATCATCGCTGGCCATCGGCGTCCATCCTTACCCACTACCACTAACCTATACCATCTCAAACCTACCATTATTACCAGTGTCCCAAGCAACCCCGATAATATACCCCAAATATTCGTTCTCGGGCAATTCATAGCTCATCGCCAAATTCTACCCCAACCAAGATTTATTTTGAGAACTTCCCCAATATGTACAACTCAGCGGCTATGAAAAGGGTATTCATTTAGTATATGTATCAAGGAGAAGGAATGCTAGAAATCTCAGTTTTGGTTTTATGAGTTTGGATGGGCTCTTGCCGGTGGATGAAGCATTGCATAGGATGAATAAAGTGACTATCGGAATTATGAGATTACACGGATAAAGAGCTAGGTTTTCTAGGCCTATTTTGGTAATGAATCAAAATTGCACAAAAAGGATTATTCCAAAACAGAAAAAGGTGTCTCATAACTTGCCACACAACAACTGATCATATGCAGCTGTTGTAGCCAATCATATGGACTCTAACGAGGTGTTGGAGAAAGATTCAACTATATCAAGTAATGATCCGAGTGAGGAGAAAGTGTTGGAGCATTCGGATATCACGATTCAATTTGCACCATAGAGAGCTAAGTCTTGCTTAGCTCGTCTTAAAAATATTGCTAATATTAGAAATATTTTTCAATTAATGTGTGATCATGGTTTTAATATAGATGTGGCTGCACCTGCTAGTAGGGATATTGTTATTATCTCCTTTTGTTCGGTTGATATATTGAATAGTTTTGTTAATGGTGAATGGAAGGTGATGAATCGTGTGTTATCCACGGTTCAATATTACCTGCTGATTTTGCACCCTCAGAGTGCATCATGTAATTTGACTTTATGGGTCTCCCTACGTGTGTTGTTTATGAGACATTGATCCATGAATTGGCTGGAAGGTTTGGTCATATTGTTGCCATAGACTAGGATTTTGAAAAATTGGAGTGGCTTGATGTGGTGTTATGTCTTGTGTTGGTACCCTTAGGCACCACTAGCCGTAATTTCAAGCTGACAATAGGATTGAAAGAAGTGACTATTTTTATCAATCTTCGATAAGGAATCGGCTGCCAAAAATGTAAAGAAACTACTCATATGCTTCGAGTGAAATAGAGGATGAGTCCTCTAATTTTAACAATATAGATTCTTGGGAAAAACCCTTGGATAGGGATGAAGATAGTGGGGAAAAAATCTGTGGGGCACAAGTCTTAGTTTGAGAGAATTTCAGTAGCTAGCACAAGTTTGGTCCTACGTTTGGAGAATTGGGTTGTTTCAGCCCTAGGGAGGTCGTCATCCTCGGGTTCGGATATCGCTAATATGAATAGAATTATTCTTAAAGCATATGGTGATTCCCCGAGAGAAAGCGAGGAAGTGTTGGCTTTCAAGGTGGGGGAGAAGCTAGAACTATTCAAGGAACAACACTTGGAGCAGATTGTTGAGGTGTTGGGATCGCTTTGATAGGTGGCAGTCAGTTTTTCGAGGTTTGTATTTTATGCTTTTTGTCTTTAAGCTTAATTAGTTAGAATTATCATGGTGGCTTGTCGAATGGGGCCAAATAATTTTTTATTCGATCTTGTGTTGAAAGTGGTACTTCCAAATTGTTGTGTTGATTGAAACGAAAGTGTCGGAGGTATCCGACCAGGTTATGCGTAAATACTGGGGTCACAATGATTTTAAATTACATTGTATTCCATCTCAGTGCTTATCGGGGGGTCTAGTTATTTCATGGAACTCTAGGTTGGTAAATGGTTCTATTATTCACACCACCGAGAGATGGTGTATTTTGCATGTGGTTTTGAATTAAGTGGACCTTAATCTGTTATGCTTATATGGTCTTACGAACTATGCGGATAGGAGTAAGTTATGGGAGGAACCAATGCCTTATATTCAGAGTCTTGATAGAGTGATGGTTTGTGGTGACTTTAATGAGATTTTACACAACTTTGAGAGATCGAGGGGTAGGGGGCTGATTTCAAACTCAATGATTCAATTCCAAGAGTTTGTGAATAATTGTGTTCTTTATGATATGCCTTGGCATGGAAGAGACTATACGTGGTTTAATAGTCAATCATTTCCAAGGATCGATAGAGTGATGGTATTGGGTGATTTATTAGATCTATGGCTAAGAATGAATTTATTGACGGTGGATTCTTCCTTGTCTGACCATTTTCAGATTATTTTTGAGTCTCATGTATTGGGGGGAGCGGGTAGAAGGATCTTTCATTCTCTGGACTATTGGTGGGATAATGACTATTTTTTACCTTTCTCAACGTCAAAGTGGAACAATATTTGTATAACCTCGGCTAATAGGGATATTGATTTTAAGCTGAGATGATTGAGGGAGTTTATTCATCTGTGGCATGCGATAAATTTTGGGGGTTTAGAAAAGCAAATTAAGGAATTGGAGAGTAGAGTGTTATCACTTATGACTAGCACAGCGAATCGGCCAATTGATGTGTCAGAAGGTTCAGAGTTATAGGTGGCCAGGTCCACCTTGGTTGAGTGTCGAAGAAGCTTTGAGAAAATTAGGCACCAACAATCAACAGTGAATTGGACGGTTCTAAAGTACGATAATACGGCTTTTTTTCATTGAATTACCTCGGCGCTGTCAAGGGGCAACAGAATAATTCAATTAGAAATTAACGGGGTCATGTGTTGTGACCCGGTAATTATTACTTTGACTATCAAGAACTTTTATGCGGATCTATTCTCGAAACCTAGGGAGGTGCCTTTTGATTTAGGTGGCCTCCACTTTAGGACTGTAGATATGGTCTCTAACGTTAGGTTAGTGGTGCCATTTACAGAAGAGGAAATTTGGGCGGCAGTATGTTCATACGATGAGGGGAAAGCTCCGGGACCCGACAGATATAATTTCTTCTTCTATAAATGTTTTTTGGGGGAATTGAAGATGAAATTTTTTCAGCTCTTTAACCAGTTTCACGAATCGACTATATTGCCGAATTCCATCAAGACTTCCTAAACTATTCTAATTCCTAAGGTCCCAGGCTCTTCGGCTTTGAGTAACTTTCGACCGATTGCGCTTATTCACAGAATTTACAAGATTTTATCAAAAGTTTTAGCGAGCCGTTTACAGCCACTTCTCCTCGAACTAATTTCAGAGAATCAATTTGTGTTTATTAAGAATCGTAGAATTCACGAGTGTTCATTTATTGCCTTGGAAGTTGTCCATTCTTTGCATTAAAGAAGGCATCCCTGCTTAGTGTCAAAACTCGATTTCCATAATGCTTACGATAGTATCTCCTGGGCATTTATTGATGTAGTGTTTAGGAAAGTGGGTTTTGACAAGAGATGGATTCGATGGTTAGCGAGCTGTTGGGAGAACTCAACAACTTCTATTTTGTTTAACGGAAAACCAGGTGATCCGATTTTGCTGGGAAGGGGAGTGAAGTAGGGGGATCCAATCTCACCATTTATTTTTACTCTTGCTATTGAAGGGTTGAAATAGATTTTTGAGGCTAGCATTCGTAATGGATTAATGCCAGGGTTTCGGGTTGATGGCTAGAAAGTAGATATTTCCCTCCTTCAGTTCACTGATGACACGTTATGCTTCTTACCCGTAAAAAGCTCTATCATAGGCATTCATGTTCAAGAGTCTTTGGTGCATTCTTATGCGACTAAGTTGGGGTGTAAGGTTGAAAATTTTCCAATTACATATCTTGGGGCGCTCCTTAGTATGAAATGTATTCCCGTGTCTTATTGGAACGTGTTGATTGGTAAATTCCAAAATCATTTGTCTAGTTGGAAAGGTCAATTTTTGTCATATGCTGGCAGGGTCATTCTTATAAAATTGGTTCTTTCATCGGTCCCTATTTATTTACTATCTTTGAATAAAATGCCCTCGTCGATCAATGGTAGGCTTGTTCAACTTATGAGGAATTTTTTATGGAAGGGGGATGCGAGTTCTAGAGGCATGAGTAAAATTAGTTGGGAGAATATATCATTACCTAGGAATTTGGGGGGTTTATTTATTAGAGATTTTAAAGTTGTTAATTGTATTCTCCTCTTGAAGTGGCTTTGGATTTTAAGAGTGCCAGAACAAGATTCTCTTTGGTTTGACATTTGTGTTAAACACTATGGTTTTCTTTCGTGGGCTTTGGTAGAATGTATAGAAGTTAGGCGCGTCTCCCATGTTTGGCGTGATATTATTTCATGTTGCATTAAGAATAAGGTCTTTTAGGATTATTTTAAATCAAATGTCCGAGTGGAGGTGGGAAACGGTGTCACAAGTACCTTTTGGCATGATAATTGGACGCCTAACCAATCCCTAGTATCTCTTTTCCCTGACCTTTATCATATGTGTAACCGTAAATTTTGCTCGGTGCAACAGGGATGTTTCTTTCTGTTTGGGGCTGCAGCGGTTTAAAGACCTTTTTGGAAAAGAAATTTAAGGCTTTCAAGTCAAGAGAGATGCATTCAACCGAGGAACTGGATTATTCAGTGCCTTCCTGCGTTATTTTCTGATGATGAGGCATTATTTGTTGTAGGGCAGCCATGTCATGTGCTCTTTTCGTAGGGGGTCGATCATTTCTTATGGAAGATTGATGAACAAAAAAGGTACTCTACTTCTTGGTTTAGCATTGGGTTTTATTGAACCCCCCAGTGGCTGAAACCTATAGTTGATTTATGACAATCTGGAGCGCGTGCCTTTTACCCAAGGTTTAGTTCTTCGGTTGGTTAGTTTTCCATAGATGATTACCAACGAGATTTTTTTTTCAATGGAGGATGCCATCTGTTAGTGATACTAATTGCCCTTTTTATGATGAAGTGGAGATGACAGAGCATGCAATATTTTATTGTCGAGGTAGCTATCGAGTTTGGGTACAAGTTTTCGGGCTGTTTGGAATCTCGATAACTATGCCACTAACCAGTTACGAGTTTTTGGAGCTTTGGCGGAACAATTTCTTAGCGAGTCCATGTCGCTAGTTCGGGACATCCCTATGGTTCTTTATTGCCTGGACTTTATGGAACAAGTTTGTTTTTGAAGGGGTTTTGAGTTTAGAGGACCACCTTTTTTTGAGTATTTATTTCTGTCAGTCTGTCTTTAAGTATAGGAAGAGGCACTTACGATTTCTATCATCAAATATTTTTAATTACCCTAGCCTATTACTCTCTTGTAACTAAATCTCTCTTGTAACTTATTTGCTCTTGTTCTCATCTTGAGACCTTGAGTTTTATTAATGAAAAGAGGGGTAGGTGTTTTGTAGGCAAGCGGATGTGCTAATCTAGTTGGGATATCCGCCCCAAAAATTTTCACCCAATCCAAACTTTTTTCCTTCAGAGGGACACAATGTTTCTCCAAAGGTTTTTTAAAAAAAACATAGGCAAACTGATACATTTATGCCAAGTTCAGGGGGCTGAGAGAATCTTTTGAAAGTTCAAGAGGCTGAGAGAAACTTTTGAAAGTTTAGGGGGGCAGTAGAATTTTTATGCCAAGTTTAGGGGGGTAAAGATGCATTTGGCCTTTTTTTTATGATATCTATTTTTCCATCTTCCTAATTTACCCATGCATCTCCAAAACAAGCACCCCTTGCTTTTATCTTTGTCGTCAATGGCAGCCGACTTTGGCCAAAACTTTTCTTTGATATTTGATCATTCATTCGAAGAAAGATTTTTGAATTGAGATGAACATTTTCATTTAGCCTTAGACAACCCATATAGGCCATTCAACTGCAGCAATTATCGACAAAAACAAATTTTGAATTCGATTTATTAATTGATTCCTGGGAGCTTTAAAGCATTGGAAAAGTTTCATTTTTAGCATCGAGATGTTTTTAGTGGCAATGGAGATGGGTGTAAGAGAAGGGCATTGGAGCATGGGTATATGATGTTGGGAACTGGTAGTCACTTTGAACATGCATAACAGGTATGGCGGAATTTTAAAATTTTATCCCTTGTCCCTATAAACTCTTATTAGTTATATAATTTAGTATTAGCTAAATAAGTTCTCTACCTATGTTATTAGGCATAAGTTTATTTTATACTAAGTATATCATAACTCTAAGTTATGTCCTAGTATAAAAACTATAACATAAAATAACTAAGGCATAATTATTAAGCCTAAAAACACTTAAAGAAAAAAACCTAATAATTAAAAGAAACACTTACCAGTTGAAGTGTGCTTTAGCATGACAACCTCTTTGTACAAGCCACTAAGTGTAGCATAGCCTCTATGAGTATTCACACGAACTCCACCAACCAGAACCTCTAAAAAAGGAAGAACCGTAGAGTAGGGAGCAGCTGCTAGACCACTCCGAAACCCACCCGAGAAATAACTAGAGATACTTAATATGCTTTGTGTTGGATCTAGCTTAAAAGCAAGAACTCCTCAGAACTTAGAAGATCCAAGATGATAGTTTTGAAGATAACTAAAAGTATTGGATCAAGACATCAGAAGATAAAAAAACCCACTGGATCTAAGCTCAGAAAATGAACTCATCAGAATCAAAAGGATCCAAGAACTAGTTAAATTTGCGCTCTCAAAGAGAAAAGACAAATCAAGGCTGCACTCACAAGAGAAGACTAAGCTCAAGAGGAAGATTGAAGGCTATGAATCTAAGTCAACAATAGTTGATATCATATCCTTGCAGACCTCACATCAGAAAGAAAAGTGTCTCCCAACATCACAAGCTCATAAGTCAAAACAAACTCTATGAAGAAATCATAATAAGCAAACGCATCAAAAGATACAACAGCTCACAGGCAAAGACAGACTGCTTACAGGCTAAAATAGACTACACTAGAACCAATGGCGTCAGAAGAATAAATCCACTATATAAGCTATCAGAATTCAGCAATCACAAGAAGGATATATCCAAGTGAAGAGTTCACATGATATAATAAGGCAAGCTCAAATTTAAAGAGCTTTTTAACCTTTGAAGCATCTTTCCAAGGACTATCATTAAATAAGAAGAATATATGTCAGAAGGAAGAAAATGCCAGAAGAAGGGCATTAAGAAATTGATTATGAGAAACACCAAGGATTTCTTAAAATCATATGCGCTAGAAACTCAAGCTATCGCATCAGAAGTTGTTCACCTTAACTAAGAAGAAAACACGCTCAGAGGGACATTACTTCAAAGACAAAAGGAATGGTAGCATGAATGTTCTCAGAACTAGCTGATATCTCTGAGAAATTGATAATCCTTAGACAACTCACATAAATCCACCTTTTCCAAGAATGGATTCTTAATCTCTATAAATACTATAAAGTTAGTTATCTGGCTTTCACTAAAAGAGATAAGACACCTTTGTAAAAGTGAGGTGACTGGAAAGAGCAAAAAGCTACTTTCTACCAACTAACACCTAACATATGGAATACTGGAAGCACTAAAATAATGTACTTGGCACAAGTCGGAGTATAGATAGAGCTGACCAAGTTTGGACTTATCTAACGGAGGGATTGATCTTAGTCTAACTACAAATCCAATCGTCACAAGAAAGGAAGTCGTTTTGGGATAGCTACAAAAAGGCTCCTTGAAATCTAGCCAATCTGAGGAATGTACTGGTCAAATTACAATGGTCAAAAGAACTCTCACCAAGGTGTGTATCAACGGATAACTACCGCAAAGAGAGTATAAATAAGCATCTATCCACAACCATCAATGTGTCGAGCAACTTCACAAATGCACAAATCATAATCAAAATAGTGCAAATTCATAAAAGTAAACAAATTCATTATTATATCTGTTTGTAATACAAAAAGCTTGATTAGAAAAATACATTTCAAATCTGTTGTAAGTGTCTTTTGATAATAAAGTACAAGAGCACAAATCCTCAATCAATCTATAGAAGAAGGTGATCAAAAGCTAGGTAAGAGGGACTTGGCAAGGCTTCTCAGTCATAACAAACTAGATGAGAGTGATGAGGTCTTCAACCATGCTCACAACTTGGAGAAATTGGTGAGGTAGAAGAATCTAAGAGGAGGATACTCTTAGATTGTGGAATCATAAGAAACAAGAGTGGTGTACTCTGTGTGTGCATAGAATTCCTGATTTGTAAAGGCTTCTCCACCTCAAAAGGAGATTCAGATAGTGGACTCAAGCTCAGAGGAAGAAACTCCGGGGACTGGATGTAGGCAGGGTTGAACTAGTATAAAAATCTTGTGTTTGATTTTCCTTACTCTACACTTATTTACATTAAGCTATTTACATTGATTACATTCTACCAACAAGTAAATAACATACATCAAACATTATATTCATCAATAAACTTGCTTCAACACTTTAATTAAAATCAGTTGAACTAAAGTTTATTATTTTACATCAAAATTTGAAAAGGAGTCAATCACCCCCCCTCTGACTCATACATCACCTCCTAACAGGGACCAATAGTGTATGTTGAAACAAGAAGGAGTGGAGACCTTATATAAGGGGAGCAAGAGCTCCCCACATTAAATGCGAGATGAGGAAAATCCCGATCCTGCCCTTATGCTTGGGCGGCAAGCCCCCTTATGGGCTGGCCTTTTTAGTATACCTGGACCCTCATGAATAAATTCATGCGTCCAGTTATTCTTAGGGCAAAACTCCCTTTTAATCGTCCCCTTTTAAATTTAATTTATTTATGACCCTAATAAAATTAGTTACCGGTCAAAATAAATTTATGGTCTAACCAAACAATGATCAATCATTTTAAATAACACTTTTATTTATTTATGACCCTAATAAAATTAGTTACCAGTCAAAATAAATTCTTGGTCAAACCAGGTAATGGTCTTACCATTACTGTTTTATATTCTCATAATAGACTTGGTCTATTAATTCTATACTAAGTCCGATGAAGGTCCTATATGTGTGACCTTATAGGATCCCGTAGTATTGAGCTGTCAAAGCTTAACCAATCTTATTTCTTTATTGAGAACTTATTGGCTCGAGATTCTTGACTGTGAATAGAACTCGATAACTTTGAATGACTGTAGTACGTCTCTAGCACGGGTCTACCATCCCCCATTACTTGGAATGTCATTGTGCTTATGACTTAATCCTAGTTAATGCAATAGTCAACCAACGCAATGACTGCTTCCATTCTTTAATATTTATACCATCTGGTTCATTAGATTTAGTTAAAGTGTTAACCCACTAATAGCAAGGTTACTCCAAGCTATCCTAGTTATTGACTTGTTACCAAAGTACATTGCCTTACCATGATGTGTTGACTAGAAACTATTTCTATAAACATATACTCTAATCAAAGGTTTCAAGCAACTGTCACTTTAACAAGTGGCTAGGTACAACTCCTAAATATATCGAGAGCGATGGATTCTATCCGACTACTTAGCTTATCAATGTGATGTCATCACTATACCTGTAATCACCCATTGTATCCTAAATTTATGAATAAATAGGAATGACCCAAAGGATAGTGTTAGTACCATACAAGGTAGCTAGTATTTCAAGTATAAAGATATTCGCAAAGCTATTGCATTAAGATAAACACCAACACTACAATATCTTTACCAAGTGTTTATCTTATAGGGGTCTCCAATGTATCTTTCGGATACATCCATGTGTCAACTCAAGGCACCACCTTTAGTCTGGAAGATTAACTACTTAGATCTCATCCAAGAGAGTATAACAAAACATGCTAGTCTATCTGCTTCATCAATGTCTTATCCTGATGAAACTATGGCTAAAGATAGTTTAGACATAATCATAATTGCATATAAAGCAGATCTACTAAACATAGTCCCATTATGCTCTCACTCCAAGCTATGATATGTCAAGGACTTTTGTACACAGATATCAATGAATATATTTTAACTAGTTACAAAATATATGAATACATTGATATAAATAAAAGATAAATGCCTTTATTTATTGGGAAACAATGATCCGGATCACAAAATTAAACTAATTTATCCGGATCAGGTTTGAAAGAAACAAAAACTTAAAACTATGTAAATCCCAAATCCAAATGGAAACATCCGGACAAAGATCCAGCTACAAGGTTGTCCATTAAAGACATCAGGTACCTAAGCACATGGAATCATTAGAATAAGGCTTGGAAAGGAAACAAGCTTTAATCCCTTAAGAATAGCATCCGGAAGAATTGATTGTCCTAGCTCCGGAAGCATGGAGATCCGGAGACAATGAGTCTGAAGACATCCTGAAGACTCATGCTTGAAGACAATGGGAAAATCTTCAAGGATAGCTTTTCCCTCCACCTTTTGGTCTATGAAGTCAAAGATCATTTCCCTATGAATAAGACAAAAGTGACAGCTTGCACGTTTCAGTAAAAGGACAAAAGGAACGACACCAGACTGAAAAAGCTAACAGACTTTTTCACCTAGACAAATAAGGAGGCACGTGGAGCTCACACCAAAAAGCTAATGCTGTAAAAGTTGGTGCATTACAAAAAGCCAAGTAAAATGATTACTGATAACTTTTCAGCATCAATCCCTATAATTCAAACGGGTCAAATTATAATCTAACAAATTGATCAACGACTCTGGAACTGCCACCTATAACCTAATTAAGGGTTTATTACAAGTTCAACAACCCACAATGGCTACATTTATGATAGAAGTCTATAAAAGGGAAGCTTCACCAAATGAGAAGGTTGGCTGTTTGATTGAACAAAAGTAAGTAACAAAGCACAAGCATTCATTCAGTTTAATCCCTTCAAGAATCAATTAATTCTAAATCTGCTGTAAGGATTTCTAAGTGAGCTATAACCTTAAGGAAATCCAAAAACCAAAACCTTTATGAAAATAAGAGTGTAAGGATCTCTAACTTGGGTAAGTTGTGAGATTGGGATACAACTTAAAGTTGGTGCTTTGAGTGGGAACTCCCTGTAGGACTCAGCTTAGATTCGAGGTAGAAGTTTAAGTGGTATATCCTACTAAAGACTAAAGGCCTCGGCTAGGACTTGGTGCTTCTAGTGGTATATCCTACATCCGGAAGGGGTTACCATCCGGAGATAAATTGTAAGGCTTGATTCCTGCCAGTCGGAAAGGAATCCACTAGTGAAAAAGCTCGAGGAAGGAAACTCCTGGGAATGGAGTAGGCGAGGCTGAACCAGGATAAAATTCTTTGTGTTTGATTTCTTTAACTCTTTATTTATTGCATTATATTGTCATAATTGCATCATTCGGATCCATCATCCGGATCATAATTAAATACACTACACTAAGACTTTTTAAAGTCTGTGTATTCTGCGAAAAAGGGTCATTCACCCCCCTCTGACCTTATAAAGACCCTCATAGGGACCAACAAGTGGTATTAGAGCAAGTGCTCAAACTAGAGATCTAACAATCTCGAGCTAAAGGTCCACATATTTTGATTTATATATCAAAACGAGTTTTCAAAATTCACAACTCCTTTCTGAAGGTATGTCCATTACCCGTCCTTCACTCTTCACCGGTGAACATTACACGTTCTGGAAGAACCGAATGAAGAACTTCATACAATCACAAAGCATGCAAGCATCGTTAGTCATTAAAGATGGCCCATATGAGCCTACTTATGAAGAAGAGGGTATGACTACCCAAAAACCATCAAGTATATGGGATGAGAATGATTTTAAAAGTTACGTGAAAACATAAATGCTATTAACATGCTCCATTATGCTCTTAGTGCAGCTGAATTTAACAGAATATCCGGATGCAAAACTACAAAAGAGATTTAGGAGAAGCTGGAGGTAACCTATGAAGGAACCACCAAAGTAAGAGAAGCTAAGCTTGATCTACCCTAGTAAAAGTTTGAAGCTTTCAAAATGGAGCCAAAAGGATCCATAAGTACTATGAACACTAGATACACCAATCTAGTGAATGAGATGAAGAGGCTTGGAAAGGAAATTCCTGAAGTAGAGATGGTGAAGAAAGTGCTCCGGAGTCTCACCAAGGAATGGGACAGCAAGAAGACTGCCATTGAGGAAGCTCATGATCTAAACTTATATAGTTATGATGAGCTCATTGGCAATCTCTTAACTCAAGAGCTATCCCTTGGAGAGATACAGCCAATAACAAAAAAAGCTTGAAGAGAAAAAGAAAGCCATTGCACTAAAGGTAGAATCTACTGGATTAACTTAATCCAGAGAAGAAGGACAAGCCACGGAAACTCAAAGTACTAAGGAGCAACTAGCTCTATTAACCAGAAGGCTCAATAAGTTCTTACAAAAGAAAGAAAGAAGGAAGTCTAGAAAATATGAATCTTGAAGATCAAGAGAAGGAACTTCCAAAAGGGACAGGTCCAAAAGAAATCCAGAAGAAAAGAAGGATCCGGAAACAGATGCTGCCTGTTTTAAATGTGGAGAAAAAGGATATTTCAGAATAAAATATCCCAATCTTAAGAGAACCAAGAAGTTCAAAAAGAAGGCAATGGTAGCTACCTAGAGCAATAGTGAAGAAATTAGTAGCTCATCTTTAATAGAAGAAGAAGAGACTACCAACTGTGCATTCATGGCACTGACTGATTCGAAAGCCGAGCAATCCAGAAGGAATGCCTCCAAGCAAGAAATAATATAAATCAAAGAATCAGAATCAGATATAGCAAACACTGAGGTAAATTCTTGTTCTAATTCTGCTTCTAATTTTGACCTTGCTAGAGCTTTATCTATTGTAATCAAGGGTGTAAAGAAGAATGCAAAAGCAATCAAGTACCTTAAAAGAGCAGTAATAGAGTTAGCAGAAGATGCGAAAGTAATGGTACAAGACATCAATCTGGTTAGAGCAACCAAACATATTGATGTTGTGGAGGAGAACTTCCTTAGGAATCAAGTCCAGATTCTAAATGCAAATGTAATGGGACTGGATAGAGAAATCAATCAATTAAAGGAGGTATCCAGGAAGAGGCCAGAGATAAAAGCTCTAAGAAGAGATAATCATCCTCCTGCTCAGAACAAATTCCAAAAGACCCCTAACCAAATGATGAATGAAGTTAGCAGGCAACCACAAGCCCAAAGATATACTACTGCTCAAAAGGGAAAGGCTAAGGTGGCTTACAACCAATAGCCTATCAAACAAAGAAGAAATTGTGGAGCAGAAGTTGCACCTCCAACCAGTTTCCGGATTCACATCGGACCATCCACCAGTATACAAAAAGATAGATATAAAGGGTACTATGAGAAGAAGGATCTAGAGAAGATCAGCGAAAAGCAAAAGCAGAACATACCTATTTCAGGGTGCATGTTTTATGGGAAAAAAATTATATTACTAAATCATGTAAATTAAAAAATGGTTATTATGATGTTTACCCTTGGCTTGAGATGGTTATTAACCAGAGAGGACCCAAATTTGATTGGGTACCTAAACCCACTTAATCTATTTTGCAGGTATGCCTTGGATCCATACTAGATCAACACACTTGGTACATTGATAGTGGATGCTAAAGGCATATGACAGGTGATGAGAAGGCCTTCATCACACTAACCCGGAAGAAGGGAGGCAAAGTAAGCTTTGGAGACAATCAAAAGGGATAGATCATTGGTCATGGAACCATTGGATCTGAGTTAAAGATAGAAGATGTCTCATTGGTTGATGGAATGAAATTTAACTTGCTAAGTGTGGCCCAACTTTGTGAAAAAGGAAGAAAAGTCACATTTGACTCCAGAGGCTGCTCAATCTATGATAGTAAACAACATAAGAAAAGTTTCCCTTCCATCTCATACATTCCTTCTAAAAGGGTACTTGAGCTCTTGCATATACCATTCATGGGGTTCACACTATACCAAATGGATGTCAAAAGTGCATTTCTAAATGGTGTTATACAAAAAGAAGTCAATGTTAAGCAGCCACCCAGATTTGAAGACCCAAAGCATCTGGATCATGTCTACAAGCTAAAGAAGGCTCTCTATGGATTAAAGTAGGCACCTAGAGCTTGGTATGAAAGATGAACCTCATTTCTTATATCCAAAGGTTATATTAAAGGCAAAGCAGACACCATACTGTTCATAAAAAAATAAAAAATGATATCATTCTAGTCCAAATTTATATGGATGATATCATATTTGGAGTAATTGCTGAAAGGATGTGTGAAGAATTTAGCTCTCAAATGCAGAAGGAATTTGAGATGTCCATGATAGGAGAGCTTAATTTCTTCCTTGGTCTATAAATCATGCAAAGTACGGATGAGATTTTCATTAACCAGTTAAAGTACACCAAGGAAATCTTGAAGAAGTCTGAAATGGACAAGAGCAAGCCCATGTCCACTCCAATAGGATCAGATACAGTCCTATCCAAGGATTGTGAAGGAAAGGATGTTGATTAAAAGCTCTATAGATGGATGATTGGCTCACTCCTATACTTCATAGCTAGCAGACCTGCATACATTATATAGTTTATTACTGTGCAAGATATCAAGCCAATCCTAAGGATTTTCATCTCAAGGCAGTAATAAGGATCCTTAGATACCTCCTAGAAACCACTGAAGTTGGGTTATGGTATCCTAGTAATGGAGATTTCACACTCCAAGGGTTCACTGATGCAGACTATGGCAGGCATACTCTTGAGAGAAAGAGTATATCTGGAGGTGCCATTCCCTTAGAGATTGCTTAGTTCCGTGGTATAGCAAGAAGCAAACTTTAATTGCCTTGTCCACTATAGAAGCTGAATACATAGCAGCTGGAAGTTGTGTAGCTCAACTCCTCTGGATCAATCAATAACTTGAAGATTATGGAGTTCAATCCGGATGTGTAGATGTTATGTGTGACAATAAAAGTGCTATTGATATATCAAAGAATCCAGTACTCCATAGCCGGATGAAGCATGTCAGTATAAGGCATCATTTCATTAGAGATCATGTAATAAAGAAAGATGTTGCTTTGGTATACATTCCAACCAATAAAGAGTAGATATCTTTACCAAGCCATTAAGTAAAGATCAATTTGGGAAGCTAAGGGAATCAATTAGTATGTCAAATCCAATTTAAAGCTAATCTGGAAGATAGTCCAAGATTAATCTGGATCATTAGCAAGATAGCCTAGTCCAAAAAAGAAGAGCTATTGAAGAGGAATTTGTTCTGGAAAAGAGTATGCCACGTCAGTAGACAAGAAGGATAAATGGCAGTAAAAGCGCTTAAAGGTGACAGTTACTCTTTTTGAATTTTAGAAGTCTATTAGGTGTTACATGCGCGGTAAATTTGACAGTTATCATTCAAAATAAACTGTTCCCATTCTTTGGTTAAACTGAATTTGCCTCTCTCTTAAAAATCTAGTTGCCATGTCATCAATCCAGCCAAACTACTAGCGTACAGATTACCAAACTACCATCACTTTGGAAATTTTATATAAACCCCTCAAATTCACTCTTCTTCCTCACGCGAGCAATTATTCTACTGTTACTTTGCAAAAATCAAAAACCAGAACCCTAATTCTTCTTAAAAATTCTCTCAAAATAGCAACAATCACAAATCGAGAAGAAACCCAAAATCTCTCAAACCGAAACCTCTTCTCAAAATCTGACCTAAAAGATGCTGATTTTGAGCCATCAAAACTAAAACCTAGCGATTCAGTCATTCCTACGGACTTCCTAGGAGACAATTTTTTATTCAAAACACCCCCTTTCTTAACGCTAATCGATGATTAGCATTTGGGTGACTTTCTCAAGATCAACTACCTAACGTATCCGAAATTGGTTAAAGAATTCTATGATAACCTCCAAGTCCACAAGGAGTTTGACGCCCTACGAACCAAGGTTCAAGGGAAATAAATCACCATTACCCCAGATTTCTTTGAAGAGAGACTCAATAGAAAGAATTCTAGATTCCAACTACAGACCGATGAAGATAAAGCACAAGTGGAGTATGATTCAAAGTTGTGGTTACATCTTAATTACTTTGGGGAAAAATTTTCTACTCACTTCCCAGAAACCCCATGATTTTTCCAACATGTTATGGCAAAGCTCATTCTAATCCAGAAGGGATCCCTGACAACCGTCTCTGCCTTACAACATTTCATCTTACAATACTGGGTTAGATGTGTGGAAATCAACTGGCCTGTACTTATAATCAGTTATCTCAAGAACCCTGTCAATTCCCATACGGGTCTAATTACCCGGATCCTCTTAATTAATGAGGTAAATCTGACTAGTTTCTATGCTGAAAATGGAAAATAAATTCTTGAGAAGAACTTCAGAAGATTGACCTTTGGAGAAGAATGGAATGAAGAGAAAGCAAAGAAGCTCAGGGATAACAGAACAAACAAGAACCCAGAAAGCTGTAAATCCGGATGCTATAGCCCCTGCTCCTAAGAAGCCTAAGACCACTAAGGCCAAGGCTCAAAAGAAAATCAATATAGTTTCGAAAGACGTAAATGAGGACACTCTTACCTTTAACCAGATCCTAAAGTCTAGTCCGGAGAAGCCAAAATCAAGGGGAAGGCTGATTAAGACTGCTGATTTATTAAAAAGACTAGTTTATGATCTGGAAGCAAGGGAAACCATTATAGTAGCTACTGTTGTAATAAGAAAGGGCTATCAAAAAGGCTAGAAAAGAAAAGTATCAGAATTGCTGAAAGGGGGAAATGGGTCTGATGAAGAGGAAACCGAAGATGAAATGCCAGCGCCGAAGAAGCAATTCACCCGGCAGGGATGCACTTTTGATAAAGCAGTTAAGGCTTGAAAACATTAGAAGAAAATAGCCAAGAAGCCAACTGCTATAGTTATTAATGAGGAGGCCACTAAAAGGGTAGTTGTGGAGGAGTTGGCTAAGGCTAAAAGCTCAAAAGGTAAGAATGTTCTAGGATCTAATGAGGATATCCTTCTGGAGGATCCTCGGTATGAAGAGATGATGGCTTCTGTGGCTGACAACTACAGAATTAACAATCATGCCATAGAAGGACCTAGAGGATCCTCAGCTACACCAATCCTCATAGATCAAGCTGCCTTGGTTAAGGTCTCAAAGATTCTAGAATCCGGATCATTCAACTTCCTACCCATCACAGAACCTCTTTTACAGTACCTGCTAGTTCCAAAAGCTAAAATCCCTACAGCCATAAGTCCTGTAAAGGCAATTGTAGAGGGTGTTGAGGACAGTTACAACACACCTGAGAGAGTTATTAAAAGTCCTGAAAAGGCATTTGAAGGGGTGATAGAGGATAATTCCTGTCATCCGAGGGTTGAGATAGGAAGAAGTGAAGAAAACGAAGCCTCAAGCATCTAAATTCCATCGCCATTTAATGAGGTACCCCTTGCCATTGCTCCTTTAAATTTTTATGCTGATCTTGCTGGTGATGACTCAGCTATTGAGATAAGGGATAACTTGGATACACATGTCCTAAATGTATCCAAGGAAGGTGAGCCTAACCTGGATAATATCATTCCGGAGGAGGGACAGGGTCTGAGATCCGAAGAGAATGCTTCTAAAGCAGACTCTAAGGGCGAGGCTAGTCCAGGGGAAAGGTCGAAAGAGATGAGAGAAGAGCAAGATAAGTCCCATTCAGAGGAGACCAATAATGAAGCTGATAATGAACCCTCCAGAAGTAGCTCTAGCTCAGGAGATGAATCCTCCAGCTCCTCTACAGAAGAATTTCCTCCAAAAGTAAGCCCATGAGAGTGCCTGCAAATAACACAGTTAAAGCCAAAGTTTCAGCAGCACTTTATCTAGTAAAAGAGGCTACCTAAGAGGAAAATGAGGAAGGGTATATCAAACAGAGCCTCCGGACAATATGTACCCATCTAAGAGGGGTTGAAAAGGAACTACTGAGATAAGCTGCTGATTTGAAAGTAAAGAAAGAGTTGGGTGAAATCAAAAATTTAGTAGAGAAAATAGAAGACATAGTCTTGGATTTCCCTACTCCAGGAGCAATAGCAGAAGCCTCTCTCTCCATGATCAAGCCAACATTAAATGAGCTTAAAGAAAATGGTTCCACAGCTAACCGGACCGCTGATCAAACTAATACCCTGGCTTCAAACAATTGTGGTACAGCACTTGACAAGATCACATCCTCCTCCTCCGAGCTCTCAGAAGAAATTAAATCATATTTGGATACCAAGTTTGAAAACTTATCAAAATTCATGGCTGAGAAGGACCTCAAGCCTACTATCACGGATCTGGGCACTGACTAGCAAGTCACCCAAGAAATGCTGGTGCACTTCATTGAGAAAACCATCCCCAAAATCCAGGAGATGATTTTGGATGACATCGGTGATGAACTAGGGAGTTGTCTATCTAGTTTAGAGCATATAATAACTAACTAGAAGGCATCCATCACCAAAGAAATCTCTTTTCAAATGGAGTTTATCCATAATATCAAGGATAGCTTTTCCCTCTACCTTTTGGTCTATGAAGTCAAAGATCCTTTCCCCTTAAAAAAGATAAAAGTGACAGCTTGTACATTTCAGTAAAAGGACAAAAGGACTGACACTGGACTGAAAAAGCTAACAAACTTTTTCACCTAGATCAATAAGGAGGCGTGTGGAGCTCACAAGAAAAAGCTAATGGTGTAAAAGTTGGTGTATCACAAAAAGCCAAGTAAAACGATCACTGACAACTTTTCACCATCAATCCCTAGAATTCAAATGGGTCAAATTAAAGTCTAACAGATTGATCAACGGCTCTGAAAGTGCCACCTATAACCTGATCAAGGGTGAAGATTTATTATAAGTTCAACAACCCACAATGACTACATTTATGATAGAAGCCTATAAAAGGGAAGCTTCACCAAATGAAAAGGTTGGCTGTTTGATTAAAAAAAAGCAAGTAACAAAACACAAGCATTCATTCAATTTACAATCCCTCCAAGAATCAATTAATTCCAAATCTGTTGTAAGGATTCCTAAGTGAGCTATAAATATAAGGAAATCCAAAAACCAAAACCTTTGCGAAAACAAGAGTGTAAGGATCTCCAACTTGGGTAAGTTGTAAGATTGGGATACAACTTAAAGTTGGTGCTTTGAGTTGGAACTCCCTATAGGACTCAACTTAGATTTGGGGTAGAAGTCTAAGTGGTATATCCTATTAAAGACTAAAGGACTCAGCTAGGAGTTGGTGCTTCTAGTGGTATATCCTACATCCGGAAGGGCTTACCACCCGGAGAAAAATTGTAAGGCTTAATTCATGCCAATTGGAAAGGAATCCACTAGTGGAAAAGATCGGAGGAAGGAACTTCCAGGGACTGGAGTAGGCGGGGCCGAACTAGGATAAAATCCTTTGTGTTTGATTTCTTTAACTCTTTATTTATTCCATTATATTGTCATAATTGTATCATCCGGATTCATCATCCGGATCATAATCAAACACACTACAATAAGAGTTTTTAAAGTCTGTGTATTCTATGAAAAATGGTCATTCACCCCCCTCTAAACTTATAAAGACCCTCACAGGGACCAACATTATTGATAATAAATTGGTTCTTGCAAATAAATAATTAAGATATATTGCCCTAATTTCCTTAATGACATACATCATATTTAACAATCTTCCACTTGCACTAAGGCTAATTAGCCATATGTTTAATCCCATATGCTTTAACATGTTGGTCACACTTGACTTGCATCAATGGCTTCGTCAGACTGTTCGATAGGTTCTGATTAGTGGGAACGTATTCTAGTCTTACTATCTTTTCATCAATAATATCCCTAATTATATGATACTTTCTGAGTACATGTCTATTTTTTCGGTGAGACCGTGGTTCCTTTGCTTGAGTAATTGCCCCATTGTTATCATAATACACCGTGATTGGATCAACAATTTCGGGCACCACACCAAGATCACCAATAAATCCCTTTAACCAGACAACTTCCTTTGTTGTTTTGCAAGCACAATGTACTCAGATTCCGTGGTTGAAATCAGTAGTAGTATCTTGCTTGGAACTTTTCCAGCATATTGCCCCTTCATTAAATACAAATTCAAATCCTGACTGAGACTTAAAGTCATCCTTGTCAGATTGGAAACTCGCATCCATGCAACCTCGAATAGTGAGGTAAACTTCTCCATATATCAAGAACTTATCCTTATTCCTTCTCAAGTAGTTAAGGATTGCCTTGACGACCATCCAGTGCTTTTCACCTGGATCTGCTTGATATCTACTCATGAAGCTCAAAGCTTACGAGACATCTAGCCTAGTACATATCATATCATACATGATAGATCCTATTACGGATGCATAGGGTATATCCTTCATGCGCATTATCTCTTAAGGTGTCTTAAGACACTCAAACTTAGATAAGGTAACTCTATTTATCATTAGGAGATAACCCTTCTTCAAATGCTCAAGGCTGAACCTAGACAAAACCTTATCTATATATGTACTTTAAGAAAGACCTAGCAGCCTCTTAGATCTATCCTTATAGATCTTTATACCTTGTATAAATGTTGCATCCCCAAGGTCTTTCATGGAGAATTTTCTTGACAACCATATTTAACTGTCTGAAGAAGAGAAACATCATTTCCTATTAGTAATATGCCATCGATATATAACTTAAGGAACTCAATTTCAAGCCCACTAACCTTCGTGTAAACACAAGGCTCATTAGCATTTGGAGAGAAATCCAGTTCATGGATTATCTGATCAGATCTAATATTCCAACTCCTGGATGCTTGATTAAGTCCATAAAATGACTTTTGCAATTTACATACCTAACCATAATTAGCCTCCACACAATCTTATGAACGGTATTAACTTTGAGAATTTTCCAAACTCACATGATTTAGTTGCGATGAAAATAGTTTTTTTCAAAATATGGGGTTTATGGGGCCGTATACACTGTAAGGAAAAGGAATGTGAAGAATATGAATTTCGGGTTCATTAGTCTCGATGGTTCAATCCCTATGTATGAAGCAATTCATAGAATGAATGTCTTATCAATTAGAAATGTTCATCTCCGTGCATACAAATTAAAATATTCTCTACATAGGGATCCACCTCCATCTCAAAAGCCTAACTCAGTGAATACCGTGGTGCCTAAGCAATAGAAAGTGTTTTGAGATTCACCAAGAGACAACCGATCCTACGCTAAAGTGATGTCATATGTTCCAGACACTAACATAATTAATCTAGGCTCATCGATTCACCCAACTAATTGGTCACCATTTTCATGTCTCGCAAAGGTTAGAAAGCTTTCTTCTATTCTAGATTTGTTTGAGATTGTCAAGAATAGGATTTTTTCCTTCAAGTTCATTGCCCTCACTTGGAGGGAATTTCATGGCTATTGTATTTGATTTTGAGGATGCGGATACTGTTTTCTTAGAGGGGGATTTGCTCCCGCTTTAGGATATATTCCTCGAAGTATCTCCCTATCCGATGGATTTTATTTTGACAGAATGCTTAATGTACATTGATTTTATTTGGCTACCACTGACCCTCTTCACAAAATTGGTTATCAATAAGCTAATATCTCATTTTGGAAGGCTTATCTCACTTGACTTCAACCTTAATTGTCCAGACCATTTAGATGTTGTTTCTTGCTTGCTATATGTGCCACTTGGTTCTATGAATCAAGAAGTCAGTGTGTCTTTTAGGGAGTCGAATGTTAGGATCAAGGAAAAATTAGACATGCAATTGCTTGTTAAAAGTGCTTAGATGTTGAATGTGTGAGTTCGGATAACTCTTTCTAGAATGAATTTTTAAATGAGCAATAATTGGTAACCTCACCAAGAGCAATGAAAGATATCCAGCCCTGTGTTTCAGTCCCCTCTATTTTGGAAAATGTTTCGCCTGTTCCAAATTCATTCATAAGGACTTCGAGTGTAGTATGGGATTTAATCCACCAATCACCAACACACCATCTTTCGTGTCTGCAGGAGAGGATTCTACCAACCCACTGACCTTTGGTTCTTCAAAACCTGACAATGCCAATATAAATAGGGTAATCATTTGTTCTCAGATTTAATCCCCTGTAAAAAATGAAAAGTTACTTACCTTGTCTGTCGAGAAGAAGCTCAGGTAATTTAAAGACAAGCATACGTAAGTCATCTTGGTGGTGTTGGGTTCGGAGATGGCTTAGACTAGGTTCTCCTTTAAGGTTTAAAGTTTTTATCATGTCTTTGTCTTTTATTAGTTGGAATTATCGAGGAGGTGTGAATAATAGAGCTAAGAAAATGTTTATGCTCATAAGTATTCAGAAGTTCAATCTTCATTTTTTCGTGTTACTTGAAACTAAGGCTGGTGGGATTTCAGACCAAGTCGTTTGTAATTTTTTGGGTCATGATGATTTTTCATTTCAGTGTATTCCATTGTATGGGCTATCGAGTAGACTTATGATCTCTTTGAATTCGGCTTTACTACAAGGGATGATACTATCCTCATCCTCACGATAGGTAATTACACACTTCTGTTTTTACCAGATTGAAGCTGACGTTGTGGCTATTTATGGTTCCACGATTTTGTTTGAGAGATATCAGATGTGGTAGGAGCTTTTACCCATCATTTAAGAACTATCTCATGTGCTAGTTTGTGGTGAATTTAATGAAATTTTACATAGTGTCAAGAGGTCTAGTGGTGTCAGCTCTCCTTCAATGAATAATTTTAGGGAATTTGTTAATGACTGTGAAATTCTTGATATACCTTTGCATGGTTAAGATTACACTTGGTTTAATAGTCAGTCAGTCTTGCATATCGGTAGAGTTCTAGCTTCTTGTGCCATCCTTGACTAATGGCCGACCATGTTATCTCAACCACATATTCTACACTCTTAAATCACTTACTGATCTTATTACTATCGCGACAGCCGCCCACTCTTACTCCAAGGCCATTTTGCTCACTGAGTTTTTGGTGGGATAACATTGAATTCTTACCTTTCATCAGGTCAAAATGGGCTGGCATTTTCTCTACCTTTGATTAAAAGGATTTTACTTTTTAGTTGAACCGTTTGAGTTTGGCTATTCGACTGTGGCATTCAATGAATTATGAGAAGATGAGCATGACATAAAAGACCTCAAATCTCAAATATTTTTTCTCACTTCAAGCAATGTTATGCGGCCTTCGGATAATTCGCCTAGCTCAGACCTATAGCTAGCTCGTTCTACCCTTTTTACTACTCGCCGGAATATGGAAAATTACATCACCAACAATCTAGGTTATCATGGATAATATTAGGTGATGAGAATACAAGCTTCTTTCAATGAATAACATCTGCTCGATTCAGAAACAACCAAATCTTGCTATTAGAATTGAATGATAGGTTGACTTACGATTTGACAATGATTAGATCGATGATTAGATCATAACATGAACAACTCATTTTGGGTACATGTGATGTCCCTTTCTCCCTTCGAAAGATGTTTTTCATGTTGTGGATGGTCCTTTCAATGCTCGGCTAACTGCACCCTTTTTTGAGGAAGAAGTTTGGACGGCCATTTGCTCTAGCAACGAGAATAAAGAGTCAGGACCTAATAAGTTTAACTTCTTTTTTATAAAAGATTTTGGTCAGATGTCAAGGATGAGTTTATGCAACTCTTGCATTATTTCCATGCAACATCTTATCTTTCAAACTCCATTAATACTTCTTTCACTGTAGTCGTTCCAAAGGTTACAGGTTTTTCTCCTCTGAATAATTACAGACCGGTTGCTCTTATCCATGGGATCTATAAGATCATTGCTAAGCTTCTCTCAATTTGTTTACAACCTTTACTATCAAATTTGATCTCGGGTAATCAGCTTGCGTTTGTTAAGGGGAGAAGCATTCACGAATGCTCATTCATTCCTTCTAAGTTATCCACGCTATCCACTCAAGTTGGACGTCTTATTTGGTTCTAAAGTTAGATTTTTATAAGGCATTTGATAGTATCTCTTGGAAATATATTGATGCATTTTTCAAAAGATAGGGATTCATAGAATTTGGATTTTGTGGCTAGAAAATTATCGCAAGAAGTCTACCACCTCGATCTTGATCGATGGTTCTCCTTGTGCACTCATTCAATTTCACAAAGGAGATAAACAAGGCAACCCCTTTTGACCATTTATTTTCGTAACAGTAGTTGAAGGCTTAAAGAAACTTTTGGATACAAGTATTCATGAGGGGATATTTTTTGGATTTCGATTAGATGATTCGCTTCTAGACATATCACTCCTTCAGTTTATGGATGACATATTGTGTTTTCTAATGGCGAATGAGAGCTTGATCCCAAACTTTTTTCGTATGTTAAGGTGGTTTGAACTAATCTCCGAACTTCATATTAATTTCAATAAGAGCTCAATTCTAGGAATAAATGTGTAAGATTCTGTACTGTAATCATGTGCCTCAACTCTAGGCTGTCAAATAAAAAAACTCCCTATTAAATATCTTGGAGCACCTCTTAGTGTGAAGTGACTGTTAGTTTCTAATTGGGATCTGTTGATTTTAAAGTTTCAAAATAGGCTCATAAACTGGAAAGGGAATTGTTTATGTTATGCAAGTCGGGTGGTCTTAATCAAATTAGTACTTACCTATCTTTCAATTTATTTATTATCACTATTCAAGTTACCGAAATCGGTGAATGCAAAGATTATTATGATTGTGAGAAATTTTTTATGGCGAGGTGATGCAGTATAGGTGGTTTATGTAAAGTGAGTTGGGATATGATTACCTTGCCTAAACATATTGGTGGGTTTTTCATACGTGATTTTAAATATGTAAATTGTGGTATGCTCCTAAAATGGTTATTGAAATTGCGAAACTTGAATCGAGACTCAATGTGGTTTGAATTTTATGCTAAACGTGATGAGTTCTCATCATGGTTTGATGTGATACAAACTGAACCATCTCATCTTTCATCCATTTGGAAGAATATCATTGCAAGCTGCTTTTGGAATGAAAATTTTTGGTATATTTTGTGTCCAATTATTGAATTAGGGTTGGGGATGGGCTATCGGCTTCTTTTTGGGATGACAAACTCGAACCAGCCTTTTGATTCCTTATTCCATGATCTTTATTACATGTAATCGAAATCATTCATTAGTTCCTCTAGGTTGTAATTTTATATTTGGCTACAATGCCTTTGGCCGGCCATTTTAGAAGCGTAGATTAAGGATATCGAGTCAAGAGAGATGTCGTCAGCTTCACGCTTGGATCATCGACACTTATCGTTCTCCATGTCTATTGCAAACCGCTACCACGATCAATGTTACCTCATTGCAATTGGTTTTCTCAACTAGTTTGGACCATTTTTTTAGGACATTGGCCTAAATAAAAATTTCATAGCCGCATCATTCTATCTGAGCTACTATCAGCCTCAGAGATGGTGTTATCCTATAACCAATTTCATGTTGATTTGGAATTCTTGTTTGTCTCTGAAGGTTCGTTTCTTTAGTTGGATGTTGTTTTATGGTAGATTGCCATTGAGATCATTTCCATTTCAGAGAGGTTGTCCTTTAGTGCTTGATGACTTGTGTTGTGCTTGCCACGTACAAGAAATAATTAACGGATCACGTTATCATGTTTTATTTGAATAGTTATATTATTTGGATGACTGTTTTCATATGGCTCAGAATTAACTTGACCTGCCTTCATCGTCTTACTCGTTGCAACTATGGTGTTCTTTTTTCAAGGAGGGACCATGCAGTGAGTTCTTAACTACCCTTTGGATTGTCATTGCATGGTCGCTATGGATCATAAGAAATAAACTTGCCTTCGATTGGCAGTTCCCTTTTAATGACCCCTTCATCTCTAGTTTGCATCTTTGCTGGTTTTTTATTTAAGTGTAATAGATGTCATGTTAGCTTTTCTATCACGGATGTTCTGATTGATCAGGGTTTACTTTTGCCTTGTATTGAACTATGTGATTCTCTTCTTGAGTATCACTTTTATTAATATATAATGGGAGTAAGGTTTTGGGTTAGGGCGTGATGTGTGGCGTCTTGCTGCCTCCCCCTTTCTCTTTTCCCATAAACCGTAAATAATAGTCAAAGTTATTTATAGTATGGCTATTTTATTCATGAAATAAGGGAAAATCATAGCAAATTACAACATTATATGATTTTTGAATCAAGACTCAATGTGGTTTGAATTTTGTGCTAAGCCTGATGGGTTCTCATCATGGTTCGATGTTATACAAACTGAGCCATCTCGTCTTTCAACCATTTGGAAGAATATCATTGTAATCTGCTTTCGGGATGATAATTTTTAGGATATTTTTGTGTCCAATTATCAAATTAGGGTTAAGGATGGGCTATCGACTTCTTTTTGGGATGATAACTGGATCTCGAACTAGCCTCTTCATTCCCTATTCCCTGATCTTTATCACATGTAATCGAAAGCATTCATCAGTTTCTCTAGGTTGTAATTTTATGTTTGGCTCTAATGCCTTTGATCGGCCATTTTGTAAGCTTAGATTAAGGATATCGATTCAAGAGAGATGTCATCAGCTTTGCACTTGAATCATCGACACTTGTCATTCTCCATTTCTATCGCAAACCACTACCACAATCAATGTTACCTCATTGTAGTTGGTTTTCTCAACTATTCCTGATCGCTTTTTGTGGGACATTAGTCTAAATAAAAATTTCACAGCCGCATCATTCTATCTTGGCTACTATTAGCATGAGAGATGGTCTTCTCCTATAGTTTATTTCACATTGATTTGGAATTCTTGTTTGTCTCTGAAGATTCATTTCTTTAGTTGGATCTTATTTTATGGTAGATTGCCAACGAGGTCATTTCCATTCAAAGAGGTTGTCCTTTAGTGCTTGACGATTTGTGTTACGCTTGCTACGTACAAAAAACAATTAACAGATCATGTTATTATGTTTTGTTTGAATAGCCATACTATTTAGATGATTGTTTAAGGCTCGAAAATAGCTCGACCATGTCTTCATCGTCTTACTCCTTGCAGGCGTGGTGTTCTGTTTTCAAGGAGGGACCATGCCGTGAGTTCTCAACTACCCTTTGGATTGTCATCGCGTGGACGCTATGGATCATTGAAATAAACTTGCCTTCGATGGGTAGCTCCATTTTGATGACCCCTTCATCTCTAGTTTGCATCTTTGCTAGTTTTTATTTAAGTGTAATAGGCGTAATGTTAGCTTTTCTATCACGGATATTCTGATTGATCCGGGTTTACTTTTATCTTGTATTGAACTATGTGATTCTCTTCTTAAGTACCACTTTCATTAATATAGCATGGGAGTAAGGTTTTGGGTTAGGGCGTGATGTGTGGCGTCTTGCTGCCTCCCCCTTTCTCTTTTCCCTCAATCCCTTCATTCCTTGAAAAAAACCATAAACCGTAAATAATATACAAAGTTATTTAGAGTATGGCTATTTAATTTACGAAATAAGGGAAAATCTTAGCAAATTACAATATTATGTTACAACATTAGTGATGCATACATTATGCTCGCTTGACAATTTTCGGTAAAAACCAACTACAACAACTGTGACTGTGACTTCGAACTTTTCTGCTATTTCAAATAGTCACTATTGCAAAACGTTACGCATGCATATATATATTAACCAACCATGTCGAAATTACTTGGAAAAATTTTATGGGTTAAATATTTAAGGATTGAAATTTAAAATTATGCTCATATACAAAATTTAAAATATAATTTTTTTATTTTCCAATTTATTTTTTTACGCTGGTACTACTCATCTATGGTAAAATAAAATTGTTTTTATGAATAGTTCTTAAATAATATTGTTAAATTGTAGGTTTTTTGAATTAGTTGAAATACCTTCTGTAACTTTGTCATTTTTAATGAAAATATTATTTTTGTTCATTTTTTGCTAACTTTTGAAACCACACGCGCCCTTTTACAAAAAAAGGACCTCTTTGCAAAACAGTCAAAAGATAGGGTTTGATTTTGAAGTTTATCTAAGAAAGATATATTATATTGTTAAACATTTAAAAAAATTTTATTGACTATAAAGACTTAGGATTAGAGTTTTAAAATAAATAATTTTTATAAGGGTCTTGGGTTTAAGTTTCAAATTAAAATAAATATTGTATAACATGAAATAGAATAATTTTGAAAAGAAATAATTTAGTACATAGAGTTAAATTTGAAAAAAAAATGAGTATAAATATAAATTGGGAAGAAAATATTGAGGATAAATGCGTTTAAGGTAAGAATATAAAAATTACTTATGGAATATGAAAATAATTATTTCCTTTACTTTTGTTAATTATAAATATAATGGATGAGTTCATTAAATGTTTTTAAATAGAATTACGGTACATGGCGGTGGTTGCCATGCACCGTATAATCTTCGACAAAAGTTGTACGATACATGCTTGGAATGTACCTTAAGTTTATCTTAAAAGCATTTAATAGGTAATATATATTTTAGTGATACACAAAATTTTATACCGGTAGGTTTTTGGTGTGACCTCCACACGCCTTCTTATTGGTCTAAGTGAAAAAGGTTGTTACCTTTTTCTCTGTTCGATGTCAGTCCTTTGTCCTTTTTCTGAAAAGTGCTAGCTGTCATTTTTTTCTTGCTTTAGGGAAAAAGATATTTGACTTGGAGACCAAAAGAATGGAGGGAATGAAATTTTTGAATCATTCCCTTTGTCTAAAGTATTAAAGTCTTTCGGATGTCTTCAGACTTTAATGTCATCGGATTTGTCTTCTTCCGGATACTGTTTTTGCCAGTTCATAGTTTTTTTCTTTCAAACTTTAAACATATGCTTCCTTTTGCGTGCTTAGGCTCTTTTTGGATTTAAAAGATTACATATACTTACAAGTCTTGTTTTCCTTAAGCTTATAAGTTTTTGTTTTCTTCAAACTTGATCCGGATATATTCTTGTTTGTTCTTCCGGATTATTATTTTCCAACAATCTCCCTCATTTGATGGAAATAAAAACTAAGCACAATTAAGCAAGAAGGGAACATGACCTAAGTATGATTTTTGATACTTAGTCATTTACAACATTTACTCCCCCATAATCTAAGCATCCTTACTCCCCCAATGTTTTTGCATTTTTGACTTCTATATTTTTTAAGTACAATTATAGATTGTACTTAGAAGCATTTTTATGTAAATGTGTTTTACTATATATACTTCTGCTATTACCAATGGTTAACATCAATGAAGTGTTGGATTACAGATACAGAGTAAATATAAGTGAAAATTTTCAAAGCTAGCTATTACAAGATTTTTACATTATACCATCAATAGCTAACTACACATTTACCTATCTATTTCCATATCCTCCCGTCCTTTGCTGGATGTGCTTTTCTCCCCCTTATTGTTTTCATCTGATTGGGGGTTAATCACCATATGTGAGCGCTTGTACCAGCTCTTCTTCCACGCTTCTGAGTAGATAGAATAGTCTACATTTTCTTGGGAGCGTTTCTCAAATATGGTTTCAACAGTGGCCTGAAGGATTTGATAGGGCTTTAGAAAATCTCGGAGCTCTTTATAGGATTTTGTCATGTCCGAAATCATCCTTAGTGCATGGGCTTGATCATCTTTATTAAAATATGGAAACATTCACTTGAGGAGAGTTAACATGCACTTGTATCTAAAGAATCCAGTGTCGCCTATGTGTTTGACAAGATCATTGACCACTGGAAGGATAAGACTGTCCTGGTTTGAGGAGGAAGATCCGGATGAGGAGAGTGATAGATTAGCCATGATTGACTTTAAAGCGTCAATATCTTGGCAGATATCTCTCCAGACATTGTGGATACTGGTGTTGAGCATAGTTAGATCTTTGTGGAAAGCCTCTTAAAGTGCTTTAATCAAGTCATTTATTTCGGACGAATGGCTTCCACTATCATCACTTATTTTATCCACCTGCTTCTTTAGTAGATTTGGAAGAGCCTCATCAAGGAAATTTATGAGCATTTCTTGTGTAGCTTGATGCTCCTCATTTAGCAGTTTAAGTGCAGAAGCAATATCCTTTTCACCTTTTGTAACATCTTCCGGAATGAATTTTATCAAGGTTTCAAGCTTGTTATCAATGTACTCCTTAAGCACTGTGGACAGATCTGAGGAAGAGGAAGTGATCTTGTCCATGACTGTTGAAATAACCTATACCTTATACTAAATCACCAAAATCGTAATCACAACATATAAATTTTTTTTTACTTATACTTCATTTATATATATAATATACTAACAAAACTTAACATTCGGTTTATAATACTTATAGCATCGTATCCTATTACAACAAATGTGTACAAAATAAAAACCAAAACCCCACCACTTTCTATACTATATGCTTGTTATATGAGGAGAGGGAGCGAGATGGAACACAGCCAATCAATCTTTCGTCCATGACATCTACAGGTAATGAGCTTCTAGTACAAACTTTATCAGCTCTGAAAAATTTAGCGCTTTATATGAGGCGCAACCCAGTGAATATAAACAATCTATGAATTTAGCAAATCACATATATACATTAAGAAATTTAATATACAGTCACACTTATATGAGAATGAATGAACCAGTTATTTAATTGTTGTGACATTTCCAGCTAAAATATTACCCCGGGATACATGTAACATTTGTAACAATTGCCAATTGATTTGTTGGCCAGCTATGTAACAATTGGTTGACCTTTCGGTCTAGATAAACAATTGATTGACCTTTCGGTCCATTTATTAGATATTGCAATTGGATGACCATATAGGTCCAGATGAACAGAACATGTATTGCAATGTTTGATCGGCTATGTCACAACATCTCTTACACTTTTCATATATTCAAGTGCAGATGTTTGTTTTACGAACCATTGAACTTACAATTAGCATATATTAGCACAAATAAACATATATTTCACATACATATATCATATAAATCCAGCTTATCAAATACAATTCTCATTATAAACGTATCCAATAATTCATATATGCACCAATTCACTTCACTTAAGAATTCAATCCATTATCATATTCAAATGACATATATTAACATATTTCTCATACAATTCATATCACATTCACATATTCATACAATTAACACATCAACACATTTCACCCATATATTCATATCATGTTTATACTCACAGATTATCCGAGCTAATTCTGTAGGAAACAACTTGGACATTCCTCTGGAATACCTTCACGGTTTTGAGCTCCTATAACATAAATTCATGTCAAATATAAACATACATATACATCTTATCTCCTTTTGTATATATAAAAAGATTGACATAAACTAGAACAGAATTACTATCTCCGTGACCTTACTGAGTATGACCAATCATATCTCTCAAAGTACTCAACAAAATGACCTGATTCCAGTTTCATTTTACTCTAACACATAGCTTTATAACATATCAAAATTTCATAATTTTTTGATTATTTTTCCATTTATTGTGAATTTGATATTTTGAACTCCAATTCTATCCTTCTTTTCCTGAACTTAGAACCAGTATCCTTGTGACCTCACTTCACTTCAAAATTCATAACTTTCAACTCACTAACTCAATTGCTCTTATTCTTCTTTGGTTTAATTTCTAATATAAAATTCCATAACATACTAAAACCTCAAAATTTTCAAACCCTTATACGATTTATAGTAAATTTTCCTTCAATGCCCTATTTCAACCCGTTCTACCTGGATAACATCTTAGTAAAATGACCATAACTTTCTATAAATAACATGAATCAACCTGATTCTTTTTTCTACTTAAACTATGCACATAAGGGAATGAAATATCAAAAATTCAAAATTTTCTAAGTAGTATAACAATCCCAGATTAATTTTAAAACTCACCTCATCTCTTTGATCATCCAATTCTGGACACTTCATCTTATAAAAATCATAGCTATTGATATACTTATCTAAAAATTCCCAAATTTTACAGAAGCAATCTAGAGATGTATAGAATCAATTCGTGTTTTTGTTATAACCTCAAATTCTATCTCTAACATCTTGGAAATCATATTACAAAATTATATACATACCTGATTCTTCCTCTCTCTTTGTTCTTCTTCTCTTCTACTCCTACCCTTTCCTATTCTGAGTTTTTCTTTCTTTTATGGTTGATTTTAGATACATATCTCTTCCTTATCACTTCTATAATTATCTATAGGCTATAATGACCATTTTGCCATTCTTTTTCATTATATAACACTTACACTTATACTATACTATACTTATACCAATAATAAATAACTCAATTACTAATTTAATTACCAACTATAATTTCTACTTTTATCTTCACAAAATTTCAAACCCCTTTTATATATTTAAGTGTATATATGTATATCTAATATATTTTAAACCAAATATACCAAAATTAATATATTTATTATATATTTATACTTTATCTAATAATTTCTAATATATATGCATAAATGACTAAAAGGATGTGTGAAATGGGATGTTACAACTGTAGCGCAGTTATTTGTGGCCATAATATTAGCCTAATCTGCTAATTTGTTTGCTGCTACAACATTTGCTTTGAGTTCATTTAGGACTGGAGTAACTTTGGCTAGAGATACCTCGGCTATCAGATCAGTAGTGGGAAAATCCTTTACTTTCTCTTCTATTTTCTTTACTCTCCCCTTGAGTTCCCTGATTTCATCTTTTAAGTTCGAAGGAGATAATTGTGCAGGCAGTACTTTCTCGATTGATTTCAGGTGTTTACATATGTTCTGGAGGCTCTGCTTAATGTAGCTTTCTTCATGTTCCTCATGAGTAGCTTCTGTAATGATTTTGAGTGCAGTGGAGATCTTTTTAGCTCTAGTTAGGTTGACACTTGAAGATGGTATTTTTATTGGGCTTACAAGTGAAATTTCTAATCCAGAGTTGCTACCAGTGTCATCAGACTTGGATGATTCTGTTTCAACTGATTCCTCTTCTTTATCTTCCTTCTCTTTGTCCAACTGTTCCTTTAGACTAGCCTCGCCCCTTGAGTCCACTCTAGGAGTGTGCTCTTAGGAACCCAGACTGTGTCCCTCCTTCAAAATTTTATGTTCCAGGTTAGACTGGTTATCCCCGGATGCAATTTGGGTGTCCTATATCTCAACGGCATCACCAGCCGGAGTATCATTAACAGAAGGGATAGGTGGAAGAATGATTATCTAATTCTTGGTTTGAAGATTAATATTATACTCCGGTACTTCTCCATCCGGTGGACTGGTACTGTCCTCAGTCTCCGCTCCTAATGCCTGTAAAGGACTTGCAACCACGATCATCTCTTATCCTCAAATGTGAAATTATCCTCACCATTCCCTCCAATTTCCTTTTCAGGACTTTCCAGCTCCATCACTTCCGAATTGACATTCAACAAGTTATCAGTAAGAGGCCCTGATCTAGATTGGAAATTTAGCAGGTCCTCATCCTGGTACTTGGCTTCTTTAAAAAGCTCCAGATCTTTTAGTTCTATAAGGATTGGTGGACTCGTTGATTCTGCTGCACCAGATGAGCCTTCGGGTCCCTTTTTGGTCAAGAGATTGATCTTTTGATTGTCTCGCACAGCAAACATCATTTCAGCAAATTAAGGATCTTCTGGAAATATGTTGTCTTTAGGTGTTAGCCTTTGGGTATATAGCATAATTTCCTTTTTCCTTTCCCTGATTTGACTGGAGTGGTGATTATGGGAGTTGGTTTCCTGATGGTTATTCCGATAGTAGGTTTTTTTATTTGGAGTTTGGCTCTTGGTTTCTCTGTTGGTCCCTGTAAGGGTCTATATAAGGTTAGAGGGGGGTGCATGACCCTTTTTTACGGAATTAACAGACTTTAAAAAGTCTTGTGTAGTGTGTTTGATGGCTTCCAGATGTTATGGATCCGGATGATGCAAATATGAAATATTATGAAAATATAAACAAAGAGTTAAAGAAAATCAAACACGATGATTTATACTAGTTCGACGCTGCCTACGTCTAGTCCCTAAAGGCTCCTTCCTTTGAGCTTTTCCATTAGTGTGATTTCGTTCCAACTAGTAGAAATCAAGCCTTATAGTTTATCTCTGAATCGTACCCCCTTTCGAATGTAGGATATACCACCAACTCCTAGCTGAGTCCTTTTGCCTTTAGCAGGATATAACACTTAGACTTCTACCTTGATTCTAAGTTGAGTCCTATAGGGAGATCCCACTCAAAGCACCCACTTTAAGCTATATCACAATCTCACCACTCACCCAAGTAGGAGATTTTTTACACTTTAGTTTTTAATAAAGGTTTTGGTTTTGGACTTTCTTAAGTTTATAACTCACTTAGGAATCCTTACAAACTGATTTTGAATGACTTGGTTCTTGGAGGGATTTGTAAAGCTGATTGTTCTCTAGCAAGTTCTCTTGTATATGCTTTTGTGAAATCAACCTGGAAATTCTCAACTTGTGAAGCTTCCCTTTTATAGGCTTCCATCATAAATGTAATCGTTATGGGTTAGTAAGCTGTAATTAATCTTCATCGTTGATCAGGTAAGATGTGGCACTTTCAGAGCCATTGATCAGTCCATTAGATAGTAATTTGACCCGTTTGAATCCTTGGGATTGAGGCTGAAAAGATGTCAGTGATCGTTTTCCTTGTATTTTAGTGTCACATAAATTTTTATGCCAGTTGCTTTTTGGTATGAGCTCCATGTGCCTCCTTATTGGTCTAGATGAAAAAGGTTGTTTCCTTTTTCTGTCCGGTGTCAGTCCTTTTATCCTTTTTTTGAAAAGTACGAGTTGTCTCTTTTATCTTATTTATGGGGAAAGGATCTTTGACTTTGTAGGGCAAAAAGGTGGAGGGAAAAGTTATCTTTGAAACTTTTTCCATTGTCTTGTTATATGAGTCTTCCGGATGTCTTCAAACTTAATATTTCCAAATCTAACTTTATTCGGATGCTTAGCAATTAGTTCTTCTGGATACTAATCTTTAATGGTTAATAGTTTATTTCCTTTCCAGACTTTAACCAGATGCTTCCATTGATGCTAATATGTTTGTCTTTACTTGTCTTGGATTCTGGAGGATTTGGATTTGTGTCCGGATGTAATTACTTAAGTTCTTTTATACACCATACTTAGGTGTTTCGTTTTATTCAAACATGTTCCAGATTGATTATGTTTCAGATCATTGTTTCCCAACATTCTCTGCCTTCAAAGCTTCTCTAAATGTTAATCCCTTCTTCCGGAGTTTCCTTTAGGGGCTGGTTCCCCCATCTCCAGTCTCTTCACTATCAGACCCATGCTCCTCTGTTAGCATATCTCTTATGCTTCTTTTCTGCCCTTTCTTATATCCTTCTCTAATTGTAGAAGTAGCTACTGTAATAGTTTTTATTACTTCCAGTACACATACTGGTTTCTTTAGCTTGTCAACGGCTTTAATTGGCCTTCCTCTTGGCTTTTTGGCTGGAGATTTGGCCATTAATTGGGTTAAGTACAAAGTGTCCTCATTTTGCTCCTCAATTTCTGGTTGGATGTTGAGTTTCTTTTGAGCTCTAGGCTTAGTCATTCTTGATTTCTTAGCTACTAGTTCTTTCTCAGCTTTGCCCTTCCTAGCCTTGCTTTTCTGTTTCTTCTCATCCTTTTATCTAATTGCCTTTTACTTATCCCATTTTTCTCCAAAAGATAGGTTTTTGAAGTTTTTCTCCAGAATAGCCTTCCTATCCAGGGATTCTTCCTTGGAGACATTAATTTTGTTTTCCACCAAAATCTTAGTAATGAGTCATCTATGGCTACATTGGTGCTGCCTAATGAAATGAATCAAGAGCACTGGCATGTTAACTAGTGTGCTATTAGTCCAGTGCTGGATAATACAGTGTTAAAATGAGGAGACTGTGGTGAGGGATCCCTTTCGGATGAGCACAAACTTTGCTAGCACAAATTGCAGAAATCTTGGAACCATTGGCTAATAAGTGGAGCATTTATCTCCAAAATACCTTTGTGGCAGCCACTCCAATTATTCATACTTAACTTTCTGTTTGTCTCTATCTGATCTTAATATTACTCCATCATTTTTCATTTGGAGATAAGTGATAAAGAATTCTGGAGTTAGTGTGATTTCGTTTCCATCCACAATGATCCGAAGGGCGTCATAGTAGTTATGAGCCTTGAGATCATTATAAAAATGCTTTACAAATACCAAATAGGTGGAATTATTCATAGTGAGGAAGGTTTCCAATCCCTGATCCCTTAGAAGCTGGTTGAATGGATCAGTTGAGAATAAGTAGTTATCTCGTAGAAAGTTTGAAGGGACGACTGTATAGGAGGCGGTTTTATTTATTGGAATGAAGTCAGAGTCAACAAGATCCTCCATCTTGAAGACATTCTTGGAGGGAAGGATGACTTTGGGTTGAGATTTTATTGGTGCCATTTGAAGGTTTGAAAGAAATTTAAGGATTTAGGGTTCTGAGTTTTAATTTTTGTAGAGTAATAGCAGATAAGTTGCTCGCGTGCGGAAGAAAGGAATTTTTGGGGGTTTATATAGAATTCCCAGAGTGAGGGTAATTAGGTAATCCAGATTTTACTAAGTTTAACTGTGTTGATGATGTGGCAGTTTAAATATTTAGGAGAGATAAATGGCGTTTAACCGGAGACTGGGAACGGTTTATTTTTAAAATAGTCATTTAATTTTACCGTACGTGTAATACCCAATAAATGTTTGAAATTCAAAATGTGTTCAATTACTTTTTAGCGCTTTTACTGTCATTTATCCTTTCAATCTGCTGATTTGGCAATTTTCCTTCCGGAGTTGAGCTTTCTTTAATTCTTCTTCTCTTTCAGATTCCTTGTCTTGTCAAGGATCAAAATAACTCTGGACTGTCTTTCAGATTTTCTTCAAATTGGATTAGACATCCTAATTGACTCCCTTAGCTTGCCAAACTGATCTTTACTCAATGGCTTATTAAAGATCTGTGCTTTGTTCATTAGTTGGAATATCCACTAATGCAACATCCTTTTTCATCTCATGATTTCGGATGAAATGATGTCTTATGTTGACATGTTTCATCCTGCTATGGAGTACTGGATTCTTTGACACATCAATGACACTTTTGTTGTCACACATTGCTTCCACACATTCGGATTGAACTCCGTAATCTTCTAGTTATTGCTTGATCTAAAGGAGTTAAGCTACACAACTTCCAGCTGCCATATATTCTACTTCTATAGTAGATATATCAATTGAGGTTTGCTTTTTGCTGTACCATGATACTAAGCAATCTCCAAGGAAATGGCAGCCTCTAGATGTACTCTTTCTTTCAAGAGTGTCTCTGCCATAGTCTGCATCAATAAATCCTTAAAGTGTGAAATCTCCAATACTAGGATACCCTAACCCAACTTTAGTGGTTCCTAGAAGATATCTAAGGATCCTCTTTACTACCTTGATATCTGAATCCTTAGGATTGGCTTGATACCTTACACAGTAGCAGATAATATAGTGTATGCCAAGCCTGCTAGCAGTTAAGTATAGAAGTGAACCAATCATGCCTCTATATAGCTTCTGATCAACATCTTCTCCATCACAATCCTTGGATAGAACTGTATTTGATCCCATTGAAGTGGACATTGGTTTGTTCTTGTCCATTTCAAAATTCTTCAAAATCACCTTGGTATACTTGAATTGATTAATGAAAATCCCATCTGGACTTTGCTTGATTTGTAAACCAAGGAAGAAATTTAGTTCTCCCATCATGGACATCTCAAATTCCTTCTACATCTAAGAGCTGAATTCCTCACACATCTTCTCATCTGTTGCCCTAAATATGATGTCATTCATATATATTTGGACTAGAATGATATCATCCTTCTTTTTCTTGATGAAAAGAGTTATATCTGCTTTACCCCCGATATATCCCTTAGATATGAGAAATGTAGTGAGTCTCTCATACCAAGCTCTAGGTGCTAGCTTCAATCCATAGAGGGCTTTCTTCAGTTTGTAGACATGATCCGGATGTTTTGATTCTTCAAATCCAGGTGGCTGCTTCAGATAGACTTCTTCTTGGATAACTCCATTGAGAAATGCACTTTTGACATCCATTTGGAATAGTGTGAATCCTATGAATGTTGAAAAAGCACATACTATCCGGATTGCCTCCAATCTTGCTATAGGGGCAAATGTTTCTTCAAAGTCAATCCATTCTTTTTTATTGTAGCCTTAGGCAACCAATCTTGCCTTATTTCTTACCACTGCTCTGGATTCATCTAGCTTGTTCTGGAATACCCATTTGGTTCCAATGATTGACTTTCCTTTTAGAGGTGCCACTAGATCCTATACATCATTCCTTGTGAATTGATGTCGCTCTTCTTGCATGGCCATCATCCAGCTTTTATCTCCTTCTGCATCTTAGAATTTTTATAGCTCAATAAGAGAGACAAAAGCAGCATAGCTCATCATCCGGTTGAGTTGACCTCTGGTTCTTACTGGATTTTGGACATTGTCTAAAATAGCTTCAACTGGTGGATCTCTGTGAGTCCGGACTTCCCTTGGTAGATCTTCATGTTGGACTAGAGCTTGTTCTACTTCTGCTTCAACTTCTCCTTCTTGACCTTCATCGAAGTCTATCTCATGTGGATTGAGATCAACTTGTTGCACTTCTAGATTAAAAGATATTTCTTTATCTTCTTCTTTGTACTTTTTGATCTGGAAAGAATTAGGAACTTTGGCTTCACCCTTTTCTCCAGAATTTTTAGCTTCCGAAATTTGATCTTTTGGAGTGGGACTTCTTTTCCCTGCATGGTTAGTCTCATCAAAATCTACATGTATTAACTCTACCACAGTTTAGGTTCGTTTGTTAAAGACTCTGTAAGCCTTGCTATGTATTAAGTAGCCAAGGAAAATTGCTTCATCAGATTTAGGATCAAAATTTTCTAATCGCTCTCTACATTTAGAATACAGTTCTTAAATCGAAAGGCTTTGAAATACCCAATTTTGGGTTTTCTTCCCTTCCAGATTTTATAGGGGGTCTTTTCTATGGTCTTTCTAATAAGAGCTCTATTCAAAATATAACATGGTGTGTTAACTGCCTCACCCTAAAAATATTTTGGCAAACAATTCTCACTTAGCATTGTTCTTGCCATCTCAACTATGGTCCTATTCTTTCTCTCAACAACTCCATTCTATTGAGGAGTATGAGGGGCAGAGAAGTCGCGTTCAATCCCCTTGGGGTCACAAAATTCAGCAAAGTGCTTATTTTTAAACTCACCACCATTATCACTCTGGATGCGTGCAATGCTTACGCCATGTTCTACTTCTATCCGAATGAATATTTTTAAGAATTGGTCAAAGGCTTCATCTTTACTTACTAGCAAGAGAACCATGTATAGCGAGAATAATCATCCACAATGACCATGGTGTATTCTCTTCTATCTAAACTCAATGGTTTGATTGGACTAAAGAGATCAATCTGCAAGAGCTCAAGTACTCTTTTGGAAGGAATGTAGGAGATGGAAGTGAAACTTTTCTTATGCTGTTTACCTAATTGATAGGCATTACATAGATAATCCTTATCAAAAGCAACCTTAGGCAAACCCACAACCAATTCCTTTTTAGCTAATTTGGACAGGAGGTTCATACTAACATGTCCCAACCTCCGGTGGGATAGTTATGATTCTTATTCTTTAGACACCAAACAGATATTCTTTTTCTCATTTTTAATGTTAACTGAATAGACATTGTTTACTTTAGGTGCATAAAGAATGAGTTGATTATACTTACTATCATAGATTGAGTAGCCTCCGGAATCAAAGGTGACTTTTCTTCCTTTGTCACAGAGTTAGGCTACACTTAGCAGGTTGAACTTCAGTCTATCAACCAATGAGACATCTTCTATCTTTAATTCAGATCCAATTGTTCCATGTCCAATGATCTGGCCCTTTTGATTATCTCCAAAGCGTACTTTGTCTTACTTCTTTCGGGTTAATGTGATAAAGGTCTTCTCATCACTTGTCATGTGCCTTGAACATCCATTATCAATGTACTAAGTCTGTTGATCTACTGTGGATCTAAGGCACACTTGTAAAATAGATCAAGTGGGTTTGGTTACCCAATCAGATTTGGGTCCTCTCAGGTTATCAACCTTTTTAGGCTAAGGATTAACATTATAATAACCTTTTTTAAATCTACATAATTTAGTAATATGATTATTTCTCCCATAAAATCTGCACCCTGAGATGGGTTTGTTCTGCTCTTACTTCTTTTCGATCTTTTCAAGATCCTCCTTCCTATAGTTCCCTCTATATCTAGCTTCTTGTACACTTGTAAATGGTTCAATGTGTATCCGAAAGCTGGTTGGGGGTGCAACTTCTGCTGCATAATTCCTTCTTTATTTGGCAGGTTGCTAATTGTATATTGCCTTAGCTTTTCCTTTTTCAGCAGCAGTAAATTTTTAGGCTTGTGGTTGCCTGCTAACCTCCTTTACTTTCTTGTTGGAGGGATTTGGATTTTCATTTGCAGCTTGATGTTGATTTCTTTATGTATTCTGCCTTGGATTCCTTCTTGGTTGTAAAGAACCTAATCTCCTTTCGGATGCTTCCTTCATCAGAGTTAGCTCCCTTTCTAACCCTATCAAGTTAGCACTTAATATCTGCACTTAATTTCTTAGGAAGTTTTCTTCAACCACATCAATTTGCTTGGTGTCTCTTATCAAATTGACATCTTGTGCCAATGCTTCACCATCTTCTGAAAGCTTCATCACTTATCTTCTTAGGGATTTGATGGCTTTTGTGTTCTTCCTCACATTCTTGATCACAATAGCTAAAGCTCTAGCAAGTTTCAGTACTGGTTATTTCTGATTCTGATTCTTCAATTTGCACTATATCTTGCTTAGAGACATTTCTTTCAAATTGCTCTACTTTTGGATCAGTTAGTGTCATAAATGCACAATTAGTAGTCTCCTCTTCTTCTTCAGTTGAAGATGAGCTACTGCTTTCCTCACTATTGCTCCAATTGGCCACCATTGCCTTTTTCTTATATTTCTTGGTTCTTTTAAGCTTAGGGCATTTAGTTCTGAAGTGGCCTTTCTCCCCACATTCAAAGCATGCATCTTCCTTTTCTAGATCCCTCTTTTCTTCCGAATTCTTTCTGGGCCTATCTCTTCTAGATGTACCTTCTCTTATTCTTCTGGATTCATATTTTTTGGAATTCGTTCTTTCTTTCTTTTGCAAAAATCTACCAAATTGTTTGGTGAGTAGAGCCATTTGCTCTTTGTTACTTTGAGACTCCTTGAGTTGCTTTTCTTCTCCGGATGAAGCTGATCTGGTGGATTCTGCCTTAAGTGCGATGGCTTTCTTCTTTTCTTTCAGCCTTCTTTCCTATTGGCTATATCTTTCCAAGGATAATTATCGAGTCAAGAGATTGCCAATGAGCTCATCATAACTGTAGAAGTTTCAGTCATGAGCTTCCTCAATGGCAGTCTTCTTGTTGTCCCATTCCTTGGTAAGACTCCCAAGTATTTTCTTGACCATATCAACCTTTGAGATTTCCTTCCCTAGCCTCTCCAATTCATTTACAAGATTGGTGTATCTAGTATTCATATTGCTGATAAATTCTTTGGGCTCCATCTTGAAGGATTCAATCTTTTGCTGAAGCAGATCTATTTTGGCTTCCTTAACCTAGTTTGTTCCTTCATGGGTCACTTCCAGCTTCTACTAAATCTCCTGTTCAGTCTCACATTCGGATATTCTGTTGAATTCTACAGCACTAAGAGCATAATGAAGCATGTTAATAGCATTTGAGTTTTCACGCAATCTTTTATAATCATTCTCATCCCATAAGCTCGAGGGCTTGTGGGTGGTTAAACCATCTACCTCATGAGTAGGCTCATATGGAACATCTTTAATGGTCATCCATGCCATCATGCTTTGAGCCTGAATGAAATTTTTCATCTGGTTTTTCTAGAACGTGTAGTGTTCACCGATGAAGAGTGAAGGTCGGGTAATGGACATACCCTCCGGAAGGAGCTATGAGTTTTGGAAACTCATTTTAATTCTTGAATCAAAATATAAGAGATTGTTATATCTCTAGTTTAAGCACTTGCTCTGATACCACTTGTTGGTCCCTATGCTTAAGTTAATAAGGTCAGAGGGGGGTGAATGACCCTTTTCACGAAAATAATATACTTTCAAAAAGTCTTGTGTAGCGTGTTTGAATGTTCCGGATATTTTGGTTCCGGATGATGCGAATAATGCAAATAATATAAATTGCAACAAATTAAAGACAAGGTAAAAAAAATTCAAACACAAGAGATTTATACTAGCTAGGCCCCGCCTACGTCTAATCCCCAAAAGTTCCTTCCTTCAAGCTTATCCACTAGTGTGATTTCTTTTCAACTGGCAGAAATCAAGCCTTACAGTTGTCTTCGAATGGTACCCCTTCCGGATGTAGGATATACCACTAGAAGCGCCAACTCCTAGCTGAGTCCTCTTGTCTTTAGCAGGATATAACACTTAGATTTCGACCCAAACCTAAGCTGAGTCCTACAGGGAGATCCCACTCAAAGCACCTACTTTAAGCTGTACCCCAATCTCACAACTTACACAAGTTGGAGATTTTTACACTTTGGTTTTCTCAAAGGTTCTGGTTTTGGACTTTCTCAAGTTTATAACTCACTTGGGAATCCTTACAACTGATTTGGAATTAATTGATTCTTGGAGGGATGTGTTTTCTAATTGCTTTTGTGAATTCTCTTGTTAATTGCTCTTTTTAAGTTAACCAACAAATTCTCAACATATGAAGATTCCCTTGTATACGCTTTGATTATAAATGTAGTCGTTGTGGGTTGGTGAGCTATAGTTTAATCTTCACCGTTGATCAGGTAAGATGTGGAGCTTCCAGAGCCGTTGATCAATCCGTTAGATAGATATTTTGACCCGTTTGAATCCTTGGGATTGAGGCTAAAAAGTTTTCAGTGATCATTTTCCTTATATTTTAGTGATATACCAACTTTTATATCGGTAGCTTTTTGGTGTGACCTCCGCGCGCCTTCTTATTGGTCTAGGTGAAAAAGGTTGTTACCTTTTTCTCTGTCCGGTGTCAGTCCTTTGTCTTTTTTTTGAAAAGTGTTAGCTGTCATTTTTATCTTCCTTTAGGGAAAAGGATATTTGACTTGGAGACCAAAAGAATGGAGGGAATGAAATTTTTGAATCATTCCCTTTGTATGAAGTATTAAAGTCTTCCGGATGTCTTCAGACTTTAATGTCACCGGATCTGTCTTCTTCCGGATGCTTCTACAATCAATTCTTCCGAATGCTGTTCTAGGCTTCAGAGTTTGTTTCTTTCAAACTTTAACCGGATGCTTCCTTTTGAGTGCTTAGGCTCTTTTTGGATTTAAGAGATTACATATACTTACAAGTCTTGTTTTCCTTAAGCTTATATGTTTTTGTTTTCTTCAAACTTGATCCAAATAGATTCTTGTTTACTCTTCCGGATTATTGTTTTCCAACAATTATAAATTAAATTATTTATAAAGTGGGAAGTAAAAAAATAAAATATAATAATAAAGAAATTTTATTAAAAAAAGAAGTATGTATTCTCCAACTAGCTAATTAATTTATAGCCTTAATTGTGAAATTCCGGATCAATAAAGTGAAGAAAAAACAAGTATGATAGTTAAAAGTTTTTCCAATAAATATTGAATAGTACCTTAGTTCTTCTATTATTGATAGGAGAATATTTTACGAGGCTTAAAAACTTCAATATTACATGAATTTTATATTACTAGCATAATCCTATATGAACTTTAAAATTTAATGTAAAGGTATATGAATTTATCATTTTACTAAGATAAATGTTATAATTACCTTTGACTGAGAAAAACATTTGACCTTACTACATTCCAATAGGTTTTAAGGTCCACTCTACTCTATTATTTTTTTTCTTCCATTACTACCCCTTTCTTCTCTCTTTGTGTTTCAACGTTCTTCTCGCTTCAATGTGTAGATTGAAAATTCATATATGACAAATATTATCTATGTAATTGAGGAATAATCAAATTTGAATGATAATGTTTGGATATTTGTATAGATTTACGCTTTTTTTTCTTCTAATTCTTAAGCTTTTTATTCTGCGTCTTAAAATTTAATAATAACTTACTTAAATTGAATTTCATCTGCATAAAAAGTAAAAATTTAAGAATTTATTTTGAGGATTTTCGGTTTATCATATACCCATGCTCCAATGCCCTTCTCTTACCCCATCGTCATCGCCATCGCCGTTGAAATCATCATGGATGCCAAAACTGAAACTTTTCCAATGATCCAAAGCTCTCAGGACTCAATTAACAAATCGAATTCAAAGCTTTGTTTTTATCGATTAATTGCTGCAGTTGAATGACCTGTATGGGTTGTCTAGGGCTAGTTGAAAATGTTCATCTCAATTCGAATTGATGATCAAATTGTTCAAATTATTAAACTTAGTGTGATAAAAAAATAATGAAAAAAAGGGTAAAAAATAGCAAGCCACCTAAATTGGACTTTGAAAAAAAATTGGTATTTGTAGGATTTGTTAGTTGGATTTTGTAGAAAATTAAAGTAAGTTGTTAAACCTAAATTTGAATTTTGTAATAGATTGAATTATTGAGAAAATGATAGGATCATTGCAGAATTCATCAAATGCCTATATAAGGCAATGTAATTTGCTATTTTAAAGAGAGTAAGAGAGTAAAAAAATAATAAGAGTTTATAAGTGTATTGTAATAAAATTAGTGTGAATTACTCATTTTTAAGTTTTGAGCATTTTTTGCTTGATTATTTTCCTCTTCAATCCAAGAAAGTGGTACCAGAGCCATTTCGTATCCAATCCTCTTCCCAAAAATCTCCGAGTAAAAAAGTCGAGTTTAAAGAGTTTCAGAAGCAGCCCAGAAAGTGTTGCAATAGGCTGTCAGAAGTGTTGCAAAAAATTGCAGAAAGTGTCGCAGTTAGCATAAAGTGTCGCCAATACTCAAAAAAGTTGCAATAGCCTCTGTTCTTCCTTCCTGGAAAATTTTCAAGTTCATCTAAAATTGCAAGGAAATATTTTCCCTTGCTGTTCTCCTTGCAAAATATGTCTGAAGCTATAGCGACGTACCAAAGTGTCGCAATAGACTCAAAAGCGTTGCAACAACCCCTGTACTCTTTGAAACAAATTTTCCTTTACAAAAATGAATCACAACGGTGTTTCCTTCGTTTTTCCTCAACTTACAAAAACCAATTACAAAAATTGGTGTATCAAGATGAAAGACATTCTAGGATCCCAAGATGTTTGGGATATTGTTGAAAAAGGCTATAAAGTCCCAGCTACAGATGCACAACTGTCGCAAGCTGAAAAGGACAGTTTGCATAAGAGTCGTCGTAATGACCAGAAGGCACTTAGTATCATCCATCAATGGTTAGATGATGTTATGTTTGAGAAGGTGGCAGAAGCGAGCACCTCCAAGCAAGCTTGGGATATACTACGAGTTTCTCTTCAAGGAGAGGAGAAAGTACAAAAAGTTCGGCTCCAAATGTTGAGAGGAGAGTTCGAGATGATGAAGATGAAGGAGACAGAAGTGATTGTAGATTACTCCTCACGATTAAAATCTGTCGCTAACCAAATGCGGCAATATGGAGAAAAGCTTGAAGAATCCAGGGTTGTTGAAAAACTTCTAAGGTCACTACTACCAAAGTTTGACTACGTAGTAGTGGCAATTGAAGAATCTCGGGATATAAGTAAAATGACCGTCGATGAAGTAGTTGGCTCATTACAAGCACGTGAGGAGAGACTAAACAGACAAAGAGAAGAGTCTGTAGAACAAGTCTTGGCAGCAAAGGTTTCAGTCAAAGGTGAAAGTAGCCAGGATTCTAGCCATTACGGACGAGGACGTGGTAGAGGCCGTGGAGGAAATGGAAGAGGAAGAGGACGTGATAAAAATCAACCATTCGATAGAGGTGAAAATAATAATGGAGATAATCAGTCCGTACGAGTCAGAGGTCGCGGTCATGGACATGGACGAGGAAGAGGAAACTGGAGGCATAATGATGGACGTGACAAGTCCAATGTTCAATGCTACAATTGCTCCAGATATGGCCACTATGCAGCAGAATGTCGGAGCCCACCAAAGCAAACAGAGGAAACGACGAACAACATTCAAGAAGAGGATGTAACCAACACGGTATTACTAACCCGTGAAGGTGAATACAGTCAAGAAAACAACATATAGTATCTTGATAATGGTGCAAGTAACCATATGTGTGGAGATAAGAAAATGTTCGTAGAGCTGGACCAGTCATTCAGTGGTAATGTTGTTTTTGGGGATTCCTCAAGAGTTCCTATTCAAGGAAAAGGAACTATTCTTATTTGTTTAAAGAATGGAGAGCACCAATTCATTAGCAATGTTTATTACGTTCCAAACATGAAAAAGCAACATTTTAAGTTTAGGACAACTGCTGGAGAAAAATTACCAAATTCACATGGTGAACAGAAAGTTGGTGCTGTTAAACGAAAAGAAGGAGCTGCTAGCTAATGTACCAATGACAAAAAATAGAATGTTCACTCTCAACATTAAGACGGATGTAGCAAGATGCTTAAAAGCTTGCGTGAAAGAATCTGATTGGCTTTGGCATTTGAGATTCGGTCATCTCAATTTTGGAGGGTTGAAATTGCTAAGCCAGAAGAAGATGGTGCATGGTCTTCCGCTGATTAATAAACCCCATCAGCTTTGTGAAGGATGTCTTATTGGAAAACATTCTAGAACTAGTTTTCCAAAAGAGTCTATGTCAAAAGCAAAGGCTCCCCTTGAGCTTATTCATGCCGATGTCTGTGGACCAATGACACCAGTATCATTGGGAGGCAACAAATATTTCTTGCTATTCATTGATGATTATAGCAGAAAAACGTGGGTTTATTTTCTGAAAGAGAAATCAGAAGTTTTTGAAGCATTTAAAAAGTTTAAAGCTATGGTGGAAAAAGAAAGTGGCTATTACATCAAAGCTTTAAGATCCGATAGAGGGGGAGAATTCATGTCAAATGAATTCAAAAGATTCTGCGAGCATCAAGGAATCCGTCATTTCTTATCAGTCCCGAGATCGGCTCAGCAAATTGGTGTTGTTGAACGAAAGAATAGAACCGTGATGGACATGGTAAGGAGCATGTTAAAGAGCAAGAATTTGCCTAAAGAGTTGTGGGCAGAAGATGTTGATTGTGTTGTCTACATCTTGAACCGATCTCCAACAACAAGTGTGTCAGATATGACACCCCAAGAAGCATAGAGTGGGAGAAAGCCTAACATCTCTCATTTTCGTGTTTTTGGGAGTGTTGCACATGTTCATGTTGCGGATGAAGAAAGGAGAAAGCTGGACGACAAAAGTAAAAAATACTTGTTCGTGGGATATTCAGAATTTTCAAAAGGTTATAAGATGTTTGATCCTGACACAAGGAAGACGATCATCAGTAGGGATGTGATTATTGACGAGGAAGCAATTTGGGAATGGAATAATGACAAGCAGAAGAATTACAGTTTTTATCCTTTCACCATGGATGAAAACAATGATCGAGATGTGGAGGAGTCAGGCAAAGCATCGACGTCATATAGTCCCATTCCAATTGCATCTCCAGGACACGATGATGATGAAAGTCAAAGTCCAAGAGAAAGACCTAGAAAATTTCGTCTTATTGAAGATCTTTATGATGCAACTAGAGAGCTCAATGAAAAATTGACTCTTTATTGTCATCTTATTGATAGTGAACCTATTGATGCTGAAGAAGCCATGAAAGATGAGAAATGGAGAAAAGCCATAGAGGAGGAGATCAATTCAATTGAGAAAAACAAGACGTGGGAGTTGATCCAGCTGATAAAAAGCCCATTGGAGTCAAATGGGTGTTCAAGGCAAAGAAGGATGCAAATGGAGAAATCGTTCGACATAAAGCGAGGCTAGTCGCAAAGGGATATAGTCAAAAACCCGGTATTGACTATGATGAAGTATTTGCACCAGTAGCAAGAATGGAGACTATCAGACTAGTGATCTCAGTCGCTGCCCAAAATGGATGGAAGATCCACCAAATTGATGTAAAGTCAGCATTTCTGAATGGATACTTGGAGGAAGAGATCTATGTCCAACAACCACCTGGTTACATTGTCAAAGGTCATGAACGAAAAGTGTTGAAGCTGAAGAAGGCGTTGTATAGACTTAAGCAAGCACCGAGAGCATGGAACAGTCGCATCGACAAATACTTTTACGAGAATGGATTTATGAAGTGCCCACACGAGTATGCCTTGTACATGAAAGTGAAAGGTGGAGACATATTACTTGTTTGCTTATATGTGGACGATCTCATATTTACCGGGAACAATCCTCAAATGTTTAATGATTTCAAGAAAACGATGACTCGTGAATTCGAAATGACTGATATTGGCCTGATGTCGTACTATCTTGGCATTGAAGTGAAGCAAAGTGATGATGGAATTTTTATTTGTCAAAGTGGCTTCGCCAAAGAGATCTTGAGGAAATTTAAGATGGAAATTTACAACCCTGTCAGCACTCCGGCCGAATGCAGTTTGAAATTGACCAAGGATGAAAATGGAGTCAGGGTGAACCCGACAATTTTTCGAAGTTTGATCGGGAGTCTCAGATACCTGACGTGCACAAGGCCAGATATTCTATATGCAGTTGGACTAGTGAGCAGATACATGGAAGAACCGAAGGAGTCTCATTGGAATGCAGCGAAAAGAATACTCCGCTATGTTAAAGGTACAACTAATTTTGGATTGCATTATTTAAAATCTGACGAATTTAAATTAGTTGGCTATAGCGACAGTGATTGGGCTGGCGATAAAAATGACCGAAAAAGTACAAGCGGGTTTGTATTTTTTTTCGGTAACACGGCATTTACTTGGAGTTCAAAGAAGCAACCTATAGTGACGTTGTCAACATGTGAAGCTGAATATGTTGCTGCAACATCATGTGTGTGTCATGCAATATGGCTGAGAAGACTATTAACGGAACTTCAAATGACACAACATGATCCAACGAATATTTTTGTCGTTAACAAATCGACATTGGCATTGGCGAAAAATCCTGTCTTCCATGATCGAAGCAAACACATCGATACAAGGTATCATTTCATTCGAGAGTGTATTGAGCAGAAGGAAGTCACATTGAAGTATGTCAAAACACAAGATCAGATAGCGGACATCTTTACAAAGCCATTGAAGTATAACGTGTTCAATCAATTGCGAGCGTTATTGGGAATAACGGATAATTAAGTTTACGGGGGAATGTTCAAATTATTAAACTTAATGTGATAAACAAAATAACAAAAAAGGGTCAAAAATAGCAAGCCACCTAAATTGGACTTTGAAAAAAAATTGGTATTTGTAGGATTTGTTAGTTGGATTTTGTAGAAAATTAAAGTAAGTTGTTAAACCTAAATTTGAATTTTGTAATAGATTAAATTATTGAGAAAATGATAGGATCTTTGCAGAATTCATCAAATGCCTATATAAGGCAATGTAATTTGCTATTTTAAAGAGAGTAAGAGAGTAAAAAAATAATAAGAGTTTATGAGTGTATTGTAATAAAATTAGTGTGAATTACTCATTTTTATGTTTTGAGCACTTTTTGCTTGATTATTTTCCTCTTCAATCCAACACAAATAGCAGAGAAAAGTTACTAAATTCCATTGAAATCCTCTAATTTTGGCTAGAGTCTTGATGGCATAGATAAGAGCAGAGGGTGCTCGATTTGGGAACGGAGGGGTAAATTAGGCAGATGGAAAAATAGATACCATAAAAAATATAAAGTGAGAGATTTTATTTCATAATCAAATATAAGTTGTAAATTCATAGATCTTTTTGTTAAGTTTTAAAGTTCATGTACTATTATATCAATAAAATTAAAGTTCATGCGCCATTAACAATTTTAACCAATAGTCTTTCATCATTCCCGTTTTTATTCTATTTATGAAAAATTACTAGTTGAATAAAATATATAAAACCAAATTACATTACTATACCACCATTAATATTGACTCGATATTCTATCAACAAAACATTCAATTTAACAACTGACTATAGTTAGGCTTCAGCAGGTGTCATTATTCGAGATATGCAAGGGAAATGGGTCTTGGGCTTTGGAAGGAATATCGGCTCATGCTCGGGGTGCTTGGGAAGGTCTCTCGCTCGCATGGGAGCATGGGTACCGCAATGTGATTTTAGAAATGGATGGTAGAGTGGCCTGCAATGCAATTACCCAAGATCAGATCATGCCAAATGACGGTTATGGTATCCTGGTGGACATCAGATTGCTTATTTCAAGAGATTGGAACATTAGAGTGGTTCATGCCCATAGAGAGGGTAACCGATGTGCAGATATGTTAGCCAGTTATGTAGCTTCCCTACCACTTGGTGGTCACCTATTTCACAACCCCATCCAGGGGATCCTACCCATCATTATTGATGATTTAGCTGGAGTTAGCTTTCCACGGTTGACTACTTTGTAGTGTTTGTGTTTCTTCCTTTTTTAACAAAAAAAAATAACTGACTTTAGTTTATTTGAGCGTCAAGAGCTTTTGGTCACTTAAAGTCTGGATTTCTATTTTTAATGTGTATGAGTACCATTATGAATAATTTTTTCCTGAAAAGAATGCAGTCTAAAAAAATTATAAGCAAAATACAAGTCATATTTTATATATTTTCAACTTCTTAACAAGCATTATCATTATGTTGATTGGTATTCAACATATATAACATTAACAAGGAGGAGCAATCTTGCATAACGATGCAAAAAGAAAAAAAAATATGAACCTTAATTTTGTAAACAATTCCATTAACCCAAGAAATCATCATTGACTAATCAAACAAAGAATTTAGTGTCCTTGCTAACACATGAAGAAAAGATTGATTGATCAATAAATATAAACAAAAAAAGACAAATATGAAAAATGGAAGCTCCAAATTTATTACTATCATGTAAAAACCAACGCAACATTAAGGAAATTCTTGCTAGGAGACATTGACCAAATTGTAGGAAATGCATTGCTAGTCTGGTGTAGACTTGGGCATTTACCCGAGAGACCCGCCCATGCCCGCCTTTTATGGGCCGGGTTTGGACAAACTAATTGGAGAATATGCCGACCTAAACCCGAAGCGGCCCAAATGAAGTATGTGATGGGTTTGGTTTTAGTCTTAAAACCCAAGCCCGGCCCGAACTAATATTAAACATATTATATAATATTTTTTATTAAAAATATTTCAATTTTATATATTGGCTTGGGATTTAATTGTTTTATAAAGGTCCGGCCCGAGCCCGACTTTTATTTTCTACGAGTTGGGCCGGGCTTGAGCTACTAATTTTTTAGCTAAGCCCGATTGAACTCAGCCCATGCCGAGGTCTAGTAGTGTAGGACAGTAGGTAGTTGATTGCCAAGTTTTCAACAGCTTTTCACATATGGGTTTATTCCTGATGAATCAGTTACCGCTCAAAACTAGTTTTTCTGTTGTTTGTCTTGTTTGTATTGTATATTACTGATGATTCTTAATCTTTGATAACGATTATGATAATTATGATCAATCAGTCTTTGTGTTGTGGAAGGTACAGAAGGAGCGGATTTGGCTGTTAGCAAGTATGGGTTTTTGGTACTTGCTGAAAAGTCGTTATCTTTTTTGGTTAAATTGAGTTGGAATGGGCCCATAGAACATTGGTGCAAATGCTTTTGAGAATGTTCTTTCTATTATATTATTGTATGTGGGGGATAGGCAATCAGTTTTGCCTGGTGTATTTGCTTAAACACATCGATTACCCCATCCAAATAGTTTATTGTTCCATTTAACTTCTCCAATTTTTTCTATAAAAGTTTACCGGTTTGCTCTTTGATTGTCATGTGTCAATTTTTGGTTGGAGAGAGAAAAATTAGAAAAATGACATCATTAAAAAAATCAAACTAACTAAAAGCTTTTGCCAAGTTAAGAGAGTTAATAGAAACAAGTGAAAGAAAGTTCAGGGGGCTGGTAGATAATTTGAGCCAAATTCGAGGCCCAATTAAACTTGAAAAAGAGATGATGCCATTTGATTTTTTTTGGGTTAGGAAAAGAAACTATAATGAAAAGTTCTTGGTTTTTTTTGTTAAACTATCTAGATATCTTTAAATGCATTATAAGATTGAAAAAATGACTTGCTTCGTTTGTTATATGATGGATAAACATATTTGCCTGTTCTTATTGGCTTTGATGGTATGTATTCTTGTTAATACAATGGTACAAAAATTTTGAAACTTTGGCAAAAGATATATTAACTTAGCACTTTGTTAGTATGATGGTTAAATTATTGTTTACCACTAAAATTTACCTTCGAGTATACGAGTAATATGTGAGCATCAATTATAATATTTGTGCTTTGTGTTTTAATGGCCATTGGGATTAATATAAAAGATCTGTATTTGTGAGAACAATTTTTTTAAAAAAAACTCTTTGATTAGGTATAATAGGAAGAACAAAAATGAAATAACATGTGTCATCTTAACTTGATACTGGTAGTTAAATGAAACTTGCAGCTGTCAATTATAATTTTAATTAGTATATTAGTAAAATGTTAAGTTGGTGAACATGTATACCAAGTTTTGAAATTAATGTATACGAATAAAGGATTTTTTTTCCATGATAAAATGGAAGAATTGGGTTATTTAATAATTAAACTTCTGAGGGAAAAAGAAAAATGTGATGGGAAAAAGAAAATTATTAAAAAGCCAAAAGAAAGAAGAAGAAAGTAATAAAAATAATTTGCTTTTTTTAGGGGACCAAAAGCGTATTTACACTCGATGTCAGATTAATCTCATCCCGAGGCTCCAAAATTAAAATTCAAAAAAACAAAGAACCAGATAGAACTAGAAGCAGTTATTATCTAATTCAAAATTAAAACCCACTCAACCTCATCATTAGTTCAGAAACACAAAATCATTAACAACACAAAAAAGAAACAAAACCCTACCCCTCCACTCCGCTTTACAATGGAAATACCCTATAAACAAAAACAATCAAACCCCAAAACATTCAAGAAATGTAGATCATTATCAGACTCAAGAACATTACTCAAATCCCTCACTCTCCTCAATAACTCCCCAAGAAATCTAATGTATTCACTTCAACACAAAAGATCCCCTTCCGATATTGGATTCGGCGCGTGGAGAATCAGGAACAATGATTTAGCAGTTGAAGAGATTCTCAGAGACCGAAAAGAAGCCATCGAAACCGGGAAATTAAAGGGGAGGAGACTCTTTCAGGACACGGATGAGATAGTTTTTGACGGCTGGGATGACTATGATGGATCAGTCTGTTCATATGATAATTCTAAAGACAACATTAAAACAATCGAAAAAAACAGAAGTGCTTCGCCTTCGCCTTCAGGTTCGGGTACGTATGTATGTGATAAATGTATGGAGAAAGAACTAATGGGTGTAGAGGGGGACAAGGAAGTTTTTGATGGGGAATTGGAGGAAGAAAAGGGAATTAGGGTTAATGAAATATATAAGGGTTGGTTTGGAATTGGATTCAGTGTTTGTGTGATTGGTGTTATTACAGTTTGGAGATTATGCAGCTATGGTGATGGTGATGAGGTGATGTTTTTAGTACCAACTTGATTTAATTTTTAGGCTTTTGATTATCTTGTTTGTTTCAGTTTAAGGATGTTTATGTTTCTTTTTCGAATTTGCTGTTAAGATTGGTTCTTTGTATCAAAATGATGATTATAACAATTAACATTCCTTACTAAAAAAAATCGAAAACGTGAGAAGATATTCCATTCGACCTCTCAATTCTTATCTTCAAATCTAAGATAATGCTCTCTTAAGTCTTTTGCATGTTTATGTGATACATTAACGTATGTCATACATTAATGTATCACATAAACATGCTGAAGTTCATACATTAACGCCTAATTCTGTTTCCCAAACCTGAACTCAAGTTAGATTTGACATTTTCCGGTGCCCATTTCCAGTTTGATTGCCGTTTAGGTTCGTGTTTCGTGCTACATAGGCATACACACAAATATTTAACTATCAACCTTGTCTTCCTCCATACAAATTCATGGTAGATTCAAGTAGACATGTTCTGCCAGAGTCCACTTAAATAGGCCAAGCTTGAACACTAATTTTTTTTGGGAAGTACAAGGAAATACTATCTTTATAGGATATTTTTTTATTTACCTAACTTTCTTTTTCTTTAGCTATCTACCGCTTTTAAGGTTATTGTTTTTCTCTTTATCACAACCTTCTCTCTCATATTTAATTTGATTTTCACCACTTAAAACGACTAGATCTCACAAACCGTTAATTTTTTGGACATGAGCGTTTAGAATATTTTATTCGTCTTATTTTTATCTTTAAAACGAAATCAATATTGAATATTTTTAGAGCAAAAAAAAATTTTTGCGGTCTTATACCAGTTTTTTACTACCTTTATACCAAGTATAAGAGTTTTTTTTGCATTAAATAGAACAATGTTGCTAATGTTTTATGTTATCTACCTGGAAATAAATGGAAAACTGGTACTATAAAGACATTTTACTACTCTTATACCATGTATAAGAATTTACAAAACATCGGTAAAATTGGTATAAGATGCGAAAAAAAATTTTTGATCAAAAAATATTCAATATGGATTTTGTTTTAAAGATAAAAATAAGACAAATAAAATATTCTAAAGGCTTGTGTCGAAAAAAATTAACGGTTTGTGAGAGATAGTAGTTTTTAAGTTGCAAAAACCAAATTAATTAGGAGAGAGAGAATTGTTACAATGAGGATTCTTATATTCATGTAAAAGCAAAATTCGAAAGTTAAAATATTGTAATAAAGGGCCAGTTTGGCATTGCTGTTATAGCATCTTTCAAAATAAGTTGTTCTCACAAACTTTTAATAGATTATATATTTTGGCTTTGAACAACACATTTTTATCCTTCATACTGATTAATTAGGAACCGTCCGACTTATTTTTTTCAAAATCAAATCTCTAACTTTCAAAAAAAGCTTCAAAATGCAGCTTTTCAGAAAAGCGGCGGAAAAAAGCTGCAAAAACTAACAGTCAAACTGACCCTAAGAAAGAGTTTAGGTAATTAAGAGAAGTAAGTTTTTATGGTGGGATTGAAAAATATCGGGTTGGTATTTACAAAATTGAAAGTTCAAAATCTTGTATTTAGCTAAGTTGCCCATTTTTTAACCAAGCTCCATCCGAGTCCATTATTTCTTAAATTTTATGGATTGGATTTAGTTTTTATATAAATACCAAAGCATGATCAAGCCTAATCCAACGAATAAAATTTTTTTGTTAATATATATTCGTCTATTATATTGAATAATTGTTTTGGGCAAATTGTATTGTTACTTTGTTAAAAAATAAAATACTTTGTTTTCATATCCAACAGGGTAGTCATATGTGAAAAGTTAAAATAATAGAAAAATAAATTAGAAAAAGTTTAGATGCAATATGTTAAAGAGTATTCTAAAATAACAGTATACAATTATATGTATCCATTTATAATTATGAAAATTGTTAAAATTTCGCGAAATCGACATCAACCTCGTGCAAATTTTCTTTATGTTAGTAAAATTTTTCGTAAAATAGTTATTTTTTATTAAATTATTACAGAAATATATTATAAAAATTTTGAAAATAAATAATTATAAATCTAATGAAGCAGACAATTTTTTTTGTCATAAATTTGTACCAAATTATAAACATTTTGTCGAAACAGAAAAACAAACTAAAACTGGACCCGAAATTAATTTCTACTATTTTAATCACATGAAGAAAAATTTCACGAAATGTTAACATTAAAAAAAATTATGTAGTCATTCACACATTTCATAATGCTAAAGATTTTATGCGAACCTTAGTTTTTCTACTACTTCAGTGTACGAGATTTATTAAAACTTAGATATACTGTACGTAAAATGCTACTTAATTTTCGTAAAGTTAATACTTTACAATCTTCAACTTTGCAAGAAATAATTGATGTACAACTGCGAAAATATAAGTATTCGGCTAGTTGGAAAACCAAGTTTACGTAAAATCTTTGAATTGTACGAAATTTATTAAAATTCGGATATATTGAATGTGTGTGCTACTTGTTATATCTAGCTCAGAAGCAAGAACTCCTCAGAACCCAAAAAGCATAATTCTAGCTCAGAACTAAGAAGATCCAAAATATTTTGAAGATAACAAAAGATGAACGAAGAATTGGATCTAGATAACAAAGCCATTGAATCAAGCTCAAAAGATGAACAACCCAGAGTTAAGCAAACCCAAGATTAGATACAAGATGTGCTCAAAATCAAAGATAAAAGAAAAAGAAGACTGCGCTCACAAGGAATACTTAAAGCTATGAGACTAAGTCAACATAAGTTGATATTTTATTCATGAACACAAGAAAAGAGGAAAGGGCTCCTAAACCTCACAAAATCACAAAACAAAGACAAACTCTAACGGAGAATCATCAAAGGCAAGACATAACGGCTCACAAGCAAAATACTAGACTGCTCACATGCTAAAACAGACTATGTCAGAACCAGAAGGCTCAGAAGACCAATCCACTACATAAGTTATCAGAACTCAACACTCACAAGAAGGATATCACTGCAAGTGAAGAGTTCACATGATATAAGGCAAGCTCAAAGTTAAGGACATCATATCTTAATCTCCGAAGCATCGATCCAAGGACAATCATTAATCAAGAAGGAAATCTATCATAAGAAAGATCACACCAAAAGAAGGACACTAGAAAGCTAAGGATTTCTCATAATCACATACATCAGAAGCTCAAGCTATCACACCATAAGTTGTTCATATTTAATAAGAGAAAACATACTCAGAGGAACATTACTTCATGGTCAAAAGGGATTGACAACATCAATGTTCTCAGAACCAACAGATTTCTTTGAGAAATTGATAATCCCTAGGTAACCCACATGAAGCCACCTTTTCAAGAATGGTGGTCTTAATCTTCTCAAATCCTAAAAGACTAGCTACCTGGCTTTCACTAAAAGAGATAAGACGTCTCTGCAAAGTGAGTTGACTAGAAAGAGCAAAAAGCTACTTTCTGCCACCTAATTCGTAGCACATGGAAATCTGGAAGCACTAAAACGGTATAATGGGCAAAAGTCAGAGTACGGATAGAGTTGACCAAGTTTTGACCTATCTAACGGAAGGATTGATCTCAATCCAAATTTAAATCCAATGGTCACAATGGAAGAAGTCATTTAGAGACAACGACTAGGAGACTCCTCAGAAGATAATCGTTCTAAGGAATGCATTTATCTTATTACAACTGTCTAAAACATTCTCTCTCATCAAGGCGCACATCAACGATCAACTACAGCAAATAGAGTATAAATACAAATATATCCGCAACTATCAAAGTGTCAAGCAATATCACAAGTGCACACATCATATCATTACAGTGCAAATCCTCAAAAGCAAACAAATTCATTATCATATCTATTTGTAATTCTAAAGCTCGATTAGAATAACTCATTTCAAATCTATTTTAAGTGCTACTAAATAATAAAGTACAATAGCACAAATTCATCATTCAATCCACTAAAGAAGAAGGTGATTAAAAACTACGCAATAGGGAACTAGGTGAGGCTTTTAAGTCATAACAGACTAGGCGAGAGTGCTTAGGTCTTCAACCCTGCTCACAACTTGACGAATTAGTGAGGTAGAAGAATCTAAGAGGAGGGTACTCTTAGATTAAGGAATTAGAAGCAGCAAGAGTAGTGTACATTGTTTGTTCAAAATTCTAAAATTGTAAAGGCTTCTCCGCCTCTTAAGGAGTTGATATAGTGGATTTAAGCTCGCAGGAGGAAACTCTGAGGACTGGATGTAGGTAGTGTTGAACCATGTGTGTATGTATATAAGGTTAGAGGGGGGGTGAATGACCCTTTTTTGTGGAATTTATAGACTTAAAAAAGTCTTGTATAGCGTGTTTGATATGTTCCAGATGTAGTGGATTCCGATGATGCAAATATGAAATAATGTGCAATAAACTAAAGAGTTAAAGAAAATCAAATATGATGATTTTATCCTAGTACGGCCCCTACTACTCCAGTCCCCAGAGTTTCCTTCCTCTGAGCTTTGTCCACTAGTGTAATTCCTTTCTAACTAGCAGGAATCAAGCCTTACAATTGTCTTCGAAGATATATTCTCCTCCGGATGTAGGATATACCACTAGAAGCACCAACTCCTAGCTGAGTCCTCTTGAGCTTATCTCCGAACGGTAACCACTCTTTCGGATTAGGATATACTACTAGAAGCACCAACTCCTAGCTGAGTCCTTTCCCTTTCGTAGGATATACCACTTAGATTCTACCCAAACCTAAGCTGAGTCCTACAAGGATATACCATTTAAAGCACCAACTCTGAGCTGAGTCCCAATCTCAATACTTAACCAAGTATGAGATTTTACAACCGATTTTATCAAGGGTCTGGTTTTTGAATTCTTCAAGTTTAAAGCACACCTGAGAATTCTTACAAAATAGATTTGGAGTTTATCTAATTCTTGGAGGGATTTTGTTTATTGATTGAATTAGCTTGAATTCTCTTTGTAATAGCTTCTTGTAAAATCAACCAGTGCCTTCTCAATCTATGAAGATCTCCTTTTATAGGCTTCAATCATAAATGTAGTTGTTGTGTACCATTGAGGTAGATCTTGAATCTTCACCGTTGATCAGGTATGATGTTGCACTTCCAAAGCCATTGATTAATCTTTTAGAGACATAATTTGACCCATTTGAAATTTTAGGATTAATGCAAAAGCTATCAATAGTCGTTTTTTTAGCTTTTTGAGCACGCCAAATTCTAGGCATGCTTTGTCAGTTATGTGAGCTCTACGCACCATTTAATTAGTCTAGGTTAAAAATTTGGTTACCTTTTTCTCTTTCTAAGTCAGATATTTGTTCTTTTCTGAAATGAGTGCAAGCTATCATTTTTTCATTCTTCAAGGCAAAAGGAACTTTGACTTTACACCAAAATGGAGGGAATTATTATTTTCAAATAATTTCCCTTTGTCTTGATAATTGAGTCTTTCGGATATCTTCAGACTTAACTTATCTGAATGCTCTTCAATCAATCTTTCTCTGGATGCTGTCTTTGAGGGGTTAGAAGTATGTTTCCTTTACAAATTCTAACCAGATGCTTTCAATATGGACTTAGGCGTTTGAAGTCTTCAATATGTATCCAGATAACTTATCTTAGACTCTTATGTTTTTGTTTTCTTCAAACCTGATCCGGATATGTCTTTGAATTTGTTCTTTCGAATCATTGTTTCCCAGCAATCTCCCCCGTTTGATGGAAAAAAACCTAAGTACATTGAAGCATAAGCATAAAGGTTTTATAAGCTAAGTATGATTCTTGATACTTAGTCATTTACAGATTTACTCCCCCATAATTCTACCATCCTAACTCCCCCAATGTTTTTGAATTCTAACTTTTAAGTTTTTGAGGTACAATTGATAGTTGTACTTAGAAGCAATTTTTGAACAGATATTTTTCACTGTATAAACTTATTCTGTTAACAATAGTTAACATTAATGAAGTTATGGATTACAAATACAGAGGCATATAAGTGAACATAATACAGAACTAGCTATTGTAAAATTTTACAATGAAAAATAGCTATTCTATACAAGATAATCTACTTCCTAGAATCTTCACCTTCCTTGCTTGTGCTCTTCTCCCCCTTTTTGTTTACATCAGTTTGGGGATTTTGAACTACTTGAAGCAGTTTGATGAACTTTTAGAGCTTAAAGTATGACTTGGCTAGATCTGGATGCAATTTAAGAGCATGTTGCCTATCTTCTGCTTTAAAGAATGGGAATAGTGCTTTGAGAAGAGTGAGATTGCACTGGTAGCCAAAAAAATCTTGTATCCCCAATGTACTGGATAAGGTTCTGAATGATTGGAAGGAGAAGGCTTTCTAGAATGACAGGTGAAGTCTCGGATGAAGAAGGAGTAATGAGTGAGAGTTGAGACATGTTGGATTTCATTTGTTCAACCTCCTGGATGATGTCTCTCGGGCAATTATGAAGACTGGTATTGAGGTGCTTGTCTTCTTTGATAAAATTATCCTTCCAGGTATTGATAGGCTTTTCTGTTCTAGAGAGATGGCACTGTAAATTATCACTCACATCGTCCATGTGTTTCGTCAGGAGCTTTGGTAGTCCTTCATCAATAAAATTACATAACATTTCCTGAGAGGCCTGGTGTTCCTACTTAAGAAAGGTTAATCTGGATGATACATCTTTGGAAGATTCTGCGATGGCTTGAGGAATGAATTTTTCCAAAGTTTTCAAACTTGTTGTCTATGTACTCTTTTAGTTCTGCTTTTAGATCAGTGGATGAGGAAGTGATTTGGCCCAAGATTATAGCACAATTATTGTATGCTCCTATTGCAGCTTTGGTTGTTGTTTTATTGGTTATTTTGATTGCAGAAGAGAGTTGGGTTAATTCCGGAGAGATCTTGGAGAGAGAGGTTTCAGCAACTTGTGCAGCTATGGGGCATAGATTAACCTTCCTCTCAATACTCTTTACGGTATTCCTTACCTCTCCCAACTCTACTTTGAGATTCGGAGTCATGGATTTTTCCTTCATTAAATTCTCTACGGATCTCAATTGTGTATATATACTCCAAAAAGTCCGCTTGATTTCATCTTCTCTGTGCCCTTCGATAGTATCTTGCTCTAATAATTTTAGGGCCACTCTTACATTCTCAGCTTTAGTGGTCTGTAGATTGATGGTTGGCTTCTTTAATATATTATCTAAAGAGGATTCTTCTTTGGATCCAGAGCTGCTTTCGGTTTCTTCTGATCCGAAAGTTTCTTCTTCCTCACTACTCTTCTCATCTTTCTTTTCTTCCAACCTTTCCTCCGGAGTGGCCTCACCCTTTGAGTCCACTTTAGAAGTGTGCTCAGTAGATCCCAGACCATCTCCCTCCTCCGGAGCATTGTGCTTCAGGATAGGCTCAATATTCTTAGATGCATTGTTAGTTACATCTAAGGTGCCTTGTTGTACTACAACATTTTCACTTTCATTAGCAGGAAAATTTGAATCAAAGTTCAGGGTTACCTCAGTCCCTTTTTGATCAGTGGGCTCTGCAAACTTATTTGCTGCTCCATCTTCTTAAATATCATCTCCCGAAAGATTGGAATTATCCTCAATCTCCCCTCCCAGTGCCTTTTTAGGACTTTTAGTTCTTATTTCCTCTATGTGATTAGGACCATTGGTAGTGTCCTCAACATCCTCTTTAGATGCCTTTGCAAGACTTTCAATCTCAATTACTACTTCTTTTGTATCCAAGAGATTTTGTGAAAGCATTTCAGTCCTTACTTTAAACACATACAGTTCCTCCTCGCTATATGTACTCTCCTTGAGAAGTGCTAAATCTTTATAAGAAATAACGATCAGTGGAATGATATCAATTGCCGGAAGATCCATTGGGTCCCTCCTTTATAAGTTGATTGGCCTTGAGATTATCTTTAATGGACTCCATCATTTCGTTGAACTGCGAATCCTCCAGATTAATATTGGCCATGATAACTAGCTTTTCAATGACCATTATTTTCCTTGGGAGAGGGCTCATTAATTTAGATACCGGGACCAGGTTTACGCACTGGAAGTTTAGCCCTTTTTGCTTTCATAGCTTTATAAAAGGTTGGTCCCTTCTTTTGTAGGTGCCTTCTCTTTTGAACAAGCTCTTCATCCTCAGTTGCACTGCTTGATTCACGGACATCTCCCTCAAGAATTTCTTCTAGGGACTTCTTAGCTCTTTATCTTCCGGACATAATGGCAGCTGTAACCTCCAGAGTTTGATCTTCTGAAACAACATATACCTTATACTAAATCACCAAAATCGTAATCACACATATAAATTTTTTTTGGTACTTATACTTCATTTATATATATAATTACTTGTAACATTATATCTTTTTACAAAACAATCTTATACAAAGCAAAATCAAAACTCGGCCACCTTCTATTCTATATGCTTGTTTTGTGAGGAGAGGGAGTGAGATGGAACACAACCAACCAATCTTTCGTTCATGATATCTACAGGTAATGAGCTTCTAGTACAAACTTTATCAGCTCTGAAAAATTTAGCGCTTTATATGAGGCGCAACTCAGTGAATATAAACAATCTATAAATTTAGCAAATCACACATTTACACACATTACAAATTCAATAGCAAATCACATATATACATTAACAAATTCAATACACAGTCACACTTATATGAGAATGAATGAACCGGTTATTTAATTGTTGTGACAACACCAGCCAAACTATTGCCCCGGGATACATGTAACATTTGTAACAATTGTCAATTGATTTATTGGCCAGGTATGTAACAATTGGTTGACCTTTTGGTCTAGATAAACAATTAGTTGACCTTTCGGTTCATTTGTCAGATATTGCAATTGGTTGATCATATAGGTCCAGTTGAACAGAACATATATTGCAATGTTTGATCTGCTATATCACAACGTCTCTTTTACTTTTCATATATTCAAGTGCAAATGTATGTTATATGAATCATTGAACTTACAATTAGCATATACTAATACAAATGAACATATATTCCATATACATATATCATATAAATCTAGCATATCAAATGTAGTACTCAATTATGCTCTACCAATAATTTACATTAAACCATTCACCAATATTCACTTATAGCAATAATTCACATATCAATATCATCTCATAACTTATATTTCATATCAAATATGATCACACAACATATCATTACAATTCAAATACATTTTCAAATCAAAACGATTCATATCACATTCACAATCACACTTCAATACATTTCGTAACAAAACATTTCATAACCACTCAAATTAATATCAAGTTCATTGCATCAAATATTCCGAGTATATATATCATATTAATCTCACATATCAATACAATTCACATCATGTTTATACTCACAGATTATTCAAGCTAATTCTCTCGAAAATGACTTGGACATTCCTCTGGAATTCCTTCACTGTTTTGACCTCCTATAACATAAATTCATATAAAATATAAGCATGTACATCTTATTTCCTTTTGTATATATATAAAAAGATTGACATAAACTAGAATAGAATTACTATCTCTGTGACCTTACTGAGTATAACCAATCATATCTCTCAAAGTGGTCAACCAAATGACCTGATTCTAGTTTCATTTTACTCTTAACACATAGCTTTATAATATATCAAAATTTCATAGTTTTTTGATTACTTTTCCATTTATTGTGAATTTTATATTTTGAACTCCAATTCTGTTCTGCTTTTCCTACACTTAGAACTAGTATCCTTGTGACCTCACTTCACTTCAAAATTCATAACTTTCAACTCACTAACTCAATTGCTCTGATTCTTCTTTTTTTCAATTCCTAATACACAATTCCATATCATACTAAAACCTCAAAATTTTCAAAGCCTTATATGATTTATAGTGAATTTTATTTCAACGCCCTGTTTCAACCCGTTCTACTTGGACAGCATCTTAGTAAAACGACCATAACTTTCTATAAACAACATGAATTGACCCGATTCTTTTTTCTACTTAAAATATACACATAGGGAATAACATATCAAAATCTCAGAATTTTCTAAGTAGTATAATAATTCCAGATTAATTTTGAAACTCACCTCATCTTTTTGATCATCCACTTATGGATACTTCATCTTATAAAAATCATAGCTATTGATCTACTCATCTAAAAATCCCCCCATTTTACAAAAGGATTCCTTAGATATATATATAAACAAATCTCTAGTTTACCATATCTCCTAATTTTGTGTCTAACATTATAAAAATTGAATCACAAGTTCGGCTCGATACTTGGTTCTTGTTCGACCCCTTCTTCTCTCTACTTCTCTTATCATCTCTTCTTCTTTAATTCTTTCTCTTCTGAGTGTTTAAGGGTTCGAAGGGATAAAGTTTTTGATCCTTATCCTTTCCTTTATCACCTCCTTTCTTATTAATATTTATCCTTAACATTATATACCAACTATACTCCTTATAATCTTTATTTATACCAAAACAATAATATTACTAATACTATTAATAAACTATACAATTATATTATATTATATTATCTAAATCACTTTATATCTGTAATATAACTATACTCATTTACTCCTTAAAATTCTATACCTATATAATTCAGTAACTACTCATTAAAATATTTTATTTTTTATATAATCAAATAACTATTATTTTAACTAATTAATTTCTGATAAATATGACATGTAAAATATTATATAATCTAATTTTATAACATGTAACATATGTGGACAAATACAGATATAATGCATGTGGGATGTTACAATTCTCCCCCTTTTAAAGAATTTCGTCCTCGAAATTAGATACATGTGTCGTTAAATAATAATAAAAATTCCATTCATTCCTCTATTTCTTAAGTTGCTTCGTCCTCTAAATGACATTTTCAAAGTACTTTAACCAATGGGATTTCCTTATTTCGTAGTTGTTTGGTCTTTCATCCCTATAATCTCCACTGGTTCCTCTACATAACTCAAATTATGTGCAATATCTATTTCTTAATCCTTCAGTACATGTGTAGGGTCTTTTGGATACTTCCTTAACAAGGTAATATGAAAAACATTGTGAATTTGAGCTAATTTTTGTGGTAATGTCGATCTATACGCAAATGGACCAACTTTCTCAAGAATTTCATAAGGTCTTGTATGCTGTGTACTTAACTTTCCCTTCTTTATGAATCTTAAGATGTCTTTTCAAGGTGATAACATAACTATACTTAATCCCATTGTGAATTTTTTAATTTTTTTCAAAACTATACTTTAATCCAGATTTATATTCTTCATTACCTAACTGACTTCAAAATTCATATCTCTTACAATACTAAATCACACGATCTGGTTCTTGCCTCGTTTTCTTTACCACACACATGACTATAACATACTTAAATTTTGTAACCATCTGATTAGTATACAATTTATGTTGAATTTTTCTTCCACTCCTTGAATCTGTCCCGTTTCACATGTACAACACCTAGTAAAACGACTACAACTTTTTCTATACAACCTCAAATGACCTGATTCATTTTGCTATGTTCAGAGTACATACTCTTGAACAATTATTAAAATTTTAGAGCATTCTATGTAGTAAAATATTCTCAGATAAATTTTAAAGTTTGGCCTAACTCATTGATCATGTTATTTTGAACACTTTCACCACCAAAAGTCATACTCTCTATAAACTCATTTACAAATTCCCCAATTTTGTAGACAAAATCATATCTTACAGAGGAACAATTCATCTTCGTATGACAACTTCTAATTCTATTTCTAACATAACAAAAATCACATCACAAATTACTGAAATACCTTATTCTTATGCATTTCTTTCTCTCTATCTATTTCTCTTGTTTTCTCTTTAATAGTTTGAACCATAATTCTATCTCTAATATCAATAAAATCGTATAACAAGTCCAGCTACTTACTTGATTCCCTTTACTTCCCTATCTCTTCTTTTGCTATTCTTATTCCTCCAATACGTTTTCTAAATCTTCTAAAGGTTTTGTATAGTTTAATATCAGGTTTTCCATCTATCTTATCTCTCAAATTAATCTTATAAAATACCCTGGCCCTTGTAATTGATCAAATAAATCATAAATACGAGGTAAAGAATATTTGTTTTTCATAGTGCCTCAATTCAACTTCCTATAATCAATGCGAATAGTATTATCCTTCTTATTGACAAATAATACTGAAGCACCCTAAGGAGACACACTGGTTCTTATGAAACCCTTATTATAAGAATCAAACAAGTAGGCACTACTTTAAGTTCACGTTCAGAAACAACTATTGATTGACTTGACGACTCTAAATTAACTTCTTTGGTGAAACAATCGGTAATGACATGTTGCTTCATCAACCAATTCAAACCCAATATCATATACAAAAAGTCTCTAATATTTCATCTAATCAGATCAATAACTAGTACCACTTTATCAATTAGATTGAACAGTTTCGTACACTTGATTTACAACAATCATTTCACTTACAGGATTCCTTTATATTATATTGTACCATTCTTCTTCCATTTATCAAACATACTTTGCCTTTTAGAAAATGATAGAGGCTCTTGTACAGCAAAGCCTCTTGACGTACATTTGATGCAGGATTTAATGCATAAGTGATCCTATAGGTGGCGTTTCGGCTGGTTCATCTCTCCCCGGGTTAACAATTTCATCAGCCCTATCTAAAGGTGATAAAATGTACAATCCTAACATATATTAATTTTTATATGTGTATGCATATGATGCCCTATGATCATATCCCCGCTCTGATACCAACTGAAACAACCTATACCTTATACTAAATGACCAAAATCGTAATCACAACATATAAATTTTTTTTAGTACTTATACTGTCATTTATATATATAATCACTTGTAACATTATATCTTTTTACAAAACAATCTTATACAAAGCAAAATCAAAACTCGACCACCTTCTATTCTATATGCTTATTTTGTGAGGAGAGGGAGTGAGAAGGAACACAGCCAACCAATCTTTCGTCCATGATATCTAAAGGTAATGGGCTTCTAGTACAAACTTTATCAACTCTGAAAAATTTAGCGCATTATATGATGCGCAACTCAGTGAATATAAACAATCTATGAATTTAGCAAATCACATATTTACACACATTACAAATTCAATAGAAAATCACATATATACATTAACAAATTCAATATACAGTCACACTTATATGAGAATGAATGAACCGGTTATTTAATTGTTGTGACAACACCAGCCAAACTATTGCCCCGGGATACATATAACATTTGTAACAATTGTCAATTGATTTGTTGGCCAGGTATGTAACAATTGGTTGACCTTTCGGTCCAGATAAATAATTAGTTGACCTTTTGGCCCATTTGTCAGTTATTGCAATTGGTTGACCATATAGGTCTAGTTGAACAGAACATGTATTGCAATGTTTGATCGGCTATATCACAACGTCTCTTTTACTTTTCATATATTCAAGTGCAGATGTATGTTATACGAATCATTGAACTTACAATTAGTATATACTAATACAGATGAACATATATTCCACATACATATATCATATAAATCTAGCATATCAAATGCAGTACTTAATTATGCTCTACCAATAATTCACATTAAACCATTCACCAATATTCACTTATAACAATAATTCACATATCAATATCATCTCAACACAACTTACATTTCATATCAAATATGATCACACAACATATCATTATAATTCAAATACAATTTCAAATCAAAACAATTTATATCACATTCAAAATCACATTTCAGTACATTTAGTAACAAAACATTTCATAACCACCCAAATCAATATCAAGTTCATTGCATCAAATATTTCGAGTATATATATCATATTAATCACACATATCAATACAATTCACATCATGTTTGTACTCAGATTATTCAAGCTAATTCTCTCGAAAATGACTTGGACATTCTCTGGAATCCCTTCACTATTTTGAGCTCCTATAACATAAATTCGTATAAAAAGATTGACATAAACTAGAATAGAATTACTATCTCTGTGACCTTACTGAGTATAACCAATCATAACTCTCAAAGTACTCAACCAAATGACCTGATTCTACTTTCATTTTACTCTTAACACATAGATTTATAACATATCAAAATTTCATAATTTTTTGATCACTTTTCCATTTATTGTGAATTTGATATTTTGAACTCCAATTTTGTCCTGCTTTTCCTGCACTTAGAAACAGTATCCATGTGACCTCACTTCACTTCAAAATTCATAACTTTCAACTCACTAACTCAATTGCTCTGCTTCTTCTTTTTTTCAATTCCTAATACACAATTGCATAACATACTAAAATCGCAAAATTTTCAAAGCTTTATACAATTTATAGTGAATTTTCCTTCAACGCCATGTTTCAACTTGTTCTACCTGGATAGTATCTTAGTAAAACGACTATAACTTTCTATAAACAACATGAATTGACCCGATTCCTTTTCCTAATTAAAATATACACATAAGGGAATAACATATCAAAAAATTAGAATTTTCTAAGTAGTATAACAATTCCAGATCAATTTTGAAACTCATCTCATCTCTTTGATCATCCAATTCTAGACACTTCATCTTATAAAAATCATAGCTATTGATCTACTCATCTAAAAATCTCTCAATTTTTCATAAGGATTCCTTAGACATATGTAAACAAATCTCTAGTTTACCATATCTCTTAATTTTGTTTCTAACATCATAAAAATTGAATCATAAGTTTGGCTCAATACCTGATTCTTGTTCAACCCCTTCTTCTCTCTACTTCTCTTATCATCTCTTCTTCTTTAATTCTTTCTCTTCTGAGTGTTTAAGGGTTGGAAGAGATAAAATTTCTAATCCTTATCCTTTCATTTATCACTTGTTTTCTTATTAATATTTATCCTTAACATTATATACCAACTATACCCATATAATCTTTATTTATACCAAAACAATAATATTACTAATACTACTAATAAACTATATAATTATATTATATTATATTATCTAAATTACTTTATATCTATAATATAACTATACTCATTTACTCCTTAAAATTCTATACCTATATAATTCAGTAACTGGTCATTAAAATATCGTATTTTTTATATAATCAAATAACTATTATTTTAACTAATTAATTTCTGATAAATATGAAAAGTAAAATATTATATAATCTAATTTTATAACATGTAACATATGTGGACAAATACAGATATAATGCATGAAATGGGATGTTACATCTTCAATCACTATCTCCGGAGTTTCTACATTTTTACCCTTCTTGGCAGCAACTTTGATAAGCCTTCCTTTAGGCCATTTGACAGGTGTTTGTTGCATGATTTGGGTGAGAGTCATGGCATCTTCATTTACGTCTTCAACCTCTTCCACCACTGGCTTGAGATTGACCTTCCTTTGAGCTCTAGGCTTGGTGGTTCTAGCCCTTTTGCTTTCGGAGCAATTTCCACTCCGGCCTTCCGGACCCTACTTATCTCTTGCTTTTCTTTCTTATGTTTTACGGCTTTCTCTTCATCCCAGGTTTCCCCAAAGGTCAACTTCTTGAAGTTTTTCTCCAAAATTTCCTTCCCTTGAACAGACTGGACTTTGGACAGATTTACCCCATTCTCATAGAGTGTTTTAGTGATTAGCACGTAATGGGTATTCTTATGCTACTTCATAAAGTGCATAATCAGTACAGGCATGTTTAGGACTCTACTCTCCATCAGTGTTGAAGAACACAGTGTTGAAATGAGGATGCAGTGGTGAGTGAGCCTTTCCGGATCAAGATAAACTTTGCCAGTACAAATTGCAGCAATCTGGGGGTCTTTGGCCAATAAGTGGAGAATTTATCTCCAAAATACCATTTTAGAAGCCATAGCTTGGCATCATACTTGACCTTGAGTTCATCACCGTCATTTCTCAGAAGAACCCCTTCATTCTTCATCTAGAAGTGAGTTACAAAGAACTCCTGAGTGAGTGTAATAACTTTCCCTTACACTTTTGTCTGGAGTGCATCAAAGTAGTAATGGATCATAAGGTTATCATAGAATTCCCTTATAAGATCCGGATAGGTAGGGTGGTTCATCATGAGGAATACTCGAAGATGTTGGTCTTTTAAAAGTTGGGAGTAGGGTTTTGTGTTGAACAAGAAATTACTGCCCAAATAGCCTGAAGGAACTACAGTATCAGGGCTTTTGAACTTGAGAGGGATGAAATCCCCATTCTTAAGATCAGTCTCTTTGAAGATGTTTCTGGGAGGAGGAATGGTTTAGGTTTGGTTATTTGCCATGTAAGAGTTTGAGAAAGGATTTGGGAATTTTAGGGTTTTAGAAATAAAATAGCAGAGTAATAGTACATTAGTTGCTTGCGTGAAGATGAAGAAGGATTTTTAGGGGCTTTTTATAGAGTTTTCAAGATGAGGGTAGAATGGAAATCCAGAAGCAGTTTAGGTTAGCTGGATCGGTGATGTGGTAGTTAAAAATGAGGAAAGAAGTTAATGGCATTTAAACCATAGAATTGGAAAGGTTTAATTTTTAAAAGAACCTATAACTCTTGTTGTGCATGAACTACCCATTAAACATTTGAGATTCAAAACATGTACAATTACCTTTTTGCATTTTTACTGCCATGTGTCAGTCTTATCTGTTGAGTTGGCAATATTCCTTCCGGATCCAAAGTCAAATAACTTCTCTATATTTTCTTGATCTTTTGACTTGTAGATGATCAAGATTAATTGTTCTTTCTCTTTCGGATCTTTTTTTAAAATGGATTTGACATTCCAATTGCCTCCCTTAGCTTATTCAATTGATCTGTACTTAGTGGCTTAGTAAAGATATCTACCCTTTGCTCATTTGTTGGAATGTAAACCAAGGTTACTTCCTTCTTTATAACATGATCTCTAATGAAATGGTGCCTAATATTGACATGCTTCATCCTGTTACGTAGCACTGGATTTTTGGACACATCAATTGCACTGTTGTTGTCACATATAACATCCACGTATTTGTATTAAATTTCATAATCTTCCAGTTGATGTTTGATCTATAGGAGTAGAGAAATACAACTTCCTGTAGCCATCTATTCTGCTTCAGTAGTTGATAATGCTACTGAAGTTTACTTCTTGCTGTACCAAGATACTAAGCAATCTCCAAGGAAATAACAGCCTCCGAATGTGCTTTTTCTCTTAAGCATGTCTCTTCCATAGTCAGCATCAGTGTACCCATGCAAAGTGAAATTCCTATTGCTGGGATACCATAATCCAACTTTAGTTGTTCCCAGCAAGTACTTGAGCATCCTTTTTACAGCCTTAAGATGAGAATCTTTTAGATTGGCTTGATACCTTACATATTAGTAAACTACATAGTGTATGTCAGGTCTACTAGCTGTCAAGTATAGAAGTGATCCAATCATTCTTCTGCAGAGCTTTTGATACACATCTTCTCCTTCACAATCCTTTGAAAGGACTGTATCTGAACCCATAGGAGTGGACATTAGCTTGCTTTTATCCATCTCAAACTTCTTTAGAATCTCCTTGGTGTATTTGGATTGGTTTATGAAAATCCTATATGAACTCTGTTTGATTTGAAGATCAAGGAAGAAGTTGAGTTCTTCTATCATTGACATCTCAAATTCCTTCTGAATTGGGGAGCAGAATTCCTCACACATCCTTTCATCAGTTGCTCTAAAAATGATGTCATCCACATAAATTTGAACAAGAATGATATCACCTTTCTTCTTTTTGATAAAGAGGGTTATGTCTGCATTACCCTGGATGTATCCCTTGGATATGAGAAATGGAGTTAGTCTCTTATACCAAGCTCTTGGTGCTTGCTTCAATCCAGAGAGGGCCTTTTTCAACTTGGACACATGCTCTAGATACATTGAATCTTCAAATCCAGGTGGTTGCTTGACATATACCTCCTCTTAAATGACTCCATTTAGATATGCACTTTTGACATCCATTTGAAATAGGATGAATCCCATGAACGATGCAAAAGCACATAGCATCCGTATTGCCTCCAATCTTTCTACTGGAGCAAATGTTTCCTCTAAGTCATTTCCTTCTTGCTAGTTATAGCCTTGTGCAACCAGTCTTGCTTTGTTTCTCACCGTAACTCTAGATTCATCTAGCATGTTCTAGAATACCCATTTGGTGCCAATAATTAACTTTCCTTCTGGTGGAGGTACTAGATCCCAGACATCTTTTCCAGTGAACTAATCTAGCTCTTCTTGCATAGCCATCATCCAACTTTCATCTCCTTCTACACCTTAAAACTTCTTTAGTTCAATAAGTGAGACAAAAGCAGCATGACTCATCATCCGATTGAGTTATCCTCTAGTTCTAACTGGATTTTGGACATTGTCCAAAATAGCTTCCATTGGATGATTCCTTTTTGTCCTCGTTTCCCTTTGAAAATATTCATGCAATTATGGAGCTTGCTCTACTGCTGCATCAAATTCCTCATCTTCTTCTTATCCATTATTGAAATCAATTTCAGCATTCAAGGGATTTTCGGAAGATGATCTTAAATGAAATTCATTTACTCGTCCTCTTCCTTATACTTCTTGATCTGAAAGGAATCTTGAGCCTTTTATGGTTCTGCCTCATCCGGATCTTGGCTTTTCTTGCCTGCATGGTTAGCCTCATCAAAATCTATATGTATTGACTCTACCATAGTTTGTGTTTTTTTGTTATATACTCTATAAGCTTTGTTATGTGTTGAGTAGCCAAGGAAAATTGCTTCATCAGATTTAGGATCAAATTTTCCTAGTTTCTCTCTATTATTTATAATGTAGCATTTACATCCAAAGGCTTTGAAGTACCCAATCTTAATCAGGAATCTTATCTTTAGTCTTTCTAATGAGAGCTCTATTTAAAATGTAACATGTAATGTTTACAGCCTCACCCCAAAAGTATTTAGGCAATCTATTCTCATTTAGCATTCTTCAAGACATTTCCGACTATTGTTCCATTTTTCCTTTCAATAACCCCAATCTGTTGAAGTGTATGAGGAATAGAGAAGTTGTGCTCAATGCCCTTAGATTCACAAAATTCAGCAAAATGCTTATTTTTTAATTCTCCCCCATTATCACTCTGGGTGCGTGCAATGCTTATGCCCCGTTCTACTTCTATCCGGATGAATTTTTTTAGAAATGCTCAAAGGCTTTATCTTTGCAAGCTAGCAAAGCAACCCAGGTATAGCGAGAATAATCATCCACTATGACCATAGTGTATTCTCTCCTACTTAAACTTATTGGTTTGATAGGACCAAAGAGATCAATGTGCAAGAGTTCAAGAACTCTCTTGGAGGGTATATAGGAGATGGAAGGGACACTTTTTCTATATTGTTTACCTAATTGACATGCAGTGCGTATGTGATCCTTATCAAAAGCAACCTTAGGAAAAACACAACAAATTCCTTTTGGGCTAATTTGAACAGAAGGTTCATGCTTACATGTCCCAACCTCTGGTGCCAAAACCATGATTCTTCTTCTTTAGACACCAAGCATATATTCTTTTTCTCATTTTTAATGTTAACAGAATAGACATTGTTTACTCTAGGTGTATAAAGAATGAGTTGATTTGACTTACTATCAGTGATTCAGCAGCCTCCAGATTCAAAGGTGACTTTCCTCACTTTGTCACAGAGTTACGCAACACTTAGTAGGTTGAACTTTAGTCCATCAACTAGTGAGACATCTTCTATTTTTAATTCATAACTAATGGTTCCATGCCCAATGATCTGTCCCTTTTGATTGTCTTCAAAGCTTACTTTTCCACCTTTCTTTCGAATTACAGTGCTGAAGGCTTTCTCATCACCAATCATGTGCCTTAAGCATCCACTATCAATGTACCATATTTATTAATCTTCTGTTGATCTAAGGCATACCTCAGTATTTGTTGTCTCAGATTCTGACTCTTCAATTTATTCAATGACTTGATTTGATAGATTTCTTCATGATTGCTCTGCTTCCGGATCAGTTAGTACTATAAATGCACAATTTGCAGTTTCTTCTTCTTCTGCTAAAGATGAGCTATTGGTTTCTTCACTATTGCTCTATGTGGCCATCATTGCCTTCTTCTTATATCTTTTTTCCTTTTTATGCTTAGGACATTTAGATCTAAAATGTCTTTTATCTCCGAATTCAAAGCAAGCTGATTCTTTTTCTGGATCTTTCTTATCTTCCGGAGCTTTTCTTAGCTTGTCCCTTCTGGATAAGCCTTCCTTCATTCTTCTAGAATCATACTTTCTGGCACTTCTCCTTTCTTTCTTTCTCAGGAACCTACCAAACTATTTAGCCAGCATAGCCATTTCTTCTTTGTTGTAGTGAGATTCCTTTAAATGCTTTTCTATTCCGGAGGAGGTTGATCCGGAGGAGTCTACCTTGTGTGTGATTTCTTTCTTCTTTTCTTTAGGCTTCTTCTCTTGTTGGCTATATATCTCTAAGGATAACTCTTGAGTTAGAACATTACCAATGAGTTCATTATAACTGTAAAAATTTAACTAATGAGCTTCCTCAATGGCAGTCTTTTTATTGTCCCATTCCTTGGTAAGACTCCGGAGAACTTTCTTCACCATCTCTACTTTTGTGATCTCCTTTTTGAGCCTCTTCATCTTATTTAATAGATTGGGGTATCTAGTATTCATACTACTGATGGATTCTTTGGGCTCCATCTTGAAAGATTCCAGGTTTTATTGTAGGAGATCAATCCTGGCTTCTTTAACCTTGTTTGTTCCTTCATAGGTCACTTTGAGTTTTTGCCAAATCTCTTGTGTAATCACACATCTAGATATCTTGTTAAATTCTACTACACTAAGAGCATAATGAAGCATGTTAATAGCATTCTCATCCCATTGATTTGATGGCTTGTAGGTAGTAATACCCTCTACTTAATAGGTTGGAACATATAGACCATCTTTGATGGCCATCCATGCTATCATACTTTATGCTTGAATGAAATTCTTCATTCAATTTTTCCAAAATGTGTAGTGTTCACCGATGAAGAGTAGAGGACTGGTAATGGACATATCCTCAAAAAGGAGTTGTGAGTTGTTAAGACTCATTTTGATTTATGGATCAAAATATGGACCTTTAGCTCGAGATCGTTAGATCTCTAGTTGTGAGCACTCACTCTAATACCACTTGTTGTTCCCTGTGCGTATATATATAATGTAAGACGGGGGTGAATGACCCTTTTTTGAGAAACTTTAAAAAGTCTTGTGTAGCGTGTTTGATATGTTCTAGATGTAGTGGATCCGGATGATGCAAATATGAAATAATGTGCAATAAAGTAAAGAGTTATAGAAAATCAAACACGATGATTTTATCTTGGTTCGGTCCCACCTACTCCAGTCCCAAGAGTTTCCTTCCTCTAAGCTTTACCCACTAGTGTAATTCCTTTCCAACTAGCAGGAATCAAGCCTTACCATTGCCTCCGGAGATATATTCTCCTCCATATGTAAGATATACCATTAGAAGCACCAACTCCTAGCTGAGTCCTCTTGAGCTTATCTCCAAACGGTAACCCCTCTTTCGGATGTAGGATATACCACTAGAAGCACCAACTCCTAGCTAAGTCCTTTCTCTTTAATAGGTTATACCACTTAGATTCTACCCAAACCTAAGTTGAGCCCCACATGGATATACCACTTAAAGCACCAACTCAAAGCTGAATCCCAATCTCAATACTTACCCAAGTGTGGGATTTTACAACTAATTTTATCAAGGGTTTGGTTTTTGAATTCTTCAAGTTTATAACACAGCTGAGAATTCTTACAAAATAGATTTGGAATTTATCTAGTTCTTGGAGGGATTTTTTTTCACTGATTGAATTAGCTTGAATTCTCTTTGTAATAGCTTCTCGTAATATCAACCAGCACCTTCTCAATCTGTGAAGATATCCTTATAGGCTTTGATTATAAATGTAGCCGTTGTATACAATTGAGGTAGGTCTTGAATCTTCACCATTGATCAGGTATGATGTGGCGCTTTTAGAGCCATTGATCAATCCATTAGAGACATAATTTTACCCGTTTGAATTTTTGAGATTGATGCAAAAAGCTGTCAGTAGTTGTTTGTTTGGCTTTTTACGCGTTGTCAAATTCTAGGCATGCTTTCTCAGTTATTTGAGCTCCACACGCCATGTAATTGGTCTAGGTTAAAAAGGTGGATGTCTTTTTCTCTTCCAAGTTAGATATTTATCCTTTTATGAAATGCGTGCAAGCTATCATTTTTTCATTCTTCAAGGTAAAAGGAACTTTGACTTTAGACCAAAATGGAGGGAATTATGATTTTCAAATAATTTTCCTTTATCTTGATACTTGAGTCTTCCAGATGTCTTTAGACTCAACTTATCTGAATGCTCTCTAATCAGTCTTTCTTCGTATGCTGTCTTTGAGGGGTTAGAAGTTTGTTTCCTTTCCAAACTCTAACCGGAGGGTTTCAATAAGGACTTAGGTGTTTGAAGTCTTCAATGTGTATTCGAATAACTTATCTTCGACTCTTGTGTTTTTGTTTTCTTCGAACCTGATCCGGATATATCTTTGAATTTGTTATTCCGGATCATTGGTTCCTAATAGGCAGGGCCGAACTAGTAGAAAAACCTTGTGTTTAATTTTCTTAACCTTGCACTTATTTACTTGGATCTACTTACATTGATTATATCCTTGCTAACAAGTAAATAACAAACATTAAACACCACAATTCATCAATAAACTTGTGTCAACATTGAATATTATATCTATTGAATAAAAATTTATTATTTCACATCCATATTTGACAAGGAGTCAATCACCCCCCTCCCCTCTGACTCGTAGATCACCCTGTCATAGGGACCAACACTACTTAATTTTCGTAAAGTTAATACTTTACTGAAAAATCTTCAACTTTGAAAGAAGTGAATGGTTTACATCTGCAAAAATAAATGTATTCAATTAGTTGGAAAACTAAGTTTGACGTAAAATATTTAACTTGTGTGAAATCTATTGAAGCTTAAGTATATTGTATGTGAAATATGCTACTTAATTTTCGTAAAGTTAATACTTCACTGAAAAATCTTCAAATTTGTGAGAAATGAATGATGTACATCTCCAAAAATATAAGTATTCAATTAGTTAGAAAAATAAGTTTAACGTAGAATCTTTAAATTGTATGAAATTTATTGAAACATAGATATATTGTACGTGAAATGCTACTTAATTTCATAAAGTTAATACTTTACTGAAAAATCTTGAACTTTGAAAAAAGTGAATGGTTTACAACTGTGAAAATGCACGTATTCAATTAGTTGGAAAACTAAGTTTGAAGTAAAATCTTTAAATTGTGCAAAATTTACTGAAACTTAAGTATATTGTATGTGAAATATGCTACTTAATTTTTGTAAAGTTAATATTTTACTGAAAATCTTCAAGTTTACGAGAAATGAATGATGTACAACTCCAAAAATATAAGTATTCAATTAGTTAGAAAATTAAGTTTAACGTAAAATCTTTAAATTATACGAAATTTATTGAAACTTAGATATATTGCACATAAAATGCTACTTAATTTTTGTGAAGTTAATACTTTACTAAAAAATCTTCAACTTTGCGAGAAATGAATGTTGTACAACTGCGAAAATATAAGTATTCAATTAGTTGGAAAACTAAGTTTAACGTAAAATCTTTAAATTGTATGAAATTTATTGAAACTTAGATATATTATCCGTGAAATGCTATTTAATTTTCGTAAAGTTAATACTTTACTAAAAATATTCAACTTTTCAAGAAATGAATGATGTACAACTGCGAAAATATAAGTATTCAACTAGTTGAAAAACTAAGTTAAATGTAAAATCTTTAAATTTTATAAAATTTATTGAAACTTAGATATACTCTATGTGAAATTCTACTTAATTTTATTGAAGTTAGTGCTTTACTGAAAATCTTCAACTTTCCAAGAAATGAAAGATGTAAAACTGCGAAAATATAAGTATTCAAATAGTTGGAAAACTAAGTTCAATGCAAAATTTTTAAATTGTACGAAATATATTGAAACTTAAATATATTGTACGTGAAATGTTACTTAATTTTCTTAAAGTTAATACTTTACTGAAAATCTTTAACTTTGCAAAAAAATGAATGATGTACAACTGCGAAAACATAAGTATTGAACTTGATGGAAAACTGAGCTTTTTCGTAAAATTTTAAATTATGCGAATTTTGTTGAAACTTATATATATTAATTGTGAAAGGCTACTTAATTTTCATAAAGTTAGTAATACTTTATTGAAAAATCTTCAACTTCGCAAAAAATGAATGGCAACTCTGTTGCATCGATTATTTTTGCTTATTTGCAGTGGTTTTAAACCAATCCAAATATCGGGGATGCAATTTCCCAAAAGGCAATAGCATCGATTTTATATACCAAGCCTACTTATGCCCGAGCCACTGTATCGTTTTCTTAAAAATCGATGCAACTAGCTTATATTTGCATCAGTTTTTTTATAATAAACAGTTAAAATTCCATGTTTTCTTGCATCTATTTTCTTGAAACCGATGCAAAAGAGTTATATTTGCATCTGCTTTCTTTAAGAAACCAATGCAAATACCAAATTTGTAATCTATATCAACTTATGCTTATCTTGTAAAAGCTTTAGATTGAAGAGAGCCCCCGTACCGATTTAGACACAAAATTTAGTTTCTACCTAAAATTCAATTCATTTGCAATCCATATCAACAATCCATAATACAAACCAAAAAAATGTGTTTAACAAATTTCAATAACAAACCATAAAAAATTACAATACATCTAAAACAATCAAGAAATTATCCTTTAAAACATAACTTTTATAACTATATAAAACTTCAAAACCTAAATCCATTCAGGGCCAGCATAAGCCAGGAGTGCGACGGTCTAGGGCCTACAGTTGAAAGAGGCTCATATTTTATAACTATGTGTATATGTATAGAAGTTTTAAAAATTTTATAAATTTATTCAATGTAAATGAGTTAACTTATTAGCATACAATAAAAAAAAACTTTAAAATTGTACCATTTGTTTAATATTTGCATAAAAAAATTTAATCAAAGAGGCTCGTATTTCTTGTTTCGCTTAGGGACTTCAAACTGTTAGGACCGGCCCTGAATCCATTACATCCTCTGTCTAAAACTTTCAAACAACGAACAATTTACAATACATTTACCTCAATCAATGAGTCCGAGTATATGATGAACTCCATACTATTATAAAACTGTGAATTCCAAACCATCAAGGCCAAATTTTAACACCATCCTCGAAAGCACCACCTTGCCTTTTGGCAGAGCAGCCAAACGCCTCAAAGATGTTGATCACCACCAAACTGCACAAGTTTTCACCACAACAACCTTAATCACAGATACCATTTATGGAGGTATAAACAAGTTTGTTGTACATAAGTACAAATATTTACCATTAATGTCTATAAAAATCAACTTAACATGAGATTTCATGCAAGTCCTAAACAAAATAGTACATGCATACCATAGGAGAAAACCGAAAAATTCATCATGCAAACTATGAAAAATAACAAACTTTAGCAATTTTTAATCACCTATAATCATAGTGAATAATGAAAAAAATTAGTTGAAAGAGGATACGATTAATTATTCGATATGTAACTATTACAAAAATGCATAAATACCACATAAATAAATCAACAATAGATGATAGTTTAGAAAATAGAAAGGTAACATATTATAAAGACGAAAGCTGTCCAAATGTAACGATTTGTAAAGACGAAAGTTGGTCAACATATATTCAAGTCTTATTATTTAGCAAGGTTAAAATTTGCCTTAGATTACTATCATTCTTCTTCACTATGCATCTAACATTGGTAACCTGAACAAGATAGAATTTATTAAAATCATGCTATAATTGAATGATTGTAGAACAGAATTTTTAATTCAAGTGAAAATTATCGACCACTTGTGATTACCAAATTTGTGTTTATAGCCAAAATATATAACCGTAAGATTACTGTCAGAAAAGCAAAAACATATAATTAGAATCACCAATCTCATTGCATACAGTGGCGGAGCCAGAAATCCATTAGAGGAGGGATGAAATTTAATAAAAAAAATTATTTCAGCAAAAAATTTGAGACAAAATTAACATATATAATTTAAACTAAATGCATACGAAATCCACTATATGAATAAACAAGAAATTTAAGTGTGCAGTCTTTAAAGAGCAGCAAGCGAAGATACAAAAGGATGATAGTACAGATGCGATGATGGGTGAGGAATCAGAAGAACCTGCCAGTAAATATGGTCCTTGGATGATTGCAAAGAGGAATGGACCAAGAATGACTAGTAGTACCCGCACCAGAATGCTAATAAAGTGGACCTGAGACAAAATAGGGGGGTAGAGTCTGAGGCTCTTGGGAAGAGGAGGAATGAAATAATTCAGAAGGAGGAGGTTGACAAAGTACGGGCCTCTTGGGTTGCTGCGGGTTCAAGGAATAAGGGGAAACAACATAACAAAGACGAGAGGAGCAGTGGTGCTTCTAAACGAAAAGATGTTGAAATTAGCTCGCACTTCAATATCTTGATGTCTTCTAATGATGAAGATGGTGAGGATGAGAATGTGGCCCTAGAAAGTGAACAGAAGGTTATGGAGTGTGAGAACCTGGTGGAAGTCCCAATTAAAGAATTATCTCTCCATGCTAAAGAGAGTGCCAAAGAAATAAAGGCTTTTGAATCTCAGGTTAATCCTGCTAGTGTGAAGGGAGTTTCTATTGAGATCCACAAAGATTCTAGCAGGAATCGCACGCCCCTCCAAGATGTGATAAATGCTCTACATGGTTTGGGCGGCTCAAAGCATATTATTACTTCGATCCATTTTTGGCAGTAATTTGGAAGTCAATTCTGGTGAGTTGGCAGACCCCCACTCTATCCCTTTAGTGAGTGTCATGGATAGAATGGGACCTGATAAACGAAAAAAGCAAAGTGCTTGAGTGTTGCTTACTAAACAATTTAAAAGCCTAAAGTTTAAAAAGAAAGATATTAAATCGGGCCATAAAGATAAAAGCCAAGTCTATGTGAATGTTGATTTTAGCTCTGTAGGAGCAGAAGTGGAGGGGAATGGACATGCCAAGACTAATGGCGGTACCATTGAGGTCAATGAGGACATGGAGGTGAGTTCTAATTAATGTATGGTACAAGTCTGTGGGGTGGTGACGATTGTAGATATTAATTTATTATGGAGTGTAACTTTATTGTTTGGAATATCCAGGGTGTTTGTGGTAAAGATTCTCTCAATACTTTGAGGGAGTTAAAGAGAAGTCATACTCCAGTTATGGTTGTTATAGTAGAGCCAAGGACTCGCGATAGGGGAGCAAATAAAATTATCCAAAAATTGGGGTTTGCAAACTCACATAGAGTTAATGCAATAGGCTTTTTCGGTGGCATTTGGATCCTTTAGAGGGATTGTATCTCTGTGGATATTATTTGTAACAATTGGCAATTTATTCATGTTCATATCAGACATTGCAATTGAAATATTGGTTTCCTTACTGCAGTTTACGGGTGTCCTAATAAAAAGGATAGGAGAACTCTTTAGTGAGACTTGTCTGTTATTGCTAACTCTATGAATGATTGTTGGCTCCTTACGGGTGACTTCAATGCTCTACTCTTAGATTCTAAAAAAAGAGGGGGGGAGATCTAATAGGAGTGGGGCGTGTAAGGAGTTCCAAGATTTTGTTTTCTCCAATTCGTTAATAGATTTGGTTTTTTTAGTTCTAGCTTCACTTGGAAAAGAGGTTTATTGTTTGAAAGGTTGGATCATGTGCTATGTAATGAGGATTGGCTGAAAAGATATGGTAATACTACAGTTAGTCATTTGGCCAGAATTAGCTCAGGTTATTGCCTTTTGCTTATTAATGTTCGTGATGAGTCTTCTTATTCTTGCGGGATTAAGCCTTTTCGGTTCTTGCGGTGCTAGCTTTCCTAAAATCTTTTGAGAATAGAGACTTGTCTACTTGGAAAAATGAGTGTAATATTATGGAAAATTTAAATGAAGTTGCCAGGGATTTACGGGAGTAGAATGCCAATGTGTTTGGTAATGTGTTCATTCGTAAAAAAATTCTCATCAGTAGGATTGCGGGTATTCAAAGATTATTAGAATCATGCTCATCGATATTTTTAGAGCGGCTGGAGAAAGAGTTGATTAGAGAATTTGAAATTGTTTTGAAACAAGAGGATGATATTTGGCACTAAAAGTCAAGAAGCAATTGGGTAAATTATGGTGACAAGAACACGAAATTTTTTCACATCTCAGTGATAAATCGACGTCATCATAATTAGATTATGGGCCTTTGGCTAGAAGATAAAGGCTGGTGCATGGAAGAGAATATTATTCAGGAGGCAGCGGAGAAATATTTGTCTAACTTGTATACTGTTGGAGATAGAGTTTCAGGTAATAGAAATGGGTCTGGTGTTACAAACTTGGGAGGGCGTGATACAGCGGCTAATGGCCACTTCAGAGGATGTTTCCCTAGCATAGATGAACAAATTTTGGCACATTTGAGCTGTGAAGTTTTTTATGAGGAGGTATGTAAAGCTCTATTTGATATAAAACCATGGAAAGCTCCAGGTTAGGATGGATTTCAAGCTGGTTTTTTTCAGCATTTTTGGGGAAGTCTTGGTGCCCAAATATGTGCTTTCGTTCGCAGTGTTTTTAATGGAAATGAGATGGATCCTAATGTTAACAAAACTCTCATCATTTTGATCCCTAAAAAGGATAATCCAAGTGTTTTAGCGGATTTTAGACCTATTAGCTTATGTACCATTTTGTATAAGATTGTTACAAAGGTCTTAACGAATAGATTGAAGGTGATTATGAATTTATGTGTCATGGAAAATCAATCATCTTTTGTGCATGGTAGACACATTACCGACAATAACCTCATAGCACAAGAAGCTATGCATTCTATAAGAATTAAAAAAGGGAAGAAAAAATGGATGGCGGTGAAGATTGATCTTAAAAAAGCCTATGATAAACTGCGTTGGGATTTTATAGAGGATACACTGGTGGATGTGGGACTTCCTAACATGCTTAGTATGGTCATTATGAAATATATTAAGAGTAGCTCGTTTCAGTTGTTGTGGAATGGAAAATTAATTGATTCATTTACTCCTTCTAGAGGATTACACCAAGGTGATCCCATATCCCCTCATCTATTTGTCTTGTGCATGGAATGATTAGCTCATGGGATTAATCATGCTATTAATGATTTCAGATGGAAACCGGTGTTTCTTCCTAAGGATTGTCCTTATTTGTCTCATCTCTTTTTTGCGGATGACTTGCTGCTTTTTTCTAAAGCTAATCGTGATCAGGCTATTGTTATTCAATATACTCTTGACTACTTCTGTCATTGGTCTGAGGAGACTATCAGCAAGGATAAGTCAAGCATTTGTTTTTCTTCGAATGCTACTCATATGCTTAAGTCAGAGGTGGCACACATTATGGGGTTTAAGGTAGTTCAGTCCTTTGTAAATACTTAGGAGTTCCACTTCTAGGGGAAAGGCCGAATGAAAGGACTTTTGAACCGTTACTAGAAAAGATTAGAAATAAGCTCTTGGGTTTAAATTCTAAAGCTTTATCCCTTGCTGGGAGAGTTACCTTAGCTAAAGCTGTTATTAGCACCATTCCCTATTATGTAATGCAGTCTAGCAAGCTCCTAGAATCGGTGTGCAATAAGATAGAAGCTCTTATCAGAAGCTTTATTTGGGGGAGTTCAGATAGAGCGTATAAAATCCATTTGGTGAATTAGAATGAGTTGTGTCAACCCTTATATACAGGAGGTCTGGGGTTTCATAGGCCTAAACTGATGAACACGGCATTTTTAATGAAAATTGGATTCATGTTACTTTTGGATCGTAATGTCCTTTGGCAGCGTATTATTCTTGGCAAGTATAAGTGTTCTAATTTTTCCTTGGCATCCATTCGGAGTGGTCAAGCTGTATCTAGCTTTTGGAGAGCCATTGTTAAAGTAAAGGAAGAAGTTCTCTTAGGAGTCCAATCGGTTGTTCATAATGGTAAAGATGTTTATTTCTGGACCAATTCATGGTTTGGAGATTTATGCCCATTATCTAACTTATGTAATTCTCCCTTATCTGTTGATGAGAAAAAATTAAAAGTTAGGGATATGGTCAACAGTGAGGGAATTTGGAAATGGGATCTCTTTCAGCACAAAATTCCTTTCTCATGGTTGATGCAAATTACTTTGATTAAAATCCCACGAGTGAATGGGGGTGAGGATTTATGCTTTTGGAATGACGCGTCCTCTAGAAATTTTTCAGTGAAATCTGCATATGAGGTACTGGCGATGACTGATTTGGGGGATTCGATAGATGTGGTGGCTAGGGTCTAAAAGTGGCGTGGGCTTGAGCGATTAAAGTCTTCCTATGGCTGGTTCTTAAGGGGAGATTATTGACAAATGTTGATCGGTGTAGGAGGCATCTCACAGACATTGGACTATATTCTATATGCAAGAAGGATGATGAGACTATAATCCATGCCATCCGGGACTGTGGCTTCTCAAAACAGGTTTGGCTAGCTATAACTCCTCCTAATTTAGCTAATTTTTTTACCTCTGATATTGAAAATTGGTTAATGGAGAATCTGTGGTTGAATAATGGCACTGGGGCTAACAATTGGGGCCTGAGATTTGGGATTTGCTATTGGATTTTATAGAAACGTAGAAATAAGTCAATTTTTATAAGCAAGACCCATGTGGTGAGGACTGTTGTTGTGGGTATTTCTGGGCTTGTAGCTTCGGTGAAGGCGGCCGGCAACAGTTCTACGGGTCTGCCAAATGCAAGTAAGAAGTGGCGCTTCATTGGTTGGAGTTTGCCGGCTGTTGATTGGGTAAACGTCAACTTAAATGGGTTTGTGAGTGGCCGTGAGTTCCGTCTTATACGGGATTATAATGGGAAATGGATAGTAGGTTATGGGTGGATGATTGGAGTTTGTTCTATTTCTAAGGCTGAATTTTGGGGCATTTTTTACTGGTTGAGTCTTGCTTGGGACATGGGATTTAGAAGGGTCTTGTTGGAGGCAGATAGCATGTTTGCTATCAATGTTGTCACTAAGGGAGAGATTGCAGCAAATGATTGCTATGGCCTTATTAGAAGCATCAGAGATTTGCTAGAGTAATTGGGTGGTACAACTCAAATACGTTTATAGGGAGAGCAATAGGTGCGCGGATAGAATGGCAAGTGTAGCAGCTAATCTTCCATGAGGACTTCACACGTTTCAGAATCCAGTTCCAGTAGTCTCTTCTATTTTGATTGACAATATTGTAGGGACCTCCTTTCCCCGTATGGTAGACTTGTAATGAGGTTCATTTACAAAAAGAAATAACATATATAATAATAGATGTCTCTTTGGTTCAATATATTTTGGTATCTCAATACTATAAACAACCACCTGTAAAATTGAGTACAAGTATAACACATATAATACATAACAGTTATATTTTCTACAAAACTAAATAATTAGTTTGAAAAAATTACAAATATAAAGTTGAACTTTTGAAGACAGCTAAAAGGCAGACTTAATCGCAATACTTAATTAGCAATGATAATGAGCCAAACAATTTGCACTTTTAAAGTCATTTCAACCAATAGATTACCATCAATTAAAATATAAACCAATATTAGAACATACCAAATGTAATACATAGAAACACACTTTAGTTTAGTCTCACAAAATACATTATTCAAATCCATATCAGTCATAGCCTAAAATGAATTAAGCAATTCCCCTTTTGATATCTATTACTTCTGACTGATCTTTTCATAATTTTACTTTAGATTTGGTACATCCAATCAAACGCTTTTGCAGAGTACATGAACTAGCAATCTACAATCTAAGTTAAAATCACAAAAGGTAAAATAAAATAAAATTGATATAAATAAACAATCTAGAATTTCTTCCTTGCAGGGGCGGACCAATGTAGATCCCAACAGGGTCCTGGCCAGTATATGTAAACAATTATTTAATATAGCTCAAATATTTGAGGGCATGTGATACAATTAGAGGTGTTTAAGTAACCCGTGGCCCGTCCTTGAGCATACATATTTCATTATAAGTTCGGTCCGGATCAAGCTCGTTAAAGCCTAAATATATAATGGGTTGGGGTTAATTTTTATATAAAAATTCAAACCCAACCTGACTCGTACCAAATACATGTATTAATTTTGTGTATATATAACTAGGTGTAGTATCCGGTCGACAACCCATTTACTAGTCCACTAATTTTAAGCCCATCTTGTTTAGAGTGGTGTTTGATTTGTAGGGCGTATAAAAGCCTTGTTGTACCCTAGGTCTCTTATTTTCTTCTGTCGTCGCCCATAAGTTTTTGGTCTCTCTTTGTTCATCTTTCTCTTCTATATTCTAAGTTTTGTGGATGGATCTTGGTGATGTTTGGAAATTTCATGAAGTTTGTTGAAGATGATTGTTTTTAATCAAGTTAATAGGCTCTGTATTTCTTAGACTCTGTAGGTTTATTCTTGTTTTTAGAGTAAAGAATAAGTTCTTCTCTTATTTCCATTTCTGAGCTTTTTGGGAGCAATATATCTAGGGTTAATTCTTTATTGCTTTTTTGGTACAGGGGAAAAAGGATAAACAACAATAAAACAAAAGCAAAAAAAGGTTACATTATGTCATGTCCCCTAAAGGAACAGAGAAAAGCCGAGGTACAGGCAGCCCTATAATATCCAAATCCAGCAGGTTAATTATACTAGGGGGAGGTTGTCCAGAACTAAAAGTCCCACAGGTAATAAAGAAGCCAATCTTGCCAAATGGTCAGCACAAGAATTACCTTCTCGGAGGCTGTGCATAACATGAAACCGTTGGAATTTTCCCAGAAGGCGCTTGATGCTGTCTAAAATGTTCTTGCAAGGATGCTCAGGTGGAATGGAAGTGTCATTACCATTCAAGCACCTAACCAGGTCCTAATTCTTTATTGCTTTAAGTGTAGGCTTTGAATGTTTGTTATTCATCCTTTAATTTGATGGGCGGGCTGGACTTGAGCTTAAAGTTTCAAGTTCAAGCCCAATCCAGCCTGATCCCTAAAGTATTAGCTTGGGCTGGGTTGGGCTTGGGCTGACTAAATTTTTTGTTGGCCTGACCGAGCCCAGCCCGAGCCTGGCCCAGCCTGCCCATACAGGTCTAGCTACAATACTCTGCCCCTTAAGTTGCATGTTCGAGACCTGGCTGTTGCATTCTACCCTAATTTTTCTTTCTTCGTGATTTTTTTAATCTCTTTCGCTTTTATATTTACTTTTCTTTCTTTCTTTTACATTTATAATAACTATATACAGTCTTCCAAATTCACTACAAAATATTAGTAATTAATAAATAATTTCAATTAAAAAATTATATTCTTAAAGATGATAACTATTGTACACAACCTAGCATAAATTTGTGTTAAAACTTATACAACCCAATCTAAATACTATAGATTGAACAATGCTTTCAATAGAAATAACTCATAATATTAATAATAAAAATCAAAACTCAAATTGGTTACGACCTAAAAAATTATTATTTATAAGTAAGACATTTAGGTTATAAAAATCATTTTTTATTATACAATTTTGCATAAATTTTCTAAACATAATTTAAAATGTGCTATAAATTAACTTATATTATAGAAGTCAAATCTTATTGTAGAACAAATTTTGAATGATATTTTAAACTTTTACAAAGATTACATGTATATAAATTGGTATTTTTATTATTGAGTATTTGAATATTAATTGAAATTTATATTTTTCATTGTTACAATGTATTAACTCGGTTAATTAAACTCTGGCCACCCCTCATATAAGATTCTGGATCCGCTCGTGCTTCCTTGAAAATTTGTACGATAGAATACACATTAATAATCACAATGACACTTGACAATATAGGTAAAAGTACTTTGATTGAACTTCTGGGAATAAATAATTAAAAAAAAAGAAAAAACAATAATATGAACGAAATGTTTTAGCGAATTTGAATGTATGCAGCACATCCATAGCTATTTGTCAATCGTGAGCAGTGGTGTTGTGAGCATGTTGGTATTAGTAATTTACATATATATCCAAAGTAATGCAAATACGATATCGTTTGGTCATTTTGAAACTAAAAATAAAACAATGCCGGGTAGGTAATAAGGGTAAAACAAAGTTAGAAATTCCAGAACATTATAATGAAGAGGAGTTGCAGAAAAGAAGTTGCAGCAAGAACACAGGCGGCTCAGGCAATGGACGCAAGAAGCATGTTAATGGGGCTTTAAAATTCCAGTGATGAGGGGATGCCGCCGCCTACCTCCGCCACCCCCCGGCTCCGCCACTAATTGCATATATATATATATATATATATATATATATATATATATATATATATATATTACACATTATATTAACATGTAAAAAACACATCAGCCAATTACACATAAACAAAACCAAAGTTGCAATCATTCAATTGTCAAAAGAAAAGCAAACTTAATATCTTAACCAAATACGCAAAAACACAGTTAACCAAACTATAAACTTAACGACAATTCCATACATCATTTATCATTCTCAATAACATCTACAAATGTACCTCCATACATAAGCAAATACACATAAACATAACCAAAAATAAGAAGATACAGATTTACAGAGGCAACATAGGAAACAACATTTTGTTTTCTGACTCGGGGGTTAAGAAAAATAACTTTGTGTTAATTATTAAACCTCAAAAGATCAAACATAACAATATAGAACTAAAAGCTCCTATTGCAGAAAGAACGGAAATAAACTGAATGAGATGCTGCAAGCACCAATTTAACATAGAGACAAAAGAAGCCCATCTATCTCTGACAAGCTATGTAGCACGGAAACGGAAACGGCAATTATGAAAAATAGAGTTTCGGAAACCGTGGGGAAACGCGTAAATAATAAAAATATAGGGGTATATTTATAAATATAAAAAATTAAAAAATTTTCATACACCTAAAATGAATTTATTAATATGAAACAAATATACTAGTAATAACCAATTCAGAACAGTAAACATTAAAAACATAACATATAAATTTCATCAATTCAAAAAGTTCTATATGGACCATAACATAATTAAGTTTACAAATGACATTTTATTCTAAAATCTCTACATCAGAAGAGGCTTTTTCGGCGTTCCTATTTTCCAATTAGCAAGTGAACATATTGTACAGGTGGACTACAACTATAAAGACACCTCAATTACAGAATTACTTTTTGAAAAGAATAAAAGTTTTATTAATTAACTTCTTATTTCCCTTCTTTTAATTGAAGAGAGAGTTAGAAATTAATAAAAACAAAAAGCAGATGGATGTCAAGAACAGAGCACAGAAATCGCATCTTTAGAATCAATCAAAAGCTCAAACTAAATCAAGAAGTTAGAAGAAATCAGAATCAACTAATCAAATAATACCTGCCTGTTCAAAATCAAACAAAGACACTGCTCTACTGGTATGTACTCTGCTGCAATTTTTCTTCTAATCTCTACTCTCTCAAAAACTCTGATTTTGCTTTCTATATATAATGGGAATATGGAAGAAGAAATTGACCAGAATAGGGAGGGATGGAAGAAGAGATGGAATAGGAAAGAAATTGAAACGAAAAATATCAGATTAGAAGGCGCCGAAATCGCAAAAAAATCAGGTTCGGTTGAAGGATACGGTTTCCGAAAACAGGGGAAACACGTTTCCAATTTTCAGTATTTACAGAAACGGCCCCGGAAACGTCTCGGAGCAGTTTCCGGCCGTTTCGGTTTCCGAAACGTTTCCGAAACTGGGAAACGGGGTGGTTGAAGCGTTTCGGTGCTTCGTAGCTGACAAGAGAAGAATATATCCCAATTCATAAATCAATTGAAACTAAATCCAAAAAACAATACAAATACAAGACTAATAAAATATTAAAAAATATTCATTCCTTACAGACGTCACATAACAAATTTTGAAAACATAGTTGCTGAAAGAAGAGCATCCAACATGGCATAATTACACAAATATATGCTTGACAATTAATTGACACACAAGCACTAGATATTTTACCTTCTCCAACGTCGTATGGACTGTTACACTTAATACTACCAATAGTTGAAAACTCATTAGGCAAAACTCCATCTACCAACAAAAGTGGAATGGAACCCTAATAGCAACATAGCCTATAAGATTAAACATAAAAGACGAACATTTTTTAATCAAAACCACATGAATAGAAAAAAAAAATGAACATAAATTGGCAACATTGTTGCAAAGATCTAGTTATCACTAGCAGACTATGATTTTGTGTTTCATCATAGCACGTTCGGTACTACAAAGTCCATAGCTTATTGCATACATCCAAAATGTATAATGTAACACTAAATAACAGTAACCATCTCTGAAATAGGCCGCAAAAGCATATCTATTTTGCAGAATATAGTAAAATCAATGACACCCAAGTAAAGAACAAGCCCAACACAAATAGCTAATTGAAAATTATATCTTGACACTGTCTAGTGGAAATAAGGAATTCAACACCTCAGCTAATTGCTAACCTTAATAATTCATATCCAATCAAGACTGATAAATCTGAGCCTATGGTGTTAACATCTAGGGTAAACTTTAAAAAAGTACCTTGTGATTTAATAAATTTGCAAAATGGAGTCTGAGAATTTTTTTTTTCACAAAAATAGGCCTGAGGTTTTGTGACGTTAGCAAATAGGGGTTTTTTTCTAAATACCGTCAAACCTGATGATGTGGCAAAGGGCATATTTGGAAAACCCGATTTTTTTCTCTCCTTCTCTTGACCAGCTCCGTAACCATCTTCCACTCTAAGCCCAGCAAAACACCCAAACCCTTTGGTTGTCATCTTCTTCTGTCATCTCTGTAATCTCGGTGACTTCTGCTACTAAAAAAATTCCTGAAATTCGATATCGTGTTTAGTTAATTAAGTGCATGTGTATCAAAGCAAATTTCTAAGTTCAAACTTAATATCAGAAAAAGAAACAAAATCTGAATTGTTTACCAGGTAATAGATTTGGGGAAATACAATTCATGAAATGGAACCCTAATTGGATAAAAGGAACAAAGACGAGGCGATAAAATTAGTGAAGATAAATTTTACAAAGGTAAAAAAGAAATAACTAAAACAATATCAAATTAAAGAAGTCATGAAACTATGTTTGACTGGTTTTCACATGCTAAGAACAACATTTTCAAATTTTGGATCTGTTTTATGGATTAAATTATAGATATAAAAAGATTAGTATTTCTTTTTCACACTTTCCTGCCTTTTCTTAGCTTCCAAACACCAAAAGAAATCTGAAAACGAAAGCCTTTAAAAGTCAAAAACTGCAAAAATGGAATTACATTGGCCTCCGCCTCCGCCTCCGCCTCTTAGAATTATACAAATGAAATCAAACAAGTCAAATTGTTACCTTGCTTTCAACTTTCTCTTCCTCTTCAACAATCTTCAGGGGTTCTGCTCAGAAATCGGCTGACCATCAGATTCATTGGAGAGATCTTCATCGCAAGGGGGAGGGTACCAACCAAGGTTTTGGGGGTTCTGCTGGGCTTCAAGTGAAAAAAAATTAGGATTCCCAAAATTGCCCATGGCCACGAAGGTGTTAGATCAAAAACCCTTATTTATTAATGTCACAAAACCTCATACCTTTTTATTAAAAAAAATTTTCATACCTCATCTTATAAATACGTGAAACCATAAAATACTTTTTTAAGGTTATTCTAACATCTATGTTAACATCCTTAGCTAATGGTTAAATCTAATATAAATATATTTTTTTTGCTACTAGCATCTTTCAGTCCAAAATTAAAAATAAAGAGGCTAAACTCATTCTTGAAAGTCCATATATGTGGCATTAACAGCTATGCTAACACATGGAAATCGGAAGGATTTGGGACAATGAACCACCATACAAGGCTTCCAAAAGAAAGCTCCGAAAAGTTCGAGAAATAATTTAGGCATATAATCTTGTAAAAGCCCCAAATAATTAATCTCAACTAAGTTCAATAATATCGATGAGATTAAACATCAAAGAAGAAATTCAAGAACCAAAAACGAATGAAAGCTAATTGCTAATTTTTCGAATCTTATTCCATTAATTTCAAACTAATCTTTAGGTCTGTTCTTTCATTGAATTACTGATGATTCCTATTCCCGTAGGTAAAAGAGTTAGTAGATAACCAATTCAATGATGAACAAAAATATCAATTTCCCATATATTTTTGGGCTTCGCTTCCTCCATCAAGCGATGGAATCATGCATTCCCTAATTACCTAATCCCTTTGCTAAACAAGCATTTTGGTGATAGGAAAACCCACGATATCATGCAAGACAATACTTATTCCAAAGGGGAAACGGCTTAAGAAGAAACGTCACATGCCGTTTCGCCGAGAAAAAATCCTCGGGAGGCTTTGATCGATATAATACACGAAATTCGGAAAATGATATTGATGAAGGCGAAAGAAAAAGGTCCAAAGCAGAAGATGAATAGCAATTACGTTAATTGTGTTCAGTTCCAAGATGATCACCGGTATAAGGAGTATCAGGTCAATAATGCTTTTAGAAAACAAATGGCTCAGATTCATCCTTTTATCAATCGACGGTCAAGAAAACAAAGTCCACTTGATTTTTGGACCAAGTAACTACAGCTGGCACCATTGTTTTCGATTTTTATGTTTAAATTTATTGAATTTTTTAATAAAAATGTAATTAACCGTATGATTCAAATATATTTATATAAAATTTGTATTTTCTATGTAGTCCATTAAAAAATTATAAGAAAAATTAGATGTGAGTTAAGTTAAATTTAAATTGATGTCATTAATAAAAAGTCAGATTAAGTCTTCCCGATTCAATGAATAAGTCTTGATTAAAGTTTAAGAAAAGTTTTGGGAATTTATTATAATGGGACATTTTTTTTAAATTAATTATAAATTTTTTAAAATATTAATAAAATTATCATATTTGTTATAATTTTTAGTAGTTAATTTATTTTAATGATAGTAGTTAACGAGAATCTTTAGTAGTTAGTCTATTTTAATGATAGTTTTGACACATAAGTAAAAATAGATAATTAATTAGAAAATGACTCTACACTAGCTTGATTATTTTCTCTTTCTTAGATGATGTGGCACAATAAATGTTGAACATTGTCTATTTGATCTTCTACATGTAGACAATCAAATAGAAAGCCAAGTCATCAATTTTATTAATATTTTAATACTTAATTTAAAATTCACATGTTGGTTAGTTGTGAAAGAGATATAATTAAGTATTTTTTTAGTGAAATTCACTATGAAATAGACAATCTAGTGTAGCTAGTTTCTTGAAATATATTGTCTATTTTTAAAATTATTGGCATGTCATCAATGTGGTTGTGTATTCTATATGCCACATAATCTTAGAATCAACTATCTACTAAATATGCTCTTAAATATTTCTTTAATTCTATTTACACAATTATTATGTTGCTTGTTCTTTTAATTTTTTTTTCCTTATTTTGCATTTATTTTTCAAACCGTTTATTTCTTCAACATGTCTCTTTAGAGTTTTTTGTTCATCTTATTTTTATCTTTGAAATGACATCCACTATTACTTTTCGACATTTTTTACCTAATAGATTTCCTGTAGATCATCGAAAGATATTCAATAGATAACTGGAAATTTCGTTGTATCCATTGCTAGGTGATAACTTTTTAAACTACTACCGTTGAGACAATTGCTAATTTTTTACAGGTATAATTTATGAATCCTGTACCTTCTAACATTGGACATTCATGTATTATTTAACTTATTTTGATTCATTTGCGGAATTTAGGCAAATTGATTATATAGATTTGAGTAATAAGTGAACTTTCAGGAATTGAATTAATTATTTTGTTGAGGATTTTATTTGCAATTGATCTCTTGTTTCATCTCTTTTTCTTTGTTTGTTGTGTTTATGAGATCAATCAGTTGTCTAACTTGTGTTTTCTCATTTATTAGACATCTACAAGACATCTCTTGCACATCTATCAATAATCTATTGGCACCTACTAGATTTCTATTAGAAAATCTAGATTAAAGTTGATATTTAGACATCTATAAAAGTTTATTTTAAAGTTATGATTTATTAAAAATCTATCAAGTGTTTTGAATCCAAGATTTTCTAGTTTTACCGATTTTTATTGGACTTCTATTAGATATTTATTGGATATTTGACACTACAAAAAAATTGAAAAAACAATATCACAGCAGATGTCGTTTTGAAAATAAAAAAGAGACGAACAAAAAACTCTAGATCGGCATATCGAAAAAATGAACGGTTTGAAAGACATAAGCAAAATAAGTTAAAAAAAACAGTGTGTAGAGGGTGGGGGGATGACATATTTGGAAATGTTTTGTCCTTTTATGGTATTTGGCCCAAATTATCTTATATTTGTAGCCTATTTGTATAAAAGCTCCAAAAGGTTTTGGGACTTTTATAAAAAGGTCCTTAAAACGTAAAAAAGGTTTGGGGCAAAAGATTAGCTCATAATAAAAACACAACAAAAAGGGCAAATATTTACAATCTCATGTTACACCGACAAAAATAGTCTTTAGCTCATCCAATTCCCTCTAGGCACGATTTCAAGCAACCTTCAAATTCAAAAAAACCATCAAACCATTCCATGATCTTCAAAACCACTCAAATAATCTATAAAAATGGTTTCATCAACTTCAGATTTGGAAATAGTTATCATCACTCCTTCTGAAATCATTTATCGTTTGATTCTTCTGTTCAAAATTAAACAAGATGAAGAGGTAGGAAAAACAAAACCCTAATAGTTACTAATCAAACTTATTCAACTAAAATTGTTCCCATTCATCATTCAACACCGTTCTATTCACTTCATATAACTGAAAATTATTATCGATTGTGTTCAAAAATATTCTATTACTTCGATTTCCTATTTAAAATTGCAAAAACTCAACAAGTATGAACAAAAAAATCCTAGCAGTGTTCTCTATTCGTATCTTTTTCAATCATTGTTCTCCATTCGTATCCTTTTCAGTTACTAACCAAAAAAGGAAAAACAGGTAAAGCTTCCTTCAAAGAAAGGTATAGGAACAAGGAAAACATTAGAGCCTGCAAAGAAAAGAAAAGCAAAAAATAGCAAGGCTAGATCAGAGGTACAACGTACTAAACCTATAAAGCTTAATCACTTCATTCCGTAACCTATTTTTGTAGTTTATTCAAAGTTTAATATGAATTCTGATATAAATATATCTAAAAGTTCTAATATCTATCACATGTCTGTTTAGATTTCTATCAAATGTTTAATATAAATTCAGCAAATGTCTGTGAGTTCTTATATACGGTAAATTTATAAGTATATTCATTGATATAATTTTGATAAAGACTTGGCTGGATCTTGTTGGTTTTTATATATAAATATGAAAGAGTTATGATATATATCAGATGTCTAATAGAATTTTATAGGATGCCTAATAGGTATACATTTGATGTCCAATAGTTCCAATATGCAATAGTTCTGATACATATGTTTGTCAACTAGTTTTATTATTCAAAGATTTCCTAATAAAATTCAGACGGAGTTTGAATAAATTATGAATTTTCTTATCTTAAAACTCGTACAGGCTTTGAATAATCAAGCAACTCGGCAATACAACCTTATCTATCCAGAAGATACAAACCCCAAAGAACTCAGTTAGCTCTCAGCTGGAACAGACAAGGAAGTGAATATGCAGAAAATAAACTTGAGAGCAAGGAAGAGTGTGTCAAAACATTACCCAATTCAGAAACATAAATTCATTTTGCTTGTGTATGAATTGTCCAAAACTTGTGTAGTTAGGGATTTAAGTAGCAGAATCTGAAGTTAGTTTGAACATGCTAAATTTAACTAGTTATGATATTGTTGTTGCCATGTATTGTGTTTGAGAGCAGAAATCTTTTATTTGTAATTATGTACAAGTACATCTACTGGATATCTAATAGGCATATACTAGAAGTCTATTACACATCTTGTAAAGTTCTATTAGACAACCATCCAGTATATATATAACAAAATTAAATAGGCAGTTTCTTTCACTTAAACATTTTTAAAAACAAAATGAACATAAATAAGAAATAACAAAGCATAAAAAAATAACTTTCATAAAATTATAAACAATGGAAAGATTACAAAAAAATTCTATTACACATATAGTAGATAACTAAGAGGGGTCTGATAGAAATTCAGTAAACATTCATTAGACAGTTTCATCACTTATTTCAGAAAAAAAAGCATCAATAAAATAACTCCACATAACCTTTTATTAATGCAAGAAATGAAAAAAAAAATACTTCAAGTATATTCAATTCTTTAGTCAAAAGTTTGAATCAGCTAAAGAAAAATAAAAAAAAAAATCCTTATTTTACACTCTGACAAGTTCTCCTAGTATGCCCAATTCTACCACAAATATTGCATCATATGGAGGACTTATTCTATTTATCTTATGCCGAATTAAATCTTTATTTCTCGGTCTCTCAACTTTTGCCTCAACCACCGGATGAAGATCAACTTGAATGAACACACTCTAACCAAAACTACTCCAGACATGATTTCTAAATCTTGAATTGGAAATTCTTTTCTTATTGCTTTGAAACCCGTAGAATCTTTAAGTATAAACTTATCCTTAATAATATTCCCAAGCTTAAAAGAATCAACATTTGGAGCTGAAATTTTGACCTCATCAACATAATTTTTACCGAATTTATTTCAGACAAACTATACATCTCATCTAAAACCTTCTCGAAATATATTCCTTACCTAAAGAGCATGATCATCACTAAAATTTTCTTGAACAGCAGAAGTACAAGGATCATAATCAATCTCATCTTCAACAACAGGGACAATACAATTCATACTTCCGTCAACTACAGAATTCAGGTCACAAATAAAAAAATCAAGATTTCAATTGATAAATAACAAAAGATTTACAAACATACGAAATCACAAAATATAAAAGCATATAAACACAAATAAAAAAAATGAACTATTTCAAAAAAACTCAGATTTCTATTAAGATCCAATAGAAAACCAACAAACTTAGAAAATAAACATGGTAAATAACTAGTATACGTGTAATGGACACCTGTTATCAACTGCAAAAAAACCAACCATAATGTAATAGATACAGAGTAAATAACTGGTAGAAATCTAATAGAAATACACATAAAAATCAATGTAAAACACTGAAAAAAAAGCAAGAACAAAGCATAAAACCAGATTGCCTTCAACATCACAAGAAACAACATAGAGTGTTGTCACACACAAAGGATACTCAGTTATGAGCATATTTTGAGCAAGAGATAGAGAAAAATCCCACACAAGAAACCAAAAGCAACACAGAATCAAAGAAATAACATCACAAACTAACATAACGATTCCATAAAAAAAGTCAAAACTAAGATAAATCATATATTTATTGGATATATGTCAGATGTCTATTGAATATCTAATAGATGTCTAATAGATTCCAAACTAACATGATTATAATTTAGGTCACTAACCAACAACGATCTCAGCATTAATTTGGAATATAAGCACATATTTCAACATCAAAATTGTTTGCTCCACCAGCATCCTAATTAAATTGGTAATTAATAACAAAATAACTACCTAAACATGTTATCAAACACATAATGTGCACTTCAATTTCAACAAATCGAATGTTAAAATGATACAAAATGAACTACAAATCTTCCATTAGAGACAACAAAATGAACTTCAGAATGAACTTTAAAAACGAAATCGAAAGAATGAATCAAGACAGTAAAATCTTCCATTAGAGACAACATAATGAATTATAAATCTCGAAATCCAAAGAATGAGCTAAAAACGAAAACAGAAAATCACGAAACCACTTCAATTAGGATTCAACGAACATAAATAAAAACATAGCCGCAAATAGCCAAAATAACGATCAATCAATGGCGAATATAAAAAAGAATCACAAAGAAGAAGAAGACGATCGCAACTAGGGGTGTGCAAATAGTTTGGTAACCGAATTACCTAACCCAACCAAACTGAAATATTAATTTGGTTCCGTTATTTCAAAAATTCAGTTCGGTTCGGTTTGTAAAATGTTAAATATTTCGGTTATTCGGTTCGGTTCGATTTTATATAGAAAAAACCGAAATAATCGGACCGAAATATATATTACACATAATAAAAATTTAAAATATGCTCATATATAAATTATTTTAACACCACACCCTTATTCCTCTTTTCCAAAATGTACTCTTATTCCTTTATGTGTCTATAATAAGCCATTATTGGATGTGCATTTTGTATTTTAAGTGTTAGCATTTGAATTTTAGTTAATTAATTTAAAATTTTGATTTGGTTCGGTTTTTAACCTAACCAAATAATTCATTTCGGTTTGATTAATTCGGTTTTGATTCTTATTTAGTTTGGTTCGGTTAACAATATTTTTCTTATTTGGTGTTCAGTTAATTTGGTTCGATTCGATTTGATTTCGACCGAATGCATACCCCTAATCGCAACTCCCGTAGAGAGAAAACCATGGAAACGAAGAAGGAGAAAAAACCGTTTATGCCAAAACATGGCTTTATATATAACGTGTTCCTGTAAAAAATATTGTAAAAAATATATAAAAATAAGAAATATTTAGTTGTTGGGGTATTCTTTTTAAATAATATAAAAAAAGTGATCCACATGAAAATTTCTCGAAAGTTATTTTTTATTGTTTTGAACAGCCACTCATGAAATAATCATCGAGTTCAAATTGCTTACACAGCCATGCTCATTCGACTATTGATATTTCATTTATAGCTAGTTGAGATTTAATTCGTTGATAATTTGATCTGAGAAGCACTACTACTATTTTAATTATTATTTTTCATAATGCTTCATATTTGATCTATTTTAGAATTTCTCAATCTGCCGTTCATTACTACTAGAAGAGTTGTATAAAGCTTGGTCATGGATGAAAGTTCAAGACATGATAAAGACATGATAATATAACAAACTATCAAGAATAGTCATACTTTATAAATTATTTATAAATTTACTATAAAGTCAAACTATTTATAAATATACATTCTCATTAATTTTATTTACATATCATTCCATATACTTGTTTCTCCCTTTTTTTTCTTTTGATTTTTTTTTATTTTTCATTTATCTCTCAAACCGTTTATTTTTTCAACATGTCGCTTTAGATTTTTTTGTTCGTCTTTTTTTTATCTTTGAAATGATATATACTGTGACATTTTCGAATTTTTTGAACCAGTAGACATCTTATAGATGTCCAATAGACATGTGATAGAAGTCTAGTAGACATATGGTGTATATTAGTTTTTGATGGTTTTTTATGGAATCGTTATGATAGTTTGTGCAAACCTTGAAATCAAACCACCAGCTAACACAATGATAAATTAGTGGCGAAAATCACAAAATAACAAGAAGAGAAGTGAATCGAGGTACGATTTCCAGATCAAGAACAGAACGCAAGAACAAATGTAATAGAGAGAATGCACAATATATAGATCATAAGAGAAAAAAGGCTAATGAAAAAAATAGATTTCACACATCTACTAGACTTCTACCACATGTTTATCATACTTCTATAACATGTATACCAGATATCTACCACATGTCTATCAGTTGAAAAAGTTTGAAAAAGTCATAGTGGATGTCATTTCGAAGATAAAAAAGAGACGAACAAAAACCTCTAAAGCGGCATGTCGAAAAAATGAACGATTTGAAAGATAAATGCAAAAGAAAGTAAAGAAAATTAAAAAAATATAAACAGTAGATTGGGGAAGGAGGGAACCTATTATTGTAATTATTTTATCTTTTAATCCAAATTATTTTCTAAAGAGAGGTGTTTTTTATAAGAGCCCCTGATAATATTGTATATGTTACAAATCAAAGTCATATAAGGCCCAATGGACTTCATTATAGCCCAACAACTCGCAAACACTGTCTATTTAATGAGCTCAGGCCCAAGTCCAATTACTTCTCTGAGTATCATTCCTTCCTATGGCCATGTCCAAATTAAAACTCCACTCTAAACTTTATTTATACATTTACTATAATAAATTTATTCTAACACATTAATTTAATCTTCTATTTAAAAAAAAAAATTTATATCCAATAATATTTTATTATTATTATTATATAAATATTTTAAACGTTTCATCCAACAAATTATAATAATTAATTAACAAAAAGCAAAAGTAATAATAAAATAATTAACTTTAAATATAATTTTAGAGTAATCAATATCCTACTCTATATTTAGAGTAAGGATTTAGAGTAGGATTAAACTTAAACCTTATTCCAAATATAACATTTACTCTAAATATTGAATACCATTATATGGTACACTTAAATCACGAAATTTTATTATCCCAATATAACCACATTTTAAACAAATACTCAGCCAGTCAGCAATTTCACAATGAGAAGTTTATTAAACCATTTAAATGGGTAATTTATCATCTATGTTTTATAATAAAATTATTTTCTTCTTAATTATGACTCCCTTCATTTTTTTTACTTATCTTTTATCACATTTCACACATTTTAAGGAATCAATTATATTTTACCCTCTAATTAATGATTAGTTTTCCACTTCATTGCAATTAATGATAATAGGACAAATGAGGGTATAATTAAAAAATTAATTCAAAAAATACATAGATATTTGAGAATGATAAGTAAAATAATATTTAAAAAAATGACTAAAATATTTATCTTAAAAAGATAATGGGAGTAACTTATAATTTCATTAATATGAAATACAAGATTAAATTTGGGAGTGGGGTAATGGTGAAAATGCACGGTTAATATAAATTGACAAACAAAGCCTCTTTTCTTCATACCCCTACCCCACTCAATTGTTTCGAATCCAAGGTCCCACTCAATTTGAATTATATTAGAACATTTCACTTAATCTCAATTATTCATTGAGTTATAATAGTTCGATTTAGTTTTAGTGGTTTGTGGAGTCCACAGCACAATTAAATCTCAGCCATTAAAATTCAATAAATGATTTTGATTGAGTGAAATGTACAACTTTAAAAAGTTTAAACTTTAAAGAATCCAAATCCCGAAATAAATGAGCCATGTATAAAGTATGAATTCATTTTACATTGATTTTCATCATTATGAAAAAAATGCAAGTCTTAAGCTTCAGCTCACAGTCGACACATATATACGGTCTTTTTTTTTTATCAAGATACATATATATGGTGGTAGGGTACCAAAAGAAGTGAGCCATGTATAAAGACAGAGTCACATGGATGCCCTATCAATTCAATCTTCCCATGATATGTCGGCCTTTATTTGTACACAAATTGTGTTGCCATCGCATTCATTTTTCCTGCTTTACTTCCTACTTCAACTTCACCTCATTTGCAGAGAATGTTTATTGTTGCTGGTCAACGGGTCAAAACAGTATGTATGAGCTTTTTAATTTTATAATTTATTTTATGGTTCTTTATATTTAAAACTATAACCATTTATAACTTATAATTTGGTTTTTCTTAATTTGTTTGTAAAAAGCTTATAAGCACTAAGGTTTGATCAAGTAAAAACTAAATATACCCTCACTTATTTAATTTTTATAACCTAGAAGTTTATTTTCATGTCATGTTTAGTCATCTCATAATATCAACAACTTATAAGCTCGTTATAAATTATTGTTATCAAACATTTCAAATACTTATAAGTTGTTTATAAGATAGCTTTAAGAAAAGTCAAATTCCTTTTTTTTTAAATACACTTGTTGGAAGGATAAGGAGCCTTAATTGTGGCTAAGTTCCGAACAAAATTATCTTAATGAAGATACTTGTAAATATTATAAAAAAAACTCCTTTAATTATCTAAATTGATTATAAGTTATAAGTGATTATAATAAGGAATAAGCAAGAAAAACACCCGCAATAAGAAGCAATTGTGTGTAGCAGACTTTTTTTACTGTGTTCCCATGTTGCTTAGCGCAGTTGAGCTTAATAAGGATTATTATAGTCAAATACTACAAGAAATAAAAATTCTTAAACGTTCATATGTATTCATTAAGGCTTGAGCTTATTGAGACTTTCCGATAATACCTGGGGCTATCGCTTAGTTTTAAGTCCAATCCAAATGATTTCACTTTATAGCTTGTCTAATAAATATTCCAGAATTACTACAACCAACCAATAAAGTAAATTAACATCTACATAGTAATAACCTGACCACACTCCGAATCTCCATATTGATATAATATTAAAACTAAGATATCCAAATCTGGAATTTGTATGGGAGCAACTTTAAATTTTAGGATCAGTCATTCCGCCTTCGAAGTATTCGTAAATTAAAAATCAAAAATTAGTCTAGATATGAATATGACTTAAAAGTGTCACTCATAACTAAAAATCATCGAGAACCACCGCAGGATAAAAAAAAAACTAAGATACCGAAAATCATCTTCTAATTATTGTCCCTTTCATTGTAATTTATAAAATTTACATGATTTAACATAACAGAGTTTTCGTCAAAAAGTGGAAACAATACTCTTTCCTTTTTATCACGTGCTCTTTCCTTTTTACAATAAACTTTTTCATCACTGTGTATTTGGGTTCGGTACAACAGGAAAATGTGTTATTATTTTTTTCACATATAAAGTTACCAAATCGACTTTTATATCCTCTGTAGATGTCTTGCTTGGCAAGAAGTAATGGGCTGATTTTGTGGGAGACACGTAGCTATAAGCTATATATGCATCACGTGGAATTTCACATATTAATGCAATGACTCAGCCTATCCTTTTTATGCATGTTACTCGATTATGACATGCCATCGTAGTTTTAAAAGAATGGCTTAATACATTAAAATTTTTTTAAATTTATCTCTAAATATTTATTTATTTTTTAAATTTTTAAAAGTTTTAACTGACCCTCTGAATTTATAAAAAAAGTTTTAAATAACCCCTTAAACTGGTAAAAAGTGAATTAATTTGTCCCTCAATACCACGTATCAGCTTTTGATTGAAGAGAAGTCAAACCAACCAAATCTGACGTGTGACATTTAGGGGGCAAATGGATTCACTTATTGCAAGTTTAGAAGATTATTTAGAACCTTTTTACAAGTTTAAGGAATTATTTAAAACTTTTAAAAATTTAGGGAGTAAATGAGTGTTTAGGAATAAGTTAGGGATAAACTGGTGTATTCAGCCTAAAAGAAAAGAAGATTATGAGTTATGACATGTCATATCCACGTGTCTCGCATAGAGTTTATAGTGAAAAAATTATTGAGGTGAATCAGCAGGGATCGGAAGCCTAGAGACTTTTTTTTTTGTTAATTTGGAAGCCTAGAGACTACAAATTAAGGGAAAGTTTGACAATATATTCTTTAACAAACATTCAATTCCCAAAATGTATTCCAAACATACAAATAGACTTTTTTTTATGTAAATGTTGAGCTCGATAAATACTGGCTCAATTTATTAAAATGAAAAGAAAAAAAAGTGAAAAGAAAAGAAAAATAAAAACATCTCTAGAATGTTAATAAAGTCATTTGCAATCTAGTGCAATAATAACGAACTAAAGAACTTAATTACAACAGAGTGTGATCATAATGATCTAAAGATCCATAGCAGCAACTGAATTGCAGCCGGCATAATAAGGAACGACAGGAAATTCCCCGTGATGCAACATAGTCAATCCCGGCAAGAAGACTGAGATGATGAGGCCTAACGGCAGCGATGACTACAACATCATCGTAAGATTCAAAGTAATTTCTAGGTTGTATAGACACAACGTCGAAACATCAAACTGTCGACTCAGATCAAAACCAAGATCCAAGCTGATAAGTAAATTCACCTTCAAGGGAAAGATCTTGAAGTAGTACCGTTCGATGAGGAACCAAAGCTCCGGCAAGACCGAAAATGCCCAACTCAAGCGAGGGGCTGCAGCCCAAGAAATCGTGACGGTAAGGTTCGCAATCACTACAGCCCGAGAGACCGCCTCTGATAAGAAACAGTCGTCCAAAACACTGGTGAAAGCAATCATATAGATGAGGGGCGTCTGTCCCCTTGAAGGACTACCGGAAATAATGCCGGTAAAAAAAGAAAAACCTGAGCGGCTTAGCTGTCAACTCCTTAGCGATCCGATGGAGGAAATGCGAAATGAGCCGTCCGTTGTATTGGAAACGGGTCGCAGATAGAGGATCATCAATCCTCATGACGAACTGTCAGTCAAAACTGATGAGAGATTTCTTACTGTAGATCAAAACTGGTGAGAGAAGGCATTTGAATGGCTAGGGTGCAGCCCTAGCCGCCTTCCCTAATGATCGAAATAGACTTATTTATATGTATATATAATGATTAATTGTTTTATTATTACGAAGAGAAAATTGTTTTATTATTACAAAGAGAAAATATTGATAGTTTTTTTTTGATAATTAAGGATTTGAAGAGGTTATGTATTGAATCTAAGACTTCTCATCAGTTTATTGAGTTGTGCACCAATTGAGCTACAGAAATAGGATTTAAACTTTTACACGTCGCTAATTCTCAACTTTTATTGGCGACGGGCTTAGCGTATAGATAATTTCAATGTGTGTTCGTTTGTATTGTAATATTTTTTTAAGACATGATGTCCTTAATCATAATTTCTCGTAATTTAACATTGATAGTTATGTAACTTTGTTAGAGAGGGATCATATTAGTCGAGGATAAAACAATTCTAAATCGTATTCAATTCGAATCAAGTATAATGAGGACTAAAAGTAGACAATACGAAGGGAAAGACTACATATAAAAGTAGACATATCTTTCCTCCTCTTATCTATGTATATTTCTTACAAAAAGCATGCCATTTTAGCGGCTTATGACACATTTTTTTATCATATACCACACACACACACTCTTTACCTCCTCATCTACACCAAATTTTGGATCTCCATTGTCCACAAACATGACTTGCATGAGGTAGATCTGCAGATCAGTTGTGAAGGGTTGGTTTATATATTTTCGTTGGTTTATATGTTTGGCCGCCAAAATTCATAGTTGTAGTTGTGAAAAATATTTTAGTCTAACAGTTAAGATTCTTCTTATCACTAATAAATATCGACAGTATAAGTTAAATACATAAGGAGGGACGTGATATTTTTTATTTTTAATGTAAATAAATTACACGATTTTTGTATATCTTTTTAAATAATAACGATTATAACTAAAAGAAAAGCCAAAACACATTATTAAATTGTTTGTCTTAAAAATCTCAACATATAATGTAGACTCTAAACGTTCTTAATTACGAGTTTTAGATGTGCATGGAAATATGGAATTATGTGATAAAAGTCATATTAGGATGGTCAATGACTCAATAAGCTTGGTGCCCTCACTAACTCTATAACCAGGCATGTACTAGCTATGCCTTACTTTTACCTATAATTCATTCTAAATAATATAAATTTTGTTTTTTAACAGATTATTTATTTTATGGAGTCCGTAAAAGTTTTATATACGAATATTCTTTTTACAAATGTATTTTTAATTAATATTATCCACCAAAAATATGTGAAATGTCATGACAGTAGTTGTGGCATATTATATACATGCCCTTCCTAAATTTTTAGTTATCTTTTGGAGGTTGTTAATTAAACAAAAAAAATATATAATATTAAATTTCTTTTACAAAAAAATATAAAGATTTATTCGAACATTACAATATAGCGTAATATTCAAAATCTCTACTTTAATAATTAACTCAAAACACTTGCACATCAACTGATCTACATCAATAATTTACGTGATGAAATTTTCAGCCACTAGGAGAAAAAAATAGTGAATCGATTATTAATTATGCGTACTACACAAACATGAACAACTGATGATAAAATGAAAACCTTATCTCTAATATTGAATATTTCATTATTTCTCCATTATATTATCCACACTGATGACGAATTAAAGATCAAATAATTACAAAATCTTCCAAATTACATAAAACAATCTAAACTAATTTTGTGAGTGGTTCATGATATAACTTAATCTATACGTATGATATTTTATATCTAAGCAATCAATCAATATCGATCCTCTAAAATTATGAGTTTGTCGGTCTTTATCATTCATTGAGTTGTAATGGTTCAGATTTAATTTTAGTAGTTTGTAAGGTTCACAGTGCAATAAAATCTAGACCATTAAAATTCAATGGGCGATTGTGATTAATCGAAATGTATAACTTTAGAGAATCCAGATTTAATCAATAAGGATTTGAATTCTCTAAAGTTATGGGTTCGTGAGGTTATACATTTTAGTCAGTCTCAACCATTCAATGAGTTTTAATGGTTTAGGTTCAATTTTAATAGTTTATAGGGTCTACAGTGCAATAAAATCTACACCAATAAAACTCGATGGGTGATGGCGTAAACTAAGTTCACATGTGTATCATGCTGTATATGAAGCTCAAAATCGAGTTGTTCTTGATAGAAATACCTTAATACAAACATAAATTTAACTAACTAACCAGCCCTATGCATACTACTAATATATAAACTTAAATCAAATCCGATACACATCAAATTAATTGTGGTACATGAAAGTTCCGGCTAAGAAAGTGATCTCCGCGGGCTTGAACTTCAAATCTCACTTCGCTCCATTTAGTATTAACCTGCAAAACATTGAATCAAAGGAGGATCTGGGCTTGTTCCCCCGTGGGAGCTCCGATGCCTAAGTCAGTGAATGTAGAAAACGGCAGAATTTAGGTAAGAGACCAAGATTTGAGATTACTAGTATCCATGGCCTTTTCCGCTATTTATAGGCATTAATGGGGATGACGGCTCGTAAGTTAGGCCGTTTTTGGCAGTAGGATCATGATCCCGATTTTGTTGGGGGACTAGTTTAGAGATTCCCTTGTTTATTACATCCCTACTGTTAACGGTGGAAGTTCCACTAAGAGTGGGAATCATGGAGCAGAGGTGTTGACTCGGTAAACAAACTATGTAGGTACTGAGCTGGTGGTGTTATTCAATCGGGTTGTCTCGCTCTCCAGATGAGTAAATGGTTGCGCCTGTAATCGAGATGCGACAAGGATGCAAATGCTTATCGAGAAATAGAGACGTTGCGTTACACGCGTTTCAAATATCTATTCATTTATCAAAAGTCCCTTCGTAAGTATTTTGGGAAGTCTTCCAGGCTTCCGTCAGCTCGAAGTCGATAGGCGTCTGGCATTTACTATTCGCGCTCCAGCTGTTGTTTCCTTAAGTAGTGTGCGGGAGCAATGATGGGCGCCACGTGTTCTTCCGGAACCTTCCCTAGGGGGACGTCTTTCCGAATTTTGTGACGCTATTTTTTTTTCTGTCGTGACTCCGGCGAACTATTTATGTTTGCAAAATAATCTTATAATTTCTTAGAACGTGACCCCACAGTTTTTTGTCTGCATTGTTGCAGATTTTAGGGTTTTGATTTGATGTCTTGATTTACGCAAAATCAGCGTAGCGTCCTTAGGGAATGGTTTCTAACTTTTCACGCGCTTCCCCCAACTTGTTATGCTTGTTAGATTGGTAGGCTTTGGGAGCAACTTTGGCCGCGTTGCTGGGTGAGGCGCTATAATCGAGCCGCTTAATTTGGTGGTTTGGCTTTGTCACTTTAAGGTGGTTCCTTGAGCTCTTTTGGGCTTTAGCATAATTTTCTCTAGGATAAGTTTGCCCAGCAGTACGAGTAGCGACACGATTATTACCATAACGCTTGATTGTCTTGAGAGGATCAACCAAGATCTGGGCCGACTGTTGGCCTTCTCCATAACTATTGACAAAACTAACCATTGTCCTACTCTTAGGACTAAGCGGGAAACCTGTAGAGATAAGACTAATCGAGCTGAGTCAACTTCCAAGCCCTGGGCTCCAGTTCTTTTGGATGACTCGGATATTAGGGTCGTAGAGGACTTCGGGGAAGTGGACGACCCAGAGAACTCAAGGGGTGACTCAGGGGAGGATCAAGAGGATGATGGCTCGAATTCTTCTTCAAGCCCCAAGAGATGAATTATGAGACTTAAGAGGCGCGCTAGCCCGAAGTTGTCAAGGAAGAGCCGAGGTAAAGGCCCCACGCCTCGAATTTAGGATATGGTTTCTATCGCCGACCAAACTGACATCTGCTTTGAGGCGTAAGTGCATAGTTGGATGCTGGGTAAAACCATCCTTATCCCATCTAAAGATGACTGTGTTCACGAGTTCGTTTGGGTCGGTTTAAAGTATCCCTTGCGGGCGCTGCTGGCAGACTTTTGTGTGATTAGCATGTGTGTCCCACTCAAATCCACCATAACTATTGGACGGATATAGTGGGCCACTACCACCTGTGCGTGGGTCTGGGATTTGGCTTTGACTCTCAATTCTTCTAATGTCTAGCCTCATTTCGGCAAAACACTCTGAGGACCACCTTCTTTTCAGCAAGAGGGAAGGCTTTTATAGCTTTACAAATTGGGAGTTTAAGCAATTCTACTTCTATAGCAAGGTTAAGCCAGAGTTGCCAGATAGGCGATGGCCACAATAGCTTGGGCATACTTGAGTGGCACTCAGGTCGTCGAGATGGATGGCCCTAACATTACTTATTATGATGGGGTGGCTGACGTCTTGGGTCTGCCTTTCCTCATATTTGCTTGTGTTTTATGTTATTTATCGTTTCAAGATGTCTACCCATCTTAACACGACTCTTGCTAAATCTCTAGTGAAAGGTCTGAAGGATTTGAGTAAGGAAAACCTTCATAAAAGGGCAAAGATAGTTGACCTTACTGCTAGAATACCTTTGAGAAGGCAAGGTAGGGGCCAGAGCTAAATCAAGAGGAGCAGGGAAATTCTAGATGCTGGGAGGTTGTTTTGGGTATCTGACTCTGTTGTTGTAAGCTCGAGTTATGCGTTGTTGATACATCTATAGGTGGTCAAGTGCTTTGAGCCGCTTTTCATCTATTGCGTTTAACAGCTCGTACCTAATCCTTGCCCAATCTGATTCTTTTAACTGAGCTTCAAGTGCCACCCTTAGAGATCTTACTTCTCTTTCTACTGGTAGCACAGCTTCCATTCCATATACTAAGGTAAATAGTGTCTGATCGGTGGGAGTTCTTATACTGGTTCTATATCCCGAAACTGCGAATGGAAGTTTATCAGCCCAGTCCCTGTAGGTAGCAAATGTCTTTGACAAGATTCTCTTGATTGAGTTATTGGCAGCCTCAACTACCCCGTTTGCTTGTGGCCTATATGGCGAAGATCTATGATGCTCGACATTGAACTTCTCAAACAATTTTGTTGTGGTCCCTTAAAACTGAACCCCATACTGAGCAAAGATATTCTTTTCTATGAACTTGGCCATTTTCTTGGCGGTCATACTGGTGTAGGATTCGGCCCCTACCCATTTTGAAAAATAATCAACTGCGACTATGATAATCGGTGCCCATTGGTTGACGATGGCCGAATTTCACCGATTATATCTATCCCCCACGCTGAGAATGGCCAAGGAGTAGACAAATTGTGAGGCTCAGATGAAGGTAAATGTTGTATATCCCCATGAATCTAGCAATTATGACATTTCCTAACCTTGTCAATGCAGTAGGCATTCATTGTGGTCCAGAAGTATCCCATTCTCTGAATTTCTCTAGCTAAAGCCATCACATTCATATGCGGACCGCAATCGCCTAAATGTACCTAAGTCATTACTCTTTCTACTTCCTTTTCTGTCAGACATCTCAACAATAAACCTTCAACTGTCCTTTTGAAGAGATACTCATCAACTAGTCTAAATTGTGTTGGTAACCTCTTAAGAGTTACGTGATCGGAACCTGATGACCCTTTGGGGCACTTCCCTTCTTTCAGGATCCTTTTAATATCATCGTACCAATAAACCTATTACCCCTCTATAATCATAACTCGAATCTTCTCATGAAATGAAGAATAGTCATTTCTATTATAAGAGGACGGATGGGCCGAGCCTCTTCTCCCTCCCACATCGAGGCTAGGGTAACAAAAGAATTGACCATCTGATTCTTATCCTTTGGTATATATCGGAAGAATTGACTAAACCATGTTGACAAATCCCAAACTGCTTCCACATATGGCTTGAGCGACTCTTCTCTGATTTCCTATTTTCCACGATATGTTTTATCACTAATGCGGAATCTCCCATCACTTTGACTTCCCTTGCCCCTACTTTTAAAGAGCATCAAGACCAAAGAGGCAAGATTCATATTCGGCCCCGTTATTGGTAATTGGAAATTCCAATCGCTTGCTTAACAGGATAACTTCACCTTACGGTGTGATGATGATTATCCCAAGACCTGCACCTTTTCGATTCATAGCCCCATCAAAATACATGATCCATTCAGCCTTCTCTACCTTTACTACTGCTAATTGCTCATCAGGGAAATCTAGATTTTCCACATAATCTGACTCTATGGGTTGACTTTTCAAAAATTCAGCCACTGCTCTCCCCTTAATGACCTTCTTTTTGACATACTCAATATCAAATTCAAACAGTAATAGCAGCCAGTGAGAGAGCTTCCCTGGCAATGTGGGAGATTGACAAGGGTACTTTATTGGGTCCACTTTTGCAACTGCTTGGATTTTGTAGGGTTGGAAGTAATGCCTCAACTTCTTGGTTAACCATACCATTATTGTACATGTCTTCTTTACTACCGTGTATTTTGTCTCCTATTATAACAACTTCTTACTTAAATAGTAGATGGCATGCTTTCTTTTATCCTCTTGCTCTTGGATGAACATTGCCCCTACAGATGACTCTTCTATGGCTAAATAGAGGATTACTAGTTTACCGGGCATCGGAGGTTTCAAAACTAGAGGGTTCATGAGATATGCCTTTATTTTATCGAAGGCTATCTGACATTGCTCATTCCATTCTATCGGCTGCTTCCTTCTCAACAACTTAAAGATTAGCTCACATGTTATTAATAACTTAGCAATAAAATAACTCACATACCGAAGCGATCCAAGAATTACCTAACTTCCCTTTCGGTTTGAGGAATAGGCATTTCTTGAATGGCCTTTATTTTATTAGGGTCAACCTTGATCCCTCTTTGACTGACGATATGGCCTAGAAGCTTCCCAGAAGTTACCCCAAATGCACACTTCTTAGGATTCAAACACAGGTTATACTTCTCGATTCTGGTTAAGAACCTTTCCAAAATCTCAGGGTGCTCTTCCCTAGTGTTTGACTTTAATAACATATCATCTACGTAAACCTCAACCTCTTTATGGGTCATGTTGTGCAACAAAGCTGTCACGGCTCTTTGATAAGTTCCCCCTGCATTCTTCAACCCAAAAGGCATTACCTTATAACAATAGAGCCCTCATTTTGTGATTAAGGTTTTTATCAATGATGTCCATTAAGATCTGATTGTACCCAAAAAAACCCATCTAAGAATGAGTACATTGCAGCCCTGGTAGCACTATCTACCAATACATCATCGATATGAGGTAGTGGGAAATCATCTTTTATAGGCTCTATTTAAGTCATAAAAAATGACACACATTCTGACTTTCCCACCTTTCTTAGGGACCAGGAAAACATTGGCTAACCATGTCGGTTACTCAATTACTTCGATGAATTTGGCCTCCAATAATCTAGCAACTTCATCTTTGATCTTATTTGCCCATTTTGGACCCAATCTTCTCAACTTCTATTTGATTGGTTTGAACCTAGGGTCGATTGGGATACGATGCTTAGTGATTTGGCGATCTAACCTGGGCATGTCCTCGTAGGACCAGGCGAAAGCGCTAACATATTTTCTAAGCACTTTTATCATCTCTCTTTTTATAATAAGAGTTAAGTCGTTGGATATTGTTACCAATTTCGGATTTTCCTTAGTTTCCACCTTACTTTCATGCAATGAAGTATTATAAATGCTAAAAATGTTATGCGTATGGTCAGATGAATGCATGGTGCCTTCAGGCAAAACATCAAACAAGTATCATTATCATTATTATCAGGATGCTTGAAGGCTACATCATTTTCATTACTTATTATTGCGTTATCATCCTCCACAGGCGGAGGGTCTTCTTGGTCTCTCCTCAAGATGTGAGTCAGTCAAGATCTAAATCCTGCAACAGTTTCTTTGTCAGTACGTCATTCATGGTTTCTCTTGTGACTTAGGCCAGAGTCTTCAAAGATTTCTGAATAAGTGTCTTCTTCTTATCCCCTAAGCATAATATGGTGTATATTGAGGTAGTGAGGGTATCTATAGCTTTGTTTACTTCAATCTTTGAGGGGTCATTATCTTCCATTTCCTTGAAACATTTTTCCGCTTCTGTGGCAACTTCAAAACTCTCAGCAATGGTCTTGTAAGATTCCACTAATGTTATCTTTTGGATATAGAAGGGATAACCCGAAGATGAATCTGTCTGCTAGTTTTTTCTCATGAGGCTTCCTCTTAATTGCTACTAAGACTGTCAACCATCTCTTAAAGTCGTCATGGATAAGTTTCCCACTCCATTGCTTGATGGCTATAAGGTTAAGCATGGACGGTTCTTCTCTTGCTTTCTTGACTTTTATGATGCACTTCTAGACCTTTTCTTCTTCTAATCCTGAATTGATCATGTCTACTTGCGCCCCCCTTCTTTGGGGTTCACAAACTTTGCCTATGTTAATGAGTACCGTGATAGCTTTAAGGAGATCTTCACATGCTTTAGTCGGGTGACCAGAACTGACATGATATACGCAGAAATTGCCTCTCTCCTTAGGCTTTGGCTGAACATATGGTTGGAGGTGATCAATCAATTTGTACTTTTTCAGCTTCTTGAAAAGGCTCAACGGAGGAGTACCCCAAGGTGAGATATCATCAAGAGTTATAGGATAAACCTCCTGATCATGAGTCATACTATAAGGTAAACCCACGAAATAAGAGAGGATTGTCCTCTTTGGTATAGCCATAAAATTAGTTAACTGACTTAAATCCTTGCTACGGTGAACTTGCAATATGGCCTCTTGACAAAATAGATGTGACCCATTACCGACTGTAAGGAGCATTGGGTTCTCTGGCTGAATAGGTCGACCAAGCTGAGCCATGGATGAACTTGAGAGGAAGGAAACTTATCAAATCTTGAACTAAGGGGGTAACTAAAAGATCAGTACATGCATGGGATGCGTTATCCATGCATAAATTACAACAATGCATGGTTAGGTTAATTACAGGGGAATATAACATAACACATACAAAGCGATCGATTCCGTCCTTATTTCTCTCGTCGGGTCTGAGGGTATTCTTCCTTAGTCTAATCTCACACATAAATTAGGGTACCTAGAATGTAAAATTCTAAGGCTTTCAATAAGAATGGCATTGAGACATATCAAAAGTTTGATGTAGAAGGTTCTCATTATATCAAGCCTTTTTTGGAGGGCGATAGTAATGAGTGCTCCACCCACTAGAGCGTCCTCAATTCCTAGTCGGCATGGGTGACACTTTCGTGAGTGTTGCAAAAATAATAAGGCACCTTAAGCTAGCGCTAGAAGAAGAGTGCATCTAACTAAAGAGAGAAGGATATGAGAAGATAGAGTGTGATAATTTTTCCAAATGATGAAAAAGAAAACGGGTTGAATGAAATAAATTATTTTCGGTGCTCATCTTAATCTTTTAAGCTTTTAAAACAAACCAAAATTTGCAAGTTAAAAGATTATGCTCCCCAACAGAGTCACCACTGTGAGGTGTTGATGACATGTAGGGTCTCCCTTAGCGCCTGTGTGAGAGGCGGGGCCCACTGGAGGTTGGGTTGGATTTAGGCGTGACAAAATATTTTTAGTTTAAGTTTGCACAATAAGCAAATTTTAATGAATAAAAGAATTTAGACCCAAATCTTGATACAAATGATAGAGCCACCACCCAAGTTGTCTACTTGGGAAAGAGTTTTGGTATGGTTCCCTCTGGGCGGGAGACTCATACCTATTGGATCAGAGATTCGGGTATCGGATGAGTCACTTTTTTCTCATTTAATTAATTTAAAATTACATTCACTGCATAAAACTGTTTTTGTTTTCATTATTTGGGGAATTATCACAGAAATCCTATTTCTACACTCTTTCACACTCGTTACATGCGTTTACATATTACAATAAAGTACAAGCAATAAATGGGGGAATAAAAATTATAACCGGGGGAAAATTTTGGGGGAATTGCAAGAGAACCTATAAATTTATTCTAAGTTATAAAATAAAATAAAAATAAATTCTCCTGCATCCACAAAGATTAGTACAATTTATAGCACATCATAAGTCAACATTTCATTAGGGAAGATATGATTATGTTAGCGTGGCGGTTTTGTGATTGAGAAGGCCCAGGTGGCTTGTAGGATCGGATAGAAATAACTGGTCTTCAACGTATTTTGTTATAAAAACACATTTTAACTTTTGTTGGTTGATTTACCAGATTATTAGAGAAAGTGGTCGCATGGCATATGGTGAGTTGGATTATTTTAACCGAATTAAAATGAGTTCTAGATTCTGCCTGGGGCTGGTACCCGTATGGGTAGGTGGGACTCGTATGAATACTAGGGAGGATCGGTATAGGTATGGTGTACCCATACGGGTCTTGTATGGTCTAGGCAGAAACTTTGTTCAGTTTAACTTACAGATTAACAGATTAGTGGCAGAAAAATAAAATAAAAGGGATTTCCCTCCGTATGAGTATGGCGCACCGATCTAATATCTTGACAATACAAGGTGCCATCAAGGCTCATATGGGTTAGGACTAGACCTGAAACAAGAAATAAAAAGAGCAGAAATGATAGAGGAGGCGGAGAATAATAATAATGAAATAACTAAAATGTGAGTCTCTTTGAAACTCAGGAGCGCTACCTTTGCAGCGTGAATCCACTTTGAGGTGATCCTTTTACTATTGAGAGAGCTCGACCAAAGTAGATGGTGAAATAGGACTATTTAGGTGAGTATCTGTATGGATAGAACCTCCCCTAAATCCTAATAAACGAAGTTAGGAATGAATAAAATGTGGACAAAACCTCAAGGAATAGGTTTTCTCCCTACTTTATACCTTGTATACCTCTACTATACTTATTCTATATCTATAGAAATTGCTAGAACTTTACTATAATTTTTCTATAATTTTCTTGTCCTTTTAGTTGTCTGTTATGAAATGAGGGGAAAAGGCCCTATTTATAGGGTGAGAGTAAGGTCTGAATGTAATAAACCGCATTCAAGACCTACCTTTTCCTTAAAAAGGTAAGAGATTACTTCCGAAAGAGGCCAATCAGGCAATCAAAGGACTCGTACGGGTACAAGGGAACCCGTATGGGTCTCCTCCATATGTACGGAAGGTAATCACCCGTACGGGTCTTATAGTGGATCCGTATCACTAGATAGAACCCGTACTGGTACCTAAGGGCAAACTAAGTCTTCGGACTTCGGCTAAACTCAACTCTACAGCAGTAGGAACACCTTTGATGGACAACACTTATAAAACATTGCATCATATAGCTCTCAGCATCGTTTTGTTAGAAAGATCATTAAAATCCAGTGCTTACAGTACCTATACTTTAAGAGCGATTCTTGCGTTGAACCTAACGTCAAACTCTCCTAGCTTCGCGGCCTATTCCGCCACTCATCTCGATGTTTTGGGTTGCTAGAGGACCTTCTTCAAGGGGAAACTAGTTCTGACGATGATAGTGTGCGCCTGGAAGTGGGGCCTCAATCTCACCAAGGCAAAGATCAAGCCTAGGGCCATCTTCTTGATTTTTGGGTACCTCAGCTCTGCATTCTTTAGCACCTTGCTAATGTAGTATAAGAGATGTTGTTCATTGTTGCATTCTCTCACTAGAATGGCTCCTACCGCCTCATTGGTTGGCAGTGGATAGCTATCTTTAGAGCATGCTTTGTTCAGATCTGTGAAATCTATGCACTTCCTCCAAAAACTGTTGGCCTTTTTTACCAACACGATGTTGGCCAACCATTCAGGATAATTCACCTTCTTAATATGTCCTACCTCGAGTAGCTTTCAAATTTCTACCTTGATGGCCTTTTGTCTACCTGGAGCTTGCTTGCGCTTTTTCCTTCACGAGAGTGATTGAGGGGTCCACATTTAGGTTATGGCTCATGACTTTGGGGCGTACGCCCTCAATATTGTCTGGAGATAATGAAAAAGTGGGTTATTGTTGCTTCAGCACATCCCCGATTATTGCTTTTACTTCTCCTTCCAAGTCTTTTGGCAATTTTAAGGGTTCTGTTTTGGCCAACCGTGAGCAACTCCGAGTCTCCTATAGGCTCAGCTCTTTCTCACTCCTCTGCCTCGATCGAGATTGCTTTCGTCTTTAGAGAAGCGAGGTATGTTTCTTGGGCCACCGGTGGGTTTTCAATTACTACCGTCATTCCCTTCTTTGTGAGAATTTGTAGTGCGAGGTATTTCATGGAGATTACGGCCTTAGATTTGACCAAGAAGGGGTGGCCCAAGATAATGTTGTAATAGATCGAGATGCCAGCTACCATGAATTCTACTTCTCCTCTCCATGTTAGATCTTTGCCTCCTATCTCCATCTCGAGGGTAACTTGTCCTATTGATGGGATGGTCTGGCCTCCGAGAACCACCAGAGGGTTATAACCTGGTTGGGTTCTACTATGGTGAACCTTCAGTTGGAGGAGAGCTACTTTGGTCATCAGATTGACTGAACTGCCTATGTCGACTAGTACTCAATTGATAATATACCCCTCTATCATCGTCTCAATAACTAGGGGGTCAACGTGGTCTTTCTTCACCAGAGAATGTCTCTGGTAGGCTTTGAAAACTTCCGTGTCCAGGCTTCTTCTGGGGTGACTCGAACCTAGGTCCCCCTACTATCACCATGACTAGCCTCTTGGCCTTCTGGGATTTTTCTCCTCCTATCTTGGGTTTATCTAAGGAGGGCTTTTTTTCTTCTCTAGTGAGACCTCTCATAAATTAGCCGAACTTCCCCGCTCTGATCAGGGAGTGTACCTCCTCGGCTAACACCCGACATTCATCTGTATCATGTCATCTGGCCCTATAGAACTCGCAATATTTCATCGGCTTGTACCCCACGATCTGTCCTTCAGGTATCTTCAGGTATCTCAAATTTCTTCTCTCATTGGTCTTTTTATCGTGACCAATATCTGGCTGAGGGGGGGCATTTAAAGCGGGCCTATTGGTGTTGGCTCGGGGCAGGCTTCTGCGACTGGGATTACATATCGTCTTCCTGGCTAATGTAAAGCTCTTCCGGTCGTCGGTCCTCTCGTCCTTTTGCTTTCTCAATCGATTCATCTCGTCTACTTCGATCATGCTCTTAGCCATCGCAATCATTTGTATGGTGTCTCATGGCCTCCTTGTGATTATCTTAGTTCGCAGCGTGTCATTCCTCATTCCTCATATCAGAGCTTCCTTCGTCGTGCTAAGGTCAAGGTCATCCGTACTGATGCACACCTCATTAAAGCGTTGGATGTATGCTTTGAGGGATTCATCTGGTTCTTGTACGATCTCGTGCAATTGTCGTCTTACATACAAGGCGGGGTGGAACCCAGGAAATGCTTGCAAAACCCTTTACTTAATTGGTCCCAAGAGCTGATCGAGTTGGGCTTCAGCTTGTTGAACTAGTACGCGGCCGGCCCTGTGAGCGTCTGCTCGAAATAGCGGCATATGTAGGCTTCCGGGGCGTACACCATCTCCATTCTATTGGCGTAATGACGCACATGGACAAATGGGTCATCTCTTCCATCATAAAGCTTGGTGAACATTAAGGCAACAAAATAAGGGTGCAACTGGACACCCAATATTTTCTTGGTGAAAGGGGATTGCCGTTTTTTGACCAAGGATTCCTGGTATGGTACCGCTAGATCTTTGAGCAGCTTTTTCAGGTGCCGCCTAACTTTGGGGTCGTTCTCGGAGTTGCTATCCCCTTGTTCCTTCTCACTTAGCTAGGGCTCCGGCTGGTCTTGAGACAATGCCCCGCCTACCACTTGGGAAAAGGGATCCGTCAACTGTAGAGGTATAACCCCATTTGTATAAGGCATCTGCATCCCCATCTGGGGCAACGTCACGCCGACTGGGAAATAAGGGTCGCCGCTTAGGGAGTTGAATGCTTGGAACATCACCATCGTTTGGGCCAGCATCACCAGATTTGAGGTAGCACTAACCGTCGGAACTGTTTGAGATTGCTAGGGTGGAGCTTGCGTCATTTGGACCTGAGGCATTTCGAACGTCATCGCGCTTCTAGGGTTCCCGTCTGGTGGGAATAGCTCTGGTGCGAGGTCTCGGCGGCCCGAATTCTCCTCAGGGATTCCATCTATCATGCCCCCAACCAAGTTATACTACTTCGCAAAGCCTGTTCGAATGACGTCCTGCAATTTCGGCGGGATGTATTGTGAGCATCCGCTCCACCCAATCCTCGGAGGATCTCCTGCGTTCGATGTCTCCGGGATATTGGCGTCATCGGGGGATATGTGGAAGACACCAGTTTCTAAAGGGTGGTCACCATTGATCTCCACCATGATCGTGTTCTTAGGCAGACCAAAATTCTCAGCTTGGTGAGTAAATTTGGTCCACGCTCACCGTACCACTGAAAGTTCCGGCTAAGAAAGTGATCTTCGTGGGCTTGAACTTCAGATCGAACTTCGCTCCTTTTGGTATGGACCTGCAAAATAGTGAATCAAAGGAAGGATCGGGGCTTATTCCCCCGTGGGAGCTCCGATGCCTAAGTCAGTGAATGTAGAAAACGGCAGAATTTAGGTAAGAGACCAAGATTAGAGATTACCAGTATCCATGGCCTTTTCCACTATTTATAGGCATTAATGGTGATGATAGCTCGTAAGTTAGGCCGTTTTTTACAGTGGGATCATGATCTCGATTTTGTAGGGAGACTAGTTTAGAGATTCCCCTAGTTACATCCCTACTTTTAAGGTTGGAAGTTCCACTAAGAGTGGGAATCATGGAGCAGAGGTGTTGATTCGGTAAACAAACTGTATAGGTGCTGAGCTGGTGGTGTTATTCAATCAGGTTGTCTCGCTCTCCAGACGATGAGACGGTTGCGCCTGTAACCGAGATGCGACAAGGATGCAAATGCTTACTGAAACGTCGAGACGGTGCGTTACATGCGTTTCGAATATCTATTCAGTTATCAATACATATATAATCTTACTTGTCGTATGGTTCAGAAATTAGAACCAACAAATGTAAAAGTCCCTGCCAAATTATTCTCGTGTCCCACACAACAACTCAATTGCTAACATTTCGTGGTATTTGAGTCAACAAATTAGTGCACTCTTTGAATTTTTCATGGCTAAATTTGGCATATTATATAGACATCACAAATTCTATTAGTTACTTTGTCTAGCGTCACTCCTGAACCTACAGAAATGAAAATGATATGAATTGATTAAATTCGAAAAACTTTTAGTTGTGTTAATTGGTCCAAGTAGTTGGAGATTTAATATCATTTAAGAAATATTTTAAGTTCGAGTTCAGTGAATATAGAAAATTTTTATTGAGAGACTCACCCGCCACAATCTTATACACGACTCAAATTAAATTTGAATATAATTAAAATAAAATTTTGGTGAACTAGATGACCAATAAAAAAAATCAGGTGCTTTTTATATGGCATGCAGGTAGTAGAATAGTTTTTATTCCAATTAAAAACAACTTATCAAATTATTAATTGATAAATGTATTGTTCCAAAACAAATTTTCATGTAAAGTTTTTATGCTGCCATATTTTATATATATTTTGGATTTAGATTCTTTAAAGTTATTTATTTTAGTCAATTTTAATTATTTATTGAATTTTAATGTTTTAGATTTTATTGTACTGTAGACCCTATAAATCACTAAAATTAAATTTGAGTCATTAAAACTCAATTAATAATTAAGATTAATTAAAATATATAACTTTACGAACCCCCTGACTTTAGAAAATCCAAGCCTGTATATATATATACAATGGTTAGGTGAATGGTTTATATGGCATGTACAGAAATGCTATAAAGGAAAAAATTACGTGAGGGTTGATTAAAAAAAGGTTGGGTGTTAGTTGGGGAAATAGAGTGATCACTTTAAAAGTGATTAAAGGCAACAATAATAAAATTTGTGCATAGGAAATTGGTAGTTAAGAGTGGGAATCCCTAATCCTCTTGTCTGCTCATTATCATTTTGTGGTTGATTTATCAATAATCTTTTATGTATATAATTAAGCAATAGTATAATCAGGTTTAACGCATCAAAAATGGGTCATGTATAATGTGCCTATTTAGAAGTTGTTATATAATTAATATCAAGTATTTAAATTGTTAATCATAGTTAGCTCTATAATATAGGATTCCATGTTGCTTAATGACACCATCATCATGCCAAAATTATGCAACACATTCTACTTCATGTTTTAAATGTAACCTCTTAATTAATATCTTTTATGTATCTGTAGAATTACGAATACATACTCTGCATACGTTCAAATAAATTAACATGATTCTAAAAAAAATTAACATGAACTTAATTTCATCAATATTTCCAAGTTCCATCCACATTTATTTGTTGAACCATATAGTCTGCATTATTCAAAATATAAATAAATTTATATTGTGAAATTCCAAAATGGAGCTCTAAGACAAATTATAATTTTAGTCCCAAACAATTGTTTTTTGTTTAAGTATGTGAAAATGAACCTTGAATAAAGATTGAATGCTAAAACCGAATACCATGTGACATGGGGATACCCTAATTTATGTGTCTTTTTTAATCCTTCAAGTACTAAGCACATGCTATATGACCCTTTGTGTATATAAATTTACAATATTACAGGCAATTCAGTACTTGTTGTCACCATCTTAACCTAGGTATATATATTTCAATTTATTCATGTGAATTTAATTGTATTTCAATTAATTAGCCACAAAAATATGTACTTGATCTACGTGGATATTGGAACTTGAGAAGTTAAATTGAAATTTTATTGTATTAAAGATTGTGATATGGTTTGAGATTTACAATACAAAATTAAATAAGCTATCAATGTGGTGGGATATGCATAGAATTTAATATGGTAAATAATGAGTAATAATGACAGCATCAGTAAATTATTTTTATATTTATTAAAAAAAAGAAGAAAAAAATATCCAAAGAAGGCAGTCACAAAGCAATGATATAAAGAAAGAGACATAAATGTCAAACATACAACTCAATATCTCAATTGAAATCAGACTGTAACTGCTAATTTACTCTAAATGTAAATTGGCAGTAATTATTACATAAACTGTGTCTATGCCCCACTTCGAACCCCACCACCAACAATAAATCAGTGTTCGAGCTGGGTTTACCACGTAGGCATGTATATACTCCTTTTCTTTCGTCGCTCCGACTTCATTCAGATCTAGATTCGATATGAATTGTGCACCTAGTTATATTGGATGAATCTCTCAATAAAAATTACATTTACCAATATAATAGAGCTATAGCTTGAACCGACCCTTTTTAATATGTACTCCAAATACAATGGAGCTAAGTATTTCTAATATCATATTTCTCAAAATACAAATAATCTGTAAATTTAAAGTTATAAACTGATTTTTATACCTTACTTTTAATAAATTAAGTTTTTAAGGAGCAGAGTACAATTTTTATATGTTACTTTTAGTTTGGCTTTACATTTCAGTGGTCAAAACGCAGTCTATATTCTCAACAATACACAAAAAAAGGACCAGTAATTATTTGATTACTGTAAGACGAAGCAATCTGACTTATAGCCATCCTAGCTGGATGATTGAATTTATATTTTTGTATTAGTTGAGCTTTAATTAATTTTTTTTATAGTCATGTACTCCATAAAGCTTATATTTTAAAAAATAGTTAGTGTTTACGCGAATATATAAATATTTTGTAATTAAGGTCTAATTAGTTAATATTAATAAACAGGCATAGGATACCTCAAAATCCATGGGTTATACTTATTTTAGGTAAGGAATTAACCTGAGAATCCAGTGTTACTGTCTTACTGTAGGCCTGACTTTTATATACAATAAGGGATTTATAATTTTTATTTCGGAAATTAATTAAGCATACAAATAATATAAAAAAATTACGAGAATAAGGAAATTTACAATTTCAACATAAAATAGGGTATCTAAAAATGGAAAATGATATGAAAGCGCTGTAACTGAGAAATCGAGGCAACAAAACTTTTTTGGTCCCTGCTGTGTCCAACAAATGTCAATATGATCCATATTTGATGATGATCTCTAAACCTATCTGTCGACTGGGCTAATCGTGCGACCCAATCAAACTCTCTTATTTGGGGATTTGAATATGAATCTTTCACTTACATCATAGTTGTTTGCAGTAAAATATTTTTATGTTAAATAAGATGCTAATAAAAAAAAGAGATCTAATCGCAAGACTCCCTCCCTTTAAAATACAACTCTATCATTTCTCACCACCACACCCCTTTCCATTGTTGTCGTCTGCTGGAGTTCTACTTCTTAAGTCTTTATTTTTTCTTTTTCTCATAGTTGATTGATAAGGTTTTGCGTTAGTGATTGATTATATCATGAAAAAGATAATTGAATGGACAATATAAGTGATACGCTTATATATTTATGTCAAATATATGTTGATTTTATAATATCAATCAATTGAATGGACAATCTATTTATTTTGAAAGAATACGAGTTCTTTTCATATATAAATTTTTCAAGAAAAGTTTTCCTTCATACATACTTGATAAATAGATATCAAAATTTGGAGGAAAATTAATAATCTGCATAAAATGATTTAAGACAATAAATATCTTTAAATATTTTTTTTGATATGTTACATATATAATGTATACCAAAAATATTTAAGTTTAAATAAAGTATAATAATATATATAAATTTGTGGTGGGAAAATATTTTACACCATTATAATCAAACACCAAAATATATTTTTTAATATTGTAACCAAACACAAAAAAATATTCTATTTTTCTGTAAATTATTTTTCCTTGCACAATATTTTCCTTCATACAATATTTTTCTGTAAACAAACGGGTTAGTTTAAACTCCCTAAACTTGAAATTTTTATAAGTTGAACTTAAAAAAAATGTAAATAGCCAAATGGGCTCGACTGATATATATATTTATATATTTTTAACTATTTTTAACGATTAATATATACTGTATCATGCATATTTTTACAAAATTTATTTTGATAATATGAGTAGACTAGTATTAAAATACATCATTCTTACTAATTTTTTTCTTGTTTATTTTTTAAAAATTAATGAAATTTTAAAGAGGCTAGATATTGAATCTAGAGTTCTCCCTTACTTTCATAAAGTGACGTACTAATTGAGTTACATCTAATTGAATTTTTTTGTTTATTTATTAGAACATAAAAAACAAAAAAATTAATAGCTCAGATGCATGAGCTTGGAATGAGCTTAGGATGAAACTTTAAACTTAGTCCGAGCATAAAATATTTTTTATGCACAGAAGCGACCTTAGAAAAATACTTTTGCTACAATGGCAGTCTGATCTTTTTAAAGCCGTACTAAGAATAGGCATATTTATTTGACATTTCAAAAAGTTCTGGATAAAAAAATATTTAAAATAGGAACAAAAATGATAATTGGAAAGTACAGGGTGCAAAAGAATATTTGGTAGATAGAATAGGGAGCTAAAAAGGAATTATTTTAGGTCGCAAACGATATAGGATCGGGCACTCAACTGGGAGTGGACGGAATATACAGAAGGGATTGCGTGGCCGGTTAGTGGATTTGGATTTTATAAAGTTTAGGTTTTAGAAAATTTATATTTCAATCATTTCAATTATTTATTGAATATTTTTATTTATATTGTATTTTAGTGGTTTATATATTTATAGTATAATAAAAGTTTTGATCATTTAAATTAAATAGATGATTGAAATTAATTAAAATGTACGACTTTAAAGAATTATAATTTAAATTTGTAGTTAAATGACGGATTTAGAATCTTTAAAGTTATAAATTAATAAGATTATATATTTTAATTTATCTCAACTATACATTAAATTTTAATTATTAAGATTTAATTTTAATTCTAGATAAGATCCACAATCCAATTAAATCTAAGTTATTAAAATTTAATAAATAGTTTAAATTAGTCAAAACGTAAAACTTTATCAATTTAAAAATTCGGATAATCCAAATCAATAAAAGATGAAATCAAATCAATATTTGAAATGAAACTAGTAAATTACAGTCTACCTTCTATTACCTTTATTGTTCTGTTAAACAGTAACATATCGGTAGATAAAAGTATACTATGGATCCGAATTTTCTAAAATTATATATTTTAATTAATTTTAAATTATTTATTATATTTTAATAATTTAAATTTTATTATATTATAAATTTTATAAATTAATTTAAATTATTAAAATTTAATAAATAATTAAAATTTATGAAAAGGTATAATTTTATAGAACTTAAATTTTAGGAAATTCAAATCAAATATATTTAACTTTAAAAATGTAAAAAAGAAAAAAAACTGAAAGATAAGAGCATGTAAACCTCCGGGCACCATTTGTCTCAGCCAGCTCTTACTACATTGCACGTGCCCCCTTCATTCCCATCATACTTCATCCAACGGCCCTCATTCACCCATCATTTCCTTTTATTTCATTATCATATCCCCTTCTAGTTTCAGCTTTTATTTCACATACTGAAAACCTCTCTAATCTCTATCCATCACCCACAGAGGGCTAAAAAAAAAACTCCAAATGGGCGAGGTTTCAATTCTCCATTCTTGTTCAATCAAATTCTTAATTTTTTTTGTTTCAATTTTGATTTTTGATTCTTCTTTGTGTTCAGGAGGAAAAGAAACCAGCTGCAGAAGAGAAGAAAGCAGAGGAGCAAAACCCAGAACCTGAAAAAGAAAAAGAAGAGAAAAAACCAGAAGAACAAAAAGAAGAGAAAAAAGGAGAGGAATCTAAAGAATCCAAAGATGAATCTCCTCCACCTCCACAAGACATCATCCTTAAAGTCTACATGCATTGTGAAGGCTGTGCCCGTAAGGTCCGCCGCTGTCTCAAAGGATTTGAAGGTCTGTAATTTATTTGATTTTCTTCAATTGTTTATCAATGGCGGTTGTTTAAATTTTAATTAATGTTTTACAGGAGTGGAAGATGTAATTACTGATTGCAAGAGCAGTAAGGTAGTTGTGAAGGGAGAAAAGGCGGATCCGCTCAAGGTTTTAGCCAGAGTTCAGAGGAAAAGCCATAGACAGGTGGAGCTCATTTCTCCGATCCCAAAACCACCGTCTGAGGAGGAGAAAAAGCCGGCTGAGGAGGAGAAACCCAAACCCGAAGAGAAGAAAGAAGAGGTATTTTTCCATTTCTTAAGTTTTATGTTTTGATAAAGTTTAATTATCTATTGAAATTTAATGCTTTAAATTTTATTTTATTTTTAGATTTTATAAATTATTAAAATTAAATTTAAATTATTAAAATTAAATGAATGATTGAGATTCGTTGAATAAATGTATAAATTTATTTACTTTCCAAAATTAACTCAATTTTTCTGATTATTATTGAGCTATTTTGTTCTGAGTATTTTTTCAGCCAGCAGTTGTGACAGTGGTGCTTAAAGTTTACATGCATTGTGAAGCTTGTGCAATGGAAATCAAGAAACGGATACAAAGAATGAAAGGCATGATCTTTTTCTTTGATTCTCATTTTAATTAATTAATTTATTCATAGTAAAGTCATTAACTTTAATTGATATATTACTGTTGTCTCCATTCTTTACCAGCTTTTGAATCTCACAAAAGATTTTATTCCCTTTTCTCATTATAATAATCTAGAAGATATTGTGAATTGAAATTGAACTGCAATTTAATTGAATTTTAGGTGTGGAATCAGCTGAACCAGATCTAAAAAGCTCAGAGGTAACAGTGAAGGGGGTTTTTGAACCAGAAAAGCTAGTGGAATACGTGCACAAAAGAACAGGCAAGCACGCTGTAATCGTGAAGCAAGAACCAGAAAAGAAAGGCGAAGAAGACAAAGCCAAAGAATCCAAAGAAGAGAAAAAAGAGGACGAATCCGACAAGGACAAGAAAGGCGGTGGTCAAATGGAGGAGAAAAAAGAGGGAGACGGCGGAGATAACTCCGCCGGCGGAGGTGTTGAGAAGCCGGATGCGGCGGAGCCACCGGTGGAGGAGGAGGTGAAAGTGGTGGAGCTGAAGAAAAATGAATATTACTACTATCCGCCGAGATTTGCAATGGAAATGTACGGCAATCCACCCCAGTACGCTTATCCACCCCAGATCTTTAGCGACGAAAACCCAAATGCCTGTACTGTTATGTGAAAAAAATAAAAACTGTAGGGGTGAAATTGGGAATATAGAGGAAAATGGGGTGCTTAACTAGCCCATCCTGCTTAACATGTGCTGCCCTTTTCCTCAATGTATAATTTACAGATAATCTGTAGGATTTTGAGAACCTTGTACTTTTTTATATATAAAAAACTATCTTTTTTTTAATATAATATTATATTAATGTACCATGTAAATTTTTAGTTTATTTTCTCTTTTTAGTAGATTGGGATTCATGTTAATTGATTAATATAAAGTTGGTGGCAGTTGGTCTTCAATCTGTATAGTATAGTATAGCTACTTGTTATTTGTAAACAAGTGAGGTTGAAAATGAAAGGGGGTTTCATTTAGGAAATGATTGGGAAAGGATAAAGATGGACCCAATATTTAGATTTTGCCTCTCCACTTGGATTGGCTGTGGTATTTGAATCCACCTCGATTACTAAAATCGAACAAAAGATTGAAGATGAAATGTATTTTTATTTTTTTAAATTTAATATAAATGTATAAGTTTATCCTCTCAATTTAATAAAAATATATTATTTTATTTTTTGAATGTCATTTGTCAAAATATATTTAAAAATTTAAAATTAGAATATGATAAGTGATATTTATGGGTAAATTTATACATTTTTGCTACGTTTAGGGGACAAACTGATACATTTATGTCAAATTCAGGGAGCTGAAAAGTTCAGGGGACAGTAGACTTTTTATGCCAAATTTAAGGGGTAAGGATGCATTTAACCAAAATTCAATGATAGGAAGAACTATAATATACATAATACATTTACCCGTATGTTACTTGTTAAAAAAAAGTAGATTTTGATTATCTTAAGTTAAAGTTGTATCATATATGGTTGTGAAGTGGGATACCGAGAAAAAATTTAGTTCACTACATCTTATATAAGTTAAAAGACAAAAACCTTTAGTGAAAATTGATTTTTTTTACAAATTTACATACATCACAGCTTCACCATATGTACATATGATGTGACAGCATTTGTATAGGGCTTAATCGATGTACTATAAGGTGAAAATATTGTACATTCGAGTGTCAATATTTTAGAATTGGTCTTTTACAAATGTCGATATTTTAGAATTGATATTTTACGAACTAGTTAAATCTTCAATCGTATTCCTGCAAAACAAACACGAATTTAGGGGCAACCGGTGTTGCTTTTGGATAGATAAGGAGGAGCACTCAGCTATAAATACCAAGGTCGGCCATTTTGAATGGGACATCCGGAGACAATCTACTATCTACCATTCAGTCTTTTTAGTCTAGTTTTAGCCTTTGTGTTCTTTAGTTTCAAGCACATTTTGATTTTCAGCCTTGATTTTGAACATTTCAAAGTTTAATTACAAATTCATCTTCAGTTTTATTTCTCTATTTTAATTTCAATTTTATTATTCTCAGCAAAATTTACTTTCAGTCTCTTTATATTTTTGCACATTTAGATTCAGCCAGGTTTAGCTAGAACCCTCATGGCTTGACCAATTAATGATCAAGATTGAGTTTAAATGGTGTGAGGAATGCAATTGAATACAGAAATTTGTAAGGTGACCTATTTGCCAATCTCGGTACTTGAAGGGTTTTATGGTTAGAACATCACTTGGTCTCGCTATCTGGATTGATCACCATTTGGTAAGTCTTTGTGATTATTGTTAATCTTTATTCTTGCATCCGTAATTATACCTGAAGAGAGATAAAGTAACAATAGTCTCCATCAAGACTGGAGAAATGTAATATTACGCCTGTTGGGAGTGTTTCACTACCTGTCGGTAAGGGTTTAGACTTTTCTAATGTATATTGCTATTCATCGGCGAGCTCTCTGGCGCGAAGCCGAGAGACACGGTGAGTAAGAGGGAGGTCGTGGCGTGAAGTCCGATCTCTATACACAGTAAGGAAAAGTTACTAGTACTGTACGGTGCATGAGTACTAGTATAACTAAACCTAGTTCTTGCTGCAGTTAATTCCTTATCCAATGATCACCATGATATTCAGTCTTGTTCTATTTTGGTTAAGCCATCGTTTTTTATTGATTCATTACTTGCTTTATCTAGTTTTAATCCCCAAATTCCCATCAAGAGTACTTCTAGGTTACGCCGTGTGTCGTCTTCTAAGAATAACATTGTCAAATACAGTTATTTGTGGATTCGACCCCTGCTCACTACTACCTACCGATTTGTTTTGCGCATGGATTTATTTTTGGTGGTCTCGACACCCATTAGGAACTCTCCGATGCTTAAGTCAGTAAAAAGTTTGAAGGATTAGTTTAGTAGTAAGTTTAGAATGTGATACATTTGATTTGACCAAGTCGGCCTTTATATAGCCATGTCCCACTTCTATTGAAATATGGAGTCTTAGTCATAATATGATTATAAATTCTTTAATGCTATTCTGATACTTGAACCCTAAATAGATTAGGATAAGATGAGATAAGAGAGTATAAGGAATGGAATCCTATCTAGATTCTTCCCACTTGTGCGCCACGAAAGTATCCTCCAGCCGTTATAAACCTGCTCGCGGCCTTATCTGCTTAAGGCATTTGCATACCACATACGACTGTTTGATCTGTTCGCCACCAACTGAGATGTCAATAAGGACAATTCCTTTGAACTTGGTCACTAACCATCTAATGTTCTTCAAAGGAGTGAGTCAAGTGACTCACATTGATCCAATTTATCAGACAGAAATAAATAAAATATATTTAATAAATCATGATAAGACATAATTTAAATATTTTTTTTACATAAAAAAAGACCCAAAATCATCCAACTAATAATTTAATAGTGCTAGTATGTGATTATAGTAATAAAAAAATCCAAACAAGTCCCTTTTTGTTTAGCAAGAAATAAAATAATATAAAGAACCAATGGGCGGTAACAAGAGTGTGAACACTCAAAAAGATTTAATTGGACTAATACTTAATTACAAGAAGTACGCTTAAGTTGCAATAAAAGAAATTTAACTTTAGTTAAGTATCTACTTGAATTACCCTATTTTAGTCGATATACAAACTGCAAAACGACAACTTAACCTAATTGTTCTGTCAACTGGTTATTTTAATTTATTTTTTAATCTCTCGTTTTACCCCTTATTTTTATATAAAGCAGTTTTATAGGAGACTACTCCCACAGTATAATATTCCCTAACGAAAATAAAGAATTCATAAACTAGTAAATACAAATTCATATTTCCAAAGAGAGCCCATTGTATAGTAGAATATGGTATCACTCAAATGTTTCTGTTATTCCTCGGAAGAAATGACACGAATCAAACTGCAAGAGGCACGCAAATTCAAATGAATTTAGATTGGGTAATGAGTGAGTATGCATCTCATAATCATATTCCCCATAAATCATCCCTTATTTTTACATATTTCGGTCATATCCTCTTAAACTACAATTTAGACTATTTCAATTTAGTTTAGTTCAGACCAGTTTAGTTCAATTTAATGCAGTTCAGTTTAATTCAATTTAACTTATTTTAGTTCAGTTCAATTCGACCAACTTTAACTCAATTAAGTTCAATTTTCTGAATTTTGAAAATAAATGGTACAACATTAGTCATGAGCTAGTTCAATTACATGTGGCCCAACTTCAATTATTTACTTACTCTAAAATTTCATGATTAACTAACTTCATTTTTTCTTTTATCATTATAGTTGCCTTTTTTATTTCATTATTGGAATGGTGACGATTTTTTTTTTCTTTTTATCTCAAATTGCATATTTCAATGGAAATGGGCTGAAAAGAAAAATAATAAAGTTTATGATACTGATCTCAAACTTTCACTTTTTCTCTGTAAAAGCAATAATGTACCCTAAGATTGTTAGGTCCATGTAGGAATTTAATATGCGTGTATAATATGACAATGTCGATTAACAAATTGTAGGTCCTGACAATTTTGCTTGCAAATTAAAGGTATTAATGGGTTCATTCAAGGCTCGAAATTATATGATAGAACAACTTCATTCTTTTTGTTTTTATTGTCAAATAAACCTAAAAGGATTCAATAATATTCATCCAAAGTTATAAATCCTTTAACGTTGTGAAGGTACGGTGCATCAATATTCCTAGGTGAATTAAGATAAGAGTTCAAACAATTATTAGGAGACTTGAGTTCTAATTCTCAACTCTAACTAATTGTAAAAAATTTAAATGACATCAAAGAACTTTTAGACTACCACTGGGTCACCCACTAGTTATTCCATAATCTTGTAAATTCGAAGCTCGTGGTTAATAATTGGGCAGCGGCTAGGAGAGCCTAAGAAAGTTTGTGTAGGGGTCAGTTTTACTGCATTTATTTTTTTCTGCTGTTTTGTTGGAAAAGTTTCATTTTCAAGCTTTTTTTAAAAGCAGTAAATTTGATTTAAAAAAAAATCAGACAGTTTCTAATTAAATAGTATGAAGATTTAAAATGTGTTGTTTAGAGCTAAAATATGTAGTTCTATTAAAAGTTTGTGAGAGGAATTTATTGGGACATCAACTTAAAAAGTAATACCAAACATACCCGTAGTATCTCAAGCTAACTTGAACATGTCATTTCTAAATATGATAGTACAATTTTTCTGGTATTGGGTCAACTATTGTTCACCTTACAAATTATGGGGCCTTAGGTGAAAAATATAAATTAACAATTTTATAGTCAATTAAAATTAATTTGCTAAATACTAATAAGAAAAAATAAATTTTCTATGTATAGTGATATATTTTCTTATGAATATAAAAAAAATTTGTATTAAATTTGTAAAGAAAAAAATATATGGGAGCCCAGTTTTATGAGGCCCTAAACGACTGTCTTAATGGCTTCTACTGTAGGCCGACCCCGATCAATATATACATGTTCTTGCATACTTGACCTAAGTTTAAGTGATAATCTTGTTCTGCAAAGGGATGAGAGGGAGGAAATGTTATATTTGAAATGAATAAATTTTGCTACCTTAAAGGTAATACCACTTTTGAAGGTTTCTTTAAAGACAATGTGTAAAATATGAAGTTGAAAATGAAGATATATAATTAGGCAAAAGTATAGTAGATGAGGAGAAAAGCACATGCAATGTCTTACTTGTGTGTGTGTGTGTTTGGTGTAATGTTGAAAGAAGGTAAGCATTGATGTTGATAGTTGTGCCTACAAGTTTACAAAAAAAAATTAAATAGAAATAATTTTTTAGACTTTTTTTTCGGACGAGAATATGTCGTAAAATCAATTAGAGGAGATTACATGTCTAATTAAAGGTGGATAAATATGAAACCATATCTTTCTACTAGTCGAGAAACCTGTAGCTCTAGCAAGCACATGAGCAGCCTGATTCGCGTTCCGAGAAACATAAACTAAACGAATTGATCTAAAAAGTTTAATAAGATCTAAACAATCTTGAAAAATGAACCCTATAGGCGAAGAAAAAGAGCTACGGTTATTAATCGCGTGCACTACGATAATAGCGTCAGATTCCGAGATGATGTTCTCGTAATTGTTATCCTATAACCAGCTGAGTGCCTCTCTACAGCTCACAACCTCAACCATAAAAGTGTCACCTCCTCCATGCATCAAAGTCGATCTAGCCGCAAGAAATTTCCCATTCTCATCCTGAACAATACAACCATGCCCTAATCTACTTCCCGACTCGAAAACAGCCGCGTCAATGTTACCTTTAATCCAACCAGGGCTCGGTTTCCTCCACTGTCCTAACGATGAAGCTGCTGCCCACTGGTCCGAACATGGGTTTGCCGCACGCCGCTCCTCTAAGAAGCCCATGCCATATCGATGCACTTGAACCGTACTTCTAAATTTACCATTCCATACAAAATTATTCCTCCTTGCCCAAATTGCCCATACAACACATGAAGCCGTCTCTACAATTGAGCTTGGTTTTGACGTTACCCAGCCCCACCAAGAGCTCAATTCATCAATGTTAGCGGGCACCCCTCCCCGAACACCTCCTCCCATATTAGATATACAAATGAGCAACCCAATAGAGCATGAAAAGAATCTTCATTACCATCACTACAAATGGGGCATAATAGCTCAACATCAATATGTCTTTGGCCTAAACGACATAGGGATGGTAACTAGTTAGTCGCAACTTTCCATAAGAAAGACCTTACACGTGGGGGTACCTTAATATCCCATATGGTTCTCCATACACCATCTATATAGTTGGACGGCATAGATGTAAGGCCAGATTGCTGTATCAATGTGTAATAACATGATTTAATCGAAAATAATCTCGATTGCTCAAAGCGCCAAAATGGTTCGTCAGGTGTAGTAGTCCAAAGAAGCTGAACTCGGTGTATTAGTTGCCAATCCTCGCTATTAAAGAATAAATTCAACAAATCATAGTTCTAAGTCCTTCCATCCTCTCCAATCAGCAAGTTTACCAACCCCTCTTCATACCTAGGGAAAACCGAGGATTGAACTACAGGCCGAGATTGTGATGGCAACCACTTATCCCCCTATATTCTTGTCCATAGGCCATCTCCAATTCGCCAAGCCGTACCAAGATCCACTACATTCTTCATCGCGAAAAATCCTCTCCAAATATAACTTGCATTTGATGATAAAGTAGCCTCAAAGAATGAATGTTGTGGGAAGTACCTATGCTTAAAAATACGACTTACTAGTGCATTAGGTTCGCTAACCAAGAGCCAAGCTTGTTTGGCTAGTAGAGCCATGTTGTACTCACGGAGACTTAAAAAATTAAGGCCCCTATTTTCTTTAGGTTGACAAAGTCTATCTCACCTCATCCAATGGACCGAATCACCCCACCAAAAGTTCAAAAATTTTTTCTCAAGGGTATCAATGGTATATGTTGGAAGAAGGAACACCTGCATTGCGAAAGTTGGAAGGGCCTTTGCCACCGATTTCATCATAATCTCCTTCCCACTATGTGAGAGATGCTTTCTATTCCACCCATGAACTCTCATATGAGCATTATTGATAATATAATCAAAGATCTGTTTCTTTGATTGGGCAATAATAAATGGTAAGCCCAAATACAACCATGAGTCTCCGTTTCCTTGACCCCCAAACAATGAATGATTACTTACTTGGCTAACATGTCAACATTAGGGCTAAATACCACAGAGGATTTCGTAAAATTTATCTGTTGTCCCGAAGCTTTCTCATACACACTGAAGACGTCTTTAAGGGCCTTAGCTTCCGCAATAGTAGCTTTGAAGAAGAACAAGCTATCATCTGCAAACAGTAAATGAGATATAACCGAGGCTAATGGGGTTATTTTAGAACCGTATAAAGAACCCATGGCAATGCGATGCTGCATTAAAAGAGAAATACCCTCTGTACATATCAGAAAAAGATAAGGAGAAACGGGATCACCTTGACGAAGCCCGCGTTGGGGGTAAAATTTCTTAAAATTGACGTGCCCGTGGGTAATAGTATACGTGACAGAGGTTATCGAATGCATAAGAAGCTCAGTCAAACTAATTGGGAAGCCCAACTTTAATAGCATATTATGAATATAGTTCCACTCTACTCTATCATAAGCTTTTGACATATCTACTTTAAGGGATCCCATCCCAACTTTTCCCAACCGTTTCCTCTTCATATAATGTCCCATTTAAAAACCTATCAAAATATTATCAGTGATCGATTTCCCTGGAATAAACGCACTTTGTGCTTCTGAAATAATAGAATTTAAAACAGGTTGTATTCTATTTGCCAACATTTTTGACATAATTTTGAATAAAACATTACAAAGAGAAATTGGGCGGAGATCAGAAATAGATACAAGAACTTTCTTCTTAGGGATCAACACAATATTTGTATCATTAAGAGTATTAGGGAAATAATTATTGTGCAAACAATTTAACCAAAAGTGGGATACCTCGTCGCCTATAATGTCCCAAAACTTTTGATAGAAACCCGGATTGAACCCATCAGGTCCCGGGCTTTATCAGGATGCATCTGAAAAAGGGCAGTTCTCACGTCCTCCATCGTAAAAGGCCGTTACAAATCAATCTGGGGTACTAGAATCAATTATCGGGTGTACGAGCTCTAAAATTTCTGCATAATTAGCCCCACGTGTCGTGAATAAATCAGTGTAGAAATCCTGAATTAACCTCTCGAGACCGCTCCCCCATTGTAGCCATTCGCCATTTGGCCCTTGAAGTCTTTGGAAGCCATTTTTCTTATTACAGCTCGTGGCTACCCGATGAAAGTAAGCTAAATTTTGATCCCCCTACTTGAGCCACGTGACCTTAGATCTCTGCTTCTAATAATCCGACTGCTGTTGAAGTAAATTCCCGAGCTCACCCTTTCTTAGCGATAAAATCAGCCGCACTACTCCACCCCGATTCAGCCTTCAATTTGGTTAATTCACTATGACATTTCCTCAGCCGATGCTTAAAATTTCCATGTTGCCTACGACCCGACCATGCCAGCTCGTTAGCACAATATTGCAATTTCTCAAGAATATTCGCAGCTGGCCTTCTCCAGCAATGATCCACTAGCTGACGGCAGCTGGGTAAAGAGCACCAATTATTTTCAAAATGAAATGGTGGACGACAAAAAATAGTTATAGTCGAGACATGAAGCAACATAGTTGAATGATCCGACTCTGATGTGATAATGTTTTGAACCCAGGCACCACTAAATCTCTCCATCTAGCAAATATTAGCTACTGCACGATCCAATCTTTCAGCCATCCAGTTTGACGTTCCTCTACCTCGTTCCTAAGTGAATTGATAACCGGACATTCCCATATCTGACAATCCACATCTAGTGAGAGTATCTCTAAAACCAGTTAACCATGCTATTGATCATGGTCTCCCACCCACCTTTTCCTCCGCACTCAGCATATCATTAAAGTCTCCAATAACACACCATGACAAGTCACATACCTTACTCAGAGTTGTTAAAAATCCCCAAGACTCTTCCCTCCTATGATTTGAGTTTTTCAGGCAGCCATAAAAGCCTGTTAATCTCCAAGGATCAGCTGTACTTTCAATAATTACATTAATAAAATTTCTACCAAACTTCTGTAACCACACCATCTCTTGACTTCTCCATAATAAAGCTAAACCTCCACCATTATTAACATGAGAAACGTAGAATAAACCGTCAAAACAAATTCGCCTCTTAACTCTTTCAACAACTACTGTATCAGCCATAACTTCCATCAGAAACACCAAGTCGGGCCGATGTGAAGACACTAAGTCTTCTAATTCTTGAACCGTCGGGTCCATGCCCAATCCCCGACAGTTCCAGGTTATTATTTTCATGGCTCCTGGCGAGCTCGCCTCTCGGAGCTCGCTGCATTGGAAACATCATCCGTATCCACTACCATGTCCTCCGAACTGCCCACCGTACGCTTCCTTTTCATATCCATCAATTGGGCTGTATTACTATCTTTCGCGACCACCACTAGTTGCTGATTAATCTGACCTCCCTCCTTTTCTGAATTTCGTCGAACCTCAGCAACCCCTTTTGAAGACATTGGGGAGTCGGTTGGTATTAAACTGCAACCATTCTCATCACGCAACCATTTATCATCATTCATAATCATATTCCTCCTAACCGTCGCACGAATAGAGTGATCATAAATCTTCTTAGGAGAGCCAGTACCCATATAAGTTAATGGGCAAAAAGTTTTAGTGTGCCTGAAGCTGCCGTAGATAAAACAAATAGATGGCAACCGTTCATATTGAAACTAGACATAAACCTGCGAACTCTAATTAATGCATAGACGCATCCTCCTCTTAAGTGGTTTATTGACATCTATTAAAACCCTAATCCTTAAATACAAAGGCCTAGACACCTTAAAATTATTCTCATCCACGTCAACAATCTCCCCGATGACATTGCCTACAGCTTCACAGACCTGCATCGAAACAAACCCTACCGGAACTCTAAAAATATGTACCCATATTGGTACGGCTTTCATCACTATTTTCTCAGGATCCTCATGGCTTTTCCTTGGAGCTAGGGCTAACAACTTATTGTTAAAATATCATGGTCCTCCCTTCCAGATTCTCTCATAGTAGTCCTTAACATGGAAAAATTTAAACAAAAAGCGAGTCGGAGAACTTAGAGTTTTAATATTCATACCCATCAGCGACTCCCATAACTTGGAGATAGTTCGACGAAACGCCCTTTCATCCACCTTATTCGTAAATAATTCAGCCATGTAGTAAAGATTCTGATGGCTCGAGTTCATCAGAGGCACTTACACCTCAATTTCGGCCTCCTCTGCTTCTTCTTCCTCCAACTGCAGAGCAGCATAACGCTGTCGGACTTCATCATCGATAACATTAGGGTTCATGATGGCAACATTAGAGCACACGTCCGGATACTAGCTAGAAAAATAAATGGAATTAATCAAAACTGGCCTTGCTTTGCTTGCAAGATAGCGAACCCTAGGGTAGGACTTTCCTATAATATTTTTTAGACTTAATTACAATTACAATTAAAACTCATTTTTCATTTCCTACCACTATATTTGACGGGGTCGAATGTTAATCTTCTCCTACATATTTAACATGTGTTTTCTATTTAGACCATATTCTCTTGTACTATAATTTAATTCAGTTCAGTTTAATTTATATATGCATAATTATAACACTAAAATAAGTTCAGTTTAGCCCACTTCAATATAATTCAGTTTAGCCAACTTTAATTTAATTCAGTTCAGTTCGATTTTTATAAGTTGAAAATTAAAAGACCTTAATATACCTTATACAAGATTGTTTTTACTTTATAAGAAAAACTTAATCATTTAAGCATATAATTATAGGATGCCATTACTCCCTTTTCAATATATAGTTTCTGAAAATCACATGCTAATTCCATCATTCCACCTATTCTTTTTTTGTTTTTCTTTCCTTTTTGTTAGCCTTCTTAAAAGAAACAATGAAACATGCCATGCACCCTTTATCATAGCTTTAATTCTTCTTTCTTGTATCTTCATTTTATAATAAGTTACTAATTCAATTGAAGTGTAGTTTTAAAACTTTAAGGTCACCCACATGAACTAATTAAAAGAATCCCAAATGCTTAAACAATTGTCTTCTTGGCATTTTCTATCAGTTTCACAGGAAGTCGCCTTTTTTACTACTTTATATGTAAAATATAGGCTAATCTAACGCCCAAAATATAGAGTTGTCCCGATAATCATATATTAGTTAAGAATTGGAATAGTTAGTTTGGAAATGGAAGTATATGGAATAAGTATAATTGGGAGCCAAAGTAAAGAAATTAAGCAAATTGGCAACGACATCATAATGGAAAACTTAGTTGGAAATGGAAGTTTGGTAGTTGCAATGGTTTAATCACATGTCCCTTTCTAATCTCACAAACTTAAATGAAATCACATGTCCTCATTTTTTTTAATTTATAAGTATCAGTACTGAATTGGACTGATTAGTACTTATTTTAGAGTAAATTTATATGTATTCAGTATTAATAAATACTAAACAGTACTGAACTGAACGAAATGAATTATAATTTGAAAAGAACATGGCCTAAATTAGTTGACAATGATACCAAACAATACTAGCTTACCTGCATCAAGGTATTTATACAAGGCAATTTTCGGTTTCAAACTTCATTTTAAAGAAAAGGTTTGAACCTGTGCAATAAAAATTAGTGATAACTTACTAAATATATTTCGCCGTCTCGGCTAAAAGACCGGGTCAACGAAAGGGCCATCTAGCTCGTCCCCCAAACTGAGTTGGGGAAGCTCGGCTAAATGAACCGTCTGGAATCCCATCCCGACTGGAGAGCCCCTTAGACTGGGACCACAGGAATTCTTGGACTGTCATAACCCTGAGGCGGCTTATGGCCGGCTCAACGGTTTCCCTACGCCCCACAAGAAAGGAGAGTCCAGGTCTGACTCTAATTCCTATTTTCTCTCCTCTATCCTTATCCTCATCTACTTGGGGAGCAAGGATCAGATATACATGAAGAATCCTAAACTCATCATGATTGAAACTCCCTATTTTACCAAGAATAGGGCAGCTCCTGCGCCTACAAAGAGGCCCCTAGGTCAGTTCAACAGGTATCTAACAATCACACTCTCACAAATACTTTCACATTATTTCCTAAGAATCCTTTACTGGCTTAGGCATCGGAGGGTCCCCCCGGGGTAAACATCGATCGCCCCCAAGTTGTGCATTATTTTGCAAGAATTAGCTCGTTGACACACACACAAGTTCGTAATAATCAAATTCTGAAATATCGAATCCAGGTACGGTATTTTCAGTGGTGCGGTGAGCGTGGACTTCGTTTACTTGCCTAGGCAAGAATCGTTGTTCATCGAAAAGAACACTTCAATTCAGATTATACCCAATTCTCGCCTGTGATCATGTCGTACAAGAACTTCAACCTAACCATCAACGACGGTGAAAACACCCAAGGTGGTGCCGGGAACTTCAACAAAACAGGAAAAATGCCAATCACGGCGGATCTAGTGGCCAAGGCGCTGTTCACAGCTGAGAGTTCAGGAAACAAGGAAATGGAGGAACTCTCCTCCCATCCTCAAAAGGAACTGGACCCGTTCATGAAAATTGCTCGCCAGGCGGCACTAACACCGAAACAGCAAGAACTTATGATGAGGTCGGCCTATAGGCACTTCATGTCGATCGGCCGTTTAGGAGGAGAAATTCAGATGACAATCCCAGAAGGGATGAGAAAAGAGAAAAGAGGAAAAGAGATCGGAGTGGCCGAGGATCCAGCCGGTATGATTAAGAGGAAGATAAGCCACAATTGAATACATCCTTGAGTCAGATTTTGGTGGCAATTAAGAACGGACCAGAAAAGAAAAGCGTTCACTTCCCAAACGTTCCGAAAGGAAAAACATTGGGCAGAGGCTATGACAAGTATTGTGAGTTTCACAGAGCTAAGGGACATTATACAAATGATTGTAGGGTCCTACAGAAGAAGTTCATGCCTTAATCAAAGCAGGAAAATTCAGCCAATTTGTCAAAGGAGTTACAAGAAGAACTGATAGGTGAGACGAATCCAAGGAAAGCCCAGAGATGAGAAAAAGGATGATGATGATCGGGGAATAAAAGTGATGGTCATAGAAGGCAGAGACGACCGGGAGCCCCCTTCCAAAAAAGCAAGGCGTTCCTCTGATTGTCCGCTCACAAAAAATGACATTTCAGAGGCCAATAAAGTTTTGAAGAAGGTAACCCTAGTAACTAAAACTCATACAGACCCGCTTGTGATAGAAGCTAAGGTAGAGAAATGCATGGTCTATCGGGTCCTAGTTGATACGGGAAGCTCTGTCAACCTAAGAACTAGAACATCATTCGAACAATTGAAGATAAACAATCGTAAAGTCCAGCCATGCTACGCCACCATGTCAGATTTAAGCGGTCATAACACCATTTATCTAGGAGAGGTTAAGTTAAACGTAGCCATCTGGGATAAAGTACATGTATATCACGCAGAGGTGGACTTTACCATTGCTAAAATTTCAGTCGAATTCAACATTATCTTAGGACATCCCTTTTTTATGTAAATCGTTCGCTTTAATTTCCCCAATCTACTTAGTATTGGAAATACCAACCCCAAAAGGGACAACAGTGGCAATAGGAAACCCCTCGGTAGTGCATGAAATGTATGTTGCCTCACTAAGGAAAGAGAGGCAACTAGCTCAAAGAGATTCAGAGGAAGACCGGGTGAGTGCAAATTCGGACAAAAGTAGTCCAATAGCTGAGCCTGTTCAGGAGCAGGAAGTGTTTATGGTTGGACCTGGCAGAGCATTGAAAGTAGCGAAAGATTTAAAAATAGACACCAAGGAGGCAATTTACTCGGTCCTAGTAGGATAGTAGCATTCATTCTCCTGGAGTCATGACGACTTATTGTGAGTTCGGCCCAAAATCATTCAGCACTGCCTCAATCTTGAACCGAGAGCGGCCCCAGTAATACAAAAGAAGAGAAAGCATGCTCTGAAGAGACAAAAAGCTATTGAAGAGGAAATTGACAAATTGCTCAAGGCTAAACATATCAGAGTAGTAAATTACCTCGTATGGTTGGCAAACGTGGTATTGGTCAAAAAACCAAATGGGAATAACCAAATGTGTGTGGACTTCACCAAGTTGAACAAAGCAACGCCTAAAGATAGTTATCCTCTGTCAAGTATTGATCAATTGGTAAATTCCATACCCAGATATGCAGTGTATTCTTTCCTGGATGCAAAAGCAGGATATCACCAGATTCCCATGGACTCGTTAGATGAAGAGAAGACCTCCTTTATTACATACAAAAGGACATATTGCTACACAGTCATGCCATTTGGATTAAAAAATACTGGAGCATCTTACCAACTATTGGTGAACATAATGTTCAAAGACATGATTGGTGAGACAGTAGAAGTTTACATAGATGACGCGATAATGAAAAGCAAAGATGAAGAGTCACATGCAGATGATCTGGAAAAGGAGTTTAAGACATTACATGCCTACCGATTGAAGCTTAACCTGGAGAAATTTGTCTTTGGGGTTAAGAGTGGAAAGTTTCTGGGTTTCATGATTTCAGAAAGAGGCATTGAAGCAAACCTAGAAAAAATTGAAGCCATAATTAGGATGGAGCTGCCTCGCACATTGAATGAAGTTCAATGTCTCAATGGTAGGATCAATGCCTTGGGGCGGTTCATCTTTTTCTCCGTGAAGAGATATATGCCATTCTACAAGGCCATCAAGAAAGATCATGAGTTTAAATGGGATAAAGATTATCAAGAGGCCTTTGAAAAGATGAAGGACTTCTTGGCCAAACCTCCACTTATGAGCCGTCCAAACATTGGGGACACACTCTACCTTTACCTGGCAACAATGGATAGGTCGGTGGGAACCATCCTAATCCAGGAAGACTAACAAGATCAGTATCCCGTGTACTACACGAGTAAGGTGTTGGATATATTGTATGCCCTTAAGGTAATTAGGGCGATATATCTTAATTATGTAATAGTATGAATAATTTGTTTAATCAATAAAGGCATTTAATCTTTTGTTTATATCAATATGCTTGTATATATATATATATATATATTAAAGCTAGTTAAATATATATATTCATTGATGTATGCAAAAGTCCTTGACATATCATAGCATGAAGTCAGAGAAATTATAGTTGGACTATATATTTGGTGGAACCTGCTTCATGTGCAATTATGATTATGTCTAAACTCTCCCTAGTCACAGTTTCATCAAGAAAGGATATTGATGAAATGGAAAGACTAGCATATGGTCAACTTTCTTGGAAAGGGTCCAAGCAGTTAATCTCCTAAAGATTGAAGGTGGTGCCTTAAGTTTGACACATGGATATATCTGGGAGATATATTAGAGACCGCAGCAAGATAAACACTTGGTATATATATCAATGTGTTAGTGTTTATGTTCATGCAATAAGCTTTGCGAATGTCCTCATACTTGAGATGCTAGCTACCTTATGTGGTACTGTTGCTATACTTTGGGTCATTACTATGCACTCATTAATTTAGGGTGCTACGGGTGATTACGGGTATAGTGATGACAACACGTTGGTAGGCTGAGTAGTCGGAAAGAATCCATCGCTCTGGATATATTGAGGAGTTGTACCTGGCCACTTATTGAAGTGATGTTGCCATAAACCTCTGATCAGAGTATGTGTTTGATAGAAATAGTTTCTAGTTAAACACACTATAGTAAAAGGCAATATACTTCAGTAATGAGTAAATAACTAGGATAGCTTGGAGCAACCTCGCTATTAGTGGGTTAACTGTAACACCCCCCTACATAGGTGTCACGGGCTAAGATTTAGTGTTGGGCCGTGTCATAGGGAGTGCCACGGTAACTATAAACACCCAATAAATAACTCTACTCCATTATTTGAAATTCAATACTTGTAGATTTAATATGTGCAAATACAAATATAATGTTTCCAACTCCAAATATTTCTCAATGTTACTTTATTCTCCAAATATTCCTCAATACCACTTTATATTTCTCACATTATCTAGTACATGCCATTATTCTACAAACCATAATATTACATTAAAATACATATCTACCTCGAGTCTTTCCTTATTTGCTCTTCAAGCTGATCCACTTATTCCACTTTGGTCCAAGCTATCTACAAGTTCTCCACCTACGTGTAAAAAAAAAACTACACGCTAAGCAATTTGCTTAGTGGTGTCCATAAAAGAAATACAATAACTTTGAACATTTTTAACACTTTAAAATAGAAACCAAGATTGTTCATTAGTCAAAAACAAATTAACCAACTTTATGGAACCAAATCACAAAAATTATATAGTAATCCTTTCAAAGTACAATCAAATTTGTATCCAATTTTTCCAAACACTTTAACCACATATTGCCCAAAGTAAACAAGCCTGAATAACGGTAAAATAGATACGGGAGCGGACAAGCCTGAAGCCGAAGCTTCAAAATCAATATATCGGTTAAGCCCGAAGCCGAAGCTTCAATATCAATATATATATATATATATATATATATATATATATATATCATAATATCGGCCAAAGCCCGAAGCCAAAGCTTCAATTGTTTGTACAGTATTGTACCACCCTTTATTGGCGCCAATCTACCCTGACCCGTATTCTACTAATTTAATAAGGGCATTAAATCAAAGTAACATCTTAAAAATTTCAATATAAACCATCAATCATAATTCAACATAACTTCAGTAATTAAGAAATCCAAATCCCAAATTTTTAAGTATCAAACTTCAATTAAAACTCAATAAAATCAATATTCATACATTCGAGAATTTTTCCAGGTTTCGTAACCTGACTTCCCCTGCATTTTTCACTATAAAAACATCACCCAATCGAAGAACTTTCTTCTAAATATAATTACCCACATGTCTCAGCTTTCCAAAAACATCAGAATCATAGAAATCCAAATTGTATAACTAAAGTTATGATCAAAATACTAAACCGTGTGCAAAGCTGAGATTTTCCGAAAATAGATTTCATGACTCAACTTCAAACGAAAATTTCACATTGAAAACGAACGAAATTAACAAGGTTTCTTCTGAACATATATTTCTTACTTTCTGCAGATATCAATAAAATCAAGAATCGTTCAAATCGGATTTATATAACGAGAGAAAACATTAAAACAAAACAGGTATACAATCTGGAAAATTTTCCGAAAAATCGAGAAATCGAAATTCGAGACACAAACCTTTTTCTATGCTCTTTCTAGCTCTCTTCTACCCCTTTTGCCTTTGATTTACTTGTACTAGCTTCCTCTACAACAGCCATATATAATTCTATAAAGATATTGCATAAATAAACTTTCTAATACCATAAATATGTTTAATCTACCATGAATTCTACTAATTAAGCTTTAATTTCCCCAAAAATCACTCACCTCAAGCTCGGATTACTATTCATCTGAACCTTAAAATCTGAAATCCTCCTCTTCTAGTCTTGATTGACTGAAATTGATGATGATAGAGGGCTTAAGGATCGATTTCTAACAAGAATTCGAAGTTAAATTGAAGAAATCGGAAGTTTTTGGATTAGGGAAAATTTGATAAAGGATTTAGGAAGAAGGAAGGAATGAGTAAGAGGCAAATGAAGAAGATGAAAGGGAGAGAGAAGAGAGGTTACGTATAGATTTAGGATTTTTTTTTTAATTTCTAATATTGCCTTGGACAAATAATTAAATGCCCAATTCATCCCTCTTACTTAATTAGCTCTTTTTTCCTCATGTCTTATATCCAATAACAACAATAACAATAAAAATAATTTCCATGATATTTTAATACCATAGTAATTTATTATAAGCAAATTTTAGAAATTTCGGTTCGTTACAATTCCCCCCCTCTTATGAATTTTCGTCCCAAAAATTTCCGGAAAACAATTGCGGATATTGAATTTTCATTGTATCCTCCGGTTCCCAAGTTGCTTCTTCAACCTTATGATTCTTCCAAAGTACTTTTACCAGTGGAATAGACTTGTTTCTCAATTGTTTAACCTCTCTCGCCAAGATTTGTACCGGTTCCTCTTCATACGTCAGGTCGGGTTCGATTTCTACGACATCAGGAGATAAGATATGTGATGGATCTGATCTGTATCTCCTTAACATCGACACATGGAACACATTATGAATTTTGTCCAGCATCGGGGGTAGTGCCAACCGATAAGCTACCGGTCCAACCTTCTCTATAACCTCATATGGGCCAATGAATCTCGGACTGAGCTTGCCTTTCTTGCCAAATCGCAGGACTTTCTTCCAAGGAGATACTTTGAGAAATACTTTATCCTCCACTTCATAAGTAATGTCTTTTCTTTTTAGATCAGCATAAGACTTTTGTCTATCCGATGCAGCCTTCAATCTCTCTTGAATAAGTTTTACCTTCTCCTTTGTCTCCTGAATTAAATCCACCCCCACAATCTTGTTTTCACTAAGTTCGGTCCAATATAATAGAGTTCGACATTTTCTTCCATACAATGCTTCATATGGCACCATTTGTATGCTTGACTGATAGCTGTTATTATAGGTAAACTCTATGAGGGACAAATACTTATCCCAACTTCCCTCAAATTCAATGATACAACTTCTCATCATGTCTTCTAACACCTGAATTACTCTTTCAGATTGACCATCTGTTTGAGGATGAAATGAAGTACTGAAATGAAGTTTACTACCTAAGGCTTCTTGCAACTTCTTCGAAAATCTTGAAGTAAATCTTGGATCTCGGTCAGAAATGATTGAAACAGGCACTCCGTGCAGCCTCACTATCTCATCTACATATAACTGAGCCAACTTATCAAGTGAATAATCCATCCTAACTGAAAGAAAGTGGGCAGACTTTGTAAATCTATCTACAACAACCCACACTGCATCATGTTTCTTCTGTGTAAGTGGTAAAGATGTCACGAAGTCCATTGTGATTCTTTCCCATTTCCATTCTGGAATTGTTATTGGTTGCAATAATCCAGAAGGAACTTGATGTTCTGCTTTCATCTGTTGACAAGTTAGACATTGAGCAATATAGTTAGTAATGTCTTTCTTCATTCCATTCCGCTAATAATGACTCTTTAAATTTTGGTACATCTTGTTTGCTCCTAGATGTATCGCATAGGGACTACTATGCGCCTCATGTAAAATATTCTTCTTTAATTCTTCATTGTTTGGCATACACAGTCTATCTTTAAAATATAGACACCCATCTTTCCGAACCATATAGTTGTCTACGATACCCACTTGTGTCCATGCTCGAATAAACTTTAAGTCACCATCTTCATTTTGTGCTTGCTTAACCTATTGTAGTAGTACAAGTTGAATCTTTAATTCTGCAATTAAGGCTCCACTATTGGTAAGAGCTAACCCCGTATTCATAGCCCTAAGTGCCATCATTGTCTTTCTACTGAGAGCATCTACCACTACATTAGCCTTTCCTGGATGGTAATCAATAAGACAATCATAATCTTTAATGAATTCCATCCACCTTCTTTGCCTTAAATTCAACTCTTTTTGTGTTGGTAAATATTTCAAGCTTTTGTGATCTGTATAAATATAACATTTTTCTCCATAAAGATAGTGTCGCCAAATTTTCAAGGCAAAGACTATTGCAGCCATTTCCAAATTATGAGTAGGATAATTCCTTTCATGATTCTTCAATTGCCCGGAAGCATAGGCAACCACTTTCCCTTCTTGCATCAAAACACACCCAAGACCACTATGTGAAGCATCACTATAGATTATAAAGTCTTTTCCAGGCTCTAGTTGGGTAAGGATGGGTGCTTTTGTCAACATTGTCTTCACTTTCTCAAAACTTTCTTGGCACTTGTTATTCCACTCAAATTTTGCATTCTTTTGAAGTAGTTTCGTCAGTCGGGGCAGCAATGACTGAAAATCCCTTCACAAATCTTCTATAATACCCCGCTAAATCAAGGAAACTTCTGACTTTCGTAGGGTTTTTTGGTGGTTTCCATTCTACAACTGCTTCCATCTTTTTAGGATCCACTTTAATTCCTTCTGCAGAAACAATATGGCCTAAGAAAGAAACTTCTTCAAGCCAAAACTCACATTTGCTAAGTTTGGCATATAACTTATTTTCCCTCAAAGTTTGGAAGACTATTCGCAAATGTTGATCATGCTCTTCCCGTGACTTAGAATACACCAAAATATCATCAATGAAAACTACTACAAACCTGTCTAAATACAACTAAAAGACACGGTTCATAAGGTCCATGAATGCTGCTGGTGCATTAGTTAGACCAAATGGCATCACCAAAAATTCATTGTGCCCATATCTAGTTCGAAAAGCCGTCTTTGCAATATCATCATCTTTCATTCTCATCTGATAGTAACCCGATCTCAAATCAATCTTGGAGAAGTATTTGGCACCCTTCAGTTGATCAAATAAGTCTTCAATCCTTGGCAATGGATACTTGTTCTTCACTATCAATTTATTCAACTCCCGGTAATCAATACATAATCGGAGTGACCCATCTTTCTTCTTAACAAACAACACTGGTGCACCCCAGGGGGATATACTTGGGTGTATGAATCCTTTGTCTAACAATTCTTGCAACTGAATCTTCAACTTTTTCAATTCAGCAGGTGCCATTCTGTATGGTGCTTTGGATACTGGTGCGGTACCCGGCAATACATCAATTATGAATTCTACCTCTCTTTTTGGTGGCAAACCCGGTAGTTCTTCTAGAAATACATCTGGAAAATCACATACCGTAGGAATATTTTGCAATTCTAATTCACCTTCCTTCAATTCTAGAGCGAAGATTAGGTAGGCCTGACATTCCTTCCTAACTAATCTTTTAGTCTTCATAAAAGAAATTATGTTACAAAGATAATCTGATCTTTCCCCCACGATAACTATTTCTTCTCCATCAGAAACTTGAAGTGACATTCTTTTATTTTTGCAATCCACTATAGCTCGATGTTCCGATAACCAATCCATTCCCAAGATAACATCATAATCTCTGAAAGGTAACTCAATTAAATTTGCATTGAAAAGTTGATGTTGAATCATAATAGGGCAATTCATATACACTTTGCTTACTATCACACTGTGTCCTAAAGGATTAGTCACTTTAATATTTTCTCCTAACTCTTCTACATGTAACCCTTTCTCTTGTGCTAATGCAGTACATATATATGAATGAGATGAACCAGGATCTATCAAAGCATAAACATCGTGATTAAAGAATGAAAATTTATCGACTATAACATCAGTAGATTCCCGAGTCTCAGGCCCTTAGATTGCATAACTTTGCGCCATTCCTCCCGGTCTACCACTCTGCTATGCTTGTTGAGCCATATTATGTCCACTTGTCTCACTAGCATTTCCTCTTCCCCTTCCTCTTTCACCTTGCATTGTAGGAGTAGGAACTACTATAGGTGCAGATGTACTTATCTGTCTTTAAGGATAATTTGCAATCAAATGCTCCCTTGAGCCACATTTAAAGCAGACTCTACCTTTTCCCAAACATTCCCCTGTATGCATCCTTCCACAATTAGAACATTGTGGAATATTTCCTCCGCCTCGACCTGAAGGTACACTAGCCGCTGACCCCGTACTTATGTTTTATCTTAGTGAAAACCCTCTGAAATGAGATTGTGTTTGTTCTGATGTTCCCTTCTGTTTCTTACTTGGAGATTCTGAACTAGTTGGACCCTGCGATCCCTTTTGAAATCCAGACCTTTTTGCCATTCTTTGTTGTCTATCTGAATTGATCTTCTCAATACCCGTAGCAGCATCAACCTAGTCATTGAACACCCTAATCCTTTGTGCAAGTAAATGCACTTTAATTTCATCATTTAGCCCATCTTCGAATCTCTTACATCGCTTTACTTCACTATCAATAATATCATGAGCATACCTCTCGAGTTTGAGGAATTGAACTTCATATTCTGATACAGTCATTCATCCCTGTCTCAAAGATAAGAACAATTTCCTCTACTCATCCTTAAATCATTTGCAAACGTATTTCTTGTCAAATTGTTCCAAGAAAAGACCCCAGGTGATTTCTCCGGGTCGCCTTTCTCTCACAATATTATCCCACCACCTCCTAGCTTATTCTTTGAGTAGACCTTGCACACAGTCTAATCTCTCTTCATCTATAAAATGAAGCCTAGTCATACACCATTTAGTATGATCAAGCCAATCTTCTATAAATGCAGGATTCACTGTATCCCCTTTGAAGTCATCAGCCGGAAGCTTCTTGATTCTTTCAAGAGGAGTTCTCTCCTCTCTTCTTTCAACATAAGGTACTACAGGAACTTGAGGGATTTGTATGTTTTGTAGTACTTGTGTGATTACTTCAGTAGTCATATGCGGAAGTAAAGCAGCTTGTGCTAGAGTAGGTTGTTTAGGAAAGCCATGAACTGGTGGAGGTTCACGTCTTTGTTCATCTTCTTATCTAATACGGACCGTACTCTCAGCATCCTCTTCCTCACTCTGGTTGTGACTACTACTAGCCATAACTTATTCCTGAAAATTGGACCAAAGTGGATCAAACAACTAACATATCATATTTATATACTAAATGGCATGTACATACTAGTCCTAGAATCGCCTAAACCTCACTCTGATACCAACAAATGTAACACCCCCCTATATAGGTGTCAAGGGCTAAGATTTAGTGTTGGGCCGTGTCATAGGGAGTGCCACGGTAACTATAAACACCCAATAAATAACTCTACTCCATTATTTGAAATTCAATACTTGTAGATTTAATATGTGCAAATACAAATATAATGTTTCCAACTCCAAATATTTCTCAATGTTACTTTATTCTCCAAATATTCCCCAATACCACTTTATATTTCTCACACTATCTAGTACATGCCATTATTCTACAAACCATAATATTACATTAAAATACATATCCACCTCGAGTCTTTCCTTATTTGCTCTTCAAGCTGATCAACTTATTCCACTTTGGTCCAAGCTATCTACAAGTTCTCCACCTACGTGTAGAAAAAAACTACATGCTAAGCAATTTGCTTAGTGGTGTCCATAAAAGAAATACAATAACTTTGAACATTTTTAACACTTTAAAATAGAAACCAAGATTGTTCATTAGTCAAAAACAAATTAACCAACTTTATGGAACCAAATCACAAAACTTATATAGTAATCCTTTCAAAGTACAATCAAATTTGTATCCAATTTTTCCAAACACTTTAACCACATATTGCCCAAAGTAAACAAGCCTGAATAACGGTAAAATGGATACGGGAGCGGTCAAGCCCGAAGCCGAAGCTTTAAAATCAACATATCGGTCAAGCCCGAAGCCGAAGCTTTAAAATCAATATATCGGTCAAGCCTGAAGCCGAACCTTCAATATCAATATATATATATATATATATATATATATATATATCATAATATCGGCCAAAGCCCGAAGCCAAAGCTTCAATTGTTTGTACAGTACTGTACCCTCCTTTATTGACGCCAATCTACCCTGACCCGTATTCTACTCGTTTAATAAGGGCAATAAATCAAAGTAACATCTTAAAAATTTTAGTATAAACCATCAATTATAATTCAACATAACTTCAGTAATTAAGAAATCCAAATCTCAAATTTTTAAGCATCAAACTTCAATTAAAACTCAATAAAATCAATATTCATACTTTCCAGAATTTTTCTAGGTTTCGTAACCTGACTTCCCCTACATTTTTCACTATGAAAACATCACCCAATCAAAGAACTTTCTTCTGAACATAATTAGCCACGTGTCTCAACTTTCCAAAACCACCAGAATCATAGAAATCTAAATTGCATAACCAACGTTATGATCAAAATACTAAACAGCGTGCAAAGCTGAGATTTTCCAAAAATAGATTTCATGAATCAACTTCAAACAAAAATTTCACATTGAAAACGAACGAAATTCAACAAGGTTTCTTCTGAACATATATTCCTTACTTTCGGTAGATATCAATAAAATCAAGAATCATTCAAATCGGATTGATATAATGGGAGAAAACATTAAAACAAAACAGGTATATAATCTGGAAAATTTTCTGAAAAACCGAGAAATCGAAATTCGAGACACAAACCTGTTTCTATGCTCTTTCTAGCTCTCTTCTACCCCTATTGCCTTTGATTTACTTGCACTAGCTTCCTTTACAACAGCCATATATAATTCTATCAAGATATTGTACAAATAAACTTCCTAATACCATAAATATGTTTAATCTACTGTGAATTCTACTAATTAAGCTTTAATTTCACCAAAAATCACTTACCTCAAGCTCGGGTTACAATTCATCCGATCCTTAAAATCTGAAATCCTCCTCTTATAGTCTTGATTGACTGAAATTGATGATGATAGAGGGCTTAAGGATCGATTTCTAACAAGAATTTGAAGTTAAATTGAAGAAATCGGAAGTTTTTGGATTAGGGAAAATTTGATAAAGAATTTAGGAAGAAGGAAGGAATGAGTAAGAGGCAAATGAAGAAGATGAAAGGGAGAGAGAAGAGAGGTTACGTATAGATTTAGGATTTTTCTTTTTTTTTTTCAATTTCCAATATTGCCCTTGGATAAATAATTAAATGCCCAATTCATCCCTCTAACTTAATTAGCTCTTATTTCCTCATGTCTTATATCCAATAACAATAATAACAATAAAAATAATTTTCATGATATTTTAATACCAAGTAATTTATTATGAGTAAATTTTGGAAATTTTGGTTCGTTACATTAACACTTTAACTGAATCCAATAAACTAGATGGTACTAATATTAAAGAACGGAAGGAATTTATCGCACTGGATAACTATTGCATTAACCGGGTTTAAGTCATAAGCATAAATGACGTTCCGAGTAATGGGGATGGTAGACCCTTGCTAGAGGCGTACTACAGTCGTTTAAGGTAATCGAGTTCTTTTAACGGTCTAGAGCATCGAGCCAATGGTTCCATTAGAACAAGGGTTGGTTAAGCCTTAACAGCTCAATACTTCGGGATCCTATAAGGTCACACACATTTGACCTTCATCAGACTAAGTAAAGAACTAATAGATTTATTCTATTATGAAAATATAAAATAAATAATAATTGAATTATTATTTGATTGGTTAAACTTAATTAGATAAATTTTGGATAGACCAAGGAATTTATTTTGACCGGTAACTGATTAATTATAGTCATAAATAAATTATAATTGATTAGATCAATTTTGGTTGGATAAAAAAAAATTTATTTTGACTAGTAACTAATTTATTAGAGTCAAAAATAAATATTTATTTGAAAGGATTTAAAAGGGAATTTTCATTGGCAAGTTAAAACCGAAAAGTATGAAATATTTTGTATAAAGTTCGGTTGCGTAAAATACACCGAAAGATGCGGCAGCCCTTATTCATGGGCTGCACAAAGGCAGCCCATGAAATGGCGGCCATAACACATGCAGCGTGCATAGCACGCTATATATATATATATATATATATATATATATATATATATATATATATATATATATATATATATATATATATATATATATATTAATGGGATGGGAGTAATTACTCCCATCCCACATCGGTTAAAGGGGGAGCATTTTTGCTCCCCCAAGCCTATATATAGGCTATTCCCTTTCCTTTTAAATTGTACCAAGCTCAAAGCATAAATCCTAAGTGAAATAATTAATCTCTCGGGTACTTGAGCAAGTTATTTTTGTGGAGCCTGAATTTATTCGGGCACCGCTAGTTTATTTTTTTATGGGTGAGACTTCTAGAGTGGTCTAGCAACTACTCGAAGCTTCTTAGTTATTCCTCCTAGGAAGGTTTTGGTTGGTGGGGTTCGTGTGGATACTGATAGAGGCTATCCTATGATTGGAGGCTTGTGCAAGAAGGTTCTGCAAAAGCACGCTTCAACTGGTAAGTTCCTTTTCTTTCTCTTTTAATTATTAAGTCTTTTTCTTTAAGCTTTTTTAGACTTAATAATTATGATTGAGTTATTTTTGCATGCTTAGTTTATTTTATGCTTAGGCTATAACTTAGAGTTATAACATGCTTAGTATAAAATAAATATGCTAGGATATAATTTGGAATTATGGTATGCCTAGTCCTTTAGCATGCTAACCTAGGTAGAGAATTATTTAGTTAAGGCTTTATTTAATTTATATGCAACTAATAGGAGTTCCTGGGGACAAGGACAAAATTTTAAATTTCCACCATGCCTCTTGTGCATGTTCAATCTGACTGTCAGTTTCCAACAGTGGTATCAGAGCCTGCCTATTTAGTGTATAATTAAGTTAGAAGCAAACTAAATATTATTTTCTAAATAAAATGATTTGTTTATTTAATTGTTTGGAACAATATATATAAACTTGTGCCTTTCATTTCAAGGTTAGATAATGGTTATAAATAATTTTGAATAAGCCTGCTCAACTTACTCAAATTATACAAGTGTCAATAATTTATTTAAATTACATGGGTTATAGATGCTCCCAATTTACATGAATTGGAAGAACGAAATTTATTAGTTCAAGAGAATCCATTGGTCTTCAAGTTTGTGCCCGTATTTGTTCTGGCTAAGGATTGGACTTGGTGTCTACTCCTTATAGGGCACCTCTCCTACCTGGGAACCTATATCGGTGCAATTTGAATTGACCAGCCGGGGGATTAATATGAACTAATTTATTTCTAGTACATAAGATGGTGCTTATATATGTTTCTATAACAAAGTAAAAAATTAAAATTATTGAATAAAAGCTTAAAGGAAATGCAATATAAATATAACAAATAAAAGTGTTAATTATTTTGCATATAATCTAGGTTGATGGCATAATTATAATAAAGAGCTGAACCCACCTAAGGTTAGACCATATAAATTAATTCTAAAATTCCTTGAATTAATACAAGTTATTATAATTTTGTCCATCTCATAAAATCCTAGATTGGGTGAGACGTTTAACACCAATAAAATCCCAAAGTAAATATATTAAGGCAAGTTATAGTCTTCCTTACTCAGATTTATAATACGGTCTCTTTGGGGTATCAAAGTGCTACGCAAAGCGTTCCATCTAGTCCACATTGATTGATTGTAAAGTTTGAGATATGGTCTGCCTTAACAAAGCTGGGGTAGTCCACTATAAAATTGGGGGCTAGGCCCAGATCTGAGGCATATTCAAGGAGATGCTAATATAAGAGCACACGTCCCTTGGGATTAGGGAACTTGAATGAATTAGCAATTGCATGCAATGCAAATGGAATGAGATACCAACTATGACTTACTATTTTGACTTGACTCATAAAATTGGGGGTTGTAATAGACTAGTTATAGATGGTACTGTGAGCGGACGATGATTCGCGTGGCTGCGGCGGGGGGCCGGTTTCTGTCGGGCCGACCCGTTTTGGCGTGTCAGGGGGATGAGTGTGATGTGGTTGAAAAAATAATGATTTTGCATATTTTAATGCTTAAAAGATACGAGATCGAAATCTCGTACTTAGAATAGAGTCGCCACCCGGTTCAGCTCAACCGGGAAATTTTCGGTACGATTTTCCCACCGGGTGGTTGGACCATACCTTAAGTAGAGATTCCGAGTTCGGATGATGTTATCTACTTTTCATTAGGCCAAGTTAGGATACTTCATTCTTTCTTAATCGGTTTAATCCACCCTATTTATTTATATTTTTAGTTATTTTGTTGTTTTCGCATTTGTCAAGCAATTGAAGTGATGAATAAAATATTTACAATTATAAAAGAAAAGTAAGTGCGGAAAGTAAGATCATTACAAGATTTTCAAGTCCTGTACATTTTCTACGTAACAAATGAAATACCCGAATGTCCGATATACATCTACCTGTAGAGGATGGTTGACACGAATATGGCATATTTTATTTATAATATCATAAAGCCCGATTGGATGGCTAAAATGAGGTTCTAATGGCATTTGCGGGGAAATTCCATTTTTATCCAAATTTCAGATTCGATCGTTGCTTTAATCGGATTACAAGTGAATATACCACTCGTCGCGGGGCGGGACTGTTTTCAGGAGGTTTCGAACCTCCATCGTTACACTATAGGTCCTAGCTTCAGAAAATAATTTAATTTGGAAACAAACGAAGACAATACTGCTGTCCAGAAAGTCATGCCACCGTGGGCTATCTGATGCCGCCAACGACATAGTTGATGTCGCTGGCAGCATGGATGATGCCGCCGGTGACATCGATTGTGTCACGGACGACATCAGCATGCAGACAGGTACAAGGCTTTCTGAGTACCGTAAAGAAAGGGTCCCGTAAGAAAGCGAGGTCTCTGGGGAATGCGATGCTAACGGCGGTATCAATGATGTCTCTTGCAACATGGGTGATACAGCCGGTAACACCGCATATCTCCGGCAACTTTGATTTCTTGCAGCAGCAGCGGTTTGCAGTCAAAGTGATCGAAAACTCAAAAATGAACACAAATCAACGAAAATTAGTGCAAACCAATAATAATAATGCCAAAGAGCTTATGAGACTCAGGATTTTCACCTCGGGGTAGTGAATCCAACTCTTCGTGAACTGAACAATAACACCTCCGGGGAGCTTGCAACGATAATTTGATTGTTAATTTAAAGGTTTTAGGTCTCTAAATTCTATCAAGTTGATTTAACCCAAAGACCCACTGATTTAAGCTCACAATCAGAGAGTTCGAAGAAGAAAAATTGGGAAAAATAGATTAGAATCCTTAACCTGCTTTTTCTAGTTCTTATCTTACTAAAATCTATTCTCTCGATTTCAGCCTCTCAATTGCCCAATTTTTAGCTCCTTCCCCCTATAATTTCAGTCCCCCCCTTTTGCAGTTTTAGGAGCCTTTTATAGGTAAATTGGGGTGTTTTTCGAGACCTTTTTGACTTATTCCGCCGAAAGTGGCCGAAAGGCTGTCTGTGGAGGGACCCATTTTGGGCCATGCCACTGGCGACATGATGATGTCGCCGGCGATATGGTTGATGCCGCCGGTGGCATGGATGATGTCGGTGGCGACATCATTCTCCAGCATACCGACAACCAACGGGTCAAAAAGCCTAAAAAGTCCGAAAAAGTGGTTTAATAGTGGGTGGAAAGGTATCTTTTTTAATTTTAATTATATTTTAATGGGTATTATTAAACAACGGGTCAAAAAGCCTAAAAAGTCCTACCGAACGCGTTATCGGCCACACCGAACTGGATTCTACCAATTATAAAATTCACAAGGAATATTGTTTCGGTAATAAAAATTCTAAAGAGAACTTTTATTTTGAGGTATTAAAATCAGGTACACATCATCATCGTCTCGCGAGAGGGACTGTAAAATCCCGTGCTCACAGGCTGCCCCTCGGGGGATCACTGCTGCCATAGGTCAGTATGATCACATGACAGAGCAAGGGATAGGAATGATACCTGAGGGATGACTACTTTATTCCTTGGTCGGAATTACGCTTTGTCGATTGTTTGCCCTTGGTCGGACTTACGCTTTGTCGATTGTTTGTCCCTTGGTCAGACTTACGCTTTGTTGATTGTTTGCCCCTTGGTCGGACTTACGCTTTGTCGATTGTTTGCCCCTTGGTCGGACTTACGGTTTGTCGTTTGTTTGTCCCTTGGCCGGACTTATGTTTTATCGTTTGTTTGTCCCTTGGTCAGACTTACGCTTTGTCGTTTGTTTGTCCCTTGGTCAGACTTACGCTTTGTCATTTGTTTGTCCTTTGGTCGAACTCACGTTTTATCGATCGTTTGCCCCTTAGTCGGACTTACGCTTTGTCGTTTGTTTGTCCCTTGGTCGGACTTACGCTTTGTCATTTGTTTATCCCTTGGTCGGACTTACGCTTTGTCGTTTGTTTGTCCCTTGGTCGGACTTACGCTTTGTCATTTGTTTATCCCTTGGTCAGACTCATGCTTTGTTGATTGTTTGTCCCTTGGTCGGACTCACGCTCCGTCGACTGTTTGTCCCTTGGTTGGACTTACGCTTTGTCCACTGTTTGTCCCTTGGTCGGACTTACGCTTTGTTGATTGTTCATCCCTTGGTCGGACTTACGCTTTATCGACTGGTTGCCCCTTGGTCAGACTTACGCTTTGTCGACTGTTCGTCCCTTGGTCGGACTTACGCTTTGTCGACAGTTCAACCCTTGGTCGGACTTATGCTTTGTCGACTATTTGTCCCTTGGTCGGACTTACGCTTTGTCGACTGTTTGTCCCTTAGTCGGACTTACGCTTTGTCGACTGTTTGTCCCTTGGTTGGGCTTACGCTTTGTCGACTGTTTGTCCCTTGGTCAAACTTACGCTTTGTTGATTGTTCATCCCTTGGTCGGACTCACGCTTTGTCGACTGGTTGCCCCTTGGTTGGACTTACGCTTTATCGACTGTTCGTCCCTTGGTCGGACTTACGCTTTGTCGACTGTTCATCCCTTGGTCGGACTTACGCTTTGTCAATTGTTTGCCCCTTGGTCGGACTTACACTTTGTCGTTGTTCGTCCCTTGGTCGGACTTACGCTTTATCATTTGTTCGCCCCTTAGTCGGACTAGTGCATTGTGGAGAATTTATCCTTTGGTCGGACTCGTGCTTTGTGGAGAATTTGTCCTTTGGTCGGACTTTTGCTTTGAAGAGATCGCCCTTCGATTGGGCTCACTTTGAAGAGATCGCCCTTCGGTTGGGCTCTCATTTTGTGAGGAGACTGCCCTTCGATTGGGCTTGGTTTTTTACAGTGATTGTCCTTTGGTCGGACTTTCATTTTGATGAGATCGCACTTTAGCCAGGCTCGTTTTAAAGAGATTGCCCTTCGGTTGGGCCCGTTTTAAAGAGGTCGCCCTTCGGGTGGGCTTTTGTATTTTAATATAGTGATTGTCCTTTGGTCGGACTTTTACTTTGAAGAGATCGCCCTTCGATTGGGCTTACTTTGAATGAGGAGATTGCCCTTCGGATGGGCTCACTTTAAAGAGATTGCCCTTCGGTTGGGCTAAAGTTTTATACAGTGATTATCCTTTGGTCGGACTTTCACTTTGAAGAGATTGCCCTTCGGTTGGGCTTAAGTTTTATACAGTGATTGTCCTTTGGTCGAACTTTCACTTTGAAGAGATCGCCCTTCGGTTGGGCTTAAGTTTTATACAGTGATTGTCCTTTGGTCAGACTTTCACTTTGAAGAGATCGCCCTTCGATTGGGCTTAAGATTTATATAGTGATTGTCCTTTGGTCGGACTTTCACTTTGAAGAGATTGCCCTTCGGTTGGGCTTAAGTTTTATACAGTGATTGTCCTTTGGTTGGACTTTCACTTTGAAGAGATCGCCCTTCGGTTGGGCTCACTTTGAATGAGGAGATCGCCCTTCGGATGGGCTCACTTTGAAGAGATTGCCCTTCGGTTGGGCTTAAGTTTTATACAGTGATCGTCCTTTGGTCGGGCTTTCACTTTGAGGAGATTGCCCTTCGGTTGGGCTTATGTTTTGTGAAGAGACTGCCCTTCGGTTGGGCTTGGTTTTGTATAGTGATTATCCTTTGGTTAGACTTTCACTTCGAAGAGATCGCCCTTCAGTTGGGCTTCTGTTCGGTATATAGATTTTGACTTCGAAGAGATCGCCCTTCGGTTGGGCTCACTATGAAGAGATTGCCCTTCGGTTGGGCTCTTACTTGGTACAGTGATTGTCGTTTAGTCGGACTCTCACTTCGAAGAAATCTCCCTTCGATTGGGCTTGTGTTCGGTATATTGATTTTGACTTCGAAGAGATCGCCCTTCGGTTGGGCTCACTTTGAAGAGATTGCCCTTTGGTTGGGCTCTTTTGAAGAGATCACGCTTCGGTTGGGCTCTCATTTTGTGAGGAGACTGCCCTTCGGTCGGGCTCTTTGTGAGGAGATTGCCCTTCAGTCGGGCTTGCATTTTGTACAGTAATTGTCCTTTGGTCGGACTTTTACTTTGATAATGATGAGATCGCCCTTCGGTCGAACTTATTTTGAAGAGATCGCCCTTCGATTGGGCTTTTATTTGGTATAGTGATTGTCCTTTGGTTGGACTTTCACTTTGAAGAGATCGCCCTTCGGTTGGGCGTGTAAAAATTTAATTTGGAGGGGCAATGTTGCCGGTGGCATGACTGATATCACTGGCGGCACGAGTTGATAACGCTGGCAGTATGAGTGACACGTGGCAGCTTTGACTGGTCAGATAATTTCAAAATTTGAACTAAAAGAGCCGATGTCGCCGACGACATGACTTATATCGCCGGTGGCCTGCGTTGATATCGCCGGCGTCATGGGTTGATATCGCTGGCGACATGGGTGCCACATGGCAGCTTTGACTGGTCAGATATTTCAAAATTTGAACTAAAAAAGCCGATGTCGCCGGCGACATGAGTTATGTTGCTGGCGACATAGATTGATGCCGCCGGCGGTATGAATGGACAGTTTCAGATAAATTAAAACTCCTCGAATTCGGTGCAGCAGTTTAAAAAGGGATAAAACTTCCCTTCTCCCTCACTATTTAGAAACCACATTCCCTCTCTTCTCCTCTAAAGCTTTTTGATTTCTTCCTTCGTTTTTGAAATCATGAAGAGAATCAGCAAGGGTTTCAGGGTTAAATCCAAGGCTAAGGAGAGCCTGCCCGATTCTTCCGTTAAGGGATTGAAAATCCTTTCCTTTCCTACTGCATATGTCCTGAAGGAGAAGGCCAAAAGGTATGGCTACGACATTAACTCTCCTATCGCCAATCTGACTCCGGAGAAGGAGAAACACCTCTGTTATGTACAGGTAATCTCATAAAAAAACTCGAATTACTTCTTTTTGAATTCGATTTGATTTTGCTTTAGATTTGAAAACATGTCACGATAGGGGTTTAAAATGTGGAATAGATCAGTCACATTGCATGCTTTAGGATCTATTTCTACCTTTTTGGGCTTGTTGTTCGATTGATTGTGATTTTTGTGATCTTTGGCACGATGGGTGCGATTTAGGGAGAAAACTGGTTCTGCCAGCAAAGAGTGATGCTGCTGGCGGCATGAGTGATGTCGCTGGCGGTATGAGTGATGTCGCTGGCGACATCAGTGTTATTGCTGGCAGCATCAGTCCTTGCAAAAGGCTTTGGGGGAGTCTGATGTCGCTTCTGTTTAAGGTGATGTCGCCGGCGATATAAACCATGCCGCTGGCGGTATGGGTTGATGCCGCCGGTGATATCGCTTTCAATAGAGGCGACATCAGCAGCTTTTCTGACAAAAATAAGCAGGACTGATCTGTTTTATTTTCAATTTTACAGCCATATGAATTGACTTACACAGGGGGGATGGGCACCATCGGTGAATGGTGGCACCATATCTCGGAGAACGATCCCGAGCTTGCGCTTGCAATTAACAAGACAGGGTTTAGGGATTTGGCGCGGATCATGCCTATGTTGATGCCTAAGCTTCCTTATTCTGCAGTAACGGCCCTGGCTGAAAGGTGGTCCGAGACCATCCATACCTTCCATTTCTCCTTTGAGGAGGCTACAATTACCCCCTCTGATGTAGTAGCGATGACTGGCCTCCCTTGGACTGATGAGGTCATTCATTTTGATGCCTACATGGACAAGTACCATGTCGAGAGGCCCGTGGTGAGGTGGGTAAAGGAGTTGTTTGGTCTGAAGCCTATTTTTGGGCGGCTGTCCTACGGTGAGCTGTACCATCACTGGACCCGGGTGAATGTGGTGCCCGAGGAGGAGAGGGAGGCTTGTGTTCGTTCCTTCGTGATCTCACTACTCACTGTGCTGTTCTTCCTAATATCAGGGAGTAAGATCAACTACGTACTTATAACCGCAGTGGAAGATGTGCCGGGAATCAGGAGGAAGAATTAGCCGAGGGCCATCTTGGCCCAATTGTACCACGGGCTGGATGTGGGAGCCCGAAGGCAGGAGAAGGCCCTTTGCCTTTGCCACCTGCTACTCCAGGTATAACTTTTTGTAGATATTTCCCTTGATAGCATGTGTTCTCATTTATTGCATGACGTTTTTTGAATTGATCGATCGTTATTTGTGCAGGCCTGGGCCTTCGAGCATCAGATCCTCCCACCGGTGGAGTTTAAGAAGGTTGTGCCGCCGGGCTCTCACTTCCTTGCTCGCTGGTGCGGGGGCATTGGTGGGAAGGCCAAGTACCCTACGCAGTATAGGGAGGTCCTACGGAGCGCGCGTTTGAGCTCGGTATGCAAAATTTTTTTTTTATTGTTATTTTATATTTTATTTTATTTTATTTTTTTTATTTTTTTATGGACTTATGTTGGTTGTTTTGATGTAGCTCGTCTTGGACCCGTTCGATGGGGTGGAGAACTTGGCTGAGGTTACAAGGGTCCGGAGGGAGGTGGATGACCGCCGGTTTGTGATCGAGTGCCCCCTCTCCCAGCAGTGGTATCTGGGCGAGCGTGTCCGGGGCTGGAGGTCTCTTCTGGCTGCTGCTAGACCGGTGCCTGCCGATCCTCCCAGGGGCTTATGGTGGCCTTATTTAGTGATCTCTGCCGAGGCCGACAAAGCTGATTATATTGAAGGGAATGGGAGAGTGATCCCTAGCGTTCCTGGCCTCTATGAGCAGCTTCTTCAGCGTCTACTCCCCGTGTGTCCTCGCATCCATGGAAATGATACAATTGAGTATCACAACGAGCAACGGTTGGAGGACGAGAAGAGGCGCCTCAAAGGCGTCGTGGATATTGATGAGGAGGATGATGATAAGGATGAAGCGCTGGAAGGAGACGTTGCGGTCGACCCTGAGGGAGAGGATGAGGTGGGTGCGGACGTAGCTGGTGGGAGCGGGCCGATGTCCCAAGGGGAGCAACTTTCTTTTAAGGTATAATTGTGTTTGTGTGTATGATTTTGAAGTTGTTTTAGGGACGTTGTTGACATATGGCTTTCACGTTTTGTAGGAACCCGCGAGAAAGAGGGGTCGGGATAACCAAAGTAGGACCCGACATTATGGCGTGCCGGAAGGCATAAACTTTTTGGAGGGGCGTTTAGTCAATCCGCTAGAAACCACCTTCCTACTGATGAACTCCCGAGGCGAATTCTCCCATAGGAATGTTGGCTCGAGTCGGCAAGCTCCGATTTTCACGCCCGAAAATACTACCTACGTAAGAACTAATAATTATTTTCTTCTTAAGCCTTATATGCGGGCGTCTAAGGATTTGCTTTTTAGATTTTCCAGGTGGCATGAAGTCACGTGGAGCAACTTGCGGAGAACAATTTTGTTCTCCGGGATACCCTTATTGGGCAGTCGCTCCTCGTTCAGGTATTTTATGCATATGTTGAGATTGGATGCATGTATGGATTTTATGCATGACATGCAATACTGATATTTTCCCCGATTTGCAGGATTTCTTGGCCCTTTCTTTGTCTGATGCTAACGCAGCCCGGCGGCGGTATGAGGAGGAGACTGCGGTCTTACAGCGTCGCGTGAGTGATCTCGAGGGTCAGCTGGCAGCCAACGCCCAGGAAAGGAGGAGTAAGTAAAACTTAGACAGCGCGCACCCCGGAGGCACCAGTCGTAGGGGGATTAAGATATCCGCTGGCCGACGTGCGTTTGCTGCAGCTGAAGAGTCCAGTAGTGTCCCTATGATAGAGGGAAGGGAGGAAGATAAGGATGATGTTGATGACTGGTTTGCAGGTCTCGATGATATTTCATCACGCCCAGCTGGTAGTGGCGGGCATGCTTAGTTCTATTTTTCATTTTCGTTTTGCTTTTGAGTTCTTGGTTTGTACCCCCGATACATTAGGGTTTGGATAATTTGGTTTTGTCGTAGGCTAGATGTTTTGGTACAATTTGAGTGATTGGCACCCCCGGGCTTTTATTTTGAATGCGAAAATGAAATGTTGTTTGATAAGGCATTAGAAATATAGCATAGGATTGTTTACAGATTTTGTACAGGTCTAGAATGGAAGAAATGTTTCTGATGCCTCCTAGAAAATTAACTCCATGCCGCTAAAGGCATCACCCATATCGTCCAAATTGATCCTATGTTGCCGGCGGCATCAATTAAATCGCCGGCGGTATCACTATATCGCCGGCGGCATGGCTGACATCGCCGGCGGCTTCAATCTTCGAGCAACCTGATTTCGATCATTCTTTCCATTTCTGTCGTGGCAACCCATAATCAAAAGCTGAGGAGTTTTCCATAGAGCCTGAGGAACATAGATTTTGGGCTCCAACTTGACCCTATTGTTTGCATAGACTGTCCTTTCGGGTTTTTGCCATAATAGACTTATTCCGACCTTTGAGCGCGTAGCGTCTTCGATTAACCTTACTTGTGATGTTTCCATCCTTCGATCGCCAGACATTCATACAATCACAAACACAGATGTTTCAGCACGAAAGGTACTTTTATCGAGTGAATCTAATTTGAGTACAAGATGTTGGCAATCATTTCCATTAATGGAACCCCTAGTGTTAACCAGCCTTTACAGGTTTTCGAGTTAACATCTCACTATTTTTTTTCTTGTGCCCTAATTTTTATCTGAACCGCCCTTTTCGGGTTTTCAGTTTAGCAGGCATTATTAACTTATCCCTTAATTTTTGTACAGCCAGTTTGCAGGATACCGACCGTCGGGTGTAACCCTAATTTTTGCCCAGTCAGTAGAAGACCGACAGGCAGGCGATTATTGTATATTTTTTTTAGTGTGCCGCTTTTACTGATTTATTTCTTTTGTTTAGACATGATAATGCTTAAGCCTGTTCTAGTCGACTAGATCGATGGACTCACCCTTGACTATGCTTATGACTTTGGAACCATCCTTAGCCATATGACAACCTTCTCAATCTAGTCTGAACTTCTCACTGGTATTGGAGGTCTTCGGATGCTTCAGTGTCAGGCCTGACTCTCGGTAAGGGCGTTGAGTATCTGATTCACTGTTATGCTCCTGGTTGTGCCTTTACAGATATTCTTGGTGTCCACTCAATTTTTGCCTAGATCATCCAATTCATTCTATCTTGTTTTGATTTTGGTTAACCTTATTGCAAGCTGTTTAGGTTGCGGGAGTTTTTGGCGTTTACCTAGAGCTTCATTGATTGGTTTGACTATCGTCCTAATCGCTATTTTGATTGCTCCTTCAGTTTATGGTCCGTAGAGCCCTTCTTGTTTAGTCCTAAATTTGCATTCTGTATCGGTGGTGATGGGTTTTGAACAAGTGATGTTCAGTTTGAGGACCTCTTGTTTGGTGCTTTTGAAGTGGTCGTTTGCTTTGTTGGTTTATCTAGCAAGCCGATTACGACATTGGTTGTACGATTGTCTTCGTGGCTTGTGGGATGAAGGTGCTTGCCTTTAGACTTGGGGTTTTTTGCAAGTGGTTGCCCCCTGACCTTTATTAGTTGAAGGGTTTGATGGGGTTGATTTGTACCGGGTGAAGATGTGTTTCTCTTCAAATTTGGTCATGTTCTTTGGTGGTGACATTGGTCTGAGATTTGGCTACAATGTTTATTTGATGGAGGTCGGGCTCCGTTGGGTGTAAGCCTTGATTCTCTATTTCAGGGGACTAGTTGATACTTATTCGGTGGCTTGGAGGTGTACGGTTGCAGGGTCGTTGAGTTAATTCTAAAAGAGACCCATGGCATTTCAACAATCCGATTATTGAGCTGAGCAAAAGCATTATCATGGTCTTTAAGCACTTTATTATCTCACATGTGTTTGAGAGGGTTTAAATTATTGGATTTGATTACCACATAATGTACTCAATTTAATTTCATTCAATAAAAAATATCTTAAATACTAAAAGCGTCGTACGTTTACTCATATGAAGATGCTAATCAAAGGATACAGATATGACATAGGTAAGAAAAATGGAAGTTGCTCATGGAGCTAAAAAGTCTGAACTCTAAGGATTGCAAATCGAGATTCTTCGTCCTCACCGTCCGAGCACGATTTTCCCCGACCATTTGAGTAGATGGCCTTGATGAGATCTCAAGGAGCATTTTGTTGTTTGGAAAAGCCAGGATTAATCGTCCGTGTCTGGTTGCCAGACTCTGGCAAGGGGCAGGATACCCTTTCAGGGTCGGTAATCTTCTTATCATCCACCAAACGTTGAATGGTATGGACTAAAGCTTTACAATGATTAGTGTTGTGACCCGATAACATGTGATATCTGCAAAAGCCTTTTCCTTCTTCTCTCATAGGGGGATTGAATTCGTGAAGAGGTTTAAGAATGCCAGCTTCCTTTAACCCGGTGAAGATTACATTAAGCGGCAGTTTCCACGGATTTGTTCTATACTTCAGACCGTTGTTTGGCTAAATAATGGCTACTGGTGCCAATTTCTGATAGGTCTCTTGGTCCACCATGATTTAAGGTGGGGGTGTGGGTGAGTCAGTGTTTTGAAAGATCTAGTCTTCCTCTGATTGGACCCTTCCCTCTTTCTGATAGCAGCTACTGTCATCAATTGACGTGAGAAGTCTTCGACTTTGTATTGCATGACTTGGTCGTATTGAGGAAGCATTGGGGCAACGGGGATCTTAAATTGTGATGGGGTGACCAAAGTTAGTGGTAAGGTGTTAAAGAATGGTGGAAGAATTGGACTCTGGGCTCCTTCTCTTTGTCCAGGGTAAGCGGTTGGTTGTGATTGCCAGAGTGTATCGCCATTAGGTGTCATGCCCGGAGATTGCATGACCTGGTTGAAGTCCTGACTTCCTAGGGCCTTCTTAATAGACACACACTAGCTCCTGAATGATGTTTCAGAACTAATCAGAGTTTAGAAACTGAATGATAGCAGCGGTGATCTCCGATCTAAGAGATGGCGGGTGAGCTATTGCCCCTACGGTGGGGTCAGGTTAGCCTGTCCTCTGGATGAGGTACGGTTGTCACTGTGAGGAAGAGACATGGTCTCGGTTTAGAAGGAAGATTGTTTAGGAGTATGACCCGTGGGTCAGACCATGAATGGGTTGTAAATGGTATGGATGGTAGGTATGTATGCATTTTTTTTGAAGCAGTGCGTGATATGTATGGCTGCACGTAGACGTGGTTAGAGATAATGTGTTGGCTTATCCCTTCTACATACGTGGGACGTTTGTATCTCACATCTTACATAGCGATATGTGGTGACGCGATAGAGGTACAAGAGAAGTCCTACATATGTTGCTAAACCTCCGATGCATGGGGGCGCATGACCATAGCATGCGAATTGGCCCTGTTCCAACCTTATGACTCCCGCGTAACGCCTCTTTGGTAGGATGGAGTTTGGCTGCTTTACCGGTAATGGCGAAAGAAGCACGTCCCAATTATTTTATTCATTTTGGGTAATCCTAAGGGGAATGATGTGCTAAGGCCTTTTTCTAACGCGGCTTTGGTATAGGGTTGTTGATGTAGAAGGTTCTCGTTTACCTTGATTCCACGTTACTCAACCACTACCCAAATAGGCGTGATTATAGGAGTTTACGTGTTGGTTAAAACAAGTGATCCACCCACTAGGCATCCACAATTCCAACAGGGCATGAGTGATACTTTGCGAGCTTCTCGGGTGAAATAGGGTACCTAAAATTACCGACTATCTACACGTGCGAGGATAAGACGTCATAAGAAAAGAATGAAGTTTTAATTTGGCCAATGATTTCAATACATCATCAAAATCTTTTAAACTATAAAAGAAGATTCAAGTTTAAAGAAAGTCCCCAGTAGAGTCGCCACTGTAAGCGGATGACGATTCGCACGGCTGCGGCTCGGGGCCGGTTTCTGTCGGGCCGGCCCGTTTTGGCGTGTCGGGGGGATGAGTGTGATGTGGTTGAAAAAATAATGATTTTGCATATTTTAGATCAAAATCCCGTACTTAGAATAGAGTCGCAATCCGGTTCAGCTCAACCGGGAAATTTTCGGTACGATTTTCCCACCGGGTGGTTGGACCATACCTTAAGTAGCGATTCTGAGTTCGGATGATGTTATCTACTTTTCATTAGGCCAAGTTAGGATACTTCATTCTTTCTTAATCGGTTTAATCCACCCTATTTATTTGTATTTTTAGTTATTTTGTTGTTTTCGCATTTGTCAAGCAATTGAAGCGATGAATAAAATATTTACAATTGTAAAAGAAAAGTAAGTGCGGAAAGTAAAATCGTTACAAGATTTTCAAGTCCTATACATTTTCTACGTAACAAATGAAATACCCGAATGTCCGATATATATCTACCTGCAGAGGATGGTTGACACGAATATGGCATATTTTATTTATAATATCATAAAGCCCGATTGGATGGCTAAAATGAGGTTCGAATGGCGTTTGCGGGGAAATTCCATTTTTATCCAAATTTCAGATTCGATCGTTGCTTTAATTGGATTACAAGTGAATATACCACTCGTCGCGGGGCGGGTCTATTTTCAGGAGGTTTCGAACCTCCATCGTTGCACTATAGGTCCTAGCTTCAGAAAATAAATTAATTTGGAAACAAACGAAGACAATACTGCTGTCTAGAAAGTCATGCCGCCGTGGGCTATCTAATGCCGCCGACGACATAGTTGATGTCGCTGGCGGCATAGATGATGCCGCCAGTGACATCGATTGTGTCACGGGCGATATCAGCATGCAGACAGGTACAGGGATTTTTGAGTACCGTAAAGAAAGGGTCCCGCAAGAAAGCGAGGTCTCTGGGGAATGCGATGCTAACGGCGGTATCAACGATGTCTCTCGTAATATGGGTGATACAGTCGGCAACACCGCATGTCTCCGATGACTTCAATTTCTTACAGCAGCAGCGGTTTGCAGTCAAAGTGACGCAAAACTCAGAAATGAACACAAATCAACGAAAATTAGTGCAAACCTATAATAATAATGCCAAAGAGCTTATGAGACTTAGGATTTTCACCTCGGGGTAGTGAATCCAACTCTTCGTGAACTGAACAATAACACCTCCAGGGAGCTTGCAACGATAATTTGATTGTTAATTTAAAGGTTTTAGGTCTCTAAATTCTATCAAGTTGATTTAACCCAAAGACCCACTGATTTAAGCTCACAATCAGAGAGTTCGAAGAAGAAAAATCGGGAAAAATAGATTAGAATCCTTTTTCCTGCTTTTTCTAGTTCTTATCTCACTAAAATCTATTCTCTCGATTTCAGCCTCTCAATTGCCCAATTCTTAGCTCCTTCCCCCTATAATTTCATTCCCCCCCCTTTTGAAGTTTTAGGTGCCTTTTATAGGCAAATTGGGGTGTTTTTCGAGACCTTTTTGACTTATTCTGCCGAAAGTGGCCGAAAGGCTGTCTGTGGAGGGTCCCATTTTGGGCCATGCCGCCGGCGACATGATGATGTCGCCGGCGATATGGTTGATTCCGGCGGCGGTATGATGATGCTGCCGGCGGCATGGATGATGTCAGTGGCGACATCATCCTCCAGCATACCGACAACCAACGGGTCAAAAAGCCTAAAAAGTCGGGAAAAGTGGTTTAATAGTGGGTGGAAAGGTATCTTTTTAAATTTTAATTACATTTTAATGGGTATTATTTAATTTGGGTGTAAATCATCGGTTCAAGCTCCTACAGAATGCGTTATCGGCCACGCCGAACTGGATTCTACCAATTATAAAATTCACAAGAAATATTATTTCGGTAATAAAAATTCTAAAGAGAACTTTTATTTTGAGGTATTAAAATCGGGTACACGTCATCATCGTCTCGCAAGAGGGACTGCAAAATCCCGTGCTCACAGGTACCTACTAGGAAATTTAGCTGGGCTAAAATTCACGAATTTAATAGAATGGGCTATTGTAAATTTCGAAGAAAATAGTAGGAAAATCTATTTTATTAAAAGTCCTCATATTAGGTTAAAAATGACTTCCAATTTTAATCTCCGTATGTTACTTGACTCCAAATTAAATAGCTTAAACTTTTTTGATTGATTCCGAGCAATAAGAATAGTTCTCAGATCCGAGGGAATTGCCTATGTCCTAAGTGAAGTTTCCCCTGTAGAACGTAATGTTAAGGATCATGTGGAACATGATGCCTGGTTAAAGCACAGGAAAGATCGTGAGACTGCCAAGTGTATTATGCTGGGGTCCATGAATTCTGAGCTTCAGAAACAACATGAGAACATGCTCTTGGAGGATATGGTTCTCCATCTTGAAGAACTCTTTTCTGAGAGGGAGAGGACAGAGAGGTATGAGACCTCCAAGCTCCTTTTCGAAACCAAGATGCAGGCTGGCACCTCTGCTTCTCAGCATGTACTGAAACTCTTGGGATACCTTGAAAAGCTGAATCGATTGGGATTCGAGATGAATCATGACTTGAGCATTGACCTTGTGTTGATGTCCTTAACAGATAGTTACTCAAGCTTCGTGACTAACTATTACATGAATAGGATTAATTCTACTATACTTGAATTAATCAACATGCTAAAAACAGTAGAACCTCGGATCAAAAAGGATCAGAAACCTCTACAGTTGGTTGGAAAAGGCAAGGCTTCTAAAAGGAAGAAGCAGGCACTAGGTACTAAGAAAAGAATCAGTAAGAAGAAGAATGAAAAGAAGGCATCTAAGTATGTCTGCTTCCAATATGGGAAACCGGGACATCGGAAAGCTCCTGTTTCTGAGCATTTGAAGAAGATGCCTACAGAGGCATCTACTTTAGGTATATTTGTAATTGAAAACTTTGCTACTTTTCTGCGAGAATCCAATTGGGTATTAGATACTGGTTGTGGTTCTCATATCTGTACTTCTGTGCAGGGACTAAGGAACTATAGAAAACTTGCAAAAGGGGAGATGGACCTTCGCGTGGGAAATGGAGCCAGAGTTGCTGCATTAGCCGTAGGGAGCTTTAGTCTTGTTTTGCCAAGTGAACTTGTTTTAGTTTTGAATAATTGTTATTACATTCCAAGTGTTACTAAGAATATTGTATCTGTTGCGAGTTTAGCAATAGAGGGATTTGAAATTTTATTTTTAAATAATGATTGTCAGATTCGTTTGAATAATATTCTTTATGGTTATGGAATGTTGAAATGTGGCATTTATATTCTTGATACTAAAACAGAAGTTTTCAATATAAACAATGTGAAGAAAGTTAAATTAGATAATGAGAATTCCTTCTACTTATGGCATTGCCGTTTAGGCCTCATAAACAAAGATCACTTAACCAAGTTGCATAAGTGTGGAGACTTGGGCCCAATAGACTTAGAGTCTTATGGTGATTGCAAACCTTGTTTAAAAGGAAAAATGACAAAGTTACCCTTTAAAGGAAAGGGTGAACAGCCCACGAGTACATTGGAACTTATGCACACTGATGCGTGCGGTCCAATGAGTGTTCAGGCACTAGGAGGATACTCCTACTACATAACCTTTATTGATGATTACTCACGATACGGTTATTTGTACTTGATGAAGCACAAATCTGAAAGTTTTGAAAAATTTAAACTATTCAGAGCTGAAGTAGAGAAACAGCTTGAGAAAAGTATTAAAACACTTCGATCGGATCGAGGTGGAGAATACTTAAGTCAGGAGTTTCAGGATTATCTAAAGGAAAATAGGATAGTTCCCCAGTGGAACCCTCCTTATACACCCCAACATAATGAAGTGTCTGAAAGGAGGAATAGGACTTTATTAGATATGGTTAGGTCCATGATGAGCCATGCAGTTCTTAGCAAATTCTTTTGGGGATATGCACTGGAGAGCGCGGTTTATGTCTTAAATAGAGTGCCCTTTAAATCAGTTGATTTTACACCTTATGAAAGATGGTGTAACAAAAAGCCATCTCTAAGTCACTTAAGAATATGGGGCTGTCTTGCCATGGTAAAGAGGATAGCGTCAAATAAGCTAAATGCCAAGGCTGATAAATGTCTATTCATTGGATATCCAAAGGAAACAATTGGATATCTGTTTTACTAACCAGAAGCATAAAGGGTATTTGTATCTCAGAATGCTCACTTTTTAGAAAAGGAACGCTTACTTGAAAAAGTCAGTGGGAGTAATATTGAACTGGAAGTTCAAGAGGAAGAAACAGACGATCAACTGATTGACCCCATTCTAGATACATAAGAGAGTGTGATCCAAGAACAACTTATCAAAACACAATCATTATAATGATCAGGTCATGTTCATAAGGGTCCTGACAGATATGGGTTTATCATAACTAATGATAAGGAACTATATCTTATGGAGGATGATGAACCAAGGACATATGATGAGGCAATGAAAAGCTCAGATTCTGATAAATGGCAAAAGGCCATAAAATTAGAAATGGATTCCATGTATGAGAACCAAGTTTGGAATTTGGTTGATGCACCGCAAGAGGTTAGACCAATTGGGTGCAAATAGGTCTTCAAGAAGAAGACAGACATGGACAGTATTGTAATTACCTATAAAGCAAGGTTGGTTGCGAAAGGTTGTAGTCAACAGGAAGGTATTAACTATGATGAAACCTTCTCACCGGTAGCCATGCTCAAATCCATAAGGATACTCCTCGCCATTGCTGCTCATTACGATTATGAGATCTGGCAGATGGATGTAAAAATAGCATTCCTGAATGGGGATTTGGACCGGGATGTGTATATGACACAACCTGAGGGTTTTACATCTCAGAATATCTCAAAGGTATGCAAGCTACAAAGATCTATTTATGGACTTAAGCAGGCATCCAGGAGTTGGAATATAAGGTTTGATCAGACAATCCGGGAACTGGATTTCTACCCAAATGCAAATTAGCCTTATGTTTACAAGAAGGTTAGTGGGAGTGTAGTCATTTTTCTAGTATTGTATGTTGATGACATTCTGCTAATAGGAAATGACATTTCTCTTCTTCAAAATGTTAAAGTATTGTTGTCAAGAAAGTTCTCCATGAAAGACCTTGGTGAAGCCGCATTTATACTAGGTATAAAGATCTACAGGGATAGATCCAAGAGGCTGTTAGGTCTTTCTCAAAGCACATATATAGACATGGTGTTGAATAGGTTCAACCTTAAGCATTCTAAAGGCTGAGTGTCCGAAGACAGCTCAGGAGAAAATGCGCATGAAGGATATACCCTCTGCATCCACAATAGGATCCATCATGTATGCTATGATATGTACTAGGCTGGATGTCTCTCAGGCTTTAAGCTTTACGAGCAGATATCAGTCAGATCCAAGTGAAAAGCACTAGATGGCCATCAAGGCAATCCTTAAGTACTTGAGAAGGACTAAGGATGAGTTCTTGATTTATGGATAAGGTGATCTCACTATCATAGGTTACACTGACGCGAGGTTTCAATCTGACAAGGATGACTTTAAGTCTCAGTCAGGTTTTGTGTTTGTGTTAAATGGAGGGGCAGTATGCTGGAAGAGTTCCAAGTAAGAAACTACTGTTGATTCAACCATGGAATCTGAATAAATTACTGCATGCGAAGCAGCAAAAGAAGCTGTCTGGTTAAAGGGATTTATTGGTGATCTCGGTGTGGTGCCTGAGGCTATTAATCCAATTACTTTGTATTGTGATAACAATGGTGCCATAGCTCAGGCAAAGGAACCACGGTCTCATAAAAAAATAGACATGTATCCAGAAAGTATCATATAATCAGGGAGATTGTTGATGCTAAGATAATAAGATTAGAATATGTACCCATTGATCAGAACCTCACGGATGGTCTGACAAAGCCATTGACTCAAGTCAAACACGACCAGCATGTTAAAGCATATGGATTAAAACATATGGCTAATTGGCCTTAGCGCAAATGGGAGTTTGTTGGATATGATGTATGCCCTTAAGGCAATTAGGGCGATATATCTTAATTATATAATAGTATAAATAATTTGTTTAATCAATAAAGGCATTTAATCTTTTATTTATATCAATATGCTTATATATATTAAAGCTGGTTAAATATATATTCATTGATGTATGCAAAAGTCCTTGACATATCATAGCATGAAGTCAGAGAAATTATAGTTTGACTATATATTTGGTGGAACCTGCTTCATGTGTAATTATGATTATGTCTAAACTACCCCTAGTCATAGTTTCATCAAGAAAGGATATTGATGAAACGGAAAGACTAGCATGTGGTCAACTTTCTTGGAAAGGGTCCAAGCAGTTAATCTCCTAAAGACTGAAGGTGGTGCCTTAAGTTTGACACATGGATATATCTAGGAGATATATTGGAGACCGCAGCAAGATAAACACTTGGTATATATATCAATGTGTTAGTGTTTATCTTCATGCAATAAGCTTTGCGAATGTCCTCATACTTGAGATGCTAGCTATCTTATGTGGTACTATTGCTATACTTTGGGTCATTACTATGCACTCATTAATTTAGGGTGCTACGGGTGATTACGGGTATAGTGATGACAGCACGTTGGTAGGCTGAGTACTCAGAAAGAATCCATCGCTCTGGATATATTAAGGAGTTGTACCTGGCCACTTGTTGAAGTGATGATTGCCATAAACCTCTTATCAGAGTATATGTTTGATAAAAATAGTTTCTAGTCAAACGCACTATGGTAAAAGGCAATATACTTCGGTAATGAGTAAATAACTGGGATAGCTTGGAGCAACCTCGCTATTAGTGGGTTAACACTTTAACCGAACCCAATAAACCAGATGGTACTAATATTAAAGAATGGAAGGAATTTATCGCATTGGATAACTATTTCATTAACCAAGATTAAGTCATAAGCATAAATGACGTTCCGAGTAATGGGGATGGTAGACCCTTGCTAGAGGCGTACTACAGTCGTTTAAGGTAATCGAGTTCTATTTACGGTCTAGAGCATCGAGCCAATGGTTCCATTAGAACAAGGGTTGGTTAAGCCTTAACAGCTCAATACTCCGGGATCCTATAAGGTCACACACATTGGACCTTCATCGGACTAAGTAAAGAACTAATAGATTTATTCTATTACAAAAATATAACATAAATAATAATTGGATTATTATTTGATTGGTTAAAATTGATTAGATCAATTTTGGATAGACCAAGGAATTTATTTTGACCGGTAACTGATTAATTAGAGTCATAAATAAATTATAATTGATTAGATCAATTTTGGTTGGATAAAAAAAATTATTTTGATTGGTGACTAATTTATTAGAGTCAAAAATAAATATTTATTTGAAAGGATTTAAAAGGGATTTTGCATTGGCAAGTTAAAACTGAAAAGTATGAAATATTTTGTACAAAGTTCGGTTGCGTGAAATACAATGAAAGATGCGGCAGCCCATGAAAAGGGCGCACGCTGCATGTGTGTGTGTGTGTGTGTGTGTGTCTGTGTGGGTGTGTGTGTGTGTGTGTGTGTATGTGTGTGTGTGTGTGTATGGGATGAGTAATTACTCCCATCCCACATCGGTGAAAGGGGGACCAAATGCTCCCCCAGACCTATATATAGGCTATTCCCTTTCCTTTCAAATTGTACCAAGCTCGAAGCATAAATCCTAAGTGAGATAATTAATCTCTCGGGTACTTGAGTAAGTTATTTTTATGGAGCCTAAATTTATTCGGGCACCGCTAGTTTATATCTTTTAGGTGAGACTTCTAGAGTGGTCTAGCAACAACTCGAGGCTTCTTAGTTCTTCCTCCTGGGGAGGTTTTGGTTGGTGGGGTTCGTGTGGATACTGATAGAGGCTATCCTATGATTGGAGGCTTGTGCAAAAAGGTTTTGCAAAAGCACGCTTCAACTGGTATGTTTCTTTTCTTTCTCTTTTAATTATTAAGTCTTTTTCTTTAAGGGTTTTTAGACTTAATAATTATGCTTAGGTTATTTTTGCATGCTTAGTTTATTTTATGCTTAGGTTATAACTTAGAGTTATAACATGCTTAGTATAAAATAAATGTGCTAGGATATAATTTGGAATTATGGTATGCCTAGTTCTTTAGCATGCTAACCTGGGTAGAGAATTATTTAGTTAAGGCTTTATTTAATTTATATGCAACTAATAGGAGTTCCTAGGGACAGGGACAAAATTTTGAATTTCCGTCATGCCTCTTCTGCATGTTCAATCTGACTGTCCGTTCCCAACATAAGGTGCTTAGTAATGCAGAATTGACATACCCGAAAATTAAAAAACTAGCATTGGCCCTAATTCACTCTATAGATCGGCTCAGACCTTACTTTCAGGCACACACGATAGTTGTAAGAGCTAGTGTTCCCCTCAAAGCTGTGAGCACGGGATTTTGCAGTCCCTCTCACGAGACGATGATGACGTGTACCTGATTTTAATGCCTCGAAATAAAAGTTCTCTTTAGAATTTTTATTACCAAAATAATATTCCTCGCGAATTTTATACTTAGTAGAATCCAGTTCGACGTGGCTAATAACGCGTCCGGTAGGAGTTTGAACCGATGATTTAAACCCAAATTAAAAAATACCATTAAAATATCATTAAAAATAAAAAGGATGCTTTTTAACCCACTATTAAACCACTTTCGGCCACTTTTTAGGCTCCGAGGCCCGCTGCCTGTCGGTAGGCTGGAGGCTGATGCCACCAGCGGCATTAGCCATGCCGCCAGCAATATCACCATGTCACCGGCGGCATCATCCATACCGTCGGCAGCATCGCCATGTCGCTGGTGGCATGACTCGAAGCGGGTCCCTCCACAGACAGCCTTTCGGCCACTTTCGGCCACTTTCGGCGGAATTAGTCAAAAAGTTCTCGAAAACCACCCCATTTCACCTATAAAAACACACCTTGAGTTGCAATGAAAAGGGGGAGAACCATCTAAGGTTAGAGGTTTAATGTTAGAATGAAAAAATAGATTTTAGTGAGATAAAAATTAGATAAGGCAGAAAAAATGATTCTAATCCATTTTTTCCTGGTTTTTCTTCTTTGAATTCTTTGATTGTGAGCTTAAAATTAGTAAATCCTGTAGTTAAAATCAATTTAATTGGACTTTAAAACCAGAAGCACTTAAATTTACTACTAAATCATCGTAATAAGCTCCCTGGAGGCTTTTCTTTTTGGTTCTCGAAGAGGTGGATTCAGGACCCCGAGGTAAAAATTCTGAGTCTCATAGCTCTTTGGCATTAATATTACTGAGTTGTGTTAATTTTTGTTGATTTTTGTTCATTTTTGGGGTTCTCGGTCATTTTTTACTGTTCCCTATTGCTGCTGCAAGAAATTGAGGTCGTCGGTGGCATCACATTCCCCTGAGACTTCACTTTCTTATGGGACCCTTTATTTATGGTACTCAGAAAGCCATGTAACCTGCCTACATACTGATGTCACCAACGACACCATTGATGTCGCCGGCGGCATCATCCATGCTGCCCGCGACATCAACCATGTCGCCGGCGGCATCACTTGCATCGTCGGCGGCATGACTTTTTGGACAGCTATTTTATTTTCATTTAATCCCAAATTAGTTTATTGTCCAAAACTAGGATGTATAGTGCAACGACGGAGGTCAAAAACCTTCCAAAAATAGACCCCACCCTATAACGTATGGCATTTTTTACTTATAGTCCGATTAAACCAACGATCAAATCTAAAATTCGGTTTAAAATGGAATTTCCCACAAACAACTTTCGAATCCCATTTTAGCCATCCAGTCGGGCTTTATAATATTATAAATAAAATATGTCATATCCGTGCTAACCATCTTCTACAGGTAGATTTATATCGGACATTCGGGTATTTTATTTATTGCATAGAAAAATATACAGGATCTGGAAGTTTTGTAATAATTTTATTTTCCACGCTTATTTTTGAATGGCTGTAAATATTTTATTCACCGTTTTAATTACCTGATAAACGTGAAAATAACAAAATAACTGAAAACATAAATAAATAGGATGTATTAAACCAATTAAGAAAGAATGAAATATCTTAACTTGGCCTAATGAAAAATAGATAACATCATCCGTACTCGGAATCTCTACCTAAGGTATGGTCTAACCACCCGGTGGGAAAATCGTACCAAAAATTTTCCGGTTGAGCTGAACCGGGTGGAGACTCTATTTTAAGTATGGGATTTTGATCTCGTATCTTTTGAGCATTAAAATGTGCAAAATCATTTTCCAATCACATCACTCGCATCCCCCGTCATCTTAACTAGGCCAGGGGCCGCGCAAAACGCCGTCCGCTCACAGTGGCGACTCTGTTGGGGATCGATCTCTTTAAACTTGAACTTTCTTTTCATAAAGTTTAAAAGATTTTGATGATGTATTGAAATTATCGGCCAAATTAAAACTTCATTCCTTTTTTATAACGTTTTATCCTTATGCGTGTAGATAGTTCAGTAATTTTTAGGTGCCCCATTTTACCCGAGAAGCTCACGAAGTGTCACTCATGCCCTGTTGGAATTGAGGATGCCTAGTGGGTGGATCACTCATTTTAACCAATACGTAAACTCCTACAATCACACCTATTTGGGAGTGATTGAGTAACGTGAAATCAAGGTAAACTAGAACCTTCTACATCAACAACCCTATTACCAAAGCCGTGCTAGAAAAAGCCTTAGCACATCATTCCCTTAGGGTCACCAAAACAAATAAAATAATTAGGACGCGCTTCTTTTGCCATTATCGATGAAGAAGCCAAACTCCATCCTTCCAAAGAGGCATTACGCGGGAGTCATAAGGTTGGAAGAGGGACAATTTACGTGTTATGTGCTCTCTGATCATGCACCCCCATGCATCGGCTTCAAGATCCAGAAAGGAAGCAACTTACCCTTACTACTTCCGCTTATGGAAAAAGTTTAGCAACACACGTAGGACTTCTCTTATACCTCCATTGCATCACCACATATCATTATGTATAACTTGAGATACAAACGTCCCACGTATGTTGGAGGGATAGCCTGTTACATCATTTCTAACCATATCTATGTGCAGCTATACGACAACAAAAGGCATGCATACCATGCATACCACTCACGAACCCATTCATGATCTGATCCACTGCATACCATTTTAGCTAAGAGGAGGCGGATTGATAGTCGCACCCCGATTTGGAAGAGGATAGAACGCCATCTGATTCATCGCCCCCTCACCCCAATTGTCACCACGGAAGTTAAAGGGATTCCACACACTGATTCCAATGGGGAGTCAGATTCAGAATAAGTTCAGTTAAGCCGGAACCCTTCTCAAGCAGCTATGTCTTTTCCAAGAAATAAGGGGACCCCTCCTACCGAGGAACCCTCTGACCCTACTTCCAGCTCAGGAATGAGATCCCAGCCACCGCCTGGCTTTGACTTTGCCAGTGCTATGGCGCAATTCCTAAATTTGGATGCTTTTCAGTCTTCTATCCAAACCACTATTCAGGTTACCGTTAAACAAGCTCTCGAAGAAATTTCGATCAAGTATCGGCATCCGATATTCAGGCCCAGAATGGTTCGGCATAGATGTTGACTAGTCTGGTAGGGACAAGACCTGTCGCACCTATTTTTCAATCGACCCAGCCTATGGTAAGCCCCATTCCAGTTTGGGCAAGCTTCGGCTTTCCTATCAACTTTGACTGTTCCATTAGTTATGCCTTTTAATCCAATACCCTTCGCTTAAAGTTCTACCCCTTCGATATTTACTCACCAATGCCCAGCTTCTCAACCACTGCCCTCTTTCACTCCTCAACAGTTTATTGTGACTCCCAAAGGCACCACCTACCCCCAAAATCCTTTTGCCAGCCAATTGACCATTCGCCCTCCGCTACCTCCAACACTAAACGACCAAGTCACGCAACCATTGGGCGTGACACTCGAGGTAGCTGCTTTTGTCCGATAAATGATAGCTTCTCAAACTGTCAACGACCAGGTCGTGTATTCTCCAGGCGCGACACTCGAAGCCCTAGCTATCCCTCATAAAACGGTCAGCGACCAGGTTACGCAACCTCCGGGTGTGACACCTGAGATCGAAGCTTACATCAACCACCTCATCACCACCAAAAAGTCTGAAAGAGACAAAGACTGGGTCCCCGATAATTTTACCATGCCGAATATGGCTCATTATAACGGTTCTGGAGCACTTACCTCTCATATTATAATGTATGAAAGAATAATGTGCATGAAGAAGTTAAGTGATAAGGTGCTTGCTAAAATGTTTCCTTGCTCCCTTCGGGGCCCTGCTCTCGAATGGTATCACACCTTGCCGCAGCATATTGTCACCGATTGGAATCTTTTATCTGAGGCATTAAAAGTACATTATGGTTTTAATACTATGATGGAAATAACCCTCCAACATCTTGAGAGGGTCAGTCAAATGCCCAATGAAACTTTTAAGCAATACTTCAATCAGTGGATGCAGTTCAAGTTATCTCTCAAACCCCTGCTATGCCTCTCCAACCACCTCAGCTCCACCGGTAGTTGCCATAATTCAGTCTCCTCGTCCCCCATTTGTTTTAGCTAACCCTTATAAGATGCCCCTATGGGTCATCTTCCAACATTTAAGGGAAGCAGGTTTCATATAGTCCCTTTAAGAATACAAGCCACCTAGAACCGAGGATAAAAACAACTTCTATAACTATCATGTTCAGGTAGGACACCAAACCAACAATTGCAAAGCCCTGCTCTCGGCAATTCAACGCTTGGTTAGCGAAGCAAAGATCGCTGAACTAGATAGAGCTCCGAGCACTATGAATAATCCTTTGAAAAATTTTAGAGACAAGGTTAGCATGGTCCAGTCCGGTTTACCTGAAGCCATAATTTTTTATCTCCTTACTCGGAGGTCGGACAATAATAACTCTATCCTGGTCATCTGTTCGGGTCTCCCGTCTTACTCGGTCTTTAATCTAATCAATCAAGCCAACCAAGGGATCAACTCTATCTAGGAGATGGAGGTTGTTCTAAACCAGCTGAAGCAAGAAATCTGCAAGTCTAAACCATTTATAGCAAAAAGAATGAAAAAACCACTGTTCAGCATGGATTCCTTCATTTCGAAGGAGGACTACTTTGATGATGATGAGGAGGGGGCTTGAGAGACCAAGGACATAAGCACCAAATTATTCAAGGTTGATCAAAATGACCTTTTCAGCATGGATAAGTATGAACTCCAAACCCCAGATTCGGACTCTAAGGAACAATAGTATCTGTTTGAAACACGAGCCACTAAGAGTGTCTTGCTCGATGATGTTCTCAACATTACTCGGAGTGGCAGCGTATATCAGCCTGAAGACCGCTATCTCTGCTTAAGCAAAGACACATTTCCTGGTAGGGTCGGAACTACTGCGAGACCCCCATATCCACCACCGCCTGTCCCGACCAGTGAAACAACCTATACCTTATACTAAATCACCAAAATCGTAATCACAACATATAAATTTTTTTTTGTACATATACTTCATTTATATATATAATCACTTGTAACATTATATCTTTTTACAAAACAATCTTATAAAAAGCAAAATATAACCATACATATAAATCTTATTTCTTTTTTGTATATATATATAAAGATTAACATAAACTAGAATATCTATCTATATGACCTTACTCACTTTAATCAATCATATCTCTCAAAGTACTCAACCAAATGACCTGATTCTAGTTTCATTTTACTCTTAACTCATAGCTTTATCACATACCAAAATATCATAATTTTTTGATATCTTTTCCATTTGTTATGAATTTTGGATTTTAAACTCTAAATCTGTCCTGTTTTCTACACTTAGAACTAGTGTTCTTATGACCTCACTTCACTTCAAAATTCAAAACTTTCAACTCACTTACTCAAATGTGATGATTCTTATTTTGTTCAATTCCTATTACACAATTCCATAACATACTAAATCCTCAAAATTTTCAAAGCCTTATACGATTTATAGGGAATTTCCCATCAAAACCTGTTTCAGTCCCGCTTTACCTGGACAGCAGCGTAATAAAACAAGTGTAACTCTCTCTACACAATATGAATCAACCTGATTCTTTTTCCTAATTAAACTATACACATAAGGAAATAACATATCAAAAATTCAAAATTTTCTAAGTAGTATAACAATCCAAGATTAATTTCAAAACTCACCTCATCTCTTTGATCATCTAATTCCGGATACTTCATCTTATAAAAATTATAGCTATTGATCTACTCATCTAAAAATCCCCAAATTTTATAGAAGCAATCTAGAGATGTAGAGAATCAATTTCTATTTTGTCATAACCTCAAATTCTATCTCTAACATCTCGAAAAGCATATTACAAAATCACATATATACCCGATTCTTTCTCTCTCTTTGTTCTTCTTCTTCTCTTCTACTCCTACCTTTTCATATTCTGAGTTTTGCTTTCTTTTATGGCTGATTTCAGATTATCTATAGGCAAAAATGACCACTTTGACCTTCTTTTTCATTATATAATACTTATACTTATACTATACTATACTTATACCAATAATAAACAACTCAAGTACTAATTTAATTACCAACTATGATTTCTACTTTTATCTTCACAAAATTTCAAATCCCCTTTTATAAATTTAAGTGTATATATGTATATATCTAATATATTTTAAAACAAATATACTAAAATTAATATATTTATTATATATTTATACTTCATCTAATCATTTCTAATATATATGCAAAAATGACTATGATTATGTGTGAAATGGGATGTTACGACTCTCCATTCCTTAAAGAATTTCATCCTCGAAATCAAATACTTGTATCTGAAAAATATGAATAGTCCTTTCTCATATGTTCTTGTGTTTTTCAAGTAGCTTCTTCCACTAAATTACTTCTCCAAAGTACTTTGACAAATGGTATTTCTTTGTTTTCTAGTTGTATAGTCTTATATCCTATAATTTCTACTAGCTCATCTACATAACTCCAATTATGTGAAATTTCTAATTCTTGATCCTCGAGTACATGTGTGGGGTCTTATCGATACTTCCTTAACATGCTAACTTAAAAAATATAATATTGTGCATTTGAGCTAATTCTTAAGGTAACGCCGATTTATAAACAAATAGACTAACTTTTTCAAGAATTTCATAAGGTCTTGTATACTATGTACTTAACTTTCACTTCTTTATGAATCTTAAGATGCCTTTTTAAGGTGATAACATAACTATACTCAATCCCATCGTGAATTTTTCTATTCTTTCAAAACTATACTTTAATCCAGATTCATATTCTTCATTATCTAACTGACTTCAAAATTCATATCTCTTACAATACTAAATCAAATGATATGGTTCTTATCTCGTTCTCTTCACCACATGGATGACTATAACATACTTAAATTTTGTAACTATATTATTAGGATACAATTTATGCTGAATTTTTCTTTCACTCCTTGAATCTGTCCCCGTTGACATGTACAACACCCAGTAAAATGACTACAACTTTTTATATACAACCTCAAATGACCTGATTCGTTTTGCTATGTATAGAGTACATACTCTTGAACAATATATCAAAATTTTAGAGCATTCTATGTAGTAAAATATTTTCGGATAAATTTTAAACTTTAGCCTAACTCATTGATCATGTTATTTTGAACACTTTCACCACTAAAAGTCATACTCCCTATAAACTCATTTAAGAATTCCCCAATTTTGTAGACAAAATCATATCTTACAAAGGAACAATTCATCTTCATATGACAACTTCTAATTCTATTTCTAGCATAACAAAAATCACATCACAAATTAGCGAAATACCTTATTCTTATGCCTTTCCTTCTCTCTATTTATTTCTCTTGTTTTCTCTTTAATATTTTGAACCATAATTCTATCTCTAATATCAAGAGAATCGTATAATAAGTTCAGCTACTTACCTGATTCCCTTTACTTCCCTCTCTCTTCTTTTGCTATTCTTGTTCCTCAAATACGTTTTCTAGAACTTCTAAAGGTTTTGTAGAGTTTAATATCATGTTTCCCATCTATCTTATCTCTCAAATTAATCATATAAAATACCCTAGATTCTTGTAATTGATCAAATAAATTACCAATACGAAGTAAAGAATATTTGTTTTTCACAGTGACTCAATTCAACTGCCTATAATCAAGCCGAAGCTTTAATACCAACAGCAATATCAATCATCTCGATCTCACAATAACGACCAAGCCCGAAGTCAAAGCTTCAACTGTTTGTGCAGTAATGCACCCCTTTTTTTTGCACCAATCTACTCAAATCCATATTCTACTCAGTTACTATAGGCAATATAAATACTTCAATTTCAAATAAATAATAAGTTCACATTTTTAGCAAAACTTTATCAGAATTACCACTTATATCATCAACAAGCTTCCATGTTCATCACATATATACATAACTTAAGTACTAGATTTTCAAGTATTTCACATCAAGGTAAAACAACATAACCACATGAAGCTCAATAACTTCATTTTCAAAAATCAGATTCGCCATCTCATTTCAACTGAAATTTAGAAATAGAAACATAGGATTTTGACAAAACAATCTTTTGTTCATAATTAGATATATCTTAGCTTTCTAACGACGGAAGAATAGTACAATTTCAATTTTTATAACTCAAGTTATACTAAAAACATTCAGTAGTACTCAATCTGAAAATTTCAGAACACTGATTTTATGACCCTATTTCAACTGACTTTGAATTAGTAAATGCATAAATTTGGAAATACTTTATTCTAAACATAGCTTCATATGTGTTGTATAAATCCACTCAATCAAAAATATCCCAGAAAGAGCTTATAGATCAGAGGAAACCCAAAAATAATAAACAACGGTGAATCTGGATAATTTCAGCAAAACAGAATGTATTACTGACCTTTAACCAAATTTTCAAATGACTAAACGATATAATTTGATAACAATTTCTCTTACTCAGTTTCATCAATGTCTTCAAAAATGACAAGACTTGGAATTTCTCAAATCCAATCCATAAATTAAAAGATAACTAACAATTGTTCAAATTTAGAAATCCGCGTAAACAAAGTTTGTTCATCAACTTAAATCAAACTTTTGAACCCATAAACAAAGGAATTCAGCAAAATTTTCTAGTTTTAAAATATTCATATGTCTTATGAAATTATATAAACAAGAATTACTCAAATTGAACTTGTAAAACTCGAGAAAACACAAAAACAAAAAAGAGTGCTCAAATCTAAAAATTTCCAGCAAACAATGAAATAAATTGACTGTACACGAGCCTCTATCCCTTTCACTTGCTTTCTTCTATCTCTTTTCGCCTTCTATGACTTTCACTAGTACCCTCTTCCATAACCATATTTGATTCAATAAAAAAAATACCTTACTTAACTATAAAATCTATTACTAGAGCTTAATTTATATTAATTTCAACTTATATCAACTTTGATCTCTATTCTCATAAATCCTAACTCAAAGTAGACACATTGGTTCTGATAAAACCCTCATTGCTAGAATCAAACAAGTAAGCACTACCTTATGTTCACCTTGAAAATAACTCGTGACTGACTTGATGACTCTAAATTAACTTCTTTGGTGAAATAATCGGTATTGCACGTTGCTTCATCAACTAATTCAAACTCAATATTACATAAAAAAAGTCTTTAATATTTTATCTAATCAGATTAGCAACTAACACTGCTTTATCAATTAGAGTGAACAATTTCGTACACTTGATTTATAACAACCAATTTACTTAAAAGAATTCCTTTGAATGATATTGTAACATTCTTCTTCTATTCATCAAGTACCGTTTCCCTTTGAGCAAACAGTGGAGGCCCTTATATCACAAAGCCTCTTGACATACATTTGATACACGTAAATGTGCATATGATCCTATAGGTGGTGCTTTGGCTGGTTTCTCTCTCCTTGGGTTAACATAAAGGTTATATCATGCACAATCCTAACATTTATTAACTTTTATGTATGTATGCATATGATGCCCCTATGCTCATATCCCTGCTCTGATACCAACTGAAACAACCTATACCTTATACTAAATCACTAAAATCGTAATCACAAGATATAAATTTTTTTTGTACTTATACTTCATTTATATATATAATCACTTGTAACATTATAGCTTTTTACATAACAATCTTATACGAAGCAAAATCAAAACCCCGACCACCTTCTATTCTATATGCTTGTTTTGTGAGGAGAGGGAGTGAGATGGAACACAGCCAACCAATCTTTTGTCCATGATATCTATAGGTAATGAGCTTCCAGTACAAATTTTATTAGCTCTGAAAAATTTAGCGCTTTATATGAGGCGCAACTCAGTGAATATAAATAATCTATGAATTTAGCAAATCACATATATACATACATTACAAATTCAATATAGCAAATCACATATATACATTAATAAATTCAATATACAGTCACACTTATATGAATGAACTGGTTATTTAATTGTTGTGACATTTTTAGCCAAACTATTGGCCCGGGATACATGTAACATTTGTAACAATTGTCAATTGATTTACTGGCCAGCTATGTAACAATTGGTTGACCTTTCGGTCAAGATAAACAAATGGTTGACCTTTCGGTCCATTTGTCAGATGTTGCAATTGGTTGACCATATAGGTCCAGTTAAACAGAACATGTATTGCAATGTTTGATCGGCTATGTCACAAAGTCTCTTTTAATTTTCATATATTCAAGTGCAAATGTCTGTTATACGAATCATTGAGCTTACAATTAGCATATACTAATACAAATGAACATATATTCCACATACATATATCATGTAAATCCAGCATATCAAATGTAATACTCAATTATACTCCACCAATAATTCATATTAAACCATTCACCAATATTCACTTATAGCCATAATTCACATATCAATATCATCTCAACGCAACTTACGTTTCATATCAAATATAACCACACAACACATGTAATACTATTTAAATATAATTTCAAATCAAAATAATCATATCACTCAATTCACATTAAGACAATTTACACATATCATATCAAATTTAACCACACATCAATACAATTCATATCACATTCACATATACATACAATTAACACATCGACACATTTCACCCATATATTTATATCATGTTTATACGCACAAATTATCCGAGCTAATTCTCTCGGAAACAACTTGGACATTCCTCTGGAATCCCTTCACAGTTTTGAGCTCCTATAACATAACTTCATGTTAAATATAAACATACATATACATCTTATTTCTTTTTTGTATATATATAAAGATTATCATAAACTAGAATTTCTATCTATATGACCTTACTCACTTTAATCAATCATATCTCTCAAAGTACTCAACCAAATTACATGATTCTAGTTTCATTTTACTCTTAACTCATAGCTTTATAACATAGCAAAATTTCATAATTTTCTAATCTCTTTTCCATTTGTTATGAATTTTGTATTTTAAACTCTAAATCTGTCCTGTTTTCTGCACGTAGAATTAGTGTTCTTATGACCTCACTTCACTTCAAAATTCGTAACTTTTAACTCACTTACTCAAATGTGATGATTCTTATTTTTTTCAATTCCTATTACACTATTCCATGACATGCTAAATCCTCAAAATTTTCAAAGTCTTACACGAGTTATAGGGAATTTCCCATCAAAACCTATTTCAGTCCCGCTTTACCTGGACAACAGCATAATAAAACGAGTATAACTCTCTCTACACAATATGAATTGACCTGATTCTTTTTCCAACTTAAACCATACTCATAGGGGAATAACATATCAAAACTTTAGAATTTTCTCAGTAGCATAACAATCCTAGATTAATTTCAAAACTCACCTCATCTCTTTGATCATCCAATTCTGGACACTTCATCTTATAAAAATCATAGCTATCGATATACTCATCTAAAAATCCCTAAATTTTATAGAGGCAATCTAGAGATGTAGAGAATCAATTTATACTTTTGTGATAACCTCAAATTCTATCTCTAACATCTTGAAAATCATATTACAAAATCATATATAAACCTGATTCTTCCTCTCTCTTTGTTCTTCTTCTTCTTCACTTCTGCTCCTACCTTTTCATATTCTGAGTTTTTATTTCTTCTATGGCTGATTTCAGATTATCTATAGGCAAAAATGACCATTTTACCCTTCTTTTTCATTATATAATACTTACACTTATACTGTACTATACTTATATCAATAATAAGCAACTCAAGTACTAATTTAATTACCAACTATGATTTCTACTTTTATCTTCACAAAATTTCAAATCCCCTTTTATATATTTAAGTGTATATATGTATATATCTAATATATTTTAAAACAAATATACCAAAATTAATATATTTATTATATATTTATACTTCATCTAATAATTTCTAATATATATGTATAAATGACTAAAATGATGTGTGAAATGGGATGTTACAACTAGTCTCGAGGTTGACCTCTCATTACCCAACTGAAAAACACCCAAGCCCGATACAGTATTTGGCAGCTGGTAACCGACTCCGAAGGGCATCGCAAGGGTTTGATTAAACGACTCCTTGATTTAGTAGCTAATCCAGCCACCTCAGTCGTTGAGATGTGCGCCACGGTTAGGGAAGGCATTCCCCCAAGAAAGGGGCCTCAGATCGTGTTCGACCGTTTTGATTTTACACTCGAGGGCAGGGATCACAACAGGGCCTTATTCTTCCGGATCCAGGTCCTCGATAAGGTTATCCCGTGTGTCATGGTGGACTATTGCTCTGCTCTAAATCTGTGCCCTCTAAATATCCTTCCTCATCTAGGACTGTCAGAGGAGATGCTTGAAAATCCAGCACAGTTGTTAGAGCGTATGATGATACATAGAGCAACATAATTGGGACCTTTGAGGCAAAAGTCACTGTGGAAGGCGTGACAAGTAATGTGCGTTTCACTGTACTTGACATTCCTGTTACTTATTCTCTGTTGCTTGGCCGACCATGGCTTCATGCTCTGGGCGCTGTGTAACGAACCGAAATTTCCAAAAATTTGCTTATAATAAATTACTATAGTATTAAAATATCATGGAAATTATTTTTGTAGTTATTATTATTGTTATTGGATATAAGGCATGAAGAAATAAGAGCTAATTAAGTAAGATGGATGAATTGGGCATTTAATTATTTGTCCAAGGGCAATATTGGAAATTGAAAAAAAAATCAAATCCTATACGTATACCTCATCCCCTTCAACCCATTCAATTTCATTTCCTTCTCCTTCTTCATTCTTCCTCTCTTCCTTTAACCAAAATTTTCCCTAATCCAAAAACTTCCAATTTCTTCGATTCAACTTCGAATTCTTGTTAGAAATCGATCCTTAAGCCCTCTATCATCATCAATTTCAGTCAATCAAGACTAGAAGAGGAGGATTTCAGATTTTAAGGTTCGGATGAATAGTAACCCGAATTTGAGGTGAGTGATTTTTGATGAAATTAAAGCTTAATTAGTAGAATCCATGGTAGATTAAGCATATTTATGGTATTAGGAAGTTTATTTATACAATATCTTGATAGAATTATGTATGGCTACTGTAGATGAAGCTAGTGCAAGCAAATCAAAGGCAAAAGGGGTAGAAGAGAGCTAGAAAGAGCATAGAAAAAGGTTTGTGTCTCAAATTTCGATTTCTCGATTTTTCGGAAAATTTTCCAGATTGTATACCTGTTTTGTTTTAATGTTTTATCTCGTATATAAATCCAATTTGAACGATTCTTGGTTCTATTGATATCTAGAGAAAGTAAGGAATATATGTTCAGAAGAAACTTTATTGAATTTCGTTCGTTTTCAATGCAAAATTTTCGTTTGAAGTTGAGTCGTGAAATCTGTTTTCGGAAAATCTCAGCTTTGTATACTATTTAGTATTTTGATCATAACTTTGGTTATACAATTTGGATTTCTGTGATTCTGGTAGTTTTGGAAATCTGAGACATGTGGCTAATTATGTTTAGAAGAAAGTTCTTCGATTGGATGATGTTTTAATAGTGAAAAATGCAGGGAAAGTCAGGTTACGAAACCTGAAAAAATTCTGGAAAGTATGAATATTAATTTTATTGTGTTTTAATTGAAGTTTGATGCTTAAAAATTTGGGATTTGAATTTCTTAATTGCTGAAGTTATGTTGAATTATGATTGATAGCTTATACTGGAATTTTTAAGATGTTACTTTGATTTATTGCCCTTATTAAACGAGTAGAATACGGGTCAGGGTAGATTAGCGCCAATAAAGGGGGTACGGTACTGTACAAATAATTGAAGCTTTGGCTTCGGGCTTTGGCCGATATTATGATATATATATATTGATATTGAAGCTTCGGCTTCGGGCTTGACCGATATATTGATTTTGAACCTTCGGCTTCGGGCTTGTCCGCTCCCGTATCTATTTTACCGTTATTCACGACTTGTTTTCTTTGGGCAATATGTGGTTAAAGTGTTTGGAAAAATTGGATACAAATTTGATTGTACTTTGAAAGGATTACTATATAAGTTTTGTGATTTGGTTCCATAAAGTTGGTTAATTTGTTTTTAACTGATAAATATACTTTGTTTCTATTTTAAAAATATTCAAAGTTATTATATTTTTTTATGGACACCACTAAGCAAATTGCTTAGCGTGTAGTTTTTTTTCTACACGTAGGTGGAGAACTTGTAGATAGCTTGGACCAAAGTGGAATAAGTGGATCAACTTGAAGAGCAAATAAAGAAAAACTCGAGGTAGATTTGTAATTTAATGTAATATTATGGTTTATAGAATAATGACATGTATTAGATAGTGTGAGAAATATAAAGTGGTATTGAGAAATATTTGGAGAATAATTAACATTAAGAAATAATTTGAAGTCTCAAACATTATATTGTACATATTGTAATCTATAAGTATTGAACTTTATATTGTGAAGTAGAGTTGTTTATTGGGTGTTTATAGTTACCGTGGCACTCCCTATAGGGGGGTTGTTACACGCTGTTCCCTCCACACTACACGAGAAAATCAAGATTATTTATGAAGATAGAATGGTGACTATAGAGGCTGATCTCGCCTCCGTTATGGCTGTTATGGAAGTCGCTAGTTTAGAAAAAGGCCTTCAAATAGCCATAATTAGCAAAGCTCAACCTACGTGCGGGTATGGGTAAGCTGATGAAGAAATCTGGTTACGAACCTGGCAGAGGTGGAGGAATACACGAGCAGGGAATTGTCAAAGCATTGGAGCCAAAAATCCTTGCCCATCGAGCTGGATTGGGATATAAGCCTAGAAAAGCCTATCGCTGCATCCCCTGCTGCTACTGCCGAATGGTCACTGTTTGTGAAATCCAAGGTAAGAGGCCTTATAAGGGAGAGCCTGAGCCGATCGAGTATGGCAAAAAAATGTGGCTCGGCTTTGAGATCTTTAAAGATGTCTACGACTTTGAGACCGATCGTATGATAGTTTTAGCTGAACCTAAGCCCGCTGAGCCTGGTACACCTGTCAATGTTGTTTCAAATAAGGCTAAGGGGCAAGATAAGATGCATCCCGAAGATGAGCCTGAGGGTAGTAATGAAGAGTCTACCGATCCAAAAATTGAAAATGTTGTGGCAACCGTGACTGAAGCTATAATGTTGTTGATGAAGAAAGGCTGGAAGGGTGAGAAAATCGGGGAAGAAGACGCTATGACAGTAATAGTAGGGAAACTTGCCAGGGCTCTCATCGAGAAAGCTGACCTGTTTGGGGGGCCATCACTCACGATTGCCCAAAAGACCACTCTAGAGCGCAACCTGAGTGCCATTCTGACAGACAATACAGAGGATGCTCCTCTTGTTAATTCCGCTACTGAAGCCCCTCCACCTATGGAGGAGGATATGGATGATGTAATTCTTAATATTTCTGATGTGTTTGATGCGAATAATGCTGCTTACGAGGCTTCTAATATAGTGAATAACTCTCATTCTGCTTACTTGTTTGAAGTCTTTCTTGATGGATCCATGCATTCACATAACAATACGCATAATATTTTTGGCATTAGTGATACATTATTAAGTGAAATAAACCTAAGTACAGATGATAATCCTAAAATGGTGACCATTTCCAAAGATTTAACTCCTGAGGAAAAAAGTGATCATAAAAGTGCTTGGAGATCATGTTAACGCTTTTGCCTGGTCATACGAAGACATGCCTGGGGTTGATGACAAATTATCGAGCACAGAATCCCAACTGATCCTAAATTTTGGCCTGTCAAGCATAAACTCCGCCGGTTGAGACCAGAATGGGCAGATCAAGTTAAGGCAGAGGTTTCAAGGTTGATTGAAGCTCGATTCATTGAGGTGGTAGAATACCCGACTTAGTTGTCCAACATCATGCTAGTTCCGAAGAAGGATGGTAGGGTCCGAGTCTGTGTGGATTTTCGAGATCTCAATAAGGCCTCACCGAAGGATGACTTCCCACTCCCACACATCGATATCCTAATTGATAGCACCACCAGGGCGGCTATGTATTCATTCATGGATGAATTTTCAGGGTATAATTAGATTCTGGTTAATATTGTCGACAAAGCCAAAATAATGTTTATCACCGAATGAGGGGTGTATTGTTACAAGGTAATGCTGTTCGGGTTGAAAAATGCAGGGGCCACTTATCAGTATGCTATAACTGCCCTCTTATATGACATGATCCATAAAGAAGTGAAATTGTATGTGGATGATATGATTGTAAAGTACGCTACTCGAGAAGGGCACCCTACTATTCTTGACAACCTCTGCCTAAACCCAAAGAAGTGAGTGTTTGGGGTTACCTTCGGCAAACTATTACAGCACGTGGCTAGCTAGAAAGGAATTAAAATGGATCCAGACAAAGCCAAAGCCATGAGGGACATGCCTCCACCCAAGACAGAGAAATAAGTCTGATCGTTTTTAGCGTCCTTGCAGTATGTTAGCCGATTCATTGCTCACCTCACTACTGTTTACGAACCCATCTTTAAGATGTTAAGAAAACAACAACCCGTAGTATGGAACGATCACTGCCAAGTGGCGTTTAATAGAATCAAGGCGTATCTTATTGATCCACCCATTTTGACACCCCCCATCCCAGGGAACCACTCATCCTTTATCTGGTTATCGAGGAAACTTCTGTCAGGGCCATGCTTGTCTAGGAACATGCTAGTAAGCATGAATATGCCATCTATTACTTAAGCAAGAAGTTATTAGATTATGAAACCCAGTATTTGATTATGGAAAAGACCTGCACTACCATGGTTTGGCTCACTAAGAAGCTGTGATATTATTTCCAATCTTATCATGTCCAAGCCGTGGCCAAGATTGATCCAATGATGTTTCTTTATCAATCCCCTACTCTAGCCGGCAAATTGTCCTGATGGTTACTTCTTCTGTCTGAGTTCGACATTGAATATGTGACCTGGAAAGTCATTAAAGGGCAAGCCATAGCCAAATTCCTAGCTAATTAACCCCTCAGCTCTGACTATAAGGAAAATTTGGAGTTTCCTGATGAGCAACTCGCCTCTGTTATAATCCTTGACAATGTCTAGACAATGTACTTTGATGGCGCTGTGAATCGCCAGGGAGCAGGTATCGGGGTCATCATCATCACGCCAGATAATGAGATAATCCCACTGTCCAAACATTTAGAGTTCAGTATCACCAATAACGAGGTTGAGTATGAAGCTTGTTTATTCGGCCTTGAGGCTCTTCTTCAGGTTCAGGCCCACCGCATTTCTATCATCGGGGATTCAGCTTTAGTTGTCCATCAAGTTGTCGGAGATTAGAAAATTAAATAGGAATCTCTCCGTCCTTATGTTGAGGCTATGCATGAATTGTCTGAGACATTTACCTCATGCTTATACCGATATGTTCCTCAGGACGTAAATCAAATAGCGGATGCTCTCACCACTCTTACGTCTATATGGGAAGGACCTCAGTAGCAGCCTATCTACCCTTTAGTTATGTTGTCCACTAAGATTCCATACCAGGTTCAATCGGCTCCTCCGATCCTCGCCATCTCATTCGAACCTTGTTGGTACTCTGACATCGTCATGTTCTTTCAAACTGGCCAATATCCCGCTGGCTCCTCTGACTCAGACCGCACCACCCTACGACGGCTCACTGTCCATATTATCGATAATGATCTATTCAAGCGCACTAATGATGGCTTGCTTCTCCGTGGCCTCACTAACTCCGAGGCCCAGAACGTTATAACCCATGTCCATGCCTGTGACTGTGGACCTCATATGAACGGTCTTGCTCTCACAAAGAAAATCTAATGGTTAGGGTATTTTTGGCTCACTCTCACAGCAGATTACATCACCCAGGTCAAACGATGCCAGGTTTACGGAGATATGCAGCATCTGCTGCCCACCGAACTCCATCATTTATCCATCCTTTGGCCATTCTCAGTATGGGGGATAGACATAATTGGTGAAATCCATCCTTCTTTAATAAACGGCCATAAATTCATTATGGTAGTAGTAGATTATTTCTTGAAATAGGTGAAAGTTGAATCCTTCACCAATGTCACCGCCAAACAGATGGCCAAGTTCATAGAGAAGCACATCTTCACTCGATATGGACTTCCACACCATATAGTCTCGGACAATGGGGTACAATTTCAAGGAGCAACTACTTCTCTAATCGAGAAATATGGGATCGAGCACCATAGATCTTCCCCATACAGACCGCAAGCTAATGGGGCCATTGAGTCAGCTAATAAATTGGTAAAGACGATTCTCTCTAAGATAATAGCCAGTTACAGGGATTGGGCAAATAAGCTACATTTTGCTATTTGGGGATATCGCACCAGCAGTCGTACCCCGATAGGCTAAACTCCGTTCTCCCTAGTCTACAGGATAGAAGCGGTCTTGCCAGTTAAAACTCAGGTGACCTCCTTAAGAGTTGCTCTGGAAGCTAAATTAAAAGAATCTGAATGGACCCAGGTAAGATTTAAACAGTTGAATGTTATGGATGAGCAGAGGTTAAAGGCTCTTGACAACCTCCAGATGTACCAGCAACGTATGGCTCGGGTATATAACAGTCGGGTAAGACATTAGAAGTTCCCCGTGAACTTTGGTGATCTGGTCCCTAAACAGCTGAAACATTCTACCACTGATGCAAGGGGTATATTTAGGCCAAACTGGGAAGGACCATATATAATAAAGAAGCTGCTTAGCAAAGGGGCAGTTAAGCTTATCGACATGGATGGGAATGAGTTTGTGAATCCCGTGAACTAAGACAGGCTTAAGCGTTATCATATCTAATTCAAAAGAAATAAATTGGAAAAGCGGCAAACAAAAATTGTATATGTGATAGTTACCCGCCTTTTAGTCTTTTACTGATCGACAAAAATTAGGGTGACGCCCAATGATTGGTATCCTTTAAACCAGCCGTGCAAAAATTATGGGATGAGAGAAACCCGCTAGATCAAAAACCTGTAAAGGGCGATCTAGGAAAAAGTTAGGGTATATGAGCAAAGAGCGAGGGCCTTCTAGAAAACTAATCTAGGCTAGTTGGCACCGGGAGTTAAATCAATGGGAATGTCAACCAAACATCATGTACTTTATTTTATCTCAATTAATGAAAATATCTCTTTCGTTGAAATCTAAATGCTTATGCTTATGTGAATCCTGTATTTATAGGATTAAGATAACTTTAGCAAGCTTTAGGCAGGGCTCATGTTATTCCATATCAGATGCAAAAAAAAGGGGGCCTGATAGTTCGGACAAAAGCATATCTCAAATCGAGCTTCCCGCATCATTGTCATAGTACCTAAAGATCCGCCTCGATGGTATAGTAAAGAGGGGCTCCTCCCCCTGCTCTGCGTGCTTCCCTTCAAGGCAGGCCTGCGATCGCTTCCGACGGGATATCAAGCATCTTATCTCAGTGAGCCATCCTCTGTAATGTATGTCGGTCTCGATGGTGTCCACATGATCATAGTCCAGAATCTCAAATACAGCTTCCCTGGACCACTTTTCCCCGGATATGGATGAACCACCTAGCCTTGTAGATTCTGATCTGGTTTTAGGGCAGCTTGATTCGGATCCTTTGCCTCTTGCCGTACTGACGGCACAACCGATAAGGGGTGTAGAATAAAGATCTCTCTGAACCGTTCAGCTGAACACAAGCCCCCTAGGATTCTATAACCACATCCTGGATCCTCCACCATGGACTAACCCACTAACCTGTGCGTCGGTATACCGCCCTAAAATAGGCACCCAATCATCATATGTCAACTGATCGAAATCGGCCCTCATAAGCCCCCATTAACCGTGCTTGTAATTCGAATCCAGGTGAGGATCGAGAAATAAAATGGCAAAATTGAGAAGTACAAAACGTACCTGTAGCAAAATGAGCTGGTCTCTGATAAGTGATGGGTCAATGGAAGCGGCATCCATATTCAGCAAAACATCGGCCAACCCTACAGCCATGGGAGAAGCCCCTGTCAATATAGGGCTGATAAGTGAAATCAACCTGAGCAGAGAAATTGTGCTCACTCCATACATAAACTCCGCTATGAGTAATAATGCCAACATAGATGGCCAGGCAAGATGGCAAGATGGGATCGGGGCACTCCACAGCACCACTCTAAAACTGCTCCGAGCAGAAACCCAGGTTTGTCAGATAACCGGGAAATAAATGGGTCACGTATTTGGGACACGGTACGTGGTCCATTGGATCCTAAAAAGATAGCGCCACTCGAAGGAACTCATGGCTTACGGGCCACCCTGCGACATATCGAAATCTCCAAAGCCTGAATTTTTCAAGATTCTTCCAGTTCACATTTCCCAGACTTTGTAAAAAGCCCCATAGCTGTTGAGTGTGGGTTGCCATGACAGAAATTGATAGAATGGCTGAATCAGATTTCTAGAAAAGTGATGCCGCCGGCAATGTGAGTAATGCCGCCGACGATGTGGATCAAATTAGGCGGTATCACTTGATGCCGCCGACGATATGAGCTTTAAGTCAGCCCTGTATATATTATTTTAGTTAGTTGAGCGTGGGCGATATGGGTCATGCCGGTGGTGGCATGGAGTTAATTTTTCAATGGCATCAGAAGTATTTTCTCATTATAGACCTATACAAAACCTGTAAATAAACCTGTAACCCATTTCTAATACCTGTTCAAATACAATCCATTTTATTTAAAGTAACAAAGCCCGAAGGCATAAACCATTCAAAAATTTTGAATATCTAGACCACCAAAGCAAAACCAAATAATAAATCTGAATTATTCCAACCCCAATATATCAAGGGTATAAACAAAAATCTGAAAACCAAAACAAAAATATAAAGCTAAGCATGCTTGCCACTGCCGGCCGGGCGAGATGAAATTTCCTCAGGGCTTAGTAACCAATCACCAACCTCATCCTTATCTTCCTCCCTTCCCTCTGTCATAGCACACTGCTGGACTCCTCGGGTGTAGCAAATAGGCGTCGGCCGACGGACACCTTCACTCCCCTACAACTGGTGCAACCAGGATGTGCGTGATCCAGATTTTACTTGCTCCTCTATTCCTGAATGGTAGCGGCCAGCTGACCCTCAAGATCACTCACGCGACTCCGGAGTCCTGCAGTCTCCTCCTCATATCTCCACCGGGCTGCATCGGTATCAGACAAAGAAAGGGCCAAGAAATCCTGCAAGCCAAGGAAAAACATCAATAATGCACATCAGTCATAGCATCCATACATGCATCTTATCTTATTTTAACATAGGCATAAATAGGGAATGTACCTGAACAAGGAGCGATTGCCCGATAAGCGTGTCTCGGAGAGCAAAGTTGTTCTCTACAAGCTGCTTCACATGGCTTCACGCCACCTAAAAATCTAAAAGGCAAATCATTAGACACCCACTTCTAAGGGTAAACAAGAAAATAATTATCAAGCCTTACGTAAGTGGTGTCTTTTGGCATAAAGATTGGAGCATGCCGGCTCGAGCCTATGTTCCTACGGAGGAACTTGCCCCGAGAATTCATCGGGTTGACCAGACGCCCCTCCATGAAGTTTATACCCTCCTATACACTATAGTAACACATCGCACTCTAGTTATCCCGACCTCTCTTCCTCGCGGGTTCCTAAAAAATACAAAAAATACACATCAGCAGCGTTCCTGAATAATTGCAAATCATGCACATAAATGCAATCACACCTCAAAAGAGTGCTGCCCCCCTTGGGACATTGGCACACTCCCGCCAGCTACATCTGCACCTGCCTCATCCTCCCCCTTAGGCTCAATCCCAACATCACCTTCAAGCTCCTCATCTTCCTCATCTTCTTCCTCCTCGACATCCACAATACCTTTGAGGCACCTTTTCTCCTCCTCTAGCCTTTGCTCATTATGATACTCAATCGTATCATTCCTATGGATGCGGGGATACAAGGGGAATAGGAATTGCTGGTGTTGCTCGTAGAGGCCAGGGACGCTAAGGATCACTCGGCCGTCCTGATGACATAGTCATCTTGGTCGGCCTCGGATGTAATCACCTGATAGGGCCACCATAAACCCTGGGGAGGATCAGCGAGCACCGATCTATCGATGACCGGGATAAGCCTCCAGCCCCGGACATGCTCACCCAAATACCACTGCTGGGATAAAGGACACTCCATGACGAACCGACGGTCGTCCACCTCCCTCCTAACCCTTATAACCTCCGTCAGGTTCTCCACCCTATCAAATGGGTCCAACACAAGCTACACCAATAATCAACCGAAACAACCGGTTTAAATTCATAAATGTTTTTTGTTTAATTCTAAGTGTAAAGAAAAAGGACTAAATCAAAGATTGCCTACCGAGCTTAATCACACGCTCCTCAAGACCTCCCTGTACTTGGTGGGATACTTTGCCTTCTCGCCAATACCCCAGAACCAGTGGGCGAGAAAATGGGAACCCGACGGCACAGTCTTCTTAAACTCGACCGGCGGGAGAATCTGGTACTCAAAGGCCCAAGCCTGTACAAATAACAATCAATCAGTTAAAAAAGCATCAGCAATAAATGAGACATGCACAATCAAGAAAAATGCTTCCGAGAAGATATACCTAGAGTAGCAGATGGCAGAGGTGAAGGGCCTTCACCTTCTTATGGGCGCCCACATCCAGCCCGTGATATATCTATGCCAAGATGGCCCTTGGCCAATTCTTCTTCCTGATACCTGCCACGTCCTCCATGGCAAATATCAGCCCGTAATTAATCTTGCTTCCCGAGATCGGAAAAAACAGCAATGTGAGCAAGAAAATCACAAAGGAGTGGACGCAAGCCTCTCTCTCATCCTCAGGCACCACATCTACTAGGGTCTAGTGTTGGTGCAACTCACCATAAGATAGCCGCCCATAAACGGGCTTCAAACCAAACAGCTCCTTCACACGCCTCACCACGGGCCTCTCGATATGGTGTTTATCCATATAAGCGTTGAAGTGAATGACCTCATCCGTCAGGAAAGCCCAACCATAGCTACGACATCGGAGTGCATAATTATCGCTTCCCCAAATGAGAAGTGAAAAGTATGGGTGGTTTCAGACCACTTCTCGGTAAGGGCTGTCACGGCTGAATGAGAGAGCTTAGGCATTAGCATTGGCATAATTCGAACCAAGTCCCCGAATCCTCTCTCATTAATGGCGAGCGCAAGCTCAAGGTCCTTCTCAGAAATATGGTGCCACCACTCGCCGATGGTGCCCATCCCTCCTATATAAGTCAGCTCGTGCGGCTGCAAAAATCAGAAATAAAATAGATATGTCCTGCTTATTTTCTCATCACTGAAACCTGATAGAAAGCTGCTGATGTCGCTTCTACTAGAAGCGATGTCACTGGCGGCATCACTCTATACCGTTGGCAGCATGGATGATGTTGCTGGTGACATCGCTTTAAATAAAAGTGACATCTGACCTCCTTAGGGATTTTGCAAGGACTGATGCTACCAGCGATATCACTCATTTCGCCGACGACATCACTACCTGCAGGCAGAACTAGTTTTCCCCAAAATCGTACCCATTGTGCCAAAACCATAAAAATCACAATCAATCAAACAATAAGCCTAAAAATAGTAAAAATTGAACCTAAAGCATGCAATATCAGTTTATAATCAGTCTATTTCACACTTATGACTCATATCATGGCATGATTTCAAGCCTAAGGACAAATCGAGACTCAACTCAAGAAGAAAAAATTCGGGTTTTATAGGATTACCTAGACATAGCAGAGGTGCTTTTCCTTCTCTGGGGTTAGATTAGAGATGGGGGAATTGATCCCGTAGCCATACATCTTGGCCGTCTCCTTCAGGCCATAAGCAGCAGGAACGAAGAGAATTTTTAGCCCTTCGATAGAGGAATCAGGCAGATTCTCCTTAGCCTTAGGAGATTTGCCCCTGAAAGCATTAGTGATTCTCTTCATGATTGGAATGATGAAAAAAATTGGAAAATTTGGAGAATAGGAGAAAGGGGGTACGGTTTCTGAAGAATGAGGAAGAAAGGAGGTTTACTTCCTTTTAAACTGTCGCGCGGAATTTGAGGAGTTTTAATCTATCTAAAACTGCCCGTTCATGCCACCGGCGGCATCACTCCATACCGCCAGCGACATCACTCATGTCGCTGGCGACATCACCCCCTCTAATTCAAATTTTGAAATTGCTTGACCAGTCAAAGCTGCCACGTGGCCCTCATACCGGTGGCGGCCTCACTCCACACCGCTAGTGACATCACTCATACTGCCGGCGACATCGCCCCCTCCAGTTTAAATTTTGAACTAGTCTGACTAGTTAAGCCTGCCATGTGGTGCTCATGCCACCGATGGCATAATTCTATATTGCCAGCGACATTATCCAGGTCGCCGATGATATCAACTACCTCCATGACTTTTTTCAGCCATCCGCGGTAAAATCCTGGTTCCGGCCCTGACATTCCAGAACTTGCATCATGTAAGCCCGACCAAAGAATAACCTATCCATAAAGCGCAAGCCCAACCAAGGGGCAAACACTCAATAAAGCACAAGTCCGACCAAAGGATAACCTATCCACAAAGCACAAGTTTGACCAAAGGACAATCTCTCCACAAAGCATAAGCCCGACTAAGGGGCAATCAATCCACAAAACAAAAAGTCCGACCAAGGGATAAACTCTCCTCAAAGCACAAGCCCGACCAAGGGGTAATCACTCCATAAAATATAATCCCAACCGAAGGGCAATCCCTCTATAAAGTGTAAGCCCGACCAAGGGACAAACTCTCCTCGAAGCACAAGTCCGACCAAAGGGCAATCTCTCCATAAAGCATAAGTCTTACCAAGGGACAATCCCTCCGCAAAGCACAAGTCCGACCAAAGGGTAATCTCTTCACAAAGCATAAGTCCGACCAAAGGGCAATCTTTCTATAAAGCATAAGTCTAACCAAGGGATAATCCCTCCGCAAAGCACAAGTCCGACCAAAGGGCAATCACTCCTCAAAGCACAAGCCCGATCTAGGGGCAATTTCTCTATAAAGCTGAAGTCTGACCAAGGGAAAAACTCTCCACAAAGCTCAAGTCTGACTAAGGGATAAACTCTCCACAAAGCTCAAGTTCGACCAAGGGACAAACTCTCCACAAAGCTCAAGTTTGACCAGAGGATAACCTCTTGATAAAGCACAAGCCCGACCAAAGGATAACCTCTCCACAAAGCACAAGTCCGATCAAAGGACAATCTTTCCATAAAGCATAAGTCCGACCAAAGGGCAATCTCTCTATAAAGCATAAGTCCGACTAAGGGACAACCAATCTACAAAGGATCAAGTCCGACCAAGGGACATCCTTTCTGCAAAGCACAAGTCCGACCAAGGGGCAAACCAGTCACCCATCAGGTATCATTCCTATCCCTTGCTCTTTCATGTGATCATACTGACCTATGGCAGTAGTGATCCCCCGAGGGGCAGCTTGTGGGCTCGGGATTTTGTAGTCCCTCTCGCGAGACGATAATGACGTATACCCGATTTTAATGCCTTGAAATAAAAGTTCTCTTCAGAATTTTTATTACCAAAATAATATTCCTCGCAAATTTTATACTGGGTAGAATCCAGTTCGGCGTGGCTGATAACGCGTCCTGTAGGAGTTTGAACCGATGATTTACACCCAAATTAGAAAATACCATTAAAATATCATTAAAAATAAAAAAGGATGCTTTTTCACCCACTATTAAACCACTTTTGGCAACTTTTTAGGCTCCTAGGCTTGCTGCCTATCGGTAGGCTGGAGGCTGATGCTACCAGCAGCATTAGCCATACCGCCGGCGATATCACCCTGTCACCGACAGCATCATCCATACCGCCGGCAGCATCGCCATATCACCGACAGCATGACTCGAAGTGGATCCCTGCATAGACAGCCTTTCGGCCACTTTCGGCAGAATTAGTCAAAAAGGTCTCGAAAACCACCCCATTTCACCTGTAAAAACACACCTTGAGCTACAATGAAAAGGGGGAGAACCATCTAACCATCTAAGGTTAGAGGTTTAATGTTAGAATGAGAAAATAGATTTTAGTGAGATAAGAATTAGATAAGGCAGAAAAAAAAGGATTCTAATCCCTTTTTTCCTGATTTTTGTTCTTTGAATTCTCTGATTGTGAGCTTAAAATTAGTAAATCCTGTAGTTAAAATCAATTTAATTGGACTTTGAAACCCGAAACACTTAAATTTACTACTAAACCATCGTAATAAGCTCTCCGAAGGCGTTTCTTTCCGGTTCACAAAGAGGTGGATTTATGACCCTGAGGTAAAAATTTGGAGTCTCATAGCTCTTTAGCATTAATATTACTGAGTTGTGTTAATTTTTGTTGATTTTTGTTCATTTTTGGGGTTCCCGGTCATTTTTTACTGTTCCCTATTGCTGCTGCAAGAAATTGAGGTTGCCGGTGGCATTACATTCCCCAGAGACTTCACTTTCTTGTGGGACCCTTTATTTATGGTACTCAGAAAGCCATGTAACCTGCCTACATACTAATGTCACCAGCGACATCATTGATGTCGCCGACGGCATCATCCATGCCATCAGCGACATCAACCATATCGCCAGTGGCATCACTTGCGTCGCCGGTGGCATGACTTTCTGGACAACAGTTTTATTTCCATTTGTTCCTGGATTAGTTTATTGTCCAAAACTAGGATGTACAGTGCAATGAGGGAGGTTGAAAACCTTCCGAAAATAAACCCTACCCCATAACGTATGGCATTTTTTACTTACAGTCCGGTTAAAGCAACGATCAAATCTAAAATTCGGTTAAAAATGGAATTTCCCACAAACACAGTTTGAATCCCATTTTAGCCATCCAATCGGGCTTTATAATAGATAAATAAAATATGTCATATCCTGCTAACTACCTTCTATAGGTAGATGTATATCGGACATTCGGGTATTTTATTTATTGCATAGAAAAATGTACAGGATTCGGAAGTTTTGTAATAATTTTATTTTCCGCGCTTATTTTTGAATGGCTGTAAATATTTTATTCACTATTTCAATTTCCTGATAAACGTGAAAATAACAAAATAACTAAAAACACAAATAAATAGGACGGATTAAACTAATTAAAAAAGAATGAAGTATCTTAACTTGGCCTAATGAAAAATAGATAACATCATCCGAACTTGGATTCTCTACCTAAGGTATGGTCTAACCACCCGATAAGAAAATCGTATCAAAAATTTCCCGATTGAGTTGAACTGGGTGGCAACTCTGTTTTAAGTACGGGATTTCGATCTCGTATCTTTTGAGCATTAAAATGTGCAAAACCATTTTCCAATCACATCACTCGCATCCCCCATCATGTTAATAAGGCCAGGGGCCGCGCAAAATGTTGTCCGCTCACAACAGTGGACTGACTCGTCTGGTCGCTTGACCGAGTAGGCCGGTAGGCTCAGTGAATATAATATAAGTTTTGAGGCAAGGAAAGCCTTGAAAGCACAAGTATTAGCAGACTTTGTGGTAGAATTCGCAGGAATCGAGCCAGAGAAAACCATCCCCTCAGAAACATGGACGGTTTTTGTGGATGGTTCTTCCTATACAGAAGGAGTTGGAGTCAGAGTTTATATCCAAGGACTGGAGAGAATTATGTTGTCTTACGCCGCCAAACTAGCGTTTCCCTCTCCCAACAATACGGTTGAGTATGAGGCGGTAATCAAAGGCTAGAGTTAGCCAATGAAATAGCTCCAAATGTTATGGTCTTGAAGAGCAACTCCAGATTAAAAGCTAACCAGATCAACCGTATGTATAGAATTAAAAGAGCTAAGATGGTAAAATACTTTGCCAAAGTAGGCAAATTATTGGAAAACCTAGAGGCCAAGGGAATTATATGGAAGATTGTGTACACTTCAAGGAGCAAGGATGAAAAAGCTGACGAATTAGCCAAAGCGGCTGCTGGGAGAGACTCATGGAAAGAGCTAAGCTGCCCTTATGAGGTCTTGACCCAGCCGGCTTGTGAGGATCAAGAAGAAAATTTATGGATTTAGAAGAAATCGCTTGGGTGGATGCAACCCCTCTATGATTACTTGGCTTGCGATAAGCTGCTAGAAGATAAAATTAAGGCGGACAAGATTACCCGTAAATCTTTCCAGTATGCTTTAATGGGAGATGAGTTATATAAGAAATCCTACTCAGATGTATGGCTCAAGTGTGTCACCTTCAAGTTGGGAAAATGTATCATAGAAGAAATTTATGAAGGAGATTGTGGATCCCACCAGGCGGCAGAGACACTATACAGAAGAATCACCATCGCAGGGTATTATTGGGAATCAGTCAAAGTCGACACGGGGGAATATATGAAAACTTGCCATCAATGCCAAATACATGCAAGGAAGTCACACCTACTAAGAGCAAATCAAAAGCCAATTTTGACCAGCTGGCCATTTGTATCTTAGGGAATCGATATTGCAGGGCCAATACCAGAAGCTTCTAGACAATGAAAGTGGATACTGGTGGCAATCGATCACTTTTCTAAGTGGGTCGAGGTGGAAGCACTTAGCTCCGTCATAGTGAAGAAGATTATTGACTTCATCTGGAAGTATATAATCACTCGATTTAGGATACCAAAGAGGATAATTACGGACAATAGCTCGTAGTTCATCTTAAAAAAATTCAAGTATTTCTGCAAAGAGTTTAAAGTAGAGAATCATTACTCATCTGTGGCACATCCATAGACGAATGGACAGATGGAGGTAACTAATAGAACCCTTGGAGAAGGACTAAAGAAAAGAGTGTTGGATCGAAAGGGAAGATGGCCAGATGAACTAATCAAAGTCTTATGGTCCTATAGAACCACCCCCTACGAAACAACTGGCCAAACTCTCTACTCCCTAGTTCATGGAGTTGAGGCGGTGATTCTGGATGAAGTAGGAGCTCCATCCGATCGAGCGGCATATTACACAGAAGAATAAAATAACATCCACATGAGGTATCTCTTGGACAACATAGATGAAAGAAGGGAGCGAGCTTGGATCCTCATGGCAGCTTACAAGGCAAAAATTGCAAAATACCATGATAGGCGAGTACGTGGGGTTGTTCTCAAGGGGGGAGATCTTGTTCTCAAGGACTCAGCCACCTCACAGGTCCGCGAAGGCAAAGGAAAAATGGGTGCCAATTGGGAAGGCCCCTACAAAATCATCAAAGTCATTGGACCGGCCACCTATAAACTAGGGACTATGAAAGGCAAAGAGATTCCTCGCACATGGAACATTGCTAATCTTAGACCCTACAACACAGCAAGTACTTAGGCAGTTTAGCAGCCGCACTCTTTTTCCTTCCTTGGGGATTTTTCCTATTGGGTTTTCCCCCAAGGGAGTTTTTAATGAGGCGGCTCCCCTGAAGTAGATATCCGGATGCGTAGAATTCCCGGACTTGTATCAATTATTAATAAAAGCATTCTTTTATTCATATATTAGCCTCAAAAAGTATTGATCACACTTTAGGCCAAATTCCTGGCACAACATAAGACCGGCTGAAATTCAAAATGTTTTGCGTTAATAAAGACCTAGTTAACACTACGACAAAAAGTTTTCAGGCGGTAACACCCCTGAACAATATATAACCTGACAAAGAAATGTAAGATCGATCCAGATAAATGAAAGCACAAAAATAAGACCTTGCAAAAGTAAAATATGCTCCAATAGGCTTAAATGGAATCAAACAATGTACTTACAAAACGTCAAAATAAAATTAGTTAAGTGCAAAACAAAACGAAACAAAACAAAACAAAATCCTATACAATAGAGGGATCATAATTGACAGGTGGCTCCAATTCCCCCTCTGGTAGGACCCTAGCCTCACCAACCTTCTCATCATCCACTTGCTCAGTCGGGGCACCACCTCCAACCTCCTTGGCTCCCGGATATTCAATGCCTTATAACTGGTCATCTGGAAGATCCGGATGGAGCTGCTTACATGCATTAACAATGCGATGCCCAAACTCAAAGCTGTCATCCACCATCCCTTCAATTGCTTGGATATACTCGTCCATGTCCTCCTCCTTTTTACCAATAGTGGCTTTCAGATCTTCCCGGGTGGCCACCAGGTTGGCTTTGTCCTTCTCGAAGCTCTTGGAAACCGTCTCATGAGATAACTAGAGAAGCCCGTGATCCTCTCTCAGCTTTTTTAGGTCCTCTCTCAAAGCTTTGTTTTGGTCAGTCACCTCCTTCACTTGGGCTTTTAGCTTGCGACACATACTAATGGCCTCAGTAAATTTCTCAGTATTTGATCTCTCCGCATCCACCCGGTGGAAAAGATCGACCGCCCGAGATAAAGACTATATAAAAAACAAAGTGGTGTCATGTCAAGCATATACCAGGATTTATAAGATTGATTTTTCTAAAGGGAATAATAACTGGGTAACTGACTCAAACAGACGAGCCGCCGTTGTAAGGAAATCTTCTTGGTCGTACAGACGGTCATCTCCCTCTAATGGAAAAGCCTAGAGAAGAGACTACTGGTCAATCGGCATATTCCGAGAAGGCGTGTTGCCAGCAATATAAACAAAGGCGTCCTTCACCAAGGAAAGAGGAACCTCAGGTTCCTCTACCGGGTAATGTCGACCACCTACCATGAATAATGTTAGTAAATCAAACCATATGAAAGCACACTAAGGTATTAGATGGGATGGAAACATACCGCGTCAACGACCTTAGCCTTTTTCTTCCTATCCTTAGTAGACGCCTCGGCTGCATCCGCACCTCCTCTTTTGACCCCTTTCTTAGGAACCATCTCCCCACTCTTAGCTAATAAAAATGTATCAGTAGTTTTATTAGAAGTGCCATCAATGATCTCAGGAGCCTGGTGGTTGTTGGCTTATTGTAGGTTTTTTACCCGCTTAGCTATAGCATCAGAAACCGCATCTTTAACTCCTGACATTGCTGGAAAATATAAACAAAAGTAAGTAAGGCGGAAAAATAAACTCCCCCAGAGGCGGAGGGCTAACATAATACTCATAGCCATCGGCGCAGCCTAAGTTGTAGTCGATTAGTCTATGATTATGAACAAAAGCATAAGAAACATCGGCCAAAGACCATATCCCTCTTCTCAAACGTCCAAATATCTCTACTCAGACATCCGAGTCATTCTTGGAAACTTTGAAGGAAGGCGGTACATCAAATGACCACCGAGTGGGAAACGAAGGGCCTCCATCCTTAAGCTCAATAAAGATGAAGAACTGCTTGAAATTCTTCACTGAATCAGCTCTATGGGTAAAGGAATAAAACCCGCTCCTGCGCGAAAAATGTAGGCAGTCTTCACCTTTATTCATCTTGCAGGAGGTAATCCACCTGAAGAACTTCTCATCAAAGCCCAGGCCCAAGTTCTCGTATAGGTGGTAATGACCGACTATATCACCCCAGCAGTTAGGGTGGATTTGAGCCGGGCACACCTTCTAGTAATTGAGAAGATCGCATATACCTTGGGGTAGAGGATAGACGAAGCCAAACCAAGCCTGCTCTAAGTATAGGCTGAACCATCCTTTAGGAGGCTTATGGACCCATTGCTTTTCAGTCGATAGCATTACTCGGCATCTTTGCATCCAAGGGAAGGTGGCCCTCTCGAAGTCTACGTCCACCGGATGAACTATTGACACCATGTCTTCGATATGAGGAGTAGCCTTTTTCTCCTTCAAAGCTAGCCTAGACAGCTCTATCACCGTCTCCGCCCTAACCCTCTTAGCTGCTCTTTTCTTCCTATACCCTTTGGGTCTATGGTGGGACGCTCAACAAATGTCGGCTTCTCTATCTTATTGCCCTCGCTGCTGCTGCCTGCCCACGCTGGGTCAGATTAATGAATTTGTGAGCTGGAGGCGGCTTGACCGGATGCCGCCCTCTCTTCATTACCCTCTACTCGGTCCATTCTCCCTGTCATTCTTTTAATCCTAATGTTAGAGCGAATGTTAGATGGGTCAACACTAACATAGCACCTTGACACCGAGTCAGGAAACTCGGCACAATATTCATCAAATAACCTATCGGTTGAGCTAGTACTTATGGAGGTAGTAGAAGATACGACCGCCTAGAAAGTAAACAAAAAACCTAGAACATGTCAGAGACGAATCTAGTCACTTTATCAAGATCTATGGTCTTTTTTTAGCCAGGAGGGGTTTAACCTTAAAGCCTATGTTCATCATGTTCATCAGTGTTCATGCCTAAACCCAGAATCCGGCCAGCATGAACCCAGATTTCGGTGATGTTAAGTTAGTAGTCAAGATCATTTTCATAAACAAAGGTGTTTTCAATTAGAACTATACCTACCCTAAAAGTTTGAGATGCACCACATATAAAGCATATAAAACAGTCAATGAGTAAAGATTTATGTCATGGAATCCAGGCTATAGGTGGCACGAAATAAAAAGCATAAACAATTTGCAGAATAAGAGAATTGTTAAAAAGATATGAAGATGAGTACTTGCAAAAAGTAGAAGGTTCGAAGAAACAAAAGTTGTCGAAAATAGCCTTGAAAGCTTGAAGAATTATGGGAGTTAAGCAGGAAAATCAAATGGGCAAAAGTAATGAAATGAGAGGAGAAAAACGCTTAAATAGGGAGAGAAAATGAAAGTGAAGGGTCATAATCATTAAAGAGCAGAAGCGCAGCGCCACGTGTCACTCAAGGTGTTGTTGGTTTCAAATTTCAAAAAATCACCCTAAACGCCAAAGGATGTGAACAGACTTGGGCTTGCCAAAGAATCTTCAAGATGATTAGGCCATCGTCTACCACGTAGCCCTAAACCATAATTCAAGACCGGTTCAATTCGTCCGAAGCTCTAAAGAACTTCTCTCACTTATTGGGGGCTTCTGATAACTTACTAAATATATTTCGCCCGTCTCGGCTAAAAGACCGGGTCAACAATAGGGCCATCTACCTTGTCCCCCAAACTGAGTTGGGGAAGCTCAGCTAAATGAACCTTCTAGAATCCCGTCCCAGCTGGAGAGCCCCTTAGACTGGGACCACAGGAAGTCTTGGACGGTCATAACCCCGAGGCGGCTTATGGCCGGCTCAACGGTTTCCCTGCGCCCCATAAGAAAGGAGAGTCCAGGTCTGACTCTGGTTCATAAATTCTCTCCTCTATGCTTATCCTCATCTACTTGGGGAGCAAGGATCAGATATACTTGAAGAATCCTAAATTCATCATGATTGGGACTCCCTATTTTACCAGGAATAGGACAGCTCCTGCGCTTATAAATATGCCCCTAGGTCAGTTCAACAGGTATCTAACAATCACACTCTCACAAATACTTTCACATTATTTCCTAAGAATCCTTTACTGACTTAGGCATCGGAGGGTCCCCCCGGGATAAACACCGATCGCCCCTAAGTTGTGCATTATTTTGGATAAATTAATTCATTGACACACACAAATTCGTAATAATTAAATTCTGAAATATCGAATTCAAGTATAATATTTTCAATTAATTTAAACTAATTAAAAAAAGAATCCAAAATACTCGAATAAAAAATACTTATAAAACCAACATTAAGTTATTTATTTTCTTTTCCTCGTCCTTACCCACTACTTTTCTTCTTTTTCTTTTATCAAAATATCATCTTCTTCTTTTTCTTTTATCAAAACATCATCTTTTCTCCTCTTCTCTTTCTATGGGTTGTTCTAACTGTATTTCCACATCTCTTTTACTTATTTCTTCCTCCAATTTTAAAGTCAAGGCTTTTAGTAAATTTTTTTGTCAATTAGGGCGTATCTTGCAACATTATCTATTGTCTAGTAAATAATCCACTTTTTGAAAGATCTTTGGGAATGTTTGGTGTAGTTTTTGGAACTATTGTTAGCTGTTGATGACTACTATCTGTGGTTATTGGTAATTTTTGTCTATAAAATAATTAAAAGCAACTACCAAATATGTATAACTGTTATTTACTCCAATCAAAAGGTAAAAGCATGAAAATATTTCCAAACTCTCACTTAATTCCAATCAAAACTATATTTGTTAGGCATGTTACTTTTGTTTACGAAATTAAAGAGAAGCAAAATTTTGTGTTTGAACACTTAATTAGGAAGTAATTTAATTTTTTCTATTAATATTAAGAAAATGAATTCGTTTATTATAGTAAGTAGTTTTTGAATATTTAAGTTGAGAGTTTGAATTTTTTTCATTTTTTGTAAATATATTGTGAGAAATTATGTCAATTAAAGATTAAACAAAAGATAGAAAATCTCACCAAGTAATTTTGAAACTTTATTTAATTTGAAATATTTTGTTTTTTTTATTCTAATTATTCTTGAAAATAAAAATAAAGTAAAAGAATCCAAAATCGTACAGTATGGGCTGTTAAAAGTGGGAGTTAGAGGCAAAGAGGCGTCAAATTGACGTGGCAAACAGTAAAACGCTCTTGGGAGATTGGACAGTCGTCAAAATTGGTGATTCGAATGCCAAACGGTGGCGTATCTAGAATATTCGATTCTATTCTCTGATTGAGTGAGATGGGTGCACATGTTTGTTTGGGTGGACACCCACGTGACTCCCCTGTCATTTTCTATACTCTGCACAGGTTTTGCTTTGCTTTTTTTTTTTTTTTTATTTCACATCTGATAATATATTTGATTTTTTATTATTTTATTTTTTTATTATTAAATTAAAATAATCATCGTTCATTTTAATGAAAAAGTGTAAAGTAATAAATACTTAAAAAAATAAAGTAACCTTAAAATATATCTTAATAAAAATATATGTATTATTACCGCTAAAGTAATAAATTAACCAAATAAATGAGGTCTGAAGAGGGTCGGAATAGACATATGTTATTTATTTATTTTTTAATATTTATTAATACATAATATTAATTCAATTAAAAAGTAATTTATTATATTATAAAATGTTATAAAAATAATTCAGATAATTTTAAAAATTACTATATTTTAGTTAGACGGTAAAAACTTCTCTATTTGTGTTATAGAGCTCATTATTCTTGATTTGAGACTCAAAATGATAATTTTATAATAAGAACAATGTTTATTAATGAATTTAATTTTTGCGCGTAAAAAAATTAAACTATAATTATTATAAATATTGAATATCTTTAAAAATTGAGTTTAGGTGTTATCTAAATAAAAAAATCACTCAAATACCTAATAATACCCTATAAATGATGAAAGCCAGTGGAAAAACCTCAAAATAGCGCATAGGATAGACGCTCAAGACAACGCTCTATCACAGTTAAAAAGACTAGACCTTGTAATTGGTTTCCAACGAAACAAATAATTAATAAATTCTATTTTTTAATGTTATATTTCGATGTGATTATTTTATTTTCTCTAAAGTAACTATTATTTTACTCTTAATTATTGCTAGTTAGTTCACACTTCATACAATAGAATCAAGATGAAGTACACCAATTACTTCATGAAATTGGTCTAAAGGGTTCAGTGTCTCTTAAATTTTTTAACGTTTCTCTTAGACTGCTGAACTTTATAAAAGTGGATAGTGTGCCATTTGAAAGCACGTGTCAACTTCTGGTTTAAAACAAAAAAAAATAAAAAAATAATATTTTAAAAAGTCAAACTGATTAAAAGTCGACAACGCAAACTAATGCCCTTTTACGTAATTAAAAAATTTAATAAAAATAAGTGAAATTTCAAGGAGACAGTAGACCATATGCTTCAAGTAGGAGGTAATTAATGTATTCAATCTAAATTAAATGGTGATGAATTACAACTTCAAAACCACCACCAAAACTTTGGAGTTTAGGAGGTATGTGCTCGAGTTCGGAGCATACTTGAATTTTCACAACTTCTAAAATCGACCCATCAAACATCCGAATTTAGCAGGTCTTGTCTCAAGCTTGAGCCGAGAAAAAAAAGTTAGATGTTCATGCCGGCCGCCCGAGTGACTTCTAAACAATTTTAAAACCTTTAGTTAAACAACTGCAAAGAAATTTACCTTCCTTTTTAAATGTTTATAGAATAACTCGGTGTATTTTACTCCATATACTCCTTGAATATCGTCCTAGTAAATATAGTACATATCATTCCCTCTATTTTTAAGACTTTGTCACTTTAATAAAATCATTAAAATTAATAAAATATTTATTAAATTATAAAAATAACTAATTTATTTTTTATATTTTCTCTTTCTTCTTAATTATTATTCATAATTAATTATCTCTCATCTAATTAAAACAAGGATAACTTAGAAATAATATGATAAAAAATACATTAATATTTTAAAATGATAAACTTTAAAAAAAAAGGCAAAAAATTAAAGTGACAAACTTTAAACTTTTAAAAATGGAAGGAGGAGTAATATTTTTTATGATCATGATTAATAGTATTAGCTACCTGATGTCCACTCACCATTAACAATATTTACAAATGATTTAAATAATTTGCACGAAAAAAATTATCAGTATTTGTTTTACTTCTCATTAGAAATAAATAGACTTTCAGATACTCCTTTCACTTTTTAATAACGGTCGCTTTTAACACTTTCTCATATATTAATATTTTATTAATTAAAACAATAAAAATATTATTATACCTTTAAAGCTAACTTTTTATTTTTTCCTTTTTTTATAATAAAAAAATAAATAAGAATAAAAAAAAGTGAACATAAATATATTATAATCAGTAAAATAATACTTATTTAAAAATAAATATTTTTTTTAAAAGCGACAGTTATTAATAAAAAAATAGATGAAGTATTAATTATACGTTAAATACCTAGCTCTGATTGAAGCGATACAAGGAGTTAAAACTTATGTAGCTGGGAGATGGAAATGACATTTGACACGTAAGCCTAAAACTATAAAATAGCCTGATTTTGAGTTTCTAAAAAGTAAAAGAAAAACGTAAAAACATTATTGCTTAAGGTTTCTGTGGTAACTAAATTACAGTTTCAGACCCACAATTCAAATAAGGTTTTGAATGATTTACGCCAATGTTGCAAGTTTTCTGGCACGTGATAAATTTCATTGAAATATAATGGAAAATCATAGCATAGGAAGAAAGCACAGTACTCACCAATCGGGTTCATGAACTCAATAATTATAATTTTTTTAGCCTAATATTGTTGAGAGCAAGTAAATTAGAAAGAAAAAGGCGGTGGCAGTCACGTGATCTCTTAATTCCTAATTTGTATTTTTGTGGTTAGCTAGCCTACAATTCTCGACAAATTTTGTACGGTCTTTCTAATTTCACTATCATTATTCTAATAGCCTAATCCTACATATTTTTTCTTTTATTCCTTTTAGCCCTCATGCTTAGTTGATTACAAATATCAATTAACACTGCGCTATACTATTAATCCAAGATTTAATTTCACTAATCTGGTCTTCAAGCCACATTAGTACTTAACTATACCAATATGACAATCTATTGAAATCCGCTTTTTAATAACTTAAACTTAAATCTACCTACCAGACATGGACACATAAAGTTATGGCTTCAGTTCCTGATTTACATAATATATGTAATTCTATTTACGACCATAATTATTCAAAAATTTTGAAACGAAACCACTAGGGAAAAAATGAACTGTTAATTACAACAACACTAATAATAAAGAATAAATGAGAGGCATTCCATTATTGAAACGTAATTCTTAATAATGTCAGTTCACATGTCATATCAAAGTAATGGTGGGCCGAGAAATATTTTCAAGAATTAAAAAGGGATTCAAATCAGCTGGTCGATCCCATTCTATATTCCTTTATTTAATATGTATTATATTTATAAAAAAATAAATTAAAATTAAATAAAATAATAATAAAAATAGATACATAGTAATATTTAAATAGATGATATAAAAAGAGACACTAATTTAAGAACAACAAATTTAAATACCACACACTATTCAGTACAAATTTATCATCATGGAATTATCAGGTTACTGGTTCTTCTCCTTTTTTAACCCAATCTGTAACGAGGCTCCTTCAAATTTATTAATACCTAACTTTTTAATAGATTAAATCAGAAAGTAATAACTTGATAGCCACCACCTTATTAGGAAAAAATTTTAAAGTATGAGCTTATAGGTTTAATTTTATAATTTATAGATTTGATAAAAAAATATTCCTTATTATTTAAAATTTTTTGAAGAGATCGATAAATCTTACTCGCTTTGATTGTTACATCATAAGAAATTTATAGAACGACACCTAAGATTATTAAAATTAAAGGTTGGGGTTGAAACTTTATAGTTATTTCTATTTGTTGGCTTAAATTTTAATTTATAATATAGTGAATTTGTGTGTACCCCTTTTAGATTAAAAGTTATTTACATACGGAAGTGTTAGATATAATATTAAACTTTACTCATTTATTGGATTTTACTTCAAATGATTTAATCGCATGATATCATAGTCCATTAAAATGAAAGGTGAAATGTTTGAATTCTGAGAACTCTTTTTGTTGAATTAAATAAAAAGCATTTGCATGCAGAGGGGAGTGGGGAATAATATTTAAGCTATTAATCAACTTTAACTATTAGCTTACAATTTTAGGTCACATTTCATGGCAATATTTACTACAATCTTTTTTCAACCCATTGGGACTATATGAATTTTAATTCAAACCAAGATAAGCCCGTTAAATCAATAAGGGTTAGTTCAATGGTGAGCGAATTAGTATCACTTAAGCAATGTTTCAGGTTTGAACTTTGTAAATGTAAAAATTTCTCATTGGAGACTTACCCACCATAGTCAGGTGAAGCGGGTTGAATCTGAATGTAGCTAGTCAGAACAAAGCTTCGGTGAACAGATGGATGACAAAAAAAAGATTAACCCATTAAAATATGAAACTGTTCCAAAAAAAACTTTTTTCCATTTACAATGTTCGAAAGCTTCATTAGCATTCTAAGTTTCTAACCAACAGTTGTTGATATCCTTTCACTCATATAAATCTGTGGTTGAAAGAAACTTGGATTTTTCATGGAGGATACAGAGTTCTATTAGAATTAGTGGAGATTCACACAAAGTAACAAATAGTTAATAGTGGGATTTGTAATCATTAGTCAAAAAGCTTATAACTTTAAAAGCCGACCGACCTTTTAATTATACTATTATCTTCTGAGTTTTTTTTCAATATAATTAAAATTTCATGTTTTGTTGTCATCCCATCATAGTTTTCAGATTCGAACGGGCTATCGAACTGGTGAAAGTTGTGGTTTATGGATTTAAGGTTCAATCATATTAAATCGGTTGTTTAACCAGATTTTCTTAAAACATATAAAAATACTAAATACTTTATATAATTTAATATTAAATATGTAATATAAGTTATACTTATATAAAAATTAATAACATTAAATAAAGTATTCTATAATTTAAAGTTATATTTCAAATAAAAATAAAATACAAAATAATAACTAATATAATCAAGTGAAAGAATGAAAACCGAATTCTATATTGTATAGATTGGATAAAAAAAAGTTAATAAATTTGATTTATAATATATAAAAATTAAGCATTAAAAGAATTAAAATTTATACACAATATGTAAAATAAAAAAATTATATATCCATTTAATATAAATTTAATCAAAAAACTTAGAGTAACATTATTTAAAAAATTATATGTTATTTTGTTATGAAAAATATTCAAAGTTGTTATTGAAATAAATATTTTAAATTTAATAAAATGTATAGTATATGAAATAAAAAAATATTTATTTTAGTTTTTTTATAATAAAATATTATTAAACTAATTTAAAAATTAATAATATATAATATAAAAGTATATAAGGAGAAAATATTATCATTTATGTGTGGTAGCTCAGTTGGTAGAGCATGTATTGAAATATATATTGGAGGTTTTGTGTTCAATTCCCACCACCAACAATTTTTAAAAATTCATGATTCAAGAGAACCGGAAATTAGTCACCGGTTGAACCGGCCAATTTCAGGTCGAACGGGCCGGTTCAACTAACCGTTGACCGATTCTTGACTATATCAAGAATCTAGCCAAACCGGACCGAATGAGGCACTAATTCCGGTCGAATCCAGTCCGACCAGCCGGTCCGATCCGGTTTTGAAAACCATGCATCCCACCAAAACTTTCTTCTGTTAAAATTTACAACTTCTCTATTAACAAAATTGACATGACATTTTTTGTTGACAAAAACACCATTTTCTTGTTGTTGTCCATCTACCTTCCTCTTTTCTACTTCTTCACTACCAGATTTCCCCAATACCTCTGCTTTCATGCTCCCCCTCTTTCACTTCTAGCCTTCTAATACTGATTTCATTTCATCTTATTCAACGATTATGGTTCTTCTACAACTAGATTAGTCTATAATTGTGTTGTTTTAATTTTTTTTTGACTTGGGTGTTAATTTAAATAAAGTAATAGGATTGACAAATAATGTATCAAATTAGATACAGTAATTGTCTAAGGGTGTTAAATTCACATATATTTCGAGTGAAGCTGGCTTAAGTTAATTGTGGTCTAATCAAATTGCACCCTTTGACTTGAATGTGGTTACGCCATTAGCCCATTACCATACTGATCTGATCATACGTAGTTGTAATCCACAAAAAGGAAATTTGGGCTTGGGCTGGATGGACATATCTAAAACCCAGCCCATCACATAGATCTGTTATCACAACTTTCCCCCTTGAACTCGTCAAAACGACGTGTCGTTCTATCTTATTCACTCAAATTTGAAAAGTGCCGTTTGGTGATTACTCCTAGGATCTAAAAATTTCATTTACAAAATTCTAATAGAATAATATTTTGAAATTGGACAAAAGATTTTAACTCTTACTACTAATTAATTAGAAACTGTTTATTAAAGATTTTCATAACAACAGCTTAAAAAGCTTGAAAATCGTGTAACAAATATCCAACAAGATTTCTAAAAAAATGCAGTCATGGTTTCAGCATGGAAAACAAAATCACGCAACCAACTTTGCTCCTTTCTGAAATGAATAATCCAAAATTGAAATTGGAACGAAGAAAATGACAACTACAAAGACAGGTACGTGTCATGAGAGAAACATGCAAAGGTGCCACCTCACCTGATCAAGCTTGCCCTCTCCTCTATTTTTATTTATAAAATAGTTCACTTTGGTTTCTTTTTTCAATAATTTCATTCTCAAGCTACATAAAAATAATGGATCTGATTCACTCATTCCTGAATTTAGTAGCCCCTCCTTTCACCTTCTTCTCCCTTTGCTTCTTTTTGCCTCCTTATCTTCTTTTCAAATCGTTTCTATGGCTTTTCTATTCCCTTTTCAGTGAAGATGTTTCCGGCAAAGTTGTCCTTATTACCGGTGCTTCGTCTGGCATTGGAGAGGTTACTATTTATTCTCTAATTTTTTTTAAAAAAATGTTTTTTCAAATGTGCTTAGATTTTTAAGGTCTAAGAGCATCTTTAGTAGGAGAGATTACACACTCTGCTTCTGGTGTATTGCTCTCTACTCTCTGCAAGAATGATAAGTGTCTCAGAAATAAATAAAATATTAAAAAGTAATAGCATAAAGTTGTCATTCTAGGACACTTGTCATTCATGCAGGGAGTAGGGAGCAATACGTCGGGAGCATGATATAAAATCCCCTTTAGTAGACAGTGAATTATAGTATTATGTGACATGTGGAATAGACATTCGCATGGATGATATGTGAATGATTTTAAAATAGATAATATCTTTTAAAATATATGATTTTAAAATAGGTAATATCTTTTAAAATATAGTCACACTAAATTTTCTATTTCATTTAGAATTTTATAGTTAAATAATAAAAATAAGACTTAATTACGAAGTGTTTTGATTTTTAACATTAAAATATTAATTAATTTAATGAATTAGGCATTCCATTTTATGGTCTATAAGATCAAATAGACAATGTTCAATATTTATTGTGCCAAATCACATGCAAAGAGAAAATGTCATTTTTTAATAAATTGTGTTGTCAAGACTATTATTAGAATAGACAATCTACTAAAGATGCTCTAATACCATTGATCTTACAAAAGTTACATGTAATCCTGAACTTGTTGAAGTAGATAACACTTGATGTTGATATGCGAAGTATTATTTCTCTGGAGATTGAATCTAAGATTGATTTACTAAAATAAAATTGACCATCTCAACATGAAGGGCTGTGAGGTTCACTTTTACCAAGTTTAAAGGGTTATAAAAGATCCACCTTAACAAGTTCAGGGGCCATAAAGTCTACTTTAACAAGTTTATAGGGTTACGTGGAACTTACATAATTATAGAGGTTTTAACGGCAACTATAACGTCTAGTTGTATTAGGCTTATTTTTAACTACAAAGAAAATCCTCAGAATTGACCTATAGAATCACAATCAAGTTTCAACTAAGTTTCAACTACTACTCTGATAGCTCGAGACATCAACCAATTAGAGTTCTTTTATATGAGTCCCAGTATTTAGTGTCACTCCATATAATAACCGACTCTTCACAATAACTGACATGTGTACCACTATATCACTTTCTTATATTTTATTATGTAGTGGGACAAACGTCAATTATTAATTTCTCTATTTTAGTTTTTTTAATTTATAGTCAATAATGCCCTCAATTTGTACATATCGCATACGAATATGCGAAAAGAGAAGCATGTTTAGCCCTTGTAGCACGCAGGGAGAAATCTCTAAGAGAAGTTGCGTATATAGCCGAAGAATTGGGTTCTTCTGATGTGCTCATAATTGTCGCCGATGTTCAAAAGGTTGCTGATTGACGAATTATCGACGAAAGGAGATGTGAGCAATCAATAATTCAATTTTCTTTTCTTTAATCAAGGACATTGTATAATCCTGTTTCCCTTTTGCAGTGGATCATCTTGTTAATAATGCCGGAATCAGCTCGGTCTCACTGCTCGAAGAAATTACGGATATAACCAATTTTAGGACTGTTATGGTAATAAAAATTGATGCTAGCTCTTGTCTATGTTTTTTACTGAAGGAACATGTCATAAAAATATGTCTTAACTGCAATCAGAGCAATCAGAGGCGATTACAGTTCTACTTATCTGGTTGTATTATATTGTCTTGTACATTTGATTAAATTTTTAAGTGGTATTATTGTCATTTCAGGATACGGACTTCTGGGGAGCAGCTTATACGACTCAATTCGCAATTCCATACCTTAGAGAGACTAGAGGGAAGATTGTAGAACTTTTCTCCTCAGCTTCATGTTGCCACAACCTAGAATGAGTTTCTACAACGTAAAATCGAAATTTTGAATCTTTTTTTGTTTATACCAAAATTGAGCTTGTTAATGAAAAATAAGTAATTACTCAAGCAAGCAAAGCGACGATGACGATATTTTTTGAGACACTAAGGGTGGAATTAGGATCGGATGTTGATGTGTTAATAGTGACACCTGGGTACATAGAATCGGAATTCACACGAGGCAAATTTTTATTGCCGGAAGGCAGAGTTGATGTGGATCAAGATTTGAGGGATGTAAGTTATCTTAGCATCATTAATCAACTAATTAACTAACTAATTAGGATTAGGATTTTTTTTTCAAGTCGGAGATTGGTAATACATTTTGATGGTTGAGATTTAATTGAATTGTAATTAAAATAAAATCTCAATCAATAAAATTCAATTGAAAATATAAAATTTTACCGATCTCCAACTATCCTTATTTCTATTGGTCTAGTCTATTGTCTATTCAACTTCTTAAAGTTTCTTTTTAACTCCTAGAACTTGCAAATGTGCACATATGAAAATGAAAGTATAGTTAGTAGGAGAAACTAAAAGCTTAATTAGAAGGTAAGGTCATGAATTAATAGAAACAATTTTGATGCACTTCAATTCAATAAATAATTTTGGCAAGTCAAGGGTCATAAATTTGATATTATTGTTCTATGAAAATACTACGTGCAAGTGAGTAGTATGTCAACTGTGTCGGCGAGACGGTGTGCTAAATTAATAGTGAGTAGTGCATGTAGAGGAGACAAGTACTTGATCGAGCTGGGATGGTTCAGGATGACGTGGATATGGAAGGTGTTTGCACCGGATGTGTTAGAGTGGTTCTATGGCTTGTTCTATTTATCAGGATAGGATCAACCAGCCTATGAAGCCCCTAGCAAGAAGTTTCTGGATATGAGTGTTGGAAAGTAAAGTCAAGTCCCACATTGAAAGATTTGGAGAGTTTGCACTAAAATATAAGTGTCTACAAAGACTTGTATTAGTATGAGGCCTTTTGGAGGAAGAAGCCCCAAGAATAAAATCTTCAGGGCTCGGCCCAAAGCGAACAATATCGTACTAATGCGGGGTCACGGGTGGCGCCGCTCTGAGTTCAACATGGTATCAGGGCCACGGTTCAGAACTGGCAAAAAGGAGCAGAGTGCAGGGTGAAAGTTTTCAATTATGTCAAGGATGCACGAGTTGCGTCCTTAGTTTAAGGGGGGATGTTGGAAAGTAAAGCCAAGTCCCACATTGAAAGATTTGGAGAGCTTGTACCAAAATATAAGTGTCTACAAAGACTTGCATTAGTATGAGGCCTTTTGGAGGAAGGAGCCTCAAGAACAAAACCGTGAGGGCTCGGCCCAAAGCGGACAATGTCGTATTAATGTGGGGTCACAGGTGGCGCCACTCGAAGTTTAACATTGTTGGGAGCAAACCAATATCCCCCATGGAAAGATTTGGAGAAACTTAAGCAATTTATAGGTGTTCATCAAACTCCATTAGTATGAGGCCTTTTGGGAGGGAGCCCAAAAAAATCGTGAGGGCTTGGCCCAAAGCGGACAATATCATACTAATATGGAGTTCGAGTGAGGCACGGCGGGCCTAACAAGTGGTATCAGAGCCCAAGGTTCGAGACTGGCAAGCGGAATGATGGACTGCTCGGTGAGTAGTTCTCTGAATTATGACCAAGACCATGTGACCCTTGCGAATTGGAGGTCTGCAGTTGATGTCTTGTGTCGAAAGTCTTCTTGGTGTGGTTGTTCAGGCGGCGTGTCCCACAAAGTGGTTGCGGCGGTACAAGATGGTTGGCAGTTAAGTGAGTTTTCCTGGAGGGGAGGTCACAAGTTGTGTGATCTTTGGTTTGGGGGGAGATTGTTGGGAGCAAATCAATATTCCACATGGAAAGATTTGAAGAAACTTAAGCAATTTATAAGCGTTCATCAAACTCCATTAGTATGAGTCCATTTGGGAAGGAGTCCAAAAAAAAACCGTGAGGGCTTGGCCAAAAGTAAACAATATCATACTAATCTGGAGTTCGAGTGTGGCACAACGGGCCCAACAATAAGTGAAGCTAAGAACATACTGTACCCGGATAATATCCGTAACCCCGAAATGAAGACCGAGTGAAATCCATCGACTGTCTTTGTTTTTTGTTTGTTTTGTGGTGTTATTGACCGAATTTCCTTTGCTTTTTCTTGTATAATGATAATAATAATAATAATGGAGAAATTTATATCTTGAAATGTGGGACTATTTGAGATTGTTTCTAATTTGTATTATTATTAGCTATGAATTTGGCGAAGGATAAAGGGTGAATTTGGCAGCTTCTTGTATGATAGTTTTGTTCATTTGGCACACAAAGTTTTTTATTCTTTCATTTTTTGTGTTTCAAGTACATCCATAATAAAAATTAACAAGTTAACTTGAACAATAACCTAAAAACACATGTACTTATTGGGCAAGTGGATTCAGATACTTTCCAACGAGTGGTGTCAAATCCTTCAGTATAACATATAATGTCAAATACATCATATGCCTCTTTGGCACCGCAAGCTTCAAAAATTTCAACCTGGCAAAATTTTTTTTAAGTGATATCACTTAAAATTTTTAAAAATTTTAATTAGACTCTTAAATTTAGTAAAAGTATATTATTTCCTCTTCATTACCATGTGTTAGCTTCTGATTGGAGAAAGAAAAATAAAAAAATGACACATTTGAAAAGTCAAACCAACTATAAGCTGACATGTGGTATTGATGGGCTAAATAGGGAACTTTTGTTAAGTTCAGGAGGCTAGTTGAGACTTTTGGAAGTTTATGGTAGCATCTGATTTTTCGTGCCAAGTTCAGGCGTTTTTACATGGTACCGGTTATTTAATATACTTTCCATTGGATGCTTGACTCGTAACCACTTTTTATTAGTATAATATATAAAGTGGCTATGTGTCAATCATCCAACAGAAATGGTGGTATCATATAAAATTTTTCCAAATTTAGGGAATCTCGATGCATTTGGCGTACAATTCAAGATCCTAACAAGTGATATTATAGTCATGGTTTGACTAATTTGAGTACAATGTAGTGCTAATAGTCTGAGCTCAGGGCATGGTGTTGACTGCCAAATTGTGCCAATACAGGTTCAAGATATATAAGTTCAAATGTCACGTATACCCTTTTTTTTAAAGAGAGTTTTAACTGTAAGAGCTGAGATTTGAACCTAAAACCTCCTCATCTATTTATGATATAGATGTATCACTTGAACTATGTTCAATTGGTGTCACATATATATAATATCTTAGGATTTTGGATTGGAAGCATATTGTTTGCATATCGAGAATTATGTGACATTTATGGCAAATTCAAAACGAAGTATGAAGTGTAGGTGGGAAATTATATATGGAATCAGGTATTTAGTACCGTTTTATAATCTAACGGTTGAATATTTATTATCTCCTAATTAAATATTTTCTCATCTTAATTAAATATAATCTAATAAATACTCATCCGTTGGATCAAGGAAGGATATACTAAATATCTGGTACCATACATAATTTCTCAAAGTATAGTTTGCAAAGACATGTATTCCTTATATATAGATCATTATTTCTTTCATAACAATAAAGAGGGTAAATAAATCCCCACAACACATATTCTTGTAGCAAGGATAATGGTTAAAAAATTATTTTAGATACCATTTGCCTAATTTTGAGTCATATATTTTATTTTTGGAAAGTTAAGATTCAATATTACATATTTCACCGTACAACTATTATCTCACTTATTTCCACTTTATTGATATAACTATTATCTCACTTATTTCCACTTCATTGAGCCACTTTCCACAAAAGTCACGTTAGAGATTTTATTCCCTTTTTCTAACTCGTGTGCTCAAACCGGTTATGGGTTTGTGAAAAGTAAGATAGCGTAAGAACCATTCCAGTAGTTTTGGAGAAAGAAACTTAAACAGAAATATTACTTTATAAAATGATGGCAAAGTCAAATACCTATCTCCAGAGCAAGCACTCTCTAATATTGCTTTCGCACACACTTCACTTGATTCAGCTACTCTTCTATCCAATCCAATCTAACATATGCATGCCAATAATCAATGTTAACTAATAATGTAAGAATTCTAAATCCTTATCCAGTGACGAAACTTTCTTTAAGAATTACTATGTTTTATTGATTGTTATTACCGCTTCCAGAAATTCATCTGTACTTATTTTTGACTGAATAAGCCCCGGAGTTACAATTGTTATTCCAATATCGGAACCAAATTCAACCCTTAATGTCTCAAAAAAACTTGTCAACGCTGCCTTGCTGGCCTGAACCCATTAATTAATGTATTAAAAACTATATTTATCTTAATAAAATTAATACATTGGAAAAAATAAATAAATAAGAAGGTACATACATTGTAGAAGCTCAGTTTTGGCTGTGGCACCCAACTAAGAATGGACGAAATCACCACAATTTTACCTTTGGTTTTCCTTAGATGTGGTATAGCTGAATGAGTGCAATGCACTGAACCCCAAAAATTTACATCCTATATAATTAATGTATTATTAGGGAAGTATAACTGAAAAAGGTATAATTAGGGAGGTATAAAGAAATAAACAAAGGTGCAGGCTTTTATAAAATAGGTATAAATTAAAATATTATTCACTCATTTAATACTAATAAAAATAAAATAATGATTACTTTAAATAACCTTAAAAATCTCCAATACATAAAATAACCTTTATTTTTTTATTCTATTTTATCAATTAATTACTAATTTAACTCATGACGTTTGAAAGTTGCACCTGTAATCCTTATCTTTTTTTTAAAAAAAAGCAGACTTCTTTGGACTATATAATTACTTAGGGTGGGGATGAGTGGTCCCACTAAGGTCCGGTCCTGATATTTTTTAGGCCCTAGGTAAAATGATATATGAAGCTGATAAATTGGATTATTTTGATAAAAAATAGTTCAATAATATATATTTTTATAAGAAAATTACAGGATAATTATTCTCATTATTTTGACACATGTATAATTAAGGCATATTTTTTAAGGATGAAACTCTCAATTTTTTTGGATTCAACTAGTCATTTTGCCACTATTACTAATACTCTTGAAATCTAATTATAAACTAAAATAAATAATTTGATAACAAACTAAAAAGAAAATTAATTATATCAAATTATTTTAAAAAAATATAACTAAAAAAATTAAATGAGTAAAATAACATAATTATGTTATTTTATTATGATTAAAAAGAACAGAGTTTTTTTATTAGAAACAATAATAAAATTTAATTTTCTTTTATATAATAAAAAAAACTTAAATAAATTAGACCCCTTTTAATTATGGGCCATGAACGGTGGCACCTGTTACACCACTCGGGCCGGCACTGGTCCCACCGACATCGCCTCTAGTTACAAGTAAATTCCTTAAAAAATTTTAGATATGCTATTACAAGTTGTTGAAGAATATGGTAATATAGGCAAATCCTAACACCGCTAGTGAACATGTTCTTTAGAAAATTCCTAATTCTGAATATCCGCAAGGTTCACTATTCAGATATTCATCACCTCGGTGCGCGAAACTCAACACAAAAATCTTCCGGCGGAACACCCATCAGTATCAAATCACTGAACAAGTTCTTTCGATGACTTTCAGCTTTCACTTATCTAGAGGGGGACAAAATCAATTCTTTTCATTTGGGTATAGTTTTGCATATGACAGTGTGACACTTTAAAGTTTGCAAAAAAATTTTGTTAATCAAGGAAGAAAAAAAGTTACCGGAGATAATAAAAAGAAATTGCAGAAACTTCTTATATGACTCGATGAAGTTTGAAACCACAATAAAATAAAAAGGGAAATTAGATGATAAAAGAAAGAAATGTACGGTATAGAATATAGATATATACCATGATGGGAGCATAATTGGAGACATCAGTGCAATCTTGGAACATCGACAGTCGGAGGATTCCAGCGTTATTAATCAGGTGGTCCACTAAACATGAAATATAATTAATTTAGATAACAAAGTTTGAATAAATGAAATTAGGCGAGGAATAAAGTGTTTAGAGATTACATCGACCAAAATGAAGGACCGTCTGATCAACCAAACGAGAGCATTCTTGAGGGTTAGAAATGTCGAGGCCAAAGACAAGCAAATCAGGGGAACCAAACGTCCTGACTTTTTCAGCTACAGCTTCAAGTTCAATTCGATCCTCACTTCTTGCTACAAGTGCTAAACAAGCCCCTCTCTTTCCATACTCATACGCCAATTTCTTCATGTTAATTTATAAACACATTTTAGTTACTTTACTTTTTCTGTATTAAGGGACATTTTTATTGAATTAAACTGAACTTATTTTATTGTAAGACTACGTTCTTTTGAATTTACACTAAGTTAAATTAAGGGTTAACGTCAAAAAATTCTATGTGGTTTCACTCGTTTTCAAAAAGGTTCTTGTATTTTTTTAATTTTCAAAAGGGTCATTGTGGTATCAAACGTTAGCAAAAAATGGATTTTCTCTTAACAAAGTTAGTTATTCTGAGTTGGCAAAGGATATATTCGGAATTTTTTTTGCCAATTTTAAAACAAAAAATATGATAATTCACCTTACCAACTCAACATAACTAACTTTATTAATAGCAAATCCGTTTTTTTTCTAACGTTTGATACCACAAAGACTCTTTTGAAAAATAAAAACAACACAAATACTTTTTTACAAATGAGTGAAACCACATGAAACTTTTTGAAGTTAACCCTTAAATTTATAGAAGTTAAAGAATATAGTCTAAATTTGTACCTCTACCATGATTTGAACCGAAACAAATTTACTTTTTTTTTATTAATGAAAGACAAGAATGTAATTTGGTGTTTGGAAAGCATTTAGAGCGACATATTTCCAGGTAAAATGGAAGGTGTTTTTCATTGTTTATGAACAAAGCAAATTAAATTATAAAGACTTTTCAACTTATAACATTGGGCACTAAAGCTCTTTTCATAGCTTATATAGTAAACTAAGCTAAGCTAGACAAAAACTCTTGAACACTTATTTAGTTTCAGAAAACGTTTTCACTTTTCATTTTCTAGTTTTCTTTCCTTTTTCATCGGTTTCCAATTTTTCTTTTCCAAATTCAAAAATAAAAAACTGGAAAATGTGTTTAGTTTAATTTTTCTTCAATTCTCTATTTTCTAATTTTATTTTTCCTCATTTTAATTTTAGATGTTTTTTAATAGTATAATCACAAGTGTTATATATATACTTTCAAAATTATTAACAATCCAATGAAAGTTTTTTTATAATTATTTTTATTTTTTTTCTCAGCTTTTTTATAAATTCATGATTATTAATTGGGAAAAGTTTGTATTTATAAATTAATTTATGTTTTTATCTTTACAATTTCCATAATTTATTTTAATAGAACATTAAAATTAGTGGAAATGTCAATATAACTGTAATTGGAGGGAAAAACGAGATCAAACTAAAGATATAACAAATTTATACATGAATATATGGGACATTATATGAAAAATCATTTTAAAGAACCATTAATTTTTTATTTATTTAAGATTAATATAAAATTGAAAATATGTAAAATGGTGTTGTGGCCTAAAAAGTCGATCCCAATTAAAAATTCAAAGGTCTTGTGTTAATAAGGGATTTTCTCCAAACTTTTATTGACTGCTTATAACTTTAAAAAAACTTATAAGGAGATTTTAACATAAAAATCAGATTATAGGATATTTTTCCTTCCTTATTTTTAATTTAACAGCTATTTATAAGAAAAAATTTAAAAATAAAAAAAGTTAAAAAGTTTAAGTTTGGAGACACACCCAAGATCCAATTACTATTAAAATAATTATGGACAACAGCTTTTTTAAAATTCATGTAATGCAAATTAGAAGAGTATAGAAACGCTCTTTTCTAGTTTTTCACAAAATTTTCAACTAAACACCAAACTCTAGTTTTCAACTTTTTATGAAGAATTTTTTACAAAACAGCCCCATTTTTTTTCCAATTTTCCAAACTAAACAGGCCCCAAATTTTTCACGTTCGTTTTAATTTTCATTTCAAATCCTAGGCTCGTGTAATATTTTGCTTTTCCAAGTGTATGTTTGCTTTTTTTATCCTCCTTTATGTGCTAACTGCTAAGTAGACTACAAGTGACTTGTAAACTGGTTTTTGGACAATATTTTAAAAGCAAAAGCACTTATATCCTTATCTAATTTTATATATCAACATGTATATATTCTTGTTAGTCTTTTAATAATTTATGCAATTTATAAGTTATTTACAACCAGCACTGCAAATGAACAACTTACAAGTTTTTTGGGTAAGCAGAAATAACTTATAAGTTAAACCATCAAGACAAATACCGAAATACTCTTATTTTATTGATTTGAACCAAATACGGAAATACCCCTTGTTACCTTCCAATTTTTTTGGCCCCGCCCGTACTGCTGAAAATATGTTTTCTCTTTTAGTCGCAAAACTAATTTGTCAACGAATCTCTGTTGTTATATTTTACTTTTCTTGTGGTGTCAACCGGATAAATAGTTTCTCATCTCCATAATTAAGAAGATTATTTTTTATTACAAAATAAATCAAGCTCCATATAGGATTATGAAATTGTTAGAGAAGTAAATACTTTATTTCGTAAAATTTAATATCAAAATACAATTAACACAGCATAATTATCAAGATAGTAAGACACATGCAATATAGTTGCAGCAGTTAAATCATAATAACTATAATAACAGCAACACATAATGTATATGTTAGGTCGATTGATTGTATTTGTTTTGGTAGTACTTGATTGATATTTTCACCTTTTGTTTTCTTTTGGAAAACTTAACTCATGTTCTATTTGGCGTTTATTGGTGTCTGGGTATGTTTTAATTTTCATTTTCATTAAGCTATTTATCAAATACCCATAGCTATAAAAATTCTATCCTACAAGAGAAAATAAATAGTTGTAGTGAATATGAGTATGCATATGCAACTTTAAGTATGAACCTCACCTCACCGATGCCTGAAGAAGCTCCAGTAATGAGGACGACCTTGCCAGCCACATTTTCGCTATATAAGCGTTTCTTGATACGGCTTAGCAGATTGAGAGCAAAATATACGGGGAAGATGAGTGGGACTAAGACGATTGTTAAAAAAGGTACAAAAATGTTCATAAACTTGATAATCCTACTCATCCTTTAACTATAAAATTGAAGTATTTCTCAGTATGGAACTGCAAACACAATTTGCTATTTAAAATTGAAGTATTTCTCAGTATGGAGTAATAATTGTTTGCAACTACTCAGCACGGAAAACTCTAGGGTCGGCACCTATACGTACTCTGCTTTACAACCATAATTTTGCGAGTAAAATCTATTCCATTTAATGAGCCTACAGGGATTATTATCTTTTAGACTAGTAATAACATGGTTATCATAATCGGACCGATGAAGTTAGTGGTTCATAGATTTAAGGTTCAATTGGATTAAATCGGTGGTCGAACCGAATTTTCTTAAAACATGTAAAATACTAAATATTTTATATAATTTGATATTAAACATGTAATATAAGTTATACTCATATAAAAATTAATACTATTAAATAAAGTATTCTATAATTTAAAGTTATATTTTAAATAAAAATAAAACACCAGATAATAACTAATATAATCTAATGAAAGAATGCAAACCGAATTCCATACTGTATAGATTGAATAAAAAAAGTTAATAAATTTGATTTATAATATATAAAATTATGCATTAAAAGAATTAAAATTTATACACAATATGTAAAATAAAAAATTATATATCCATTTAATATAAATTTAATCAAAAAACTTGGAGCAACATTATTTAAAAAAAATTATATATTATTTCGTTATGAAAAACATTCAAAGCTGTTGTTGAAAGAAATATTTTAAATTTAATAAAATGTGTAGTCTATGAAATAAAAAATATTTATTATGGTTTTTTATAATAAAATATTATAAAATAATTTAAAAATTAGCAATATATAATATAAAAGGTATATAAGGAGAAAATGTTATCACTTGTGTGTGGTACCTTAGTTGGTAGAGTATGTATTGAAACATGTGTTGGAGGTTTTGTGTTCAATTCCCACCACCAACAATTTTTTAAAAATTATGATTTAAGAGAACCGGAAACCAGTTATCGATTGAACCGGTCGATTTCCGATCGAACCCGATCCGATCAGCCAGTCCGGTCCGATCCGGTTTTCAAAACCATGAGTAATAATAAGTACTAATACCTAGCATTTAAATAACTTGTTAACTATAATAACGGATATTTTACATTTTTTTATAAATATTTTGATTTTATTAATAAATATAATAATTTTAAATAAAATATTATTTATTTTATTAATAAATATCCTTATTAACTTATTACTATCAATCTTTGTTACTCTCTCAATCTAGTTTTAGATGTCCATTAAATTGAATCATAAAAACTAATAAAAAATGTATTACACTAAAATATATTTTTTTCTTAACAATTTCTATCCAAATTAATATGAGGGCAAATCAGAGAAAAAATGGAAAACAATACACTGATAATAAAAATCGAGAACTAAAGAGAAAAATTAATGAAAATGTTAAATGGACTACTAAAAGCAGATGAGGTGAGTACATTATTATTTATAATAATTATTTTAATTATTAATAATTTCGATTAAGTTTAAAAATTTTGTTAATAATAACGCGCAATTATTTATCTCTCGACTCCCGTTACTCTCTCGGAATAATTTAATAGCAAACGGAGAATAAAATTGTGCAAGAAAATAACAGTAATTGGACACAAGGATTTAACGTGGTTGGGCCAAACTGCCTACCTCCATGACAGACGATCAAAGAAATTTCCACTAAGAATAATACAGGAGATTTACAAGACCACTCAAGTGTTTACACTCTTCCGATGACCCCAATACATCTAGAGAAAATTCACACAGTAGACTAGTAATAACACAGTCTACTGATCTTAAGTCTCTCTCAACTCTCTCTGCAAAGCACCCCATTAACACCCCCTTGTTAATTTGTTGGATTCTAATGCCATACATCCCATGACCTTTTATATCAGTAGATTACAATATAAAATGAAGTCCAATGCATGTGAACTAGTTGACATATTTATCCAACAAAAGACAACACATTAAAGCCTTTCAAAAAATCATGTCTCCTGTAGTGGACCTTATTCACACGTAATAAACACCAAATTCAAATTATCTTCACAAATCTCCACCTTAATTTGAAATTTCTCCAATCATATTTTCCCAGTATATTAAACACTGCAAATATCTGTCAAGTTCCTATACTTGAACTTGACTGTAGAAAGACCCCATAGCTTCTCCACCATAGAAGCTATTCTTCCTTTATTTGCATACATCTCTGATGTTTGCTTTTTCGATGCACCAATTTTCTCCACTTTTTGCATCACTTCAGGTTTAACCAAACCTCCAATTGAACTGACCGGACACCCTCCACATGTTGCACAAGCACTTTGCATCACAGTGCTTTTGGTCAATTTGTAGAGACCTCGAATGTTTCTCCCTTTCATAACAACTGTGGCACCTTTATGAACTTTCAAGACTCCACCTCGAGCAGAAAATCGATAACCTCAGGATTCAAGACGACTCAGTGAAATAAGATTTTCCTTCAATTCTGGAACATGTCGAACCTCCTGTGTTCTAGTAATGCCATTGTTCATCTTGATTTTGACTGTACCAACACCAACTACCGAGAGTTCTTTGTCGTTCCCAAGTAACACATTTCCACCATCAACTTCTTGATAAGTAGAAAACCAGTGTTTATTAGGAGACATATGGAAAGTACAAGCTGAATCAAGAATCCATGCATCTCGAGTGCGTTCTTCTGACACTGCTAGGACATCAATGACATCTGTGGAATTCGCTTTTTTACTGACAACATCTGACTCGTCACCTGAATCATCAGAGTCACTATCCCTTTTATTTTTTCGCCTAGGACAATCTTTTCTTTTGTGCCCAGTTTCATTACATTCATAGCAGCTGACCTTCTTGGATTTGGATTTCCGCCTGTTTCTAGATGCCTTTTCGTTAGATCTACCTTTCATGACCATGACCCTTGCCGGATCCTCATGTTCATCACCATCTATTTTCTTCTTCCGCTCTTTTGAGTTCAAAGCTGACTTGACACCTTCCACCGTGATAATGTCTTCACTGAAAATTATGGTGTCGATGAAATTGTCATACGAGGATGGCAACTTACATAACAACATCATCGCTTGGTCTTCTTCTTCAATTTTGACATCAGTATTTTCTAGATCTAAGATTATCTTATTAAATTTGTCAAGACAATCTTTTACAAATGATTAGGGCTGTAAACGAGCCGAAATACTCGTGAACTACTAGGCGCTCGGCTCGATCAAAGCTCGTTCGAGCTCGGTTCGTTAATAAATGAGCTTGTTCGCGAACAAAATTTTAGGCTCGTTATTGTAAACGAACCAAGCTTGAACAAGGGGATACTCGGCTCAAAAGCTCGTGAACATGCTCGATAAGAGGCTTGCGAACTAGTTCGCAATAGGCTCGTGAACAGGCTCGTTAACATATTTGAAAACTTTATACATTATATTTATGAATTAGATAGATTATGAATAAGTACAAAATAGTGTACGTGTAAAATGGATATAAAAATGAAAAATATAAAAATATAAAAAAAATAGTAAAGGAAAAATATGTATAAAAGTGATATATAAAATATAGATACAAAAAGAGAAAAGATGGACATAAAACCTAACAAAGGCAATTCGGATCCAATTTAATCCCTACTATATATATTCATCAATCACTATATGCTCAGTAAAAGTCTAATATCATTTTCCTCTGAAAAAACGCAGCCGCCAATACAACACTCCTTCTCTTCCTCTTCTTAGCACAATGAAAATCATTTATGGTGTTTAGGTCTTTCATCTCTGATTCTTCATCTTACGGATTCTATCTTTTTTATAAGCCGAGCTCTTGATTTAAACAAAGCTCAAGATAGGCTCGAAGCTCAGCTCGAGCTCGGTTTGACCAAGCTCGAGCTCGGCTCGGGCTCAGTTTGACCAAGCTCGAGCTCGGTTCATGTTCGTTAAAATTAAAATGAACCGAGCTTGAACACTCAGTGTTCGAGCTCGGCTTGGTTCGTTTACAGCCCTACAGACGATCCCTCTTGCATACAGAGAGAATATAATCGTTGTTTCAAGTACAAACGATTGGTGAATGACTTGGTGATATAGAGTGATTCCAGCTTCTTCCATAAAGCTTTAGCAGTACTTTCTCCAGCGACTTCTCTTAGAACATTGTCGGAAAGACACAACAAAATTGAACTCTATGCTTTCTCAACAATATCTTCAATTTCATCTTCATCATATTTTTCTAAGAAAGCTTCTTCACCTTCAAGTGCCTTTGAAATTCCTTGTTGAACCAATAACGCCTTCATTTTAATTCGCCATAAATTAAAATCATTCTTGCCATCGAACTTCTCCATTTCATATCGCATTACTAATTGTCGGTCTGCCATGTCGATATTCAATTAAATTTTCCAAACTTTTATAGTAACAAACGAGCAAAAAATTGCACCGTAAGAATATACTAATAAAAAATATATCAGTACCAACACCTGCTCTGATACCAATTTATTAGGAATAACGTGCAATTATTTACCGCTCGACTCCCGTTACTCTCTCGAAATAATTTAATGGCAAATGGAGAATAAAGTTGTGCAAGAGAATAATAGTAATTGGACACAAGGATTTAATTTGGTTCGACCAAGCTGCCTACCTCCACGACAGACGATCAAATAAATTTCCGCTAAGAATAATACCGGAGATTTACAAGATCATTCAAGTGTTTACACTCTCCCGATGACCCTAATACACCCAGAGAAAATTCACACAGTAGACTAATAATACAGTCTACTGATCTGAACTCTCTCTAAACTCTCTCTCTGCAAAGCACTCAATTAACACCTCCCTTATTAATTTGTTGGATTCTATTGCCATACATCCCATGGCCTTTTATATCCGTAGATTGCAATGTAAAATGAAGTCCAATGCATGTGAGCTAGTTGACATATTTATTCAATAAAAGTCAACACATTAAAGCCTTTCAAAAATCATGTCTCTTGTGGTGGACCTTGTTCACACGTAGTAAACACCAAATTCAAATTATCTTCACAAATTTGTTCAATTTTGTCAAAAAAAAAAATAAAACCTTAATCGGTTAGTTATAAATTTCTGTCCTACGCGTCTTTACCTTTTTGGGAGTTATATGTAATTAAAAAAGTGTAAATACTTTTTTTTATTCTAACTTCTCATCTCATCTAATTTAAAAACTTATGTTTTTCACTTTTTAATGAACATAATGCTCAAATGCAAGAAATCAATGTGTTAGATATGATGTATGCCCTTGAGATAATTAGGGCGATATATATTAATTATGTAATGGTACGAATTATTTGTTTAATTAATAAAGACATTTAATCTTTTATTTATATTGATGTGCTTATAAATATATAATGGCTGGTTAAAATATATTCATTAATATATGTATACTAAAGTCCTTGAAGTATCATAGCATGAAATCAGAGAAATTATAGTTGGACTATATTTTGTGAGACCTGTTTCATGTGCAATTATGATTATGTCTAAAGTATCCCTAGTCATAGTTTCATCAAGAAAGGATATTGATGAAGCGGTAAGACTAGCATGTGGTTAACTTTCTTGGAAAGGGTCTAAGTAGTCAATCTCCTTAGGACTGAGGGTGGTGCGTTAAGTTTGACATATGGATATATCTGAGAGATATATTGGAAACCGTAGTAAGGTAAACACTTGGTGTATATATCAATGTGTTAGTGTTTATCTTCATGCAATAAGCTTTGCGAATATCCTCATACTTGAGATGCTAGTTACCTTGTGTGGTACCATTGCTATACTTTGGGTCATTCCTATACATTCATTAATTTAGGGTATCAATGGTGGTTACGGGGATAGTGATTACAACACGTTGGTAACCTGTGTAGTCGGGAAGAATCCATCACTCCTATATATTAAGGAGTTATGCCTGGCCACTTGTTGAAGTGATGATTTATATAAACCTCTGATCAGAGTATGTGTTTGATAGAAATAGTTTCTAGTCAAACACACTATGGTAAAAGGCAATGTACTTTGGTAACACTTTAATAATATGGTAAAAGGCAATATACTTCGGTAACAATTTAATAATTGGGATAGCTTGGAGCAACCTTGCTATTAGTGGGTTAACACTTTAACCGAACCTTATAAACCAGATGGTACTAATATTAAAGAATGGAAGGAGTCCATCGCATGGGACAACTATTGTATTAACCAGGATTAAGTCATAAGCACAAATGATGTTCCGAGTAATGGGGGACGGTAGACCCTTGCTAGAGGCGTACTACAGTCGTTGAAGGTAATCGAGTTCTATTCACGATCTAGAACCTCGTGCCAATGGTTCCAATAGAACAAGGGTTGGTTAAGCCTTAACAGCTCAATACTTCAGGATCCTATAAGGTCGCACACATTAAAACTTAATTGGACTAAGTAAAGAACTAATAGATTTATTCTATTACGAAAATATAACGTAATAATAATTGAATTATTATTTAATTAGTTAAAAATAATTAGATCATTTTGGATAAGCCAAGAAATTTATTTTTGACCGGTAACTAATTTATTTGGGCCATAAAATAAATTAATAATTGAAAGAGGGATTAAAAGGGATTTTTCCAAATCAAGGTAAACGGGTCGAACCCTGTACAAATGGGCTTGGGCTTGGCACGTGAGCGAGCCCACACGCTGGGTCACACCAGCACTGCTGGGCAGCGCTCGGTGTGCCTAGCGTAGCCAAACCTACAACCTAGGCTTGCGGGAGCAAGGTAGGCCGTTATGGCCTGCCTTGCGCGGGTTGCTGTGCAGCGTGCACGTGGGTCAACCCGCAGTCCCATTGAAGAACTTGAAGTTTGTTCAAAATAATGATTCATTTTGTGCTGCTTGTTCGCAAGGAAAATTGATAATAAAACCTTCCAGAAGTGAGGTTGAAATTGAGTCTGCAACATTTTTAGAACGCATATAATCTGATATATGTGGACCAATTCATCCACCATGTAGACCACTTAGATACTTTATGGTTTTAATAGATGTCTCGATAAGATGGTCACATGTATGCCATTATCATCATGCAATATGGCTTCTACATGATTACTTGCTCAAATAATCAGATTACAGGCTTAATTTCCCGATTATACAATCAAGTCATAGGTCTTGATAATGCTGGAGAGTTTACATATCATACCTGTAATGATTATAATATGTCAATTGAGACAAAAGTTGAACATCTTGTAGCTCATGTTCATACTCAAAATAGTCTGTGGAATCGTTCATTAAACATCTGCAATTAATTGCACGACCAACGATCATGCGAAAAAATCTCCCTATATCAATATGGGTATATGTAATATTGCATGCAGCATCACTTATTTGTTTAAGACCAACACGCCCTATAATTAGCTTTTGGTCATGAGCCCAATATTTCTAGTTTAAGAGTCTTTGGTTGTGTAGTACATGTATTAATTACTCCACCACAATAGACCAAAATGGGTCCTTAAAGGGGATTAGCAATTTATGTTGGCTTTTAATCTCCTTCAATTATTAAATATATAGAGCCACTAACTGGAGACATGTTTACTGCACGTTTTGCAGACTGTCATTTTGATAAAGGTAATTTTCCAAAATTAGGGGGAGAAAGTAAGAAAAATACAATTTTGGAAAAATTAATCGTATGGAATACTTCATCATTATCTCATGTAGATCCTAAATCAAAGGATTCTGAACTTGAAGTTCAAAAGGTAATCCATCTTTAAGATTTACCAAATCGATTGCCTGATGCACTTGTTGATCCAAAAAGAGTAACAAAATCGCATATACCAATAGTAAATGCACCAATCCAAATAGATATTCCTGAAGAACAAACTAATAATAGTGCTATGACATGCATGAAGCGTGGATGACCAATTAGTTTAAAGAATAAAAAATCCTCGAAAAAGGAAAATTGTCGACAATAAAAATGTTCCCAATAAGGATTAAAATATTACTACAAATACACTTCTTGAAGAAGTAAAGACACTTGAATTGCAAGCACCTGAAGTGCAAAAACCTTAAGTTGTTGATAATCAAGAAATTCAAATAAATTATATCAATATCGAAAAAAGATAAAATCGAGATATAATGGTTAATTGATCCTATTTTTGCATATAATGTTGCAATGAGTATCTCAGAATGAAATTATGGATCACGAACCACAATCTGTTCAAGAATGCAAGGACAAAAGTGATTGGCCAAAATGGCAAGATGCAATCCAAGCAGAATTGAATTCTCTTAACAAACATAATGTTTTCGGACCTGTAGTTCGAACACCACGGGATATTAAAACTGTGGGTTATAAATGAGTTTTTATAAGAAAGAGAAATGAGAAAAAATGAAGTTGTGAGATATAAGGGAAGACTTGTTGCACAAGGTTTTTCCCAAAGACCCGAGATTAATTAGAGGATAGACATGTTCTCCAGTAGTTGATGCAATAACTTTTCACTATCTTATTAGTTTTGCTGTGCAACAAAATTTATAAACACATTTAATGGATGTTGTTACAGCTTACCTACATTGGTCACTTGAAATTTACATGAAAATCCCTGAGGGGTTGAAATTGCGAGAAAAATATGGCAAACACAAACTTTATTCAATAAAGTTACAAAGGTCCTTATATGGATTAAAATAATCTGGGCACATATGGTATAACCATTTCAGTGAATATTTAATGAAAGAAGGTTATAAAAATGATCAAATTTTGTAGGCAATTCTTTAAAGAAAGAATTTGAGATGAAAGATCTTAGAAAGACAAAATTTTATCTTGGTCTTCAAATTGATCACCTTCATAAAGGAATATTTGTCCATCAATCAAACTATACACAAAAGATATTGAAATGATTTAATATGGATAAAGCACATCCATTAAACAATCTAATGGTTGTACGATCACTTGATGTTAAAAATGATCCTTTTCGCCCTCAAGAAGCTAGTGAGGAAATTCTTGGTCCTGAAGTACCATATCTTAATGCGATTGGTGCATTAATGTATCCTGCTAATAATACAAGGCATGATATAGCATATGCTGTTAATTTGTTATCAAGATATAGTTCTGCACCAACCCGAAGACATCAGAATGGAATTGAGCATAAAATGTGCTATCTTCGAGGAACTATTTATTTGGGTTTATTTTATTCACATGAACCCAATCCTAAAATAATTGGATATGCAGATGCAGGGTATTTTTCTGACCCACATAAATCCCGATCTTAAACAGGCTATTTATTCACATATGGAGGTATAGCTATATCTTGGCGGTCAACAAAGCAAACTACCACGGCTACTTCCTCAAATCATACAGAATTAATAGCCATCCATGAGGCTAGTCGTGAATATGTATGGTTGAGATCAATAACAAAGCATATCCAAGATGCATGTGGAAGATTAGTGACTAAAGAAGATATGACGACGATATATGAAGACAAAGCCACATGTATTTCTCAATTGAAGGAAGGCTACATTAAAGGAGATAGAATCAAACATATTTCACCAAAATTCTTCTTCACTCATGATCTTGAAAAGAATGGTGAGATAATTATTCAACAAATTCGCTCTTGTAACAACTTAGTAGACTTATTCACTAAGGCTTTACCTTCAACAACATTCAAGAAGTTGGTTCATAATATCGGAATGCATTATCTCAAGGATCTTCAATACTATTGCGAACAAGGGGAGTAAACACTGTACTCTTTTTCCTTTAACCAATGGTTTTGTCCTACTGGGTTTTCCTTGGTAAGGTTTTTAATAAGGCAGTGTCCCATTTGCAATGATTAACATCAGAGAGGGTGTGTTAGAAATGAATATCCCACATCACTCTCGGATGGTCCATTGAGCTGGTATATAAGCAAGGCCCTAAAAGCCTTAACTTGTATGACATGTTTTAAAACCCGTGAGGTTGGCCGTAAACGGCGCCAAAGCGGACAATATCGTTCAAGTTATTTATAACACGTTATCATCATGATCGCGGTGAAGGGGTGTGTTAGGAATGAATCCCACATCACTCTCGGAGGATCCATTGAGCTTGTATATATATAAGCAGGGCCCTAATGGCCTTAACTCGAATGACGCATTTTAAAGCCGTGAGGTTGGCTGTAAACGGCGCCAAAGCAGATAATATCATTTAAGCTATTTATAAATTTACCTTCAGGATATGCTGTTGGTCAGATACGAACTAAAAATCCTAAGGTGAGATATATATGGTTCGCTTGATTATAATATTTGCATAAAAATTTTTGAAGGATTAAAATTGCCAGAAAAGTATGGTAATTTGGCAAACAAGAACTTTACTCGATAAAGTTACAAAGATCTTTATATGGATTAAAATAATTTGGGCACATGTATAACTATCCCAGTGAATATAATTTGAAAGAATATTATAAAAATGATCTAATTTGTCCATGTGGTTTTATATAGAAACCATGATCTGATTTTACTATAATTTCAATATATGATGATGTTTTAAATACAATCGGACTCTTGATGAGATTCCAAAAGAAGAAAAATTTTTTAAAGGAAGAATTTGAGATAAAGGATCTTGGAAAGACAAAATTTTGTCTTGGTCAACAAATTGATCACCTTGATAAAGGAAAATTGGTACATCAAACAAATTATACACAAAAAGGCCTTGTAATGTTTTAATATGGACAAAGCACATCCATTGAGTATTCCAATGGTTATACGATCACTTGATGTGAAAAGAAATAATTTTCATCCTCGAGAAAATAATAAAGAAGTTTTTGGTCATGAAGTATCATATTTTAGTGCAATAGGTATACTAGTGTATTTGGACAATAATATAAGCATGATATTGCATTCTCAGTTAATTTATTATCAAGATACAATTCTGCACCTACACGTAGACATTAGAATGAAATAAAATATATTATGCACTATCTTCGAGGAATTATTGACCAGGGCTTGATTTATTCATATGATTCAAAGGCTGAGTTAATTGTTTATGCGGATGCTAGTTATTTATCTGTCCGACACAAGGTTTGATCTCAAACGGGTTATCTGTTCACATATGGAAGCACAACTATCTCTTGGTGTTCCACAAAGCTGCTTGTATTGCTCAATAGGAACTCTATATTAAAAGAGATGGAATCAATCATATTTCACTCAAATTCTTCTATGCTCGGGATCTCATGACTGCTGGTCAAGTTGACATTTGCAAAGTTAGATCAAGTGATGACCCGATAAATCTTTTCACCAAGTAACTACCTGCTTCTACTTTTAAAAGGCATGTACATAATATTAGGACCTGGCAATTGTATTTTTTAGGGGAAGTAAAACTGCATATGAATATTATACTCTTTTTCCTTCGTTAAGTTTTTGTCTCACTGGGTTTTTCTTCGCAAGGTTTTAACGTGGCATATTCATATTGCATAGTCATCCAAAGGGAAAGTGTTATAAATATTCTTATTTATGTTCGATGACCATTAATGCCCTAATTAATGCTATGATTTATATCTTTTCTTTCCTCTCATATTCCTAGAAATTGATGTAATTTGTTCATTTATTGCTATGAATAAAGAACTACATATACTTGTTTTCATTCCTTTAATGTTATTATTTGATATTTGTTCTTTATTTACAATACGTTATCAGCACGATAAGTCTCTACCAGTTATCTTGTTTAAGGTATTGATTTCTTTTTTATCATTTGATTCTTGTTTTCTGTTATGTTATTTTTTATGATAATTTTTATTTATAGTTTCCTAAAGAACATTTATATAATTATATCTCTGAAGAATATAATGAATAATTTTAATTTATTCGTTCTCAATAAAATATTTATATAATTATATTCTCGAAGGATATAAAAAATAATTTTAATTTATTTATTCTTGAAGATTACACATATATATAATTATATCACTGAATGATATAACAAATAATTTTAATCTGTAAATTATATATATATATATATATATATATATATATGTAATTGTATCCCTGAAGGATATAACAAAATAATGTTGATGTATATATTCCTGAATAATATATTATAATTATTGTAAGATTATAAATGCTTAATGAGTATATAGTTATTACGCTCTTGAAAAGAATCAACTTTTGATAAGGGATATAATCGTTCAATAAGTATTGAAATATATATATATATATATATTAAGATCTTTTAAATCTTTGTATAATGATGTTACAATGTAATAAGGAAAAGACCATATATATTTAACTATAAAAGATTTCGAAGATTGTTGAAAATAAATGTATGACAACCTGAAAAACATATCAATCAAAAGCTCATTATAAATGGAAAGAAAATTTATTATCAGAATCTATTAGAAATTTTCGTATGAATATATTGTGTTCTTGTAGCAGCACTATAAATGTAATATGTTCCTCATGATGAATAAATTTATTGCTTTTAGCAAAAATTATAAGCTATTGATAAGAAACATGAACAATGTCCAAATTGATCAATTGCATTCCCTGAAGTGAATACGTTATCATATCGCAATAATAGTTTCTGAAAAAAATTGTGGATGTGATGAAAAAAATATTTGTCATCATAGATATTATAGCCAAATGAACTGGAGAGTGAAATTGATGACAATTATGACCATCGAAGTGCAAGGATTACAATCACAATAGTATAACCACCCGAAGTGGTATGTCGAAATGAATTTTTTTATAGTCAAATTTAAGAAATGCACTTATATTTCGTTCTTAATGTGTTGATATTATTAATTTGAATATATCTTATAAATTTATTATTTTACCTCCACTTTGCGTAATTCCTCTTTGGATAAGTTAGGTGTTACCTCCCATATGAATAACGGTGGTGAAAAATATATATATGTCAAGTTCTTACGGATACTTGAATAATGATGCACTAGTGCAATGAAAGGGAAAAGTCTGCTTTTGTCATCTTGTAAAGAAACAATATTGAAAATGACATAAGAATGTAATTAGGAAATATAGTGCATCTATATACAAGCAAGTTCCTACAAATTAGTCTATTACCATTAATTAGATTATATTATTTCCTAATACATTATTTCATATTAATTCAAATTGATAATATGATATTATTTCCTATAATACTGTGTATGACCATATGAAAAATTTGTTAATCAAAAGATCATCGTATATGGAAAGAAAGTTATTGATGAAAATTTATTTATACGAACTTTCTCTATTTTATGAAAAACGTGCTCTCACAATATCATGTGCTCCGATAGTAGACTATACATGAAAAATTTTTCACCAAATAAGGGCGAATTTAATTAATGCATTTATTAAGCAAAATAAGTGATTTTGTTAAAAAGTCATGAGCATATACCATTATACAAATTCATTTCCTAAAGTTAAATGAATGTCATATCATCATATAAATTTTATTCATTAGACACTATAAAAAAATAGTTGTGCTCATAAATATAACCATAAAACCACTCTATATGGGAAAACAATTTGATAACCACCCAAAGTGGATAAATATTTATGGTATTTTATTTATTTATTTATCCATATTTTATTATAGTTTATTTATTTATTTATTGTTTATATGATTATCTTTGAGTTATAATATAAAAGATATTATATTCAATATAGTCGATTATTAAAGACTCTGTAGATCTTTATAAAAGTTTTAATAATGTATATATATATTACATGTTAAATTATTGTGAACGTGCTAGAATTTTTCACATGAAGTGAAAAATCAAATTGATGATAATAACAATCATCAGAAGTGAAAAATCAAACTGAAAATTTTGGTAGAACGAATTGAAATATTTCTAGGAATTAATTGACTTCAAGCCTAATGAAGCAATTGTAAAAAGGTCAACTATTAACATATTTTGAAAATGAGTGAAACAAATGTTACTACAGTATTAGGAAACAAAATAATTATCGAATGCTCTTGAAGAGCCAATATTTACATGATAAGGGGAAACAAATTTTAAAGGCTCCGAAGGAGGCAATAAAATGTACCAAAGTGACACAATTCTTGAATGCTCCAGAAGAGTTTCAGGGCTTTTTGGATTATTATAATACTTTGAAAACGTTGAATGGTCCGGAAGAGCCAGTTACAATATTTCAAAAGAAATAAAGATAATTATAAATAATGCATTATTTCTCCTAAATCCTCACAGAAATAAATTTAAAGCAAAAAGTATTTGCAGAAATGAATATTGAAATTGTGAGTGAAACTATTAAAGAATGTTTTTATGGTACAAACATATTTTCAAGTTGATTTAACTATAAACTTGGAGTTTATCAATTTAGATACTTATAAAATTTGGTACAATCGGCTAGCCTATCTTTGTTCGATATTAATGAGAAAATTTATTTAGAATGCATATCAGCATCTACTAAAAAACCAAAAGTTTCTTTAATGTAATATATTGAATTATTCTGTGTTGCTTATTCTCAACGAAATTTGATAATAGAACCTTTTAGAAGTTGTTGGTCCCTGTGAGGGTTTGAGTTTGGTCAAGGGAGGTGAATGACCCTTTTTCACTGAATTAATAGACTTTAAAAAGTTTAAGTGTAGCGTGTCTGATTATGGTCTGGAGGATGGATCCGGATGATGCAAGTATGACAATATAATGCAATAAATAAAAAGTTAAAGAATAAAACACAATGAATTTATACTGGTTCGGCCCTGCCTACGTGTAGTCCCTGGAGTTTCCTTCCTTTGAGCTTTTCAACTAGTGGATTCCTTTCTAGCTGGCAGGAATCAAGTCTTATAGATTGTCTCCGGATGGTAACCCCTTTCGGATCTAGGATATGCCATAAGAAGCACCAACTCCTAGCTGAGTCCTTTTGTCTTTAGCAGGATATAACACTTTGACTTCTACCCCGAATCTAAGCTAAGTCCTACAAGGAGATCCCATTCAAAGCACCTACTTCAACCTATATCCCAATCTCACTACTCACCTAAGTAGGAGATCTTTTGCACTTTGGTTTTCAACAAAGGTTTTGGTTTTGGACTTCCTTAAGTTTATAACTCACTTAGGAATCTTTACAAATTGATTTTGAATGATTTGGTTCTTAGAGGGATTTGTCAATCTGATTGCTTTCTAGCAAGTTCTCTTGTATATGTTTTTGTAAAATCAACCAGCACCTTCTCAACTTGTGAAGCTTCCCTTTTATAGGCTTGGATCATAAATGTAGCCGTTGTGGGTTGGTGAGCTGTAACTTGACCTTCACCGTTGATCAGGTAAGATATGGCGCTTTTAGAGCCGTTGATCAATTTGTTAGACAGCAATATGACCCATTTGAATCCTTGTGATTGAGGCTGAAAAGGTGTCAGTGATGATTTTCCTTGTTTTTAGAGTCACCCCAACTTTTATACCATTAGCTTTTTGGTGTGTCCACGCGCCTCCTTATTGGTCTAGGCGAAAAGGTTGTTTCCTTTTTCTGTTCGGTGTTAGTCCTTTTATCTTTTTTCTGAAAAGTTTGAGCTGTCTCTTTTATCTTGCTCATGGGGAAAGGATCTTTGACTTTGTAGACCAAAAGGTGGAGGGAAAAAAAGTTATAATTGAAACTTTTCCCTTTGTCTTGATATCTGTGTCTTCTGGATCCATCTTCTTCCGGATGTTTGTGTAATCAATTTTTCGGATGCTGATCTTGAATGGTTCAAAGTTTGTTTCCTTTCTGTACTTTAACCGGATGCTTCCATTTATGCTTAGGTAATTGTCTTCACTTATTTTGAACAATTGATGTCTTGAGTATGTGTCCAGATATTTGACTTAGGTCTTTTAGAGTTAGGTGTTTTGTTTACTTCAAACCTGATCTGGATCATTTGAGTTTCGGATCATTGTTTCCCAACTTTCTCCCCTATTTGATGGAAATAAAAACCTAAGACAACTAAGCAAAAGGAGAGGAGTTTATATGAGCTAAGTATGGTTCTTGATACTTAGTCATTTACAAATTTTTCTCCCCCACAATCTAAGCATCCCACTCCCCCAATATTTTTGCATTTTTGCTCTCTATATTTTTTTGAAGTACAATTCCAGATTGTACATAGAAGCATTTTCATGTAAATGTGTTTCACTATATATGTACTTCTATTGTTAACAATGGTTAACATCAATGAAGTTCATAGTTACAGATACAGAGTACATATGAGTGGAAAAAAAATTTTTAAGCTAGCTATTACTAGATTTTTGCATGATATTAATAGCTAACTACGCATTTACCTATCTATGTCCATATCCTCTCCTCCTTTGCTAGTTGAGCTTTTCTCCCCCTTATTGTTTTCATCCAACTGGAGGTCAATTAACATATAGGAGCGCTGGTCCCAGCTCTTCTGCCAAGCTTTTGAGTAGATAGAGTAATCTAGATTACCTTGTGAGCATTTCTTAAAAATTGTTTCAACAGTGGCTAGAAGAAGTTGATAGGCTTTAGAAATGCCAAGAGCAATTTGTAGGACTTTGTTATGTCTGAAATAATTCGTAGTGCATGTGCTTGATAATCCTTATCAAAATAAGGAAACATATACTTTAGGAGAGTTAAGCTACACTTGTACCCAAAGAATCCAATGTCGCCAGTGTGCTTTACAAGATCGTTGACAACTGGAATGAAAAGACTATCTTAGGTGGAGGAGGAAGATTCGGATGAGGAGACTGACTTTAAGGCTTCAATATCATTGCAGATATCTCTCCAAACATTGTAGAGACTGGAGTTGAGCGTAGTGAGATCCTTGTGGAAAGCCTCTTAGAGAGCTTTAATTAAATTATTAGTTCCGGAAGAGTGGCATCCACTATCATCACTTATGTCATCCACTTGCTTCTTTAGAAGTTCTTCAAGAGCCTCATCAAACAAGTTTGTCAGCATTTCTTGTGTCGCTTGATGCCTTTCATTTAACAGTTGTAGTGTAGAAGCAATATCCCCTTCAAATTTTGTAATAACTTCTGGAATGAATTTTATAAAGCTTTCAAACTTGTTATCAATGTACTCCTTAAGCTCAATAGATAGATCTGTGGAAGAGGATGTGATCTTGTCCAAGATTGTAACACAGTTGTTTATGGCCACTATATTGGCCTAATCTATAGATCTGTGGCTCCGACGATGTTTGTGTTTATTTGTTTAAGGATTGGTTTTACCTTGGCAAGGGAGACTTCTGCTACCAGATCAGCAATAGGAAGTTCCTCCACTTTCTCTGCTGTTTTCTTGACATCCCCCTTAATCACCTCAATTTCTCTCTTCAAATCTAGAGGCTAGAATTCTTTAAGAAGTACCTTTTCCACAGCTTTTAAGTGTCTACATATCTTCTGGAGGCTTTGTTTGATGTAGCTTTCCTCATGTTCCTCATAAGTAGCCAACTGTATAATCTTGAGTGCTGTGGATATCTTTTTAGCTCGTGTTGGATTTTCATTTATAGCAGGTATTCTGATTGGGCTAGCAAGAAGAGTTTAAGATCCAGAGCTAATTCCAGTCTCATCAGATCTGGATGATTCTGCCTCAACAGATTCTTCTACTTCTTCTTCTTCCTTCTCTTCTTCTAACCGATCCTCTGAACTAGCCTCTCCCTTCAAGTCCACTCTAGAAGCATTCTCATTGGATCTTAGACTGTGTCCCTTCTCTAGAATGATGACTTCTGGGTTGAACTTATAATCCTTAGCTACATTTAGAGACTTTGTATCTAAGTTGTCCTTATTTTCAATTGCTATTTCAACACTAGCAGTGGTGTCAGCATTCACATAATATGATACAGAGTTTGTGTTGGGAAATAATGATCCGGATCAAAAAATTAAACTAATCTATCTAGATCAGGTTTGAAAGAAATAAAAACTTAAACTACGTAAATCCCGAATCCAAATGGAAACATCCTGACAAAGATCTAGCTACAAAGCTGTCCATTGAAGATATCAATTACCTAAGCACATGGAATCATCAAAATAAGGCTTAGAAAGGAAAGAAGCTTTAATGCCTCAAGAACAACATCCGGAAGAACTGATTGGCATATCTCCGGAAGAAGACAGATTCGGAGAATATGAGTCTAAAGACATCCGGAAGACTCATGCTTGAAGACAATGGGAAAAGTTTTAAAGATAGATTTTTCCTCCACCTTTTGGTCTATGAAGTCAAAGATCCTTTTCCCAAGAAAAAGATAAAATGACAGCTTGCATTTTCTAGAGAAAGGACAAAAGGACTGACACCGGACTGAAAAAAATGAAAATCTTTTTCACCTAGACCAATAAGGAGGCGCGTGGAGCTCACACCAAAAAGCTAATGGTGTAAAAGCCGGTGCATCATAAAAAGTCAAGTAAAACAATCACTGACAACTTTCCAGCATCAATCCCTAGAATTCAAATGGATCATATTATAGTCTAACGGATTAATCAACGATTTCGAAAGCGCCACCTATAACCTGATCAAAGGTAAAGATTTATTACAAGTTCAACAACCCACAATGGCTACATTTATGATGGAAGCCTATAAAAGGGAAGCTTCACCAAATGAGAAGGTTGGTTATTTGATTGAAAAAATCAAGTAACCAATCACAAGCATTCAATTAGTTTACAATCCATCCAAGAATTAATTAATTCCAAATCTGTTGTAAGGATTCGTAAGTGAGTTATAAACTTAAGGAAATCCAAAACCAAAACCTTTATGAAAATAAGAGTGTAACTTGGGTGAGTTGTAAGGTGAGGATACAACTTAAAGTTAGTGCTTTGAGTGGGAACTTCTTGTAGGACTCAGCTTAGATTTAGGGTAGAAGTCTAAGTGGTATATCCTACTAAAGACTAAAGGACTCGGCTAGGAGTTAGTGCTTCTAGTGGTATATCCTACATCCGGAAGGAGTTACCATCCGGAGATAAATTGTAAGGCTTGATTCCTGCCAGTTGGAAAGGAATCCACTAGAGGAAAAGCTCGAAGGAAGGAAACTCCGGGGACTAGAGTAGGCGGGGCCAAACAAGGATAAAATCCTTTGTTTTTGATTTCTTTAACTCTTTACTTACTGCATTATATGGACATAACTGAATCATCCGGATCCATCATCAGGATCAAAATCAAGCACACTACACTAAGACTTTTTAAAGTCTGTGTATTCTACAAAAAAGGTTCATTCACCCCCCCTCTGATCTTATAAAGACCCTCATAGGGACCAATAACTAGTATCAAAGCTAGTGCTCAAACTAGAGATCTAACAATCTCAAGCTAAAGGTCTATATATTTTGAATAATATATCAAAATGAGTTTCTAAAACTCATAACTCCTTCTCGAGGGTATGTCCATTACCCGTCCTCCACTCTTCACCGGTGAACACTACATATTCTGGAAAAATTGGATAAAGAACTTCATCCAGTCACAAAACATGCAAGCATGGTTAGTTATTAAATATGGTCCATATGAGCCTACTTATAAAGTAAAGGGTATGACTACCCGAAAGCCATCAAGTATGTGGGATGAGAATGATTTTAAAAAGTTGCGTAAAAATGCAAATGCTATTAACATGCTTCATTATGCTCTTAGTGTAGCTAAATTTAACAGAATATCTGGATGTGAGACTGCAAAAGAAATTTGGGTGAAGCTAGAGGTAACCTATGAAGGAACTACCCAAGTAAGAGAAGCCAAACTTGACTTACTCCAGTAAAAGCTTGAATCCTTCAAAATAGAGCCTAAAGAACCAATCAGCAGCATGAACACTAGATACACCGATCTAGTGAACTAGATGAAAAGACTGGGAAAAGGAATCTCTGAAGTAGAGATGGTAAAGAAGGTGCTCTGAAGTCTCACCAAAGAATAGGAAAACAAAAAGACTGCTATTGAGGAAGCTCATGACTTAAACTTTTATAGTTATAATGAATTCATTGGTAATCTTCTAACCCAAAAGTTATCCTTAGAGAGATATAGCCTACAAGAAAAGAAGCCTGAAGAAAAGAAGAAAGCCAATGCACTTATTGCAGAATCCACTGGATCAGCTTCAGTCGGAGTAGAAGAGCAAATCACTGAATCAATAAGCACCAAAGATCAACTTGCTCTGTTGACCAAAAGACTTGAAAGATTCATACAAAAGAAAGATAGAAGGAAATCAAGACAGCATGAATCCCAAAAACCAAGATGAAGTACTTCTAAAAGAGATAGGCTAAGAAAGAATTTGGAAGAAAAGAAGGATCCGGAGAAAGAAGCTACTTGTTTTGAATGTGGTGAGAAAGGTCATTTTAAAAAAAAAGCCCCAAGATTAAGAGAACTAAGAAGTTTAAAAAGAAGGCGATGGTAGCTGTTGGAGCAACAGTGAAGCAAGTAGCAGTTCATCTTTAACAGAAGAAGAGGAGATTGCCAAGTGCGCATTCATGGCTCTGACTGATCCGGAAGCCGAGCAATCCAGAAGGAATGTCTCCAAGCAAGAATTAGTGCAAATTAAAGGATCAGAATCAGATACAGCAAACACTGAGGTAAATTCTTATTCTAATTCTACTTCTAATCTTGACCTTGCTAGAGCTCTATCTATTGTAATCAAGGGTGTAAAGAAGAATGCAAAAGCAATCAAGTCCCTTAAAAGAGCAGTAATGGAGTCGACAGAAGATGCTGAAGTAATGGCACAAGACATCAATCTGGTTAGAGCAACCAAGCATATTGATGTTGTGGAGGAAAACTTCTTAAGGAATTAAGTCCAGATTCTAAATGCAAATGTAATAGGACTGGATAGAGAAATCAATCTACTATAGGAAGTATCCAGGAAGAGGCCAGAGATAAAAACTCTAAGAAGAGATCATTATCCTCCTGCTCAGAACAGATTCCAAAAGACCCCTAATCAAAGGATGAAGGAAGTTAGCGGGCAATAACAAGCCCAAAGACATACTGCTTCCCAAAAGGGAAAGGCTAAGGTGGCTTAGAACCAACAGCCTATAAAATAGAGAAGAAATTATGGAGCAGATGTTGCACCTCCAACCAGTTTTTGGATTAATACTGGACCATCCACCAGTATGTAAAAAGCTAGGTATAAAGGCAACTATTGGAAGGAGGATTTAGAAATTATCAATGAGAAGCAAGAGTTAAACAAACCCATTTCAGGGTGCAGGTTTTGTGGGAAAAACAATCATATTACTAAATCATGTAGATTAAAAAATGGTTATTATGATGTTTACCCTTGGCCTGAGATGGTTATTAACCCGAGGGGACCCAAATCTGATTGGGTACCCAAACCCACTTTATATGTTTTGCAGGTATGCCTTAGATTCATAGTAGATCAACACACTTGGTATATTGAGTGGATGCTCAAGGCACATGACAGGTGATGAGAAGGCCTTCATCACATTGACCCGGAAGAAGGGAGGCAGAGTAAGCTTTGGAGACAATTAAAAGGGATGGATCATTGGTCGTGGAACCATTGGGTATGAATTAAAGATATAAGATGTCTCACTGGTTGATGGACTGAAATTCAACTTGCTAAGTGCGGCCTAACTCTGTGATAGAGGAAGAAAAGTCACATTTGATTCCGGAGGTTGCTCAATCTATGATAGTAAGTCCAACCAACTCATCTCTATGCACCTAGAGTAAATAATGTCTATTCTGTAAACATTAAAAATGATAAAAAAGAATATCTACTTGGTGTCTAAAGAAGAAGAATTGTCGCTATAGCACCAGAGGTTAGGACATGTCAGGATGAACCTCCTGTCCAAACTAGCCAAAAAGGAATTAGTAGTGGGTTTGCCTAAGGTTGCTTCTGATAAGGATCATCTATGAACTGCATGTCAATTAGGTAAACAGCATAAGAAAAGTTTCCTTTCCATCTCATACATTCCTTCCAAAAGAGTATTGGAGGTCTTGCATATTGATCTCTTTGGTCCAATCAAACCATTGAGTTTAGGTAGAAGAGAATACACCATGGTCATTGTGGATGATTATTCTCGATATACCTGAGTTCTCTTGCTAACAAGCAAGGATGAAGCCTTTGACCAATTCTCTAAAACATTCATCCAGATAGAAGTAGAACAGGGCATAAGCATTGCACGCATCCGGAATGATAATGGTGGAGAATTCAAAAATAAGCATTTTGCTGATTTTTGTGACCCCAAGGGCATTGAACATAACTTCTCCACCTCTCACACTCCTCAATAGAATGGAGTTATTGAGAGAAAGAACATGACCATAGTTGAAGATGGCTAGAACAATGCTCAATGAAAATTGTTTGCCAAAATACTTCTGTGGAGAAGCCGTGAATATAGCATGTTATATTCTAAATAGAGCTCTCATTACAAAGACCATAGAAAAACCCCATATGAAATCTGGAAGGGAAGAAAACACAAAATTGGGTATATCAAAGCATTCGGATGTAAATGCTACATCCTTAATGATAGAGAGCAACTAGGAAAATTTGATCCTAAATCTGATGAAGTAATCTTCCTTGCCGACTCAATACATAGTAAGGCTTACAGAGTGTTCAATAAATGAACCCAAACTGTGGTAGAGTCTACACATGTAGATTTTGATGAGACTAACACTGCAGGAAAGAAAAGCTATACTCTGAAAGATCCAGTTTGTGAAGCTAAAAAATCAGGAGAAGAGAAGGAAGCAAGAATTCCTGATTCACTTCAAATCAAGAAGTACAAAGAGGAAGATAAAGGAATATACTTTGATCGAGAAGTACAACAAGTAAATCTCAACCCATAAGAGATTGATTTTAATGAAGGTCAAGAAGGAGTGGTTGAAGCTGAGGTGGAGCAAGTTCCAGTTCAACATAGTCCTACAAAGGAAGATCCGAACACACAGAGATCATTCCATTAAAAATATTCTAGATAATGTTCAGAATCCAGTAAGAACCAAAGGTCAACTCAACCGGATGATGAGCCATACTGCTTCTGTCTCTCTCATAGAGCCAAAGAAATTTCAAGATGCTGAAGAAGATAAAAGTTGGATGATGGAAATGCAGGAAGAGCTAGATCAATTCACTAGGAATGATGTATGGGATCTAGTACCACCTTCTAAAGGAAAATCGATCATTGGCGCTAAATGGGTGTTCCAAAACAAGCTTGATGAATCCGGAGTGGTGGTGAGAAATAAGCCAAGATTAGTTACCCAAGGCTACAGGCAGCAAGGAATTGATTTTGAAGAAACCTTTGCTCCTGTAGTAAGTCTGGAGGTAATCCGGATTCTATGTGCTTTTACATCATTCATGGGGTTCACATTATACCAAATGATTGTCAAAAGTACATTTTTAAATGGTGTTATCCAAGAAGAAGTCTATATTAAGCAACCACCTGGATTTAAAGATTTGAACCATTCGGATCATGTCTATAAGCTGAAGAAGGCTCTCTATGGATTAAAGCAGGCACTCAGAGCCTGGTATGAGAGGTTAACCTCATTCCTTATATCTAAGGGTTATATCAGAGGCAGAGCAGTCACTACCGTATTCATCAAAAAGAAGAAAAATGATATCATTCTAGTCCAAATCTATGTGGATGATATCATATTTGGAGGTACTGATGAATGGATGTGTAAAGAATTCAACACTCAAATGCAGAAGGAATTCAAGATGTCCATGATGGGAGAACTCAACTTCTTTTTTGGTCCATAAATCAAGCAAAGTCCGGATGGGATTTTCATTACTCAATCAAAGTACATCAAGGAGATCTTGAAGAAGTTTAAAATGGACAAGAGCAAGCCTATGTCCAGTCTTGTGGGATCAGATACAGTCCTATCCAAGGATTGTGAAGGAGAAAATGTTGATCAAAAGCTCTATCGAGGGATGATTGGCTCACTTCTATACTTGACAGCTAGCAGACCTGACATACACTATATAGTTTGCTACTGTGCAAGGTATCAAGCCATTCCTAAGGATTCTCATCTCAGGGCAGTAAGGAGGATTCTAAGATACCTCCTAGTGTAACACCCCCTTTATAAGGAGGTGCCACGGTAACAATAAGCACCCAATAAACAACTTTACTTCACTATATAAAGTTCAATACTTATGGATTTAATATGTACAAATACAAATATAATGTTTCCAACTCCAAATTATTCTTCAAATATTTCTCAATGCCACTTTACATTTCCGACACTACCTAGTACATGCCATTATTCTACAAACCATAATATTTCATTAAAATACAAAACCACCTCGAGTCTTTCCTTATTTTCTCTTCAAGCTGATTCACTTATACCACTTTGGTCCAAGCTATCTACAAATCTTCAGTATCTGCGTGTAGAAAATAAACTACAAGCTAAGCAATTTGCTTAGTAGTGTACATAAAAGAAATACAACAACTTTGAACATTTTTAACACTTTAAAATAGAAATCAAGTTTGTTCATAAGTCAAAAAAAAAAATTAAACAACTTTATAAAACCAAATCACAAAACTTATTTAGTAATCCTTTCAAAGTACAATCAAATTTATATCCAATTTTTCCAAACACTTTAACCATATATTGCCCAAAGTAAACAAGTCCTGAATAATGGTAAAATGGATATGGGAGTGGAAAAGTCCGAAGCCGAAGCTTCAATATCAATGTATCGGTCAAGGCCGAAGCCGTAGCTTCAAAATCAATATATCGGTTAAGCCCGAAGCCAAAGCTTCAAAATCAATATATCGGTCAACCCTGAAGCCAAAGGTTCAATGTCAATATATATATATATATATATATATATATATATATATATATATATATATATATATATATATATATATCAGAATATCGGCCAAAGTCCGAAGCCAAAGCTTCAATTGTTTGTACAGTACTGTACCCCCCTTTATTGGCGCCAATCTACCTTGACCCGTATTCTACTCGTTTAATAAGGGCAATAAATCAAAGTAACATCTTAAAAATTCTAGTATAAACCATCAATAATAATTCAACATAACTTCAGTAATTAAGAAATCCAAATCCCAAATTTTTAAGCATCAAACTTCAATTAAAACTCAATAAAATCAATATTCATACTTTCTAGAAATTTCTAGATTATGTGACCTGATTTCCCTTGCATTTTTAACTATCAAAACATCACCCAATTGAAGAACTTTCTTCCAAACATAATTAGCCACATGTCTCAGCTTTCTAAAATCACCAGAATCATGGAAATCCAAATTGTATAACCAAAGTTATGATCAAAATACTAAATAGTGTACAAAGCTGAGATTTTTGGAAAACAGATTTCATGACTCAACTTCAAACGAAAATTTCACATTGAAAACGAATGAAATTCAACAAGGTTTCTTCTGAACATATATTCCTTACTTTCTGTAGATATCAATAGAATCAAAATTTTTTAAATCAAATTTATATAATGAGAGAAAACATTAAAACAATACAGGGATACAAATCTGGAAATTTTCATAAACCGGTAAAATCGAAATTTGAGACACAAACCTTTTTCTAAGCTCTTTCTAGCTCTCTTCTACCTCTTTTGCCTTTGATTTGCTTGCACTAGCTTCCTCTATAATAGCCATATATAATTCTATCAAGATATTGTATAAATAAACTTCCTAATACCATAAATATGCTTAATCTACCATAAATTCTACTAATTAAGCTTCAATTTCGTCAAAAATTACTCACCTCAAGTTTGGGTTACTGTTCATCCGAACCTTAAAATCTGAAATCCTCCTCTTCTAGCCTTGATTGACTGAAATTGATGATGATAGAGGACTTAAGGATTGATTTCTAACAAGAATTCGAAGTTGAATCGAAGAAATCGGAAGTTTTTATATTAGGAAAAATTTGATAAAGGAAAGGAAGAAGGAAGGAAATGATGAAGGTGAAGAAGAGAAGAGAAGATGTTGGATATGTTATGTATTTTTTTTAAATTTTCAATAATGCCCTTGAACAAATAATTAAATGCCGAATCCATCCATCTTGCTTAATTAACTCATGTCTTATATCCAATAATAATAATAACAATAATTATCAAAATAAGTTCCGTGATATTTTAATACCATAATAATTTATTATTAATAAATTTTGAAATTTCGGTTCGTTACAATTCTCCCCCTCTTATGAATTTTTGTCCTAAAAAATTACCTGAAAATAGTTGCGGATATTGAGTTTTTATTGTATCCTCCGGTTCCCAAGTTGCTTCTTTAACCTTATGATTCCTCCAAAGTACTTTTACCAAAGGAATAGACTTGTTTCTCAATTGTTTTAACTTCCCTTGCCAAGATTTGTACCGGTTCCTCTTCATACGTCAGGTCGGGTTCGATTTCTACGACATCAGGAGATAAGATATGTGATGGATCTGATCTGTATCTCCTTAACATTGACACATGGAACACATTATGAATTTTATCGAGTATCGAGGGTAGTGCCAACCGATAAGCTACCAGTCCAACCTTCTCTAGAACCTCATATGGGCCAATGAATCTTGGACTCAGCTTGCCTTTCTTGCCAAATTATAGGACTTTCTTCCAAGGAGATACTTTGAGAAATACTTTATCCCCCACTTCGTAAGTAATGTCTTTTCTTTTTAGATTAGCATAAGACTTTTATCTATCCGATGCAGCCTTCAATCTCTCTTGAATAAGTTTTACCTTCTCCTTTATCTCCTGAATCAAATCCACTCCTACAATCTTGTTTTCACTAAGCTCGGTCCAATGTAATGGAGTTCAACATTTTCTTTCATACAATGCTTCATATGGGGCCATTTGTATGCTTGACTGATAGCTATTATTGTAGGAAAACTCCATGAGGGACAAATACTTATCCCAACTCCCCTCAAATTCAATGATACAACTTCTCATCATATCTTCTAACACATGAATTACTCTTTCAGATTGACCATCTGTTTGAGGATGAAATGAAGTACTGAAATGAAGTTTACTACCTAAGGCTTCTTACAACTTCTTCCAAAATCTCGAAGTAAATCTTGGATCTCGATTAGAAATGATTGAAACAGGCACTCTGTGTAGTCGTACTATCTCATCTATATATAACTGAGCCAACCTATCAAGTGAATAATCCATCCTAACTGCAAGAAAGTGGGCAGACTTTGTCAATCTATCTATAATAACCCGCACTACATCATGTTTCTTTTGTGTAAGTGGTAAAGACATCACGAAGTCCATTGTGATTCTTTCCAATTTCCATTCTGGAATTGTTATTGGTTGCAATAATCCAGAGGGAACTTAATGTTCTGCTTTCACCTGTTGACAAGTTAGACATTGAGCAACATAGTTAGTAATGTCTTTCTTCATTCCATTCCACCAATAATGGCTTTTCAAATTTTGGTACATCTTGTTTGCTCCTAGCTGCATCGCATAAGGACTACTATACACCTCATATAGGATATTCTTCTTTAATTCTTCATTATTTGGCACACACAGTCTATGTTTAAAATATAGACATCCATCTTCTCGAACCATATAGTTATCTACGATACATACTTGTTTCCTTGCTCGAATGACCTTGAAGTCATCATCTTCATTTTGTGCTTGCTTAACCTATTATAGTAGTACAGGTTGAATCTTCAATTCTGCAATTAAGGCTCCACTACTGGTAAGAGCTAACCCCGTATTCATAGCCCTTAGTGCCATCATGGTCTTTCTACTGAGAGCATCTACCACTACATTAGCCTTTCCTGGATGGTAATCGATAAGACAATCATAATCTTTAATGAATTCCATCCACCTTCTTTGCCTTATATTCAACTCCTTCTGTGTTGGTAAATATTTCAAGCTTTTGTGATCTGTATAAATATAACACTTTTCTCTACAAAGATAGTGTCGCCAAATTTTCAAGGCAAAGACTATTGCAGCCATTTCCAAATCATGTGTAGGATAATTCCTTTCATAATTCTTCAATTGCCTGGAAGCATAGGCAATCACTTTCCCTTCTTGCATCAAAACACACCCAAGACCACTATACGAAGCATCACTATAGATTACAAAGTCTTTTCCAGGCTCTGGTTGGGTAAGGATGGGTGCTTTTGTCAACATCGCCTTCAACTTCTCAAAACTTTCTTGACACTTATCATTCCACTCCAATTTTGCATTCTTTTGAAGTAGTTTCGTCAGTAGGGCAGCAATGACAGAAAATCCCTTCACAAATCTTCTATAATACCCTACTAGCCCAAGGAAACTTCTGACTTCCGTAGGGTTCTTTGGTGGTTTCCATTCTACAACTGCTTCTATCTTTTTAGGATCTACTTTAATTCCTTCTATAGAAACAACATGGCCTAAGAAAGAAACTTCTTCAAGCTAAAACTCACATTTGCTAAGTTTGGCATACAATTTATTTTCCCTCAAAGTTTGGTAGACTATCCGCAAATGTTGATCATGCTCTTCCCGTGACTTAGAATACACTAAAATATCATCAACGAAAACCACTACAAACCTGTCTAAATATAAGTAAAACACACGGTTCATAAGGTCCATAAATGCTGCTAGTGCATTAGTAAGACCAAATGGCATCACAAAAAATTCATAGTGCCCATATCTGCTTCGAAAAGCCATCTTTGTAATATCATCATCTTTCACTCTCATCTGATAGTAACCCGATCTTAAATCAATCTTGGAGAAGTATTTGGCACCCTTGAGTTGATCAAATAAGTCTTCAATCCTTGGCAACGGATACTTGTTATTCGCTGTCAATTTATTCAACTCCCAGTAATCAATACATAATCGAAACGACCCATCTTTCTTCTTAACAAACAACACTGGTCCACCCCATGGGGATATACTCGAGCGTATGAATCCTTTGTCTAACAATTCTTGAAACTGAATCTTCAACTCTTTTAGTTCAGCAGGCGCCATTCTGTATGGTGCTTTGGATACTGGTGCAGTACCTGGCAATACATCAATTGTGAATTCTACCTCACTTTTTAGTGGCAAACCCAGTAGTTCTTCTAGAAATACATCAGGAAAATCATATACCGTAGGAATATTCTGCAATTCTAACTCACCTCTCTTCAATTCTATAGCAAAGATTAGGTAGGCCTAACATCCCTTTCTAACCAGTCTTTTAGTCTTCATAAAAGAAATTATGTTACAGAGGTAATCTGATCTTTCTCCTACGATAACTATTTCTTCTCCATTAGAAACTTGAAGTGACATTCTTTTGTTTTTGTAATCCATCACAGCTCGATGTTCCAATAACCAATCCATTCCTAAGATAACATCGTAATCTCGAAAAGGTAACTCAATTAAATTTGCATGGAAAAGTTGATGTTGAATCTTAATAGGGCAATTCATATACACTTTCTTTACTATCACACTTTGTCTTAAAGGATTAGTCACTTCAATATTTTTTCCTAATTCTTCTACATGTAACCCTTTCTCTTGTGCTAATGTAGTACATATATATGAATGAGATGAACCAGGATCTATCAAAGCATAAACATCGTGATTAAAGAATGAAAATTTACCAACTATAACATCAGTAGATTCCCAAGTCTCAGGCCCTCAGATTGCATAACTTCAGGCCATTCCTCCCGATCTACCACTCTGCGGTGCTTGTTAAGCCTTATTATGTCCACTTATCTCACTAGCATTTCCTCTTCCCCTTCCTCTTCCACCTTGCATTATAGGAGTAAGAACTACTATAGGTGCAGATGTACTTATCTGTCTTTGAGGACAATTTGCAATCAAATGTTCCCCCGAGCCACATTTAAAGCAGACTCTACCCCTGTATGAAATATTCCACAGTTAGAACATTATGGAATATTTCCTCTACCTTGACCTGAAGGTACACTAGCCGCTGACCCTGTACTTATGGTTTGTCTTGGTGAAAACCCTCTAAAATGAGATTGTGTTTGTTCTGATGTCCCCTTCTGTTTCTTACTTAGAGATTCTGAACTAACTAGACCCTGTGACCCCTTTTAAAATCCAGATCTTTAGCCATTCTTTGTTACCTATCTGAATTGATCTTCTCAATGCCTATAGTTGCATCAACCAAGTCATTGAATACCCTAATCCTTTGTGCAAGTAAATGCACTCTAGTTTCATCATTCAACCCATTTTTGAATCTCTTACATCGCTTTACTTCACTGTCAATTATATCACGAGCATACCTCTCAAGTTTGAGGAATTGAACTTCATATTCTGATATAGTCATTCATCCCTATCTCAAAGACAAGAATAATTTCCTCTGCTCATCCTTGAATCGTTCACTAACATACTTCTTGTCAAATTGTTCCAAGAAAAGGCCCCAAGTGATTTCTCCGGGTCGCCTTTCTCTCACAATATTATCCCACCACCTCCTAGCTTGTTCTTTGAGTAGACCTTGTACATAGTCTAATCTCTCTTCATCTGTAAAATGAAGCCTAGTCATACACCATTTAGTATGATCAAGCCAATCTTCTGCAAATGCTGGATTCACTGTGTCCCCTTTAAAGTTATCTGCCGAAAGCTTCTTAATTCTTTCAAGAGGAGTTCTCTCCTCTCTTCTTTCAACATGAGGTACTATAGGAACTTGAGGGATTTGTATGTTTCATAGTACTTATGTGATTACTTCAGTAGTCATATGCTGAAGTAAAGCAGCTTGTGCTGGAGTAGGTTATTCGGGAAAGCCCTAAACTGGTGGAGGTTCATGTCTTTGTTCATCCCCATGCCCAATACGGTATGTACTCTCAGCATCCTCTTTCTCATTCTGGTTGTGACTACTACTAGCCATTCTTATTCCTAAAAATTGGACAAAAGTGGATCAAACAACTAACATAACATATTTATATCCTAAATGGCATGTACATACTAGTCCTAGAATCGGCTAAACCTCACTCTTATACCAATAAATGTAACACCCGCTTTATAAGGAGGTGCCACGATAATAATAATCACCCAATAAACAACTCTACTTCACTATATAAAGTTCAATACTTATAGATTTAATATGTACAAATACAAATATAATGTTTCCAACTCCAAATTATTCTCCAAATATTTCACAATGCCACTTTACATTTCTCACACTATCTAGTACATGCCATTATTCTAAAAACCATAATATTTCATTAAAATACAAATCCACCTCGAGCCTTTCCTTATTTGCTCTTCAAGCTGATCCACTTATACCACTTTGGTCCAAGCTATCTACAAATCTTCAGTATCTACGTGTAGAAAATAAACTACAAGCTAAGCAATTTGCTTAGTGGTGTACATAAAAGAAATACAATAACTTTGAACATTTTTAACACTTTAAAATAGAAATCAAGTTTGTTCATAAGTAAAAAAAAAATTTAAACAACTTTATAAAACCAAATCACAAAACTTATATAGTAATCCTTTCAAAGTACAATCAAATTTATATCCAATTTTTCCAAACACTTTAACCATATATTGCCCAAAGTAAACAAGTCCTGAATAACGGTAAAATGGATATGGGAGCGGACAAGCCCAAATCCGAAGCTTCAATATCAATGTATCGGTCAAGCCCGAAGCAGTAGCTTTAAAATCAATATATCGGTCAAGCCCGAAGCCGAAGCTTTAAAATCAATATATCGGTCAAGGCTGAAGACGAAGCTTTCAATATCAATATATATATATCAGAATATCGGCCAAAGCCCGAAGCCAAAGCTTCAATTGTTTGTACAGTACTGTACCCCCCTTTATTGGCGCCAATCTACCCTGACCCGTATTCTACTCGTTTAATAAGGGCAATAAATCAAAGTAACATCTTAAAAATTTTAGTATAAACTATCAATCATAATTCAACATAACTTCAGTAATTAAGAAATCCAAATCCCAAATTTTTAAGCATCAAACTTCAATTAAAACTCAATAAAATCAATATTCATACTTTCCAGAAATTTCCAGATTCTGTGACCTGACTTTCCTCGAATTTTTCACTATCGAAACATCACCCAATTGAAGAACTTTCTTCTAAACATAATTAGCCACATGTCTCATATTTCTAAAACCACTAGAATCATGGAAATCAAAATTGTATAACCAAAGTTATGATCAAAATACTAAACAGTGTACAAAGCTGAGATTTTCGGAAAACAGATTTCATGACTCAACTTCAAATGAAAATTTTACATTGAAAACGAACGAAATTCAACAAGGTTTCTTCTGAACATATATTCCTTACTTTCTATAGATATCAATAGAATCAAGAATTGTTCAAATTGGACTTATATAATCAGAGAAAACATTAAAACAAAACAGGGATACAAATCTGGAAATTTTTCAAAAAACCAATAAATCGAAATTTGAGACACAAACCTTTTTCTAAGCTCTTTCTAGCTCTCTTCTACCTCTTTTGCCTTTGATTTGCTTGCACTAGCTTCCTCTACTACAACCATATATAATTCTATCAAGATATTGTATAAATAAACTTCCTAATACCATAAACATGCTTAATCTACCATAAATTCTACTAATTAAGCTTTAATTTCATCAAAAATTACTCACCTCAAGTTCGGATTACTATTCATCTAAACCTTAAATTCTGAAATCCTCCTCTTCTAACCTTGATTGACTAAAATTGATGATGATAGAGGGTTTAAGGATCGATTTCTAACAAGAATTCAAAGTTGAATCGAAGAAATCAAAAGTTTTTAGATTAGGGAAAATTTGATAAAGGAAAGGAAGAAGGAAGGAAATGATGAAGGTGAAGAATAGAAGTGAAGATGCTGGATGTGTTATGTATATTTTTTTCTTCAATTTCTAATAATGCCCTTGAACAAATAATTAAATGCCCAATCCATCCCTCTTACTCATAACTCACTCCCTCATGTCTTATATCCAATAATAATAATAACAATAATTACCAAAATAATTTCTGTGATATTTTAATACCATAATAATTTATTATTAGTAAATTTTAAAATTTCGGTTCGTTACACCTAGGAACCACTGAAGTTGGGTTGTGGTATCATAGTAATGGAAATTTTACACTCCAAGGATTCACTGATGTTGATTATGGCAGAGATACTGTTGAGAGAAAGAGTACATCCGTAGGCTGCCATTTTCTTGGAGATTGCTTAGTATCATGGTATAGCAAGAAGCAAACTTCAGTTGCTTTATCTACTATAGAAGCAGAATATATGGCAGCTGGAAGTTGTGTGGCATAACTCCTATGGATCAAACAACACCTTAAAGATTATGGAGTTTAATTCAGATGTGTGGATGTTATGTGTGACGATAAAAGTGCTATTGATGTGTCAAAGAATCCAGTACTCCACAGCCGGATGAAGTATGTCAACATAAGGCATCATTTCATCAGGGATCAAATAATAAAGAAGGATGTTGCATTGGTATATATTCCAACCAATGAGCATAGAGTAGATATCTTTACTAAGCCACTAAGTAAAGACCAATTTGGGAAGCTAAGGGAGTCAATTAGTATATCCAATCCAATTTAGGATCAATCCAGAAGACAACTTGAAATCAAGCCGGATCCTAGGCTGAAAACTCAATCCGAAAGAGAAGAAGTATTGGAGGGAAATCTATTCCGGAAGGGTGCCACATCAGTAAAAAAGAAGGATAAATGGCAGTAAAAGTGCGTAAAGATAACAATTACTTTTTTGAATTTTAAAGTCTATTGGGTGTTACACGCGCGGTAAATTCGACAGTTATCATTCAAAATAAACCGTTCCCATTCTCCGGTTAAACTGAATTTCTCTCTGGCTTAAAATCTGATTGCTATGTTATCAATCCAGCCAAAATTACAGTCATTTAGATTACCAAAATACCCTCACCTTGGAAAATCTATAAAACCCCCCCCCCCAAATTCTCCTTCTTCCTCATGCGAGTAACTACTCTACTATTACTCTACAAAAATCAAAACCTAAACCCTAATTCCTTCAAATCCTTTCTTTACAATGGCAGCAATCATGACTTAGGTCGGACCCATAATGCTTCCAACCCAGAACATCTTTAAAGAGTCTGATCTTCAAGATGGAGAATTCATCTCCGTAAGTTTCAAACCTTTCGACTCCGTACTACCCACAGATTACTTGCAGGATAATTTCTTGTTTAAGACAGATCCTTACTCCAAACTCATAGAAGATTAAAATGTCACGAACTTTCTTAAGATTAATTGCCCTACATATCCTGACTTGGTCAAGGTGTTCTATGAGAATCTCAGTGTTCACTCTAAGTTTGATACTCTTCGAACCAAGGTCCAGGGCAAAGAATCACTGTTACCCCAGATTTCTTTGAACAGCATCTGGGTATGAAAAATAAGGGTTTTCTGCTGAGGACTGAAGGTGATAAATAGAGAGTTAAGTATGAATCTAAACAGTGGTTTCATCCAAACTACTTTAGAGATAAATTCATCACATATTTTCCTTAAATTACCATATATCTCTAGTATGTCATGGCCAAATTAGTGCTCATAAGGAAAGGATCTCTCACCACAGTGTCTTCATTTCAACACTGCGTGCTCTAACACTGGTTGAGAGCAGGGTAGTCAATATGCATGTATTAATAATTCATTTCCTCAAGCAGCATGTAAATTCTAATGGCGCGCTCATAACTCGGATCCTCCTCGCTAACGAAATCAACCTTACCAGATTTAAATCCATTATTAGTAAGGAAATCTTGGAGAAAAACTCCAAGAAATTGAACTATGGGGAGAAGTGGAGTAAGGAAAAGGCTAAAAATCAAAGAGATGATAGGAAGAGCAAAGCCAGAAAAATAACCAATCCAACAGAAGCTCCAATTCTCAAGAAAGCCCGGATTGCTAAATCCAAAGCAGTAAGACAGCAAGTTGCAAATTCGGATGAAGAAGTGGATTAGGATACCCAGATCACTAAGCTGCTCAATAAATCCCCAGAAAAGCCAAAACCAAGGGGAAGGCTGATTAAGACTGTCGATTTATTGAAAAGACCGATTTGTGATCCGGAAGTAAGGGAAACCATTACAGTAGCTGCTGCTATAATAAGAAAGGGCTATCAGAAAGGCTAGAAAAGAAAAGCACCAGAATTGCTAAAGGGGGGAAATGGGTCCGATCAAGAGGAAATGGAAGATGAAATGCCTGCACTAAAGAAGCAGTTCACCTAAAAGGGGTGCACTTTTAATGAAGCAGTTAAGGCTCAAAATCATCAGAAGAAAATAGCCAACAAGCAAACTGCTATAATCATTGATGAAGAGGCAACAAAGAGGGTGGTTATGGAGGAGTTGTCTAAGGCCAAAAGCTCAAAGGGAAAAAATGTTCCCGGAACCAATGAGGATATCCTTCCGGAGGATCCTCAGTATGAAGAGATGATGGCTTCCATGGTAGATAACTACAGAATTAACAATCTTGCCATAGAATGACCCGGAGGATCCTCAGCCACCCCAATCCTCATAGATCAAGCTGTTTTGCCTGAGGTCTTAAAGATTCAGGAATCTGAATTATTCAACTTCCAGCCTATCATAGAACCTCTTTCGGAGAACCTGCTAACTCCGAAAGCTGAGATCCCTGCAGAAATAAGTCCTATAAAGGCAGTTGTAGAGGGTGTTAAGGATAGTTCTAACACACCTGGGGGAGTTATATTAAGTCCTAAAAAGGCAATTGAAGGGATGACAGAGGACATTTCCTGTCATTCGGGGGGTGAGGTGGGAAGAAGTGAAGAGAAAGTAGAAGACTCCAGCATGAAACCTCCATCACCATCTAATAAGGTACCCCTTGCCATTGCTCCTTTAAATTCTTATGTTGATCTTGCTGCTGATATTACAACACTAGTAAATACGGACAACTTAGGCACTGCAACTCAAGTAGTGGCTAAGGAACAAGTGCCCAACCCAGATGCTATCATTCAAGAGGAGGGACATGGTCTGAGATCCGAAGAGCACGCTTCTAAAGAGGACTCTAAGGGCGAGGCTAGTCCGAGGGAAAGGTTGAAAGAAAGGAGAGAAGAGAAAGATAAGTCCTATTCAGAGGAGATAAATAATGAAGCTGATAATGAACCCTCCGAAAGTAGTTCTAGCTCTAGAGATGAATCCTCCAGCTCATCTGAAGAAGAATTTCCTCCAAAAGTAAGCCCTATCAAAGTGCCTTCAAATAACACAGTTAAAGTCAAAGTTTTAGCAGTACTTTGTCTACTCAAAGAGGCTGCCTAAGAGGAAAATGGAGAAGGTTATGTCAAACAGAGCCTCCGGACTATCTGTACCCATCTCAGAGGGGTTGAAAAGGAATTGCTAAGACAAGCTGCTGATCAGGATGTGAAGAAGGAGTTGGGTGAGATAAAAAATTTAGTAAAGAAAATAGAATACAAGGTCTTGGATTTCCCAACTCCAAGAGCTATAGTAGAAGCTTCTCTCTCTCTGATCAAGCCAACATTGAATAAACTTAAAGAAAATGGTTCCACAGCTAATCGGACCGCTGATCAGGTAAATATCCTGGCTTCAAACAATTGTGGGACTGTACTTATCATGATCACTTCCTCCTCATCAGAGCTCTCAGAGAAATTAAAGCCTAATTGGATATAAAGTTTGAAAACTTATCAAAATTCATGGCTGAAAAAGAGCCCACACCCGCCACAAAAGATCTAGGAGTAGACCAGCAAGTCACCCAGGAAATGCTGGTGCACTTCATTGAGAAAACTCTCTCCAAAATCTAGGAGAAGATTTTAGATAACATGGGTGATGAACTGGGGAGTTGCCTATCCGGATTGGAGAAAATATTAATGGACTGGAAGGCATCCATCACTAAAGAAATCTCTCTCCAAACTGAATCCTTGCATAATATCCGAAAAGGACTTAGTGAAGAAATCACCTTACTCCAGACCAAAATCAATAATCTCTCAATATCCATATGCTCTTCCTCTCTTGCCATTCCAGAAAGCCAGCTCCTTTCGGTCTTCCATAACCTTGTATGAGCTATTGGAGATTCCAGCTTCTTTGGTCAGAAAGGGATGACAACTCTCCTCAAGGTACTCTTCCCTTACTATGTTCAAAAGGATCAGGAGTTTATCTTGCGCATTCATCCGTCAATCAAACAATCCTATGACCAACTAAAGAAGACAATCTAGCCCTTCTATCTCTCTCCTCCTAAGGTTGACAAGATCATTGATGAAAGGTCCAAAGGTAGTGCTGACTATACTATTTATTCAAATGCATGGCAAGCAGCTTGGGATAATAAGACATATATGGTAATATACCCCCAAGCTGGAAATAAAAGGGGGGAGAAGAGTATACAAGAGCATGAATCCGGCAAAGGAAATGAAAAGGAAGAAGGTCCATCGAGAGAGAATTAGACTAGCTATAATTTTTGTAATATCTTGTAATAGCTAGATTCACTATTATATAATTCTATAATTTATAATCTGAACTTCAGTGATGTTAACTATTATAAACAACAGAAGTATATATAGTAAAAATATCTAATTCTCAAAATATTGCTTCTAAAAGTACGATCTGCAATTGTACTAAAACAAACTTAGGAGCTAGAATTGAAATATATTGGGGGAGTTAGGATGCTAGAATTATGGGGTAGTAAATTTGTAAATGCCTAAGTATTAAGAATCATACTTAGTTCATATATACTCCATTCTCTTGTACTTAGTTTTTGTTTTCATCAAATGGGGGAGATTATTGGAAAACAATGATCCGGATCACAAAATTAAACTAATCTATCCGGATCAGATTTGAAAGAAATAAAAACTTAAACTATGTAAATCCCAAATCCAAATGGAAACATCCGGATAAATATCCAGCTACAAAGCTGTCCATTGAAGATATCAAATACCTAAGCACATGGAATCATCAGAATAAAGCAGCATCTGGAAGAACTGATTGCCATATCTCTGAAAGCAGACAGATCCATAGAATATGAGTCTAAAGACATCCAAAAGACTCATGCTTGAAGACAATGGGAAAAGTTTCAAACATAACTTTTTCCTCCACCTTTTGGTCTATGAAGTCAAAGATCCTTTCCCAAGACAAAGATAAAATGACAACTTACATTTTTTAGAAAAAGGATAAAAGGATTGACACCGGATTGAAAAAGCTGACAACCTTTTTCACCTAGACTAATAAGGAGGTGCGTGGAGCTCACACCAAAAAGCTAATGGTGTAAAAGTTGGTTCATCACAAAAAGCCAAGTAAAACGATCACTGATAACTTTCTTGCATCAATCCCTAGAATTCAAATGGGTCAAATTATAGTCTAATGGATTGATCAATGGTTTCGAAAGTGCTACCTCTAACCTGATCAAGGGTGAAGATTTATTACAAGTTCAACAACCCACAACGACTACATTTATGATGGAAGCCTATAAAAGGGAAGCTTCACCAAATGAGAAGGTTGGTTATTTGATTGAAAAAAGCAAGCAACAAAGAACAAGCAATCAATCAGTTTACAATCCCTCTAAAAATCAATTAATTCCAAATTTGTTATAAGGATTCCTAAGTGAGTTATAAACTTAAGGAAATCTAAAATAAAAACCTTTTTGAAAACAAGAGTGTAAGGATCTCTAACTTGGGTGAGTTGTAAGGTTTAGATATAACTTGAAGTTGGTGCTTTGAGTGGGAACTCCCTGTAGGACTTAGCTTAGATTCGGGGTACAAGTCTAAGTGGTATATCTTACTAAAGACTAAAGGACTCAGCTAAGAGTTGGTGCTTCTAGTGGTATATCCTACATCTAGAAGGAGTTACCATCTGAAGACAAATTGTAAGGCTTGATTCCTGCTAGTTGGAAAGGAATTCACTAGTGGAAAAGCTCGGAAGAAGGAAACTCTAGAGACTGGAGTAGCTGGCGCCGAACCAGGATAAAATCCTTTGTACTTGATTTCTTTAACTCTTTACTTACTGCATTATATTGACATAACTGCATCATCCGAATCCATCATCTAGATCATAATCAAGCATACTACACGAAGACTTTTTAAAGTCTGTGTATTCTGCAAAAAAGGGTCATTCACCCCCCTCTGACCTTATAAAGACCCTCACAAGGGCCAGCAAGTTGGGATTAACTCAGTGATTTATGCTTGATCTGGGTTGGTTGCAACTTCTCTTCTATCTTCATCAATTTCCACCTTAACCCCCGGATGACTAGTAATGCCCTCAGCCACCCCTACTAATGGCTATAGAGAACTTGCAACTATAACCATCTCTTGTCCTAGAATGGTGGAATTATCATCACCATTCCCTTCAATTGCCTTTTCAGAACTTTCCATCTCTACCACTTCTGGGTTTACATCTAGTAGGTTCAGGAAGAGGTCTGGATCTAGCTTGGAAATTCAATAGATCCTCATCTTAGTACTTTGCTTCTTCAGAATCCCCAGATCCTTCGATGATATAAGGATTGGTGGGCTGGTTGATACTACTGCACCGGATGAGCCTCCGAGTCCCTCTTTTGTCAAAAGATTGATCTTTTGACTATCTTTTATAGCACACATAGGGATCTTCCGAGAATATAATGTCTTCAGGTGTTTGCTCTTTGGTTAATGCTACAATTTGTTTTCCTTTCCCTGATTCAACTGGGGTCGGGATTTTAGGAGTTGGTTCCCTTATGCTGGAAGTAGGTTTCCTAATTCAGAATTTGGCCCTTGCTTTTTCTGCCTTCAGGGCTTCTGTGAAAGTTAAGCCCCTCTTTCGGAGTTGCTTTTTGGGGGCAGGTTCCCCATCTCTTGTTTCTTCACTATCAGTATCATTCTCTTCTTCTAGCATATCTCTTAAGTTCCTTTTCTGCCCCTTTTGATACCCTTCTCTAATTACAACAGCATCCATTGCAATAGTTTCTATTACTTTCAGCTCACATACTGGTTTCTTCACTTTATTTGAGGCTTTAATTAGCCTTCCTCTTGGCTTTTTAGCTTGAGATTTTACCATTAATTGGGTTAAGGACAAAGTGTCCTTATCAACTTTCCCAGCCGGAACCAAGGCAAGTTCCTTCTGGGACTTTAGCTTGGTGGTTCTTGCTTTCTTAGGAATTAGAGCTTCTACCGGATCCACTGCCTTGTTGGTCCCTATGAGGGTCTTTATAAGGTTAGAGAGGGGTGAATGACCCTTTTTCACGGAATTAAGAGACTCTAAAAAGTCTTAGTGTAGTGTGTTTGCTTATGAACCGGATGATGGATCTGGATGATGCAGTTATAACAATATAATGCAAATAATAAAAAGTTAGAGAATTCAAACACAGAGGGTTTTAACCTGGTTCAGCCCCAGCTACTCCAGTCCCCGGATTTTCCTTCCTCTGAGCTTTTCCACTAATGGATTCCTTTCCAACTGGTAGGAATCAAGCCTTACAATTTATCTCCGAACGGTAACCCATTTCGGATGTAGGATATACCACTAGAAGCACCAACTCCTAGCTGAGTCCTTTGAGTCATTTATAGGATATACCACTTATCCTTCTACCCCGAATCTAAGCTAAGTCCTATAGGGAGTTCCTGCTTAAAGCACCAACTTTAAGTTATATCCCAATCTCACAACTCACCCTGTTAGAGATCCTTACACTCTTGTTTTCACAAAGGTTTTGGTTTTGGATTTCCTTAAGTTTATAACTTACTTAGGAATCCTTACAACATATTTAGAATTAATTGATTCTTGGAGGGATTGTGTACTGAATGAATGCTTGTTCTTTGTTACTTATTTTTATCAATCAAACAGCCAACCTTCTCATTTGGTGAAGCTTCCCTTTTATAGGCTTCCATCATAAATGTAACGTTGTGGGTTGTTGAACTTGTAATAAATCTTCACCCTCGATCAGGTTATAGGTGGCACTTCCGAAATCGTTGATCAATCCGTTAGACTATAATTTAACCCGTTTGAATTCTAGGGATTGATGCTAAAAAGTAGTCAGTGATTGTTTTACTTGGCTTTTTGTGATGCACCAACTTTTGCACAACTAGCTTTTTGGTGTGAGCTCCACGCACCTCCTTATTGTTCTAGGTGAATAAGGTTGTTAGCTTTTTCAGTTCGGTGTCAGTCCTTTTGTCCTTTCTCTGAAAAATGCAAGCTATCATTTTGTCTTTGTCTTAGGGAAAGGATCTTTGACTTCATAGACCAAAAGGTGGAGCAAAAAGCTATCTTTGAAACTTTTCCAATTATCTTTAAGCATGAGTCTTTCGGATGTCTTTAGACTTATATTTTCCGAATTTGCCTTCTTTCGAGGATATGGAAATCAGTTCTTCCGGATGTTGTTCTTGAGGGATTAAAGCTTGTTTCCTTTCTAAGCTTTATTCTGATGATTCCATATGCTTAGGTATTTGATATCTTTAATGGAAAGCTTTATAGCTGGATCTTTGTCCGGATGTTTCCATTTGGATTTGGGATTTACATAGTTTAAGTTTTTATTTCTTTCAAACCTAACCCAGTTAAATTAGTTTAATTTTATGATCCGTATCATTATTACCTAAAAATCTCCCCCATTTGATGGAATTAAAAACTAAGTACAAGGGAATGGAGTATATATGAGCTAAGTATAATTCTTGATACTTAGACATTTACTGATTATACTCCCCCATAATTTTAGCATCCTAACTCCCCCAATATTTTTCAATTCTAGCTTCTATGTTTGTTTTAGTACAATTGCAGATTGTACTTTTTAGAAGCAATTTTTTTAAGAATTTGATCTTTCACTACATATACTTCTGCTGTTAACAATAGTTAGCATCAATGAAGTTTAGATTATAGATTACAGAAATATATAATAGTCAATCTAGCTATTACAAAATTATACAAGCATAGAGAATAGCTAGTCTAATTCGGATTTCCTCCGTATGGTTCTCCCTCTTTCTCCTTTCCCTTATAGGATTTATGCTCTTATATACTCTTCTCCCCCTTTTTGTTTCCAGCTTGGGGGTCTATAACCATATATATCTTGTTATCCTAAGCTACTTGCCATGCATTTGAATAGATAGTGTAGTCAGTACTACCTTTGGACTGTTCATCAATGATCTTGTCAACCACAAGAGGAGTGAGATAGTAAGGCCGGATGCTCTTCTTCAGATTATCATAGGATTGCTTGATGGATGGATGAGCAAGATAAACTCTTGATCCTTTGGGTTGTAGTAAGGGAAGAGGACCTTTACGAGAGTTGTCATCCCTTTCTGACCGAAGAAGCTAGAATCTCCAATGGCTTGTACAATGTTATGGACCGGAAGAAGTTGGCTTTCCGGAATGGCAGGGGAGGAAGAAGATCCGGATATTGAGAGATTATTGATTCTAGTCTAGAGTAGGGTGATTTCTTCACTTATTCCCTTCCGAATATTATGCAAGGATTCAGCTTGGAGAGAGAGTTCTTTTAAGATGGATGCCTTCCAATCATTTATTTGCTTCTCTAATTTGGTTATATGGCTTTAAAGTTCATCACCCGTATCATCTAAAACTTTCTCCTTGAATTTGGGGATGGTTTTCTCAATGAAGTGGACCAAAATTTCTTGGGTGACTTGCTGGTCTATTCCCAGATCATTTATGGCAAGATTGTGGTCTTTCTCATCCATAAATTTGACAAGTTTTCAAACTTAGAATCTAGATAAGCCTTGTTTCTTATGAGAGCTCTGTGGAGGAAGAGGTAATCTTGTCAAGTACAGTTTTACATTTATTTGAAGCTAGAATATTAGCTTTATCAGCGATTCGGTTAGCAATGGAACCATTTTCTTTAAGCTCATTCAATGTTGGCTTGATCAGAGAGAGAGAAGCTTCAGCTATAGCTCCTAGAGTGGGAAAATCCAAGACCTTTTCTTCAATTATCTTTACAGATTGCTTGATTTCACCTAGCTCCTTCTTTATTTCCAAGTCATTAGCTTGTCTTAGCAGTTCCATTTCAACCCCTCTGAGATGGGTACAGATAGTCCGCGGGCTCTGTTTGATATACCATTCCTGATTTCTCTCTTAGGCAGCCTCTATGAGCAAAAAAAGTGATGCTGAAACTTTGGATTTGATGATGTTGTTAGTAGGCACTCTCATTGGGCTTATTTTTTGAGGAAATGCTTCTTCAAAGGAGCTGGAGGATTCATCTCCGGAGCTGGAGCTGCTTCCGGAGGGTTCATTATCAACTTCATTATTGGTCTCCTTTGATTTAGACTTATCTTGCACTTTCCTCCTTTCTTTCGACCTTTCCCCCGGACTGGCCTCACCCTTGGAGTCAGCTTTAGAAGTGTTCTCCTCAAATCTCAGACCTTGTCCCTCCTCCGAAATGAAATTATCCAGGTTGGGCTCACCTTCCTTAAATACATTTGGGATATGTGTATCCTAGGTATCCCTTGTTTTAACTACTGTATCATCAACAGCAATAATATCATTGTTAATATTTAAAGTGGCTGTGATAGGAAGTACCTCATTTAATGGAGATGGAATTTGGATGCTTGAGGCTTCCTTTTCTTCATTTCTTCCAACCTTAACCCCTGGATGACTGGAAATGTCCTCAGTCATCCCTCCAAGTTCCTTTTCAGGACTTATTATACATCCCTTAGACACATTGGTAATGTCCTCAATGCCCTCTACTATTGCCTTTGCAGGACTTATTTCTGCTTGATTTATAGCTTTTGAACTTAACAAATTTTCTGAAAGAGGCTCTGTGATGGGTAGGAAGCTGAATGATCCGGATTCCTAAATCTTTGAGACCTCAGCCAAAGCAGATTGATCTATGAGGATTGGGGTAGCTGAGGATCCTCCGGGTCCTTCTATGGCAAGATTGTTGATTCTATAGTTATCTACCACGAAAGCCATCATCTTTTCATACTGAGGATCCTCCAGAAGGATATCCTCATTGGATTCGGGAACATTTTTACCCTTTGAGCTTTTGGCCCTAGCTTACTCCTCCACAACCAACCTCTTTGCTGCCTTTTTATCAATGACTATAGTAGTTGGCTTCTTAGCTATTTTCTTCTAATGTTTTTAAGCCTTAACTGCTTCATCAAAAGTGCACCCCTTTCAGGCGAACTGCTTTTTTGGTGTAGGCATTTCATCTTCCATTTCCTCTTCATTAGACCCATTTCCCCCCTTTAACAATTCTGATGCTTTTCTTTTCCGGCCTTTCTGATAGCAATTTTTTATTACAGCAGCAGCTACTATAATGGCTTCCTTTACCTTCGAATCATACACTGGTCTTTTCAGCAGATCAACTGTCTTAATTAGCATTCCCCTTGGTTTTAGCTTTTTTAGGGAATTTTTGAGCAGTTGGGAGATGGTTTGGGTATCCTCATCCTCCACTTCATCCTGAATCACAGCCATTTTCTTTTGAGCCTTAGTCCTGGGATTTTTAGGAGTAGGGGCTATAGCATCCGGATTTGCAGCTTTCCAGGCCTTATTCTTTCTGTCATCCCTGAGCTTTTTTGCTTTTTCTTCATTCCACTTTTCCCCACAGTTCAAGTCCTTAAAGTTCTTCTCCAAGATTTCCTTACCAGTGACGGATTCAAATTCGGTAAGGTCAATTTTGTTGGCAAGGAGGATCTGGGTGATAAGAGCACCGTAGTAATTGACATACTACTTAATGAAGTTGACGATTAATACATGCATATTTACTACCCTGCTTTCTAGCCAGTATTGGAGCACGCAATGCTGGAATGAAGATACTGTGGTGAGAGATCCTCTCCTGATGAGTACTAATTTAGCCATAGCATGCTGGAGATATCTGGGCACTTAAGGAAAATATGTGCTAAATTTGTCTCCGAAGTAGTTTGGATGCAACCACTCTTCGGATTTGTATATGACTTTCTGTTCATCACCATCAGTCATTAGCAAAACACCTTCATTTTTCATACCCAGGTATTGTTCGAAGAAATATGGGGTTACAGTAATTTCTTTGCCCTGGACCTTGGATCGAAGAGCATCAAACTTGGAGTGAATACTGAGATTCTCATAGAATTCCTTGATCAAGTCAAGGTAAGTGGGGCAGTTAATTTTGACAAAATCTGTGAGATTCTGATCTTCTATGAGCTTGGAGTAAGGGTCCATCTCGAATAAGAAGTTATCCCCCATATAGTATGTGGGGAGTACAGAGTCGGAGGTTTTAAAATTTGCGGGAATGAATTCTCCATTTTGAAGATCAGACTCTTTAAAAATGTTCTAGGTTGGAAGCATTAAGGGTCCATATTTAGTCATAATCGTAGCCATTTTAGAAAAGAGTTGAAGAATTTAGGGTTTGGGTTTTGATTTTTGTAGAGTAATAGTATAGTAGTTGGTCGTGTGAAGAAGAAGGGTGATTTTAAGGGGTTTATATAGAATTTTCAAAGTGAGGGTAGTTTGGTAATCCGGACGCCGGTTATTTTGGCTGGATTGATGACATGGCAGTCAGATTTTTAGGAGAGAGGTAAATTTAGTTTAAACTGGAGAATAGGAACGTTTTATTTTTGAAATAACTGTCGAATTTACCACGCGTGTAACAACCAATGGACTTTTGAAATTCAAAAAGTAAATGTTACCTTTATGAGCTTTTACTGCCATTTTTCATTCTTGTCTGCTAACGTAGCATGCTTTCGGAATATATTTCCCTCCACTACTTCTTCTTTTCTAGATTGAGTTTTTAGCCTTGGATCCTGCTTGATTTCAAGCTGTCTTCTGGATTGATCCTAAATTGGATTGGACATTCCAATACACTCCCTCAGCTTTCCAAATTAATCTTTACTTAGAGGCTTAGTAAAGATATCCGCTCTTTGCTCATTGGTTGGAATGTACACCAATGCAACATCCTTCTTCATCACATGATCCCGGATGAAATGGTGCCTTATATTGACATGCTTCATCCTGCTATGGAGTACTAGATTCTTTAACACATCAATAGCACTTTTATTGTCACACATCACATCCACACATTCGAATTGAACTCCATAATCTTCAAGTTGTTGTTTGATCCATAGGAGTTGAGCAACATAACTTCCAGCTGCCATATATTTTGCTTCTATGGTAAATAAAGCAACTGAAGTTTGCTTCTTGTTATACCATGATAGTAAGCAATCTCCAAGAAAATGGCAGCCTCCGAATGTACTCTTTCTCTCAAGAGTGTCTTTGCCATAGTCTGCATCAGTGAACCCTTAGAGTGTGAAGGCTCCATTACTAGGATACCATAATCCAACTTCAGTTGTTCCTAGGAGATATCTAAGAATTCTCTTTACTGCCTCTAGATTAGAATCCTTAGGATTGGCTTGATACCTTGCACAGTAGTAAACTGCATAGTGTATGTCAAGTCTGCTAGCTGTCACGTATAGAAGTGAGCTAAGCATCCCTCTATAGAGCTTCTGATCAACATCATTTCCTTCACAATCCTTGGATAGGACTGTATCTGATCCCATTAGAGTGGACATAGGCTTGCTCTTATCCATTTCAAACTTTTTCAAGATTTCCTTGGTGTACTTTGATTGGTTGATGAAAATCCCATCCGGACTTTGCTTGATTTATAGACCAAGGAAGAAATTCAATTCTCCCATCATTAACATCTCAAATTCCCTCTACATTTAGGAGCTGAATTCTTCACACATCTTTTCATCAGTGGTACCAAATATGATATCATCCATGTAGATTTGGACAAGAATAATATCATTTTTCTTCTTTTAATGAATAGAGTGGTGTCTGCTCTGCCTCTGATATAACCTTTAGATATAAGAAATGAAGTTAACCTCTCATACCAGGCTCTAGGTGCCTGCTTTAATCCATAGAGAGCCTTCTTCAGCTTGTAGACATGATTCGGATGCTTTGGATCTTCAAATCTAGGTGATTGCTTAACATAGACTTCTTCTTGGATAACACCATTTAGAAATGCACTTTTGACATCCATTTGGTATAATGTGAACCCCATGAATGATGCAAAAGTACATAGAATCCGGATTACTTCCAGCCTTACTACAGGAGCAAAGGTTTCTTTAAAATAAATTTCTTCTTGCTAGTTATAGCCTTGGGCAACTAATCTTGGCTTGTTTCTCACCAGCACTCCGGATTCATTGAAATTGTTCCAAAACACCTACTTGGTGCTAATGATTGATTTTCCTTTAGAAGTTGGTACTAGATCTCATACATCATTCGTGGTGAATTAATCTAGCTCTTCCTGCATTGTCATTATCCAGCTTTAATCTCCTTCAGCATCTTGAAATTTCTTTGGCTCTATGAGAGATACAAAGGCAGCATAGCTCATCATCCGATTGAGCTGACCTCTGGCTCTTACTAGATTCTAAACATTATCCAGAATATTTTCAATGGAATGATCTCTGTGTGTCTAGATCTCCCTTTGTAGACCTTCATGTTGAACTGGGAGTTGCTCCACTTCAGCTTCAACTACTCCTTCTTGGCCTTCATTGAAGTCAATCTCCTATGGGTTGAGATTGACTTATTGTACTTTTAGATCAAAATATATTCCTTCATCTTCTTCTTTGTACTTCTTGATTTGAAATGAACCAAGAGTTTTTGCTTCTTTCTTTTCTCCAGATTTTTTAGCTTCCAGAACTGGATCTTTCGGAGTATAGCTTTTCTTTGCTAGAATGTTAGTCTCAACGAAATCAACATGTATTGACTCTACCATAGTTTGGGCTCTTTTATTAGAGACTCTGTAAGCCTTACTATGTGTTGAGTAGCCAAGGAAAATTGATTCATCAGATTTAGGATCAAATTTTCCCTTTTGCTCTCTATCATTAAGGATGTAGCATTTACATCCGAATGCTTTGAAGTACCTAATTTTGGGTTTTCTTCCATTCCAAATTTTATATGGGGTCTTTTCAATGGTCTTTCTAATAAGAGCTCTATTTAGAATATAACATGCTGTATTCGCGACTTCTCCCCAGAAGTATTTTGGGAAACAATTTTCATTGAGTATTGTTCTAGCCATCTCAACTATGGTCTCATTCTTTCTCTCAACAACTTCATTCTATTGAGGAGTGTAAGGGGTAGAGAAGTTATGGTCAATGCCCTTGGAGTCACAAAAATCAGCAAAATGGTTATTTTTTAATTCTCCACCATTATCACTCTGGATGCATGCAATGCTTATGCCCTGTTCTACTTTTATCTGGACGAATGTTTTAGAGAATTGGTCAAAGGCTTCATCCTTGCTTGCTAGTAAGAGAACCCAGGTATATCGAGAATAATCATCCACTATAACTATGGTGTATTCTCTTCTAACTAAACTCAATGGTTTGATTGGACCAAAGAGATCAATATGCAATAGCTCAAGTACTGTTTTTGGAAGGAATGTATGAGATGGAAGGGAAACTTTTCTTATATTGTTTACCAAATTAACATGCACTGCATAGATGATCCTTATTAAAAGCAACCTTAGGCAAACCCACTACTAATTCCTTTTGGCTAGTTTGGACAGGAGGTTCATACTGACATGTCCTAACATCCGGTGCCATAGCCATGATTCTTCTTCTTTAGACACTATGCAGATATTCTTTTTTTTTTATTATCATTTTTAGTGTTTATAAAATAGACATTATTTACTCTAGGTGCACAAAGAATGAGTTGATTGGACTTACTATCATAGATTGAGGAGCCTCCGGAGTCAAATGTGACTTTCCTTCCTTTGTCATAAAGTTAGGCCACACTCAGCAAGTTGAACTTCAATCCATCAACCTGTGAGACATCTTCTATCTTTAATTCAGATCGAATGGTTCCATGACCAATGATCTGTCCCTTTTGATCGTCTCCAAAGCTTACTTTGCCTCCCTTCTTCCGGGTCAATATGATGAAGGCCTTCTCATCACCTGTCATATGCCTTGAGCATCCACTATCAATATACTAAGTGTGTTGATCTACTATAGATGTAAGGCATACCTGTAAAACAGATCAAGTGGGTTTGGGTACCCAATCAGATTTGGGTCCTCTTAGGTTAATAACCATCTCAGGCCAAGGGTAAACATTATAATAACCATTTTTTAATCTACATGATTTAGTAATATGCTTATTTTTCTCACAAAACTTGCACCTTGAAATAGGTATATTTTACTTTTGCTTTTTGTTGATCTTCTCCAGATCCTTCTTCCCATAGTTGCCTTTATACCCAACTTCGTGTACACTGGTGGATGGTCTGGTGTTAATCTGGAAGCTGTTTGGAGATGGAACTTCTACTCTATAATTTCTTCTTTGTTTGATAGGTTGTTGGTTGTAAGCCACCTTAGTCTTTCCCTTTTGTTCAGCAGTATATCTTTGGGCTTGTGGTTGCCTGCTAACTTCCTTCATCCTTTAGTTAGGGGTCTTTTGGAATCTATTCTGAGCAGGAGGATGATTATCTCTTCTTAGAGCTTTTGTCTCTGGCCTATTCCTAGATACTTCCTTTAATAGATTGATTTCTCTATCCAGACCCATTACATTTGCATTTAGGATCTGGACTTGATTCCCCAGGAAGTTTTCCTCCACAATATCAATATGCTTGGTTGCTCTAACCATATCGATGTCTTGTGCCATTACTTCAGCATCTTCTGTCAACTCCATTACTGCTCTTTTAAGGGACTTGATTGCTTTTGCATTCTTCTTTACACACTTAATTACAATAGATAGAGCTCTAGCAAGATCAAGATTAGAAGCAAAATTAGAACAAGAATTTACCTCAGTGTTCGCTGTATCTGATTCTGATTCTTTTATTTGCATAATTTCTTACTTGAAGGCATTTCTTTCGGATTGCTCTGATTCTAGATTAGTCAGAGCCATGAATGCACAATTGGTAGTCTCCTCCTCTTCTGTTGAAGATGAGCTGCTACTTTCTTCAATACTGCTCCAGGTAGCTACCATTGCCTTCTTTTTTAACTTCTTGGTTCTCTTAAGCTTGGGGCATTTTGTTCTAAAGTAACCTTTCTCACCACATTCAAAACATGCAGCTTCTTTCTCCGAATCCTTCTTTTCTTCCGGATTTCTTCTAGGCATGTCTCATCTGGAAGTGCCTTCTCTTGGTTTCTGGGATTTGTACTCTCTTGATTTCCTTCTATCTTTCTTTTGTATAAATCAGTTGAGCCTTCTGGTTAGTAGAGCTAGTTGATCTTTGGTGCTCATTGATTTGCTCTTCTTCTCCGGATAAAGTTGATCCGATGGATTATGCCTTAAGTGCAATGCCTTTTTTCTTCTCCTCTAGTTTCTTTTCTTGTTGGCTATATCTCTCTAAGGATAATTCTTGGATTAGAAGATTACCATGAGTTCATCATAGCTGTAAAAGTTTAAGTCATGAGCTTCGTTAATGGCAGTCTTTTTGTTGTCTCATTCCTTGGTGAGACTCCGCAACACGTTCTTGACCATTTCTACTTTTGGGATCTCCTTTCCTAGCCTCTTCATCTCATTCACTAGATTGGTGTATCTAGTGTTCAAGCTACTGATTGATTCTTTAGGCTCCATCTTGAAGGATTTAAACTTTTGCTAGGGTAGATCAAGCTTAGCTTCTCTTACTTTGGTGGTTCCTTCATAGGTTACCTCCAACTTCTTCTAAATCTCTTTTGCAGTCTCGCATCCAGATATCTTGTTAAATTCAACTGTACTAAGAGCACAATAAAGCATGTTAATAGCATTTGCGTTTTTACGCAACTTTTTAAAGTCATTCTCATCCCACAAACTTGATGGCTTTCTGGTAGTCATACCCTCTACGTCATAAGTAGGCTCATATGGACCATCTTTAATAACTAACCATGCTTGCAAACTTTGTGACTAGATGAAGTTCTTCAATTGGTTTTTCCAGAACGTGTAGTGTTCACCGATGAAGAGTGGAGGATGGGTAACAGACATACCCTCGGGAAGGAGATATGAGTTTTGGAAACTCATTTTGATATATGAATCAAAATATATGGACCTTTAGCTCAAGATTATTAGATCTCTAGTTTGAGCACTTGATCTGTTACCACTTATTGGTCCCCGTGAGGGTCTTTATAAGGTCAAAGAGGGGTGAATGACCCTTTTTCACAGAATTAAGAGACTTTGAAAAGTCTTAGTGTAGCGTGTTTGATTATGAACCGGATGATGCAGTTATAACAATGTAATACAAATTCTAATAAATATAGAGAGTTTTATCCTGGTTCGGCTCCACCTACTCCAGTTCCCAGAGTTTCCTTCCTTCGAGCTTTTCCACTAGTGGATTCCTTTCTAACTGGTACGAATCAAGCCTTACAATTTATCTCCAGATGGTAACCCCTTCTGGATGTAGGATATACCACTAGAAGTACCAACTCCTAGCTGAGTCCTTTGAGTCTTTTGTAGGATTTACCACTTAGCCTTCTACCCCGAATCTAAGCTAAGTCCTATAGGGAGTTCCCGCTTAAAGCACCAACTTTAACTTATATCCTAATCTCACAACTCACCCAAGTCAGAGATTCTTACACTCTTATTTTCACAAAGGTTTTTGTTCTGGATTTCCTTAAGTTTATAACTTACTTAGAAATCCTTACACCAGATTTAGAATTAATTGATTCTTAGAGGGATTGTGAACTGAATGAATGCTTATTCTTTGTTACTTATTTTTATCAATCAAATAGCTAACCTTCTCATTTGGTGAAGCTTCCCTTTTATAGGCTTCCATCATAATTATAGCCATTGTGGTGTTGAACTTGTAATAAATCTTCACCCTTGATCAGGTTGAAGGTGGCGCTTCTAGAGCCATTGATCAATCCGTTATACTGTAATTTGACCCCTTTGAATTCTAAGGATTGATGTTAAAAAGTTGACAGTGATCGTTTTACTTGGCTTTTTGTGTTGCACTAACTCTTACACCAATAGCTTTTTAGTGTGAGCTCTATACGCCTCCTTATTGGTCTAGGTTAAAAAGGTTGTTAGCTTTTTCAGTCCAGTGTCAGTCCTTTTATCCTTTATTTAAAAAATGCAAGCTGTCATTTTATCTTTATCTTGGGGAAAGGATATTTGACTTCATAGACTAAAAGGTCGAGGGAAAAGCTATCTTTGAAACTTTTCCCATTGTCTTCAAGCATGAGTCTTCTGGATGTCTTTAGACTTATATTCTCCGAATCTTCCTTCTTTCAGAGATATGGCAATCAGTTCTTCCAGATGCTGTTCTTAAGGGATTTAAGCTTGTTTCCTTTCCAAGCTTTATTTTGATGATTCCATGTGCTTAGGTATTTGATATCTTTAATGGACAGCCTTGTAGCTGGACCTTTGTTCAGATGTTTCCGTTTAGATTTAGGATTTACATAGTTTAAGTTTTTATTTCTTTCACACCTGATCCGAATAAATTAGTTTAATTTTGTGATCCGGATCATTATTTCCCAACATGCCTCTCTTGCTCTGCTTTTCTTCTCATCCCGTTGCTTCTTAGCCTTTTCTTTTTTCCACTTCTCAATAAAATTCAGCTTTCTAAAATTCTTTTCTAGAATTTCCTTTCCAGGTTTAGACTGGAATCCGGTCAAGGCCATATTATTGGCAAGTAAGATCTTGGTGATTAGGGCGCCATGAGAATTCTTGTGTTGCTTGAGGTAGTGGATGATCAGTACTAGCATGTTGACTACCCTACTCTCCACCCAATGTTGTAGTACACAGTGTTAAAAGGCTGACACTATGATGAGGGATCCCTTCCTAATTAAGACCAGTTTGGCAAGAGCATGTTGGAGGAATCTTGGTACCGCTGGAAAGTAGGTGGAGAATTTATCTCCAAAGTAGTTTGGATGCAGCCACTTCTTTGGTTCATACTTGACATGCTATTCATCCCCCACACTTCTCGGTTGAATGCCATCATTTTTCATGTTGATATTTCTCAAAGAATTTCGGAGTAACAGTTATGACTTTTCCCTAAACCTTGGTTCTCACAGCGTCAAAGAAGGAGTGGGCTTTGAGATTTTGATAGAATTCCCTCACCAGATCTAGGTAGGTTGGACAGTTGATGTTAAGGAAGTCAGTCAGGTGCTAATCTTCTATCAATTTTGAATATGGGTCAGTTTCGAACCAGAAATTATCACCCAAGAAATCTGGGGGACAACAGAATCATTGTTTTTGAGTTTTATGGGTTAGAAATCTTCATATTTTAGATCAAACTCTATAAAGATATTTTGAGTTTGGAGCATTTTAGGTCCTTCACTAGTCATTATGGCAGCCATTTGAGAGAAGGTTTGAAGGAAGTTTTAGGGTTTGGAGTTTGGGTTTTGATTTTTGCAGAGTAACAGTATATGATTGTTTCTCGCATGAAGGGGATAGAGATTTTGGGGGTTTATATAGGATTTTCAAAGTGAGGGCATAATGGTAATCCAGGTGCCATTAATTTGGTTGGATTGATGACATGGCAATCAAGATTTTAGGAGAGAGGTAAATTCTATTAGACCGGAGAATGGGAATGGTTTATTTTGAAAACCAACTGTTGAATTTACTGCTCGTGTAGCACCCAATAAACTTTTGAAATTCAAAAGGGAATAGTTACTTTTCTGCACTTTTACTGCCATATGTCATTCTTGTTTGCTGACGTGGCAATGTTCCATCCAAAGTAGAGCTTTCTTCAAATCTTCTTCTCTTCTAGATTCCTTGCCTCGCCAGGGATTCAAACTAACCTTGGACTGTCTTCCAGATTTTCTATTAATTGGATTAGACATCCTAATCTATTCCCTTAGCTTATTGAATTGATCTTTACTCAATGGTTTGGTAAAGATATCTGCTCTTTGCTCATTGGTTGGGATGTATACTAATGCAACATCCTTCTTCATCACTTGATCTCAGATGAAATGATACCTTATATTGATATGCTTTATCCTACTATGGAGTACTGAATTCTTTGACACATCAATGGCACTCTTGTTGTCACACATGACATTCACACATCTGGATTGAACTCCATAATCTTCTAGTTATTGCTTGATTCAGAGGAGTTAAGCCACATAACTTCCAACTACCATATATTCTGCTTTTGCAGTAGATAAAGCAACTGAAGTTTGGTTCTTGTTGCACCATGATACTAAGCAATCTCAAAGGAAATGGCAACCTCCAGATGTACTCTTCCTTTCAAGAGTGTCTCTGCCATAATCTACATCAGTGAAGCCTTGGAGTGTGAAATCTCTATTACTAGCATACAAAAATCCAACTTCAGTGGTTCCTAAGAGGTATCTAAGAATTATCTTAATTGACTTGAGATGAGAATCCTTAGGATTGGCTTGGTACCTTACACAGTAACAGATTGCATAGTGTATGTCAGGCCTGCTTGTTGTCAAGTACAGAAGTAAACCAATTATCCCTCTATAAAGCTTCTAATCAACATCTTCTCCTTCACAATCCTTGGATAGAACTGATCCTGAACTCATTAGAGTGGACATAGGTTTGCTCTTGTCCATTTCAAACTTCTTTAATATCTCCATGGTATACATTGACTAGTTAATGAAAATCCCATCCAGACTTTGCTTGATTTGTAAACCAAGGAAGAAATTGAGTTCTCCCATCATGGTAATCTCAAATTTTTTCTGCATTTAAGAGCTGAATTCTTCATACATCTTCTCATCTGTTGCCCTAAATATGATATCATCTACATAAATTTAAACTAGACTAATATCATTCTTCTTTTTCTTGATGAAAAGGGTTGTATCTGTTTTGCCCTGGATATATCCCTTGGATATGAAAAATGTAGTGAGTCTCTCATACCATGCTCTTGGTGCTTGCTTCAATCCATAGAGGGCCTTCTTTAGTATGTAGATATGATCTGGATGCTTTGAATCTTAAAATCCAGGTGGCTGCTTTACATAGACTTCTTCCAGGATAACTCCATTAAGAAATGCACTCTTAAAGTCCATTTGAAATAATGTGAATCCCATGAATGATGCAAAAGCACATAGAATCCGGATTGCCTCCAGTCTTACTACAGGGGCAAATGTTTCTTAAAAGTCAATCCTTTCCTGTTGATTGTAGCCTTGGGCAACCAATCTTGCCTTATTCCTCACCACTACTCTGGATTCATCTAGCTTGTTCCGGAATACCTATTTTATGCCAATGACTGACTTTCCCTTTGGAGGTGATACTAGATCCTACACATTATTCCTGGTGAATTGATCCAGTTCTTCTCGCATTGCCATCATCCATCTTTCATCTCCTTCAGCGTCTTGAAATTTCTTTGGCTCAATGAGAGAGACAAAAGCGGCATGGCTCATCATTCTGTTGAGTTGTCCTATGATTCTGACTAGATTTTGGATCTCATCTAAAATAGCTTCTACCAGATGATTTCTGTGAGTCTGGATTTCCCTTTGTAAGCCTTCATGTTGAACTGGGACTTGCCCCACTTCTGCCTTAACTTGCTCTCCTTGGTCATCATTGAAGTTTATCTCATGTTGATTGAGATCAACTTGTTGTACTTCTGGATCAAAAGATATTCCTTCATCCTCTTCTTTATACTTCTTGATTTGGAAGGAATCAGGAACTTGGATTTCCTTCTTTTCTCCAGAATTTTTAACTTCCAGAACTGGATCATCCGGAGTGATGCTTTTCTTGCCTGCATAGTTAGTTTCATCGAAATCTACATGTATAGACTCTACAATAGTTTGGGTTCATTTGTTAATGACTCTGTAAGCTTTGCTATGTGTTGAGTACCCAACGAAAAATTGGTTCACCAGACTTAGGATCAAATTTTCCTAGTTGTTCTCAATCATTTAAGATGTAGCACTTACATCCAAATGCTTTGAAGTACCCAATTTTAAATTTTCTTCCCTTCCAGATTTCATAAGGGGTCTTTTCTAAGGTCTTTCTGATGAGAGCTCTATTTTAGATATAGCATGCAGTGTTTGCTACCTCTCCCCAGAAATATTTTGGCAAACAACTTTCATTTAGCATTGTTCTAGCCATCTCTACTATAGTTCTATTTTTTCTCTCAACAACTCCATTCTATTGAGGAGTGTGAGGGGCAGAGAAGTTAGTAATGCCCTCAAAGTCATAAAATTCAGCAAAATGCTTGTTTTTGAACTCACCACCATTATCACTCCAGATGCGTGCAATGCTTATGCCCTATTTTACTTCTATTTGGATAAATGTTTTTGAGAATTGGTCAAAGGCTTCATCTTTCCATGCTAGAAAGAGAACCCAGGTATATCAAGAATAATCATCCATAATGACCATGGTGTATTCTCTTCTACCTAAACTCAATGGTTTAATTAGACCAAAGAGATCAATGTGCAAGAGCTCAAGTACTCTTTTGGAAGGAATGTAAGAGATGGAAGGGTAACTTTTCTTATGTTGTTTACCTAATTGACATGTATTACATAGATGATCCTTATCAAAAGAACCTTAGGCAAACCCACAACTAATCCCTTTTTGGCTAATCTGGAAAGGAGGTTAATTCTAACATATCCCAACCTCTGGTGCCATAGCCATGATTCTTCTTCTTTAGACACTAAGTAGATATTATTTTTCTCATTTTTAATGTTATCAGAATAGACATTGTTTACTCTAGGTGCATGAAGAATGAGTTGATTGGACTTATTATCATAGATTGAGTAGCCTCCGGAATCAAAGGTGACTTTTCTACCTTTATCGCTGAGTTAGGCTACACTTAGCAGGTTGAACTTCAGTCCATCAACTAGTGAGACATCTTCTATTTTTAATTCAGATCCAATGGTTCCTTGTCCAATGATCTGACCCTTTTGATTATCTCTAAATCTTACTTTGCCTCCTTTCTTTTGGGTTAATATGATGAAGGCCTTCTCATCACCTGTCATGTGCCTTGAACATCCACTATCAATGTACCAAGTGTGTTGGTCTACCATGGATCTATGGCATACCTATAAAATAGATCAAGTGGGTTTGGGTACCCAATCAGATTTGGGTCCTCTCAGGTTATTAACCATTTCAGGCCAAGGATTGACATCATAATAACCATTTTTAAATCTACATAATTTAGTAATATGATTGGTTCTCCTACAAAACCTGCACCCTGAGATGGGTCTGTTCTTCTCCTACTTCTTTTTTATCTTTTCAAGATCCTCCTTCCCATAGCTCCCTTTATATCCAACTTCTTGTATACTTATAGATGGTCCGGTGTATATCCAGAAGCTGGTTGGGGGTGCAATTTCTGTTTCATGGTTTCTTATTTGCTTAGCAGGTTACTGATTATATACAGACTTAGCTTTTCCTTTTTCTATAGCAGTGTATCTTTGGGCTTGTGGTTGCTTGCTAACCTTCTTCACTTTATGGTTAGAAAGCTTTGGATTTCCTTTGGCAGTTGGATGTTGATTTCTTTACTTATTCTGCCTTGGGTTCTTCTTGGTTGTGAGAGGCCCAATCTCCTTTCAGATGCTTCCTTCATCAGGGTTAGCTCCCTATCTAACCCCATCAAGTTAGCACTCAATATCTACGCTTGATTTCTCAAGAAGTTCTCTTTAACCACATCAATGTGCTTGGTGGCTCTTATTAAATTTACATCTTGTGCCAATACTTCACTATCTTCAGCAAGCTCCATCACTTGTCTTCTTAGTGATTTGATGGCTTTTGTTTTCTTCCTCACATTCTTGATCATAATAGCTAAAGCCTAGCAAGTTCAAGGTTAGAAAAAGAATTAGAGTGAGAGTTTACCTTAGTACTGGTTGATTCTGATTCTAATTCCTTGATTTGCATTGTGTCCTACTTAGAGGTATTTCTTCCGGATTGCTCTGCTTTTGGATCAGTTAGAGCCATAAATGCACAGTTAGCAGTTTCCTCTTCTTTTGTTAAGGATAAGCTGCAACTTTCCTCACTATTACTCTAAGTTGCCATCATTTCCTTCTTCTTAATCTTTTTAGTTCTTTTAAGCTTAGGGCATTTGGTTCTGAAGTGGCCTTTTTCCCCACATTCAAAACAGGCAGCTTCTTTTTCCAGATCCCACTTTTCTTCTGGATTCTTTCTAGGCTTGACTCTTCTAAATGTGCCTTCCTTTGATCATTCATACTTTCTTGACTTCCTCCTTTCTTTCTCTTGCAAGAACCTATTAAGCTGTCTAACCAATATAGCCATTTGTTCTTTGCTACTTTGAGGTTCCTTGAGTTGCTCTTCCTCCCTCAATAAGGCTGATCTTGTAGACTCTACCTTAAGTGCAATAGCTTTCTTCTTTTCTTTGGGCTTTTTCTCTTGTTGGCTATATCTCTCTAGGGATAGTTCTTGAGTCAAAAGATTCCGAATAAGCTCATTGTAACTGTAAAAATTCAAGTCATGAGCTTCCTTGATGGCTGTATTTTTGTTATCCCACTCCTTGGTGAGACTTCGGAGTATTTTTTTCACCATCTCTACTTCAGGAATTTCTTTTCCAAGCCTCTTCATTTTGATCACTAGATTTGTGTATCTAGTGTTCATACTACTGATTGATTCTTTTCGCTCCATCTTGAAGGTCTCAAGTTTTTGCTGGAGTAGAACAAGCTTGGCCTCTCTTACTTTGTTGGTTCATTCATAGGTAACTTCCAACTTCTACCAGATCTTATATGCAGTCTCACATCTGGATATCCTGTTAAATTCTATTGCACTAAGAGCATAATGAAGCATGTTAATAGCATTTGCGTTTTCATGCAATCTCTTATAATCATTTTTATCCTATAAGCTCGAAGGCTTGCGGGTGGTTAAACCATCTACCTCATGAGTAGGCTCATATGGACCATCTTTAATGGCCATCTATGCCATCATGCTTTGAGCCTGAATGAAATTCTTTCATCCGATAGTGAGGTGTCGATGATGTGTCGGTCTCTCTTGGCGCCTTTATGAGAGAGGCGGGGCCCATTGGGGGAGTTTATTTGGATTTAGGCGTGACAAAACATTTTTAGTTAAAGTTTGCATAATAAGCCAATTTTAATGAATAAAACAAGCGAGACCCAAATCTCGATACAATTGATAGAGTCGCCACCTAAGTTGTCTACTTGGGGAAGAGTTTTGGTGCAGTTCCCTCTAGGTGGTAGACTCATACCTATTAGATCAGAGATTCGGGTATTGGATGAGTCACCTATTTCTCATTTAGTTGATTCAAAATTACATTCACCGCGTAAAATCATGTTATTTTCATCATTTAGGGAATTGTCATATAAAACCTATTATTCTACTCTCTTTCACACTCGTTACATGCGTTTATATATTACAATAAAGCACAAGCAATAAATGGGGGATAAAAATTACAATCAGGGGGAAAATGGGGAATATTGAAAAGAGAACCAATACATTTGTTCTAAGTTATAAAACAAAATAAAGATAAATTCCTGTACATCCACAGATATTGGCATAGCTTATAGCTCACCATAAACAATCATTATATTGAAAAGAACTTGATTTATTTATGTGAGTGGATTTACCGTATTATTAGTGAAAATGACCGCATGGCAAATGGTGATTTCAGGTTCATTCTATAAAGAAAATAGGAAAATAAAGAAAACCCGGATTCTGCCTGTAGGGCCTATACCTGTATGGCTAATAGGGTACCCGTACGGGTATAGGGGGACCCGTATGGATATAGGGGACCTATACCGGCCTGGGAAGGCTGAGACAAAATCAGCCGCCAAATAAAAATAGCAAAAAAAACGACAAAAGAGGAAGAAATAGGATTTCCCTTTATATGAGTATGGTGTACCAAAATAACCACTAAAATGGCATGTTAGGTACCAACAAGGCTCATATTAATTGGGACCGGACCCAAAAAAATAATAAGGCAAATATAATAAATAATAATACAAATAGCAGAAATAACAGTATAACCAAGCGGGATTTCCCTCCTTATGAGTTTGGCACACCGATATAATATCCCTAGGGATGTATCGTGCCAACAATACTTTTAAGGGCTAGGACCAGACACATAATAACAGTAGAAATAGAAATGATAGAAGTAGAGAATAATAATGAAATAAAAGAGGTGTGATTCTCTTTGAAACTCAGGAGCGTTACCTTTACAGCATGAATTCACTTTGAGGTGATCCCTTTACTGTTGAGAGAGCTTGGCCAAAGTGCACGGAACGAAGTCAGGAATAAATAAAATATGGACAAAACCTCAAGAAATGGGTTTTCTCCCTATTTTATACTTCCTATACCCCCACTATACCTTTTCGATACCTTTAGAACTATAATTTCTCTATAGCTTTTATGCTTAAGAGTTGTGTCTTTTGTGAAATAAAGGGGAAATGCCCTATTTATAGGGAAAATAGGGTCTGAGCGCATTAACCAACATTTATAACCTGCCATTTCCAAAATATGTAAGGCTTACCTTCCAAGCGAGCCTAAATAGGCAATAAGTGGACTCATACGGGTGGGACCCCAAACATACGGGTCCCCTCCAGCCGTATGGAAGATAATACCCATATGGGTGTTGCCAGTGGATCTGTACCACCATGCAACACCCGTACGGGTCCCTAAGGGCATACTAGGTCTCTTAATATTGGCCAAACTCTACTCTGCAGTAGTATGAACACCTCTGATGGACTACACCTATAAAAGAATGTAGTATATAGCTTTCATCATTGTTTTATGAGGTGGATCGTTGAAATCCAGTGCTCATAGACTGCCCCTTATAGGATCATTGCAGATATAGATCTGTATGATCTCACTATATGAGCGAGGGTTTGGGTAGTATACCAGAGTTGGTGATGGTGATCTGAATAAGTTCCTATTCTTAGGGCGAACTCTTTCCCTAGGTGGTGCTTTTTTCTGAAGGCGTGTGGATTTTCCTCGTATCCCTTTCCTAAGGTGGATCGACTTTCCCGACTGATGTATCCCTTTCCTAAGGCAGAACGACTTTCCTGACTGATGTATCCCTTTCCTAAGGTGGATTGACTTTCTTGACTAATGTATGGCTTTCTTAAGGCAGATGACTTCTCCTCGTATCCCTTTCCTAAGGAGGAATGACTCTCCTATGTGTTCCATTTCTGAGGCAAACAACTTTCTTGTAACTAGCAACTTCACTGGGGAAGAAGCATGTATCCCTTTCCTAAGGCGGATTGACTTTCCTGTGTGTTCCTTTCCTGAGGCGAACAACTTTCCTGAATGATGTATCCCTTTCTTAAGGCGGATCGACTTTCCTGTGCATTCCTTTCCTGAGGCAAATAGCTTTCCTGAATGATGTGTCCCTTTCCTAAGGTCGACGACTTCTCCTCATATCCCTTTTCTAAGGTGGATTGACTTTCCTGAATGATGTATCCCTTTCCTAAGGCGGATCGACTTTCCTAAATGATGTATCCCTTTCCTAAGGCGGATGACTTCTCCTCGTATCCCTTTCCTAAGGCGGATCGACTCTCCTAACTGATGATTTTATATAACCTGTGAAAAGAGACAACAATCAAAAAATGAGTTAATTATTGTCTGAGCTGATGCATCTCTATTCTTGATTGACTTTGAGATGAACAAAAATTTTTGCCCCTTCAATTAAGAATAAAGATGCGTGGACGGGGGTTGGCCCTAAATAAACTGTAAACTAAGTGCGAGAAATGTCGGGTTTATCCTGATTGCTATGGAATGAAGTGCCCTTTGGAAAGGTGCCTCCTAAAGTATGCCCCTAGGAGGGCTAGACTATAGGAGGGATGCCCCTAGATTGACTGATTCAGCTACTGGGGAATGGGAAATGCCCCTGGATATGATTCCTTTGCTGGGGAATGGAGGGATGCCTATAGGATAGTTCCTGTAAGAAGGGAATGCCCCTAGACTGGCCCTACTGCTGAGGAGTCCCTTAGCAGATGCCTCTAGGATACTTGGATAATTCCCATTGATCGATTCTACTACTAGGGAATGGGGTAAAGTCCTTTGAAAAAATTCCCTCTAACGAGGGAAAGTGTTTCCCTATATTTGTGTAAACCTGCGAAAAGAACTATTTTTATTAGTAACCATTCTGAATTAACTAAGGGTCTTTACCCCTAGTTGAGTTAAGATAAAGTGGAGAGAGAGTCGGGTAGGCCCCGGACTTGGACTGGATGAGTCGCTGGTACTTACTGAGATAGAGATCTGCCCCTAAATGGCAATAAAGAACCCGTGGGATTTTAAAGGACTGGGACCCGTATAGGTCCTAGTGACCCGTATAGGTCCTAGTCCCCTCACATCTCGCCTCACACAAAACTTCTATTTTTGCAATCCTAAGCAATTTCCATCCGTAATCCAACCAAAATGTATAAAAAATCCCACAAACTAGTCGTTTCTCCCTTAAGCTCAAAGATTTGCCCCTGGTGGGTGGTTTGGAGCTTCGAGAATGCCTGGTTTCTGTCGGGTATGCTTTTTATGAAGGGGATTCCTTTCTGGGGCTCACACCGACTTCTAAAGTGCCTCTAATCCCTTCCCCTAAGACTCACGATTCTAGAGCCTAGGTAATTTCACTTAATTCCCCATTTTCCATTTTTGAACTTTCAAAAATTCTTCAAATTTTGGCATGATCTAGGGCATTTTAGACCTTGAGATAGAGCCTAATGCATGTCACTTTAGCCTAGGATGCTTTTATGATAGCTTTGGATGAGCTTTGATTGAATTCAGATTATTTTGGATTTTTAGGAAATTTTTTTGTGGAGCTACTGTTTACAGGGGACTCGTACGGGTGAGGGGGTACTAGTATGGGTCCCAACCTTGATATGGGTACCAATACTGTACCCATACGGGTCTTGATCCCAGGGACAGAATGTCCACTTTCTTGATTTCTGCCATGCTTTTCTGATTTCTGATATGTTTGTTGTATTCTAACCATGTTGAACTGTAATTTTATCTTTGCAGTTTTAGTATAATACTATAGGAGCCCTGAGCTTCCACAGGAAATGGTACGAGGAAATACAAGCTATTGGCCTGTATCTACTCTTTCGGCTTCAGCGACATCATTAGGGCCATCCCGCAGGCTCTGAAGATGTTAGCTCTAGGGGTTATTTCTGCTCTGATTAACAGGTGGTCAGAGATGACTCATACCTTCCACCTGCCGATCGGGGAGGTCACTACTACTCCTTCTGATATCTATATTGAAACGGGGATAGAGTGGAGCGGGAAGATCATCCACTTTGATGTGTTCACTGATAGGTGGCACTCCCGGCCTGAGGTCAAGGCCTATATAGCTGGATTACTTGGGCTTCGTCCGAGTGGAGCGAACAAGCTTAAGTATGGGGATCTCCAGTCTTATAAGATTGGGCAGCCGATGCTTGTTGTGGCTTAAATGTAGGATCAATATGCTAGGTCTTTCCTATTGACATTCCTTACTACTGTCTTCTTCCCAGTCTACTCAGGCAACCTTAACTATGGTCTGTTCGCTGCTGTAGAGGATCTTACTACTATGCTTGGCAAGAACTGGTAGGCCACCCTGGCACAGCTGTACTACGGATTGGATGTTGGAGTTTGGGGCCGACAGTCCGAGCTCAAGATCTGCCACCTGATCTTGCTTGTAATTCTGAAAGCCGATCTCTAGCGCTTTATCTTTTCATTCAAAATATGTTGCAACTAATCCTTTATTTTACTTTTCAGATTTAGGCTTTTGAGCACCAGTTTATCCCTAGGGCAGGATTGCCTAAGTAGCACGAGATACCGCATATCATCTCTCAGTGGATAGGATTTTAGCAGGACCAGCCCCTGAGTACGGCTCAATATAGAGAGTTCCTATGCCAGCTGCGATCGGATTAGGTAAAATTCTTCCCTATTAAACTTGTATTTTACATTTTAACAAACCATTAGTAGAAATTGTATTTACTATGTTATGATGCTCACAGTACACTTATATCGTGTAGGTTATCCGAGATCCATAGGATAGATTACCCATATATAGGGCAATTGAGTAGATGCGAGCAGGTGTTGATGACCGCCGCTTTGTCTTGGAGTCACCACTCTTCTATGAGTGGTATTTTGGCGAGCGGGTCTGAGAGTGGAGGACCAGCTCAGTGGTGGAGAGACCTATCCCTCCTATGATCCTAACGGGGCGTATTCTGGCCTCACCTCATACTAGGGATCGATCAGGGACTGTATCTATTAGGCAAGGGGGCCCGAGTGCTATCTAACGAGGGTTCTTATAGAGACTTCATCGATTTCTCGCTTCTCCCTCCTTGTGAGAGGATTCATCATGAGGACATCCCCTCTAAGTTTCACTAGAGTGATGATAAGGACAATGATGGGGGTGATGATGATGATGATGATGATGATGATGATGATGATGGGCCGAGGATGACTATAGCGGCCCATTCATGGCTCGGGGTATTGGGGGCTTGGCTAGGTCTACTACCCCTTCTTCTCAGGTATTTTCTTAACTCAAAGCTTTGTGAATATTTTACAATTTCTTATAATTGCCTGGTATTCTGAGTATGATCTCCTATTGTTACAGCCTCCCGTCCCCACGTGGAAGAGATTTACTACCACTGCTGCCGCTGCCCCTGAGCCACCGACGAAGCGGTCTCATACTTCTGGATCCGTGAGAGAGGGGATCCTCCGAGCTGAGCTGGATACCTTCTTCTGACTCCTATGCCATTCAAGGAAGTGAGCCATCAAGGAGCTCGAGGAGCCAATCCAGCCCATTGGTTTCGCTCCTTCCAGCTCTACCCATGTAAGTAGTTTTTGGCTTTTACCATTGTCCATTATAGTGATTGCCTGGAAAGTTCCATCCTGATGTGGCCCTTTGTTTCTATGTGACTATTGCTGAGGCGGAGAGGATTGCCAGGGGGTACTTTTTGGTCAGAGACCTACTACTGGGGGTAGGATGCACTAGCCTCGGTAAGTTTAACCTGCAAAATTTAATAAACTATACATGATGCATGCCATGATATATATGTATACTAATCTCGTGATTCTAATATAGACCGTGCTGGCCATGAAGAGTAGTAGATCCACCCAGGACTTGGATGCTGCAAAGGATAAGGCTAGATTCCTAGAGGAGCAGGTGAGGGAGGCCATTATTGAGGCTGATCAGGCTAGGGTCGAGACTGCTCGGGCGAGGGCCAAGATAAAGATGCTGAGGGGCTAGCTGGAGATGATGATTGAGGATAGGCAGATGCTGGCCCCTTTTGATGTTGATTCTGAGGATGATCTTTCTGCATACCGAGTGACTCAAAGGGGAGGAGGTCAGCCTGCTGAGGTTAAGGATGCTACCATGGGTGCAGAGGCATCAGGGATTAAGGACTCAGTTTAGCCAGCCGCTGGTGCTGATGGGGCCGATGAGCATATGACCATAGGTGTGGATGAACTGCTAGTGAATGCCCACGATCAGGCTCAAGAGGGTGGCCAGGGACAGGATCCCCCAGCGTCTTATATTTGATTACTTTGGTAGCTTTTTGATACTTTTGGGCTATGCGTGGCTTGTTTTGAATGTGAACTTTGAACTGCTACTTTTGACTTTTAACCTTTATGCATGTGAACTTTTCCGAACTGAAACCATTGAATATTGTTGTTTTACAACCCAGATTACGTTCTTCCCGATGATTCTGTAGCGAAGGGATTAGGTGGTGTTCTAATTTTTGCCTAGGCCATTCGATGTAAGATGACCTACCAAACATTTATTTTTTTGTGTCCTAATTTTTGCCTGGGTTGTCCTTGATGGCTTAGCCCAGCGGACTTTTTTTTTTGCCTTAATGTTTGCTTAAACCGCCTTTCGGGTTTTCAATCCAACAGGCTTTTTGCCTTAATTTTTGCCTGGGCCGCCCTTTCAAGTTTTCAGCCTAGTAGGCTTTTCTGACTTTTGCATGGGTCTAATTTCTTTTGTGACCCATCGGTATTTTTTGTCTTTTACTGAATAGTGCGTGTAGTATAAAGAATTTTACCAAAGATGCATAACATCATACTGAAAAATCGATTATCACATACCTGTGATTATTTCACCTAAAGACACGCATGCATTCATAAGACCAAGATTCTTAGCAATTCATAACATGTTTATTGATGAAATTAATTTGAGTACATAGGTAATGGAAATAATTTCCAATGGTTAACCCTATTGCCTACTGGTCTTTTGCAGATTTTCTAGAAAGCAAATGATGTGTTTTCTCTCGATGCCCTAACTTTTGCCTAAGCCTCCCTTTTCGGGTTTTTAACTTAGCGGGCTTTATTTTAAGTTCCCTAACTTTTGCCTGATCAATTTGCAGAATACCGATCAGCAGGTTGCAAACTAATTTTTTACCAAGCAGTAGAGGACCCATTGTCGGGTGTTTTATTTATTTTATTCTTAGTGCTACTTTTTTTGTGATTTATTTCTTTTAACCTAAACATGATTGCGCTTGAGCCTGTCTTGATTTACTGGATTCACGAATTCATTTCCATCCACATCCATAAGCTTGATTCCTCCTTTGCCAAGGACTTTCTTAACTACCAATAGTCCTTCCCAGTTAGGCCTGAACTTTCCCCTAACATCAGTGTGGACCTGGCGCAACTGCTTGAGAACTAGATCACCCACCTTGAGAGGTTATTTTGGGTATCTAACTCTATTATTGTAAGCTCGAGCCATGCGTTGATGGTACATCTGTAAATGGTCGAGTGCTTTGAGTCGCTTTTCATCTATCATGTTCAACTACTCATATTTAGCCTTTGCCTAGTCTGACTCATTTTACTGAGCCTCGAGTTCTACACATAATGATCTAACTTCCATTTCAGTAGGTAATATTGCTTCCATCTCATATACTAATGGGAAAGGTTTCTAGCCAGGAGGCATCCTCACACTGGTCCTATACCCCTAAACTACAAATGGAAGTTTGTCAGCCCAATCCCTGTAAATGGCTACTATCTTGGATAAGATTTTCTTAATAGACTTGTTAGTAGATTCTAATGCCTCGTTGAAATATATAATCCATTCAGCCCTCTCTACTCCCATTGCTACTAACTATTCATCGGGAAAATCCAGGTTCCCCATATAATCAGATTCTATAGGTTGACTTGCCAGAAATTTAGCCACTGTTGTCCCCTTGATGACCTTCTTCATGACATACTGAATGTCAAACTCAAATGGCAACAGGAGCCAATGAGAGATTTTTCCTGCCAATGTAGGGGATTGACAAAGATACTTCATTGGATCCACTTTCACAACCGCCTGGATTCTATATGACTAGAAGTAATGCCTTAACTTCTTGGTTAGCCACACCATGGTAGTACATGTCTTTTCCACTATAGTATACTTCGTCTCACAGTCTAACAGCTTCTTACTCAAGTAGTAGATGGCGTGTTCACTCTTATCTTCTTGTTCTTGGACCAACATCGCACCTACAGATGACTCCTCTATGGCTAAGTAGAGTATCAATAATTTACTAGGCATCAAAGGTTTCAAAATTGAAGGATTCACATGGTATGCCTTTATCTTATCGAAGGCCATCTGACATTGATCTTTCCATTCTAATGGTTGCTTTATTTTTAACAACTTAAAGATAGGCTCGCAAATCGTGGTTAGCTTGGCAATGAAACGGCTTATATACCGAAGCGATCCTAGAAATGACCTGACTTCCTTTTTCGTTCTAGGAATAGACATTTCTCGAATGGCCTTAACCTTATTAGGATCAGCCTTGATTCCCCTCTAACAGATTATATGACCAAGAAGCTTCCCTGATGTAACTCTAAACACACATTTCTTTGGGTTCAACCGGAGGTTGTACTTCTCAATCCTTGTTAAGAACCTTTCCAAGACCTCTGGATGTTCTTCTCTCATATTGGACTTGACTAGCATGTCATCCACATAAACCTTAACCTCTTTATGAATCATGTCATGTAGCAAAGTTGTTACGGCTCTCTAATAAGTTGCCCCTATATTTTTTAGTCCGAAGGGCACTACCATGTAACAATATACTCCCCACTCAGTGACGAAAGATGTCTTGACCTTATCTATGATGTCCATTAAAATCTGGTTGTATCTAGAAAAACCGTCTAAGAATGAGTACATTGCGGTCCTGGAGGCACTGTCTATTAGCACATCAATATGTGGTAACGGGAAATCATCTTTGGGAGAAGTCTTGTTTAAATCTCGAAAGTCGACGCACATCCTGACCTTTCCATCTTTCTTAGGAACCGGGATAACATTGGCTAGCCATGTAGGATATTCAATTACTTCGATGAACTTAGCTTCAAGCAACCTAGCAACTTCAGCTTTGATTTTATTAGCCCATTCCAGATGCAATCTTCTCAATTTTTGTTTAACTGGTTTGAACTTAGGTTCAATAGGGATAAGATGCTCGGCTATCTAGCGATCTACCCCAGGCATATCTTCGTAGCACTATGTGAATGCGCTAACATGTTTTCTAAGCACTTTTATTATCTCTCTTTTCTATAGGGGTTATGTCATTAGAAATGGTCACCATTTTTGGATTTTCCTTTGTACCCAAATTAATGTCATGTAATGAAATATCATGAATGCTAAAAATGTTATACGTATGGCAGATGAATGCATGGTGCCGTTAGGCAAAACATCAAACAAGTAATTAAAATCACTACTATTATCATCAAGATGCCTGAAGGTACATCATTTTCATTACATAAAATTACATTATCGTCCTCCACAGGCGGAGGGTCTTCTTGGTCATTTATTAGAATATGAGTCAGGTCACGATCTAAATCTTGCAACTGTTTCTCGGTCAACAAGTCATTCACGGCTTCATTTGTGACTTGGGCCAGGTTTCTCAGTGCTTCCTAAAAAGGTGTCTTCTTCTTATCCCCCAATTGTAAAATAGTGTTTACTGAAATGGTGAGAGTATCAATGGCTTTGTCTACTTTAATTCTTGACGGGTCCTTATCCCCCATAATCTTGGAGAGTCTCTCGGCTTCTATAGCAGCTTCGTAACTTTTAGGGATAGGCTTATAGGCCTTTGAGAATGTCATCTTGCGAAGCTGAGGTGATAATCTAAAGATGAACCGGTCAGCTAATTCCATTTCCTGAGGTTTTCTTTTAAGGGCCACCGTGATTGTTAACCACCTTTGAAAGTAGTCATGGACGGGCTCTCCATTCCACTATTTAATAGCTATGAGATCAAATATGGATGGTTCTTCTCTTGCTTTCTTGGCTTCCATAATGCTTTTCCATACCTTGTTTTCCTCTAATCCTGAATAACTCATGGCTATTTCATCCCCTCTTCTATAGAGTTCATAAATTTTGCCTTCATTGATCAATATAGTGATAGTTTTGAGGAGATCTTCGCATATTTTAGTCAGATGACTAAGACTAACATGATATATACAAAAGTTGCCCCTCTCTTCAAGCTTTAGTTGAACATATGGTCGTAGGTGATCGATCAATCCGTATTCCTTCAAATTCTTAAAGATGACTAAAAGGGGAGTATCCCAGGGTGAGATATCATCAAGGGCCATAGAATGAGCCATTTGGTCCTGGGTTACACCGTAGGGTAGACCCATAAAATAAGGGTGGATCATCCCCTTTGGCATAACCACAAAGTCCAGTGACTGACTTGGGTCCTAACTATGGCAAAATTGCAGAACATCCTCTTAAAGGAGCGAATGAGTCTCATTACTGACCGTGCAGAGCTTTGAGTTCGCTGACTGAATTGGCCGACCAAGCTGAACCATGATAGTGATCGGGATGAGTGTTGGATGGGATTACCGGCTCTTAAGCCAAATTCATAACCAAAAGATCAGTATATGCATGGGATGTAATATGCATGCATAAATTATAGCGATGCATGGTGGGGTTAATCACAAGAGTAGGTAACACAACACATGCAAAGCGATCGATTCTGTCCTTATTTCTCTCCGTCGAGTCTGAGGGCACTCTTCCTTAGTCTAATCTCACCAGAAAAAGGTACCCCAGAGGATAAAATTCTATGGCTTTCGATAAGAATGGTGTAGGGATATATCGAAAGTTTGATGTAGAAGGTTCCCATCGTACCAAGCCTCTTTTGGAGGGAGATAGCAATGAGTGCTCCACCCACTAGAGTGTCCCCAATTCCTGGCGGGCATGGGTAACACTTTCGTGAGTGTCGCGGAAATAATAGGGCACCCTATCCTAGCGCTAGAAGAAGAGCGCATCTAACTAAAGAGAGTAGGAGATGAGAAGATCGAGTGTGATAATTTTCCCAAATGATGAAAAAAAATGGGTTAAATTAAGTAAATGATTTTCGGTGCTCATCTTAATCTTTTAAGCTTTTAAAATAGACCAACATTTTGCAAGTTAAAAGATTAATTCCCCAGCAGAGTCACCACTATGAGGTGTCGATGACATATGGGTCTCCCTTGGCGCCTTTGTGAGAGAGGAGGGGCCTATTGGGGGGGTTTGGTTGGATTTAGGTGTGACAAAATATTTTTAGTTAAAGTTTGCACAATAAGCCAATTTTAATGAATAAAAGAATCGAGACCCAAATCTCGATACAATTGATAGAGTCACCACCCAAGTTGTCTACTTAGGAAAGAGTTTTGGTACGGTTCCCTCTGGGCAAAAGACTCATACCTATTGGATCAGAGATTCGGGCATCGGATGAGTCACTTATTTCTCATTTAGTTGATTTAAAATTACATTCACCACGTAAAACCTTGTTATTTTCATGATTTAGGGAATTATCACAAAAAACCTATTATTCTACTCTCTTTCACATTCGTTACATGTATTTACGTATTATAATAAATCACAAGCAATAAATGGGGGATAAAAATTACAACCAGGGGAAAAATGGGGGAAATTGCAAAGAGAACCTATACATTTGTTTTAATTTATAAAATAAAATAAAGATAAATTCCCCTGCATCCACAGACGTTAGCACAGCTTATAACACACTATAAACAATCATTCTATTAGAAAGAACTTGATTTATTTATGTGAGTTGATTTATTGGATTATTATTGGATTATTAGTGAAAATGACTGCATAGCAAATGGTGATTTCAGGTTCTATCTATAAAGAAAATAGGAAAATAAAGAAAACCCGGACTCTGCCTCTAAGGTATATACCCGTACGGCCAATGGGGTACTCGTACAGGTATAAGGGGGACCCGTACGGGGCCTGGGAAGGCCGAGACTGAATCAGCGCTAGGTAAAAACAACAAAAAAAGATAAAAGAGGAAGAAATGGGATTTCCCTTTATATGAGTATGGTGTACCAAAATAACCACTAAAATGGCATGTTAGGTACCAACAAGGCTCATATTAATCGAGACCGGACCTAAAAGAATAATAAGGCAAATATAACAAATAATAATACCAATAGCAGAAATAACAGTATAACCAAGAGGGATTTCCCTCCTTATGAGTTTGGCTCATCGATATAATATCCCTAGGGATGTATGGTGCCAACAATACTTATAAGGGCTAGGACCAGACCCGAAGTAACACTAGAAATAGAAATTACAAAAGTAGAGATAATAATGAAATAAAAGAGGTGTAAGTCTCTTTAAAACTCAGAAGCGTTACCTTTACGGCGTGAATCCACTTTAAGGCGATCCCTTTACTGTTGAGAGAGATTAGCCAAAGTGCACGAAATGAAGTCTGGAATGAATAAAATGTGGACAAAACCTCAAGGAATGGGTTTTCTCCCTATTTTATACTTCCTATACCCCCACTATACCTTTTCTATACCTTTAGAACTATAATTTCTCTATAGCTTTTATGCTTAAGAGTTGTGTCTTTTGTATACTGAAAATGGGGTCAGGATGCATTAACCAACATTCATAACCTGCCATTTCCGAAATAGGTAAGGCTTACCTTCTAAGCGAGCCTCAACAGGCAATAACTGGACCCGTACGGGTAGGGCCCCACCCGTATTGGTACTGGGGACCTGTATAGGTCCCCTCCAGCCGTATAGAAGATAATACCCATATAAGTACTGCCAGTAGATCCGTACCACTAGGCAACACTAGTACAGGTCCCTAAGGGCAGACTAGGTCTCCTAATATTGGCCAAACTCTACACTGCAGTAGTAGGAACACCTCTGATGGATAATACCTGTAAAAGAATGCAGTATATAGCTCTTATCATTGCTTCTTGAGGTGGATTGTTGAAATCCAGTGCTCACATTGGTTTTTCCAGAATGTGTAGTGTTCACTGGTGAAGAGTGGAGGTCGGGTAATAGACATACCCTCTAGAAGGAGCTATGAGTTTTGGAAACTCATTTTGATTCTTGAATCAAAATATATGGACCTTTAGCTCGAGATTGTTAGATCTCTAGTTCTAGCACTTGCTCTGATACAACTTGTTGGTCCCTGTGAGGGTCTGAGTTTGGATATAGTGGAATGAATGACCCTTTTTCGTGGAATTGATAGACTTTAAATAGTCTAAGTTTAGCGTGTTTGATTATGGTCTGAAGGATGGATCCGGATGATGCAAGTATGACAATATAATGCAATAAATAAAAAGTTAAAGAATCAAACATAGTGAATTTATACTGGTTCAGCCCTGCCTACGTCTAGTCCCCGGAGTTTCCTTCCTCCGAGCTTTTCAACTAGTGGATTCCTTTCTAACTAGTAGGACTCAAGCCTTACAGATTGTCTCCAGATGGTAACCCCTTCCAGATGTAGGATATAACACTAGAAGCACCAACTCCTAGCTGAGTCCTTTTGTCTTTAGCAGGATATACCACTTAGACTTCTACCCCGAATCTAAGCTGAGTCCTACAGGGAGATCCCACTCAAAGCACCTACTTCAAGCTATATCCCAATCTCACTACTCACCCAAGTAGGACATCTTTTGCACTTTGGTTTTTAACAAAGGTATTAGTTTTAGACTTCCTTAAGTTTATAATTCACTTAGGAATCCTTATAAACTGATTTTAAATGATTTGGTTCTTGGAGGGATTTGTCAATCCGATTGCTTTCTAGCGAGTTCTCTTGTATATGCTTTTGTGAAATCAACCAGCACCTTCTCAACTTGTGAAGCTTCGCTTTAGGCTTGGATCATAAATGTAGCCGTTGTGGCTTGGTGAGCTGTAACTTGTTCTTCACCGTTGATCAGGTAAGATGTGGCACTTTTGGAGCCATTGATCAATCCATTAGACAGTAATTTAACCCGTTTGAATCCTTGGGATTGAGGCTGAAAAGATGTTAGTGATCATTTTCCTTATTTTTAGTGTCACCCTAACTTTTATACCATTAGCTTTTTGGTGTGTGCTCCACGTGCCTCCTTATTGGTCTAGGTGAAAAGGTTGTTTCCTTTTTCTGCCCGGTGTCAGTCCTTTTGTCCTTTTTCTAAAAAGTGCAAGCTGTCTCTTTTGCCTTGCTCATAGAAAAAGGATCTTTGACTTTGTAGACTAAAAGGTGGAGGGAAAAAAGTTATAATTGAAACTTTTCCCTTCGTCTTGATATCTGAGTCTTCCGGATTAGTCTTCTTCCGAATGTTTGTGCAATCAGTTCTTCCGAATGCTGATCTTGAATGGTTCAAAGTTTGTTTTATTTCCATACTTTAACTGGATGCTTCCATTTATACTTAGGTAATTGTCTTCACTTGTTTTGGACAATTGATGTCTTGAGTATGTGTTCGGATATTTGACTTAGGTCTTTTGGAGTCAGGTGTTTTGTTTACTTCAAACCTGATCCGAATTGTTTGAGTTCCGGATCATTGTTTCCCAACAAAAGTAAGGTATGAATTGAATCTCTGACAATTAAAACACATGCATTGTGATATATATGGACCAATTCATCCATGATTAAACCATTTAGTTCTTAATATAGCAACTTCCTGAAGAAGTACACGAACCTGAAGTTGATGTTTTAGCTAAATGGTCACATGTATGTTTTCGTATGTAAATTAAGATTAAGATGAATATCCTGTAGTATATGTTCATACTTGTAATTGTATGGTAAGACCATTTAACAAATATTCATATATCAGTATGGAGATATGCAATATTGCAAGCAATAATCTATTTATGACCAATAAGTTATTTTGTTATTTCCCCCATAATTATTTAGCCTTGGTCATGAACCAAATTTTCTCATCGAAGTGTTAATGATTATGTAATTTACGTTCCTATAGCTTCATTATGACGGAAAAGGGTCCTCAAAGGAGATAATAAATTTATGTTAATATGGATCTCCATAAATTATCAAGTATATGGAGATTTTAAAAGATAAGATATGAAAGCATTTTTCTAAATTTGGGGGGAGAAAGTAAAAAGCCAATTTGGAAAGAAAATCATATGATATGCTTCATCATTATCCCATATTCATCCTAAGTGAAAGGATTATGAACTAGAAGTTCAAAATGAGTAACACCAACAGCAAATGCACCAACGCGTACTGAAATTTCTGAAGAATAAATTAAAATAGCGCTATTACACGTCTAAAGCGTAGACGACCAATTGATTTAAAGAATAAAATCTTTGAAAATTATCAACAATAAAGATAATCTCGTTGAGAGTAAGTGTACTAATATAAACATACTTCGTGTATAAGTACTAGCACCTGAAGTAAGTGCAAACACTTGGAGTGTAGAAAATGAAGAAATATAAATAAATTATATTAGTACCTAAAAAGATGAAATATAGATAAAATTTTTGTATACCATATCTTGCCTAGATATGTGGCAATGAATATTGAGAATGTGAATATGAATTATGAACAATAGTATGTTCAAGAAATGTCAAACCAAGAGTGATTGACAGAATTGAAATTAAAATGCAATTCAAAGTAGAAGAAATTTTCTAATTACTTTTTATCAATATCTTTTTCTTATACTTACATTTGTTACATGAATTTTTTATTTTTATTATATGGAGATGTTCTTCTATGGCAGAGGTATGATTTTTCTATATCTTATTTACTTTTCAGTGCATGGTAAATTTAACATGCATTTGATGTTTTTTTTATTTTAGACTATATATATGGTTCACTTGATTATGATATTTGCATAAAAATCTTTGAAGTGTTATAATTGCCAGAAAAGTATGGCAAATAAGAACTTTATTTGATAAAGTTGCAAAGAACCTTGTATGAATTAAAATAATCCTGGTGCATGTGGTATAACCGTCTCAGTGAATATTTGTTGAAGGAATACTATATAAAATGTTCCAATTTATCCACGTGTTTTTATATAAAAACAATGATCCGATTTTTCTATAATTTTAATATAAGATGATGTTTTAAACACAATCGGAACTCCTGAAGAGATTCCAAAGGAAGAAAAATTCTTTAAAGGAAGAATTCGAGATGAAGAATCTTGGAAAGACAAAATTTTGTCTTGGTCACCAAATTGATTACATTGAAAAAGGAATTTTCGTGCATCAACAAATTATACACAAAAGCACCTGAAATGTTTTAATATGGACAAAGCACATCCATTGAGTACTCCAATGGTTGTACGATCACTTGATGTGAAAAGAGAACATTTCCGCCCTCGAGAAAATAAAGAAGACGTTCTTTGTCTAGAAGTACCATATCTTAGTTCAATCAGTACACTAATGTATCTAGCCAATAATACAAGGCACGATATTAGATTATCAGTTAATTCATATGATTCAAAGCCTAGGTTAATTGTTTATGCGGATGCTAGTTATTTGTATTCCTTACACTAAGCTCGATCTCAAACGGGCTATCTGTTCACATATGGAAGCACAACTATATCATGGCGATCCACAAAGCCTCTTGTATTGCTCAACTGAAGGAAAGCTATAATAAAAGAGATGGAACCAATCATGTTTCACCCGAATTCTTCTATGTTCATGATCTCATGAAGACTGGTCAAGTTAACATTTGCAAAGTTAGATCAAATGATAACTAGGCAGATCTTTTCACCAAGTCACTACCTACTTCTACTTTCAAAAGACATGTACATAATATTGGGATGCATCAACTCAAGCATATGTCCTGACCATTGTATTTTTTAAGAGGGAAGTAAAATTGCATATGAATATTGTACTCTTTTTCCTTCGATAAGTTTTTGTCCCACTGGATCTTAGTAAGGTTTTAACGAGGCATATTCATATTGCATATTCATCCAAAGGGGAAGTGTTATAAATATTCTTATTTATGTTGGATGAACATTAATGACCTAATTAATGCTATGATTTATATCTTTTCTTTCCTCTCATATTCCTATAAATTGATGTAATTTGCTCATTTGTTGATACGAATAAAGAACTACATTTATTTGTTTTCATTCCTTTGATATTGTTCTTTGATATTTGTTCTTTATTTACAACAGATTATACATTAAATATTGTATATTACTCCCTCCTTTCCAAAAGTTTGACGTTTTAGCATTTTTTTATTTTTCTAAAAGTTTGTTATTTTGGAATATCAATGCATTTTTTTTATCATTTTTTCCTAATTTACCCTTGTATTAATTATGAGAGAGATAATTGATTATGAGTAGTAATTAAGAAGAAAGAAAACTTTTGTATAAAATATAAAACTTAAATTAGTCATTTTAACAGTATAATAAATATTTCATTGGTTTTGATGATTCGGTTAGAGTGACAAACTTTTGGAAATAGAGGAGGTAGTAATATAAAAGAGTCATATTTAAATTTAAACTTTTGTAATTTTTCTTTGGTTAGGCCATATCTTTAATCTATTTCTTTATTTCTTTCCATTTAGTAATATATGAAAGGGGACACCAATTTAAGGATAACAAAGTTGAATCTCCATTTCATTTTAAATTTCATTAAATTTTTTTCATCATTTATTATTTTCAAAACTTATTTCTTAGCTTAATTCCTAATATTTCTAATTTAATCTCATTTATAAGAATAGGAATATTTTTAAAACTTCGCAATTTTTTTATCTTAATCCATAATATTTTTAATTTAATCTCATTTATAAACACATGAATATTAAGAGTCACTTTTAATGTTCATATTATTTTTCTCATTCATCATCTTTTTTTCTCCAACAGTAGACAATCAAGCTTTTTATTTTTTCTTTGTACATTTAAGTTCAAACTTCACCAGCTCCTCTTCTTTTGAAAAAATTGTAACTTGTGAAATAATTTTTGTTTTGAATTTTATCGATTGGTAAGTATAATTATATAATAAATACAATTGTTAATGAAATTTCTTTTTGTTTAAAACATATTTCAAATTTGTGTAAATTTTTTTTAAAGTGTTCATATTTTTTAGTTTGCCTAGAACCTCCAGAATGTTAGGACCGGCCTGCATCGTTTACAAGTATTTTGAAATAATGTATCTATGTACTACATATATATATATATATATATATATATATAAATAATAAGTGTTTTTTTATAATTATACCATTTTTCCTTTATCCAAAAAAAAGCAAAAGTCCGCCCTCCGTCTTACTGAATTCTGGCTCCGCCACAACTGAACCCTTAAACTTAGTAATAGTATATCAATTTACTCCTTGCATTATTGTGTATTAGTTTTTGATTGGAGAAAGAAAAATAATAAAATGACATATTTAAAATGTTAAACCAATCGAATCTGACACGTGACATTGATAGGCTAATTGGTGCACTTGTAATAAATTTAAAAGGTTAATTAGAATTTTTAAAAATTTATAGTGACATTTAATTTTTTATACCAAATTTAAAGAAATCTTGATAAATTTAACTTAAAATTTAGGATCCTAACAAGTGGTATTGTAGTCATGGTTTGACTGATTTGAGTACAATATAGTGCCAGCTCCGTTCAAGACATGGTGTTGACTGCCAACATAGGTTGAGAATATATATGTTCAACTGTCACGTAAATTTACGAGTAAACTTTAAAAAATTATAATGTGGTTTCACACTTTTATAAAATAGGATTTGTGAATTTTTCTTAAGAAAAGGTCTTAGATTTTATGCCGTTAGTAAATAAAAGTTTTTCCTCACACCGTCAAAAATAATGACGTGGCAAGGGTTAAATTTAAAAATCCATTGCCTTTTTCTTCATCTTCTTCTATTATTTCTTCTTGTTCTTCCTTGGCATACCCACTTCTCAGATTAACACAGTGAATTAATTTAAAAATCCCCAAATTACCAAGATTTGAACATGTCTTAGTAACAAAAGAGAAAGTGAAATTAGAATTTGCTAATTTCCCTAAATAACAAATTCTGCAGAAACCCACTTGATTTTTTTATCAAATTGAAGGTTGAGATAGCTGTATAAAAAATACCCAAACTCAAGCACGACTTTTCTTGCAGCAAACCTTAAGCCACGAACTGCAAGAACATATCGTAAATTGCAAAAAAATGCTATATCTTCATCTTCCTTTAGATTATTCAATTTTTCCAAAAAAAAAGTTCTAGCTTCCTGTAAATTGCAGACACCTTCAACATTCAAATAAGAACTACAGTTGACAAAAAAATTCCAACCTAATCAAAACCAAATACCCCAAAATCAACATTCAAAATCAGAACTGGTAAAAAATTTACTGCATTATCAACCCAAAATCCCCAAATTCAACATCCAACATTAAAAATAATCGAATTAACTCAACAAATTGAGACGTGGTAAAATTAACCCACTTGAAAAATAAAAATCCTAAATTAAAACCCTGAAAATAAGATCCTTAAACAGATTTTCGAGGCTCCAAAGCATCCCCATTCAAATCTTATGCGCTATTTCATTGTTGGAAAGAGCGGCGATTTAGGATATATGGGTTGAAGGACAGAAAATGTAACGAGAAATTCGGTGTCCATGGAAATAGAAGGGGATTCATCCATGATTTCTCAGATGTAGAATTGATTTTGCTTGATTTCTGGGCTTGGATAAGCTAAACGACGGTGACTGAGTTTAATTAGGTTAGAGATGAGAAAAGGAGAACAAGAATTTTGAATTTCCAAGGTGCCATTTGCCACATCAGCATTTTTAAATTCTTCAATTGCTAACGTTTTGAAATCTTAAATTTTCTTTTAAAAAAAAATTCACAAGCTTTATTTTATAAAAGCGTGAAATTATGATGCTCTTTTAAAGTTTATCCTAGACCTAGTATCTTAAGATTTTGGATTGGAAGCTTATTGCTTGCATACTTAGAATTATGTGACATTCATGACAGATTCAAAACGAAGTATGAAGTACAGAAGATTGCTAGGACATTTATCCTTTTATATAGATCATTATTTCCTTCATAGCAATAAAGAGGGTAAATGAATCCCCCACAACACATATTCATATGGCAAAGATAAAGTTTAAAAAAATAATAACTTCAGTAACATTTGCCTAATTTTGAGTCATATTTTATTTTGGAGAGTTAAGATTCATTATACATTTCACTATACAACTATTATCTCACTTATTTCCACTTTATCTCAATCACTTTTTTCAAAAAGTCACGTTAGAGAATCTATTCCCTTTTTTTAGCTTGTATGTTCTAACCGATCATGAATTTATGAATCATAAGGTAGCATAAGAACCATACCTGAAATTTTGGAGAAAAAAGCTTAACCAGAATTGTTACTTTATAAAAAGATGACAAAGTCAAATACCTATCTCCATGACAAACACTCTCTACTATTACTTTCGCACACACTTCACTCGATTCAGTTGCTCTTCTATCCAATCCAATCTAAAATATGCATGCAATAATCAATGTTAACTATAATTACGAAACAATTTTAAATTATTAACCAGTGGCTAAACTTTATTTAAGAGTTGTGTTTTATTTATTATTATTACCTCTTCCAAGAAATCATGCGACTTATTTTTGATTGAATAAGCCCGGGAGTTACGATTGTTATTCCAACATCAGAACCAAATTCAACTCTTAATGTCTCAAAAAAACTTGTCAACGCTGTCTTGCTGGCCTGAACTCATTAATTAACCTATCAAAACTATATTTATCTAATAAAATTAACCAGTTGAACATAATTATACATTAGAAAAAAAGTAAATAAAAGTACATACATTGTAGAAGCTCAGTTTTGACTGTGGCACCCAACTAACAATGGACGAAACCACCACAATTTTACCATTGGTTTTCCTTAAATGTGGTATAGCTGAATGAGTGCAATGCACTGAACCCCAAAAATTTACATCCTATATAATTAATGTATTATTAGGGAGGTATAACTAAAAAAATGTATATTAGGGAGGTACGTAGGCAAAGGTGCATGCTTTTACATAATAATATTATTGGATCAAAATATTATTCACTCCTTTTATAACAATGAAGATAAAGTAATGATTACTTTAAATAATCATATAAAATATGATAATTTATCTAACTAATTTAATATAATTAACTTTATTATGAAAAAAATTTTTAATTACTAATATTTAATATCACAAGGGCCTTTTTAAAAAAAAATTAACATAAAAATCTTTTAAAAAATAAGTGAAACTATATAAATATTTTTAAAATTAGTCCAAAAAATTTAAATAAGTAAAAATTAAAATAACATTTATTTTTTTATAATTTTTTATTAATTTATTACCGATTTAATTCGTAATGTGACGTGATGTGACATGACGTGACGAGATGTGACGTTTAATCCTTGTCTTTTTTTTTAATAAAAAGCAGACTTTTTTGGACTACCCAATTAATTTAGGCAAAAATATAGTGGTCTCGCATCCGCGCCTCTAGTTACAAGTAAATTCTTTACAAATTTTCGGATATGTCAATTTATGCTAAAAAATATGGTACAATAATTTAGTCTCTTGACTTTCTGCTTTAACATATCCAAAGGGGAAAAATTCAAAAGTCAATTCCTTTTCATTTGGGTATAGTTTTGCATATGACACTATAATTCTATAAAGTTTGCAAATTTTTTTTGTAATCAAGGAAAATAAGTTGCAACAAAGACAACAAAAAAGAAATTGGAGAAACTCAATATATGGGCTCTACAAAGTTCGAAACGACACTATATTGCCTATATGACACTAAAAAATTTAAAATGACAATAAATATAAAGGAAATTAGTTGATACTTGTGAGCACGGGATTTTGTAGTCCCTCTCGCGAGACGATGATGACGTGTACCCGATTTCAATACCTCAAAATAAAAGTTCTCTTCAGAATTTTTATTACCAAAATAATATTCCTTGTGAATTTTATAATTGGTAGAATCCAGTTTGGCGTGGCCAATAACGCGTTCGGTAGGAGCTTGAACCGATGATTTACACCCAAATTAAATAATACCCATTAAAATATAATTAAAATTCAAAAAGATACCATTCCACCTACTAATAAATCACTTTTCCCGACTTTTTAGGCTTTTTGACCCGTTGGTTGTCGGTATGCTGGAGAATGATGTCGCCACCGACATCATTCATGACGCCGGCGGCATCACCATACCGCCGGCGATATCATCATGTCGCCGGCGACATGGCACGAAATGGGTCCTCCACAGACAGCCTTTCGGCCACTTTCGACGGAATAAGTCAAAAAGGTCTCGAAAAATACCCAATTTGCCTATAAAAGGTACCCAAAAACTGCAATTAGGGGGGACTGAAATTATAGAGGGAAGGAGCTAAAGTTGGGCAATTAAGAAGCCGAAATCGAGAGAATAGATTTTAGTGAGATAAGAACTAGAAAAGGCAGGAAAAAGGATTCTAATCCATTTTTCCCAATTTTTCTTCTTCGAACTCTCTGATTGTGAGCTTAAATCAGTGGGTCTTTAGGTTAAATCAACTCGATAGAATTTAGAGACTTAAAAACTTTAAATTAACAATCAAATTATCGTTGCAAGCTCCCCGGAGGTGTTATTGTTCAGTTCACGAAGAGTTGGATTCACTACCCCGAGGTGAAAATCCTGAGTCTCATAGCTCTTTGGCATTATTATTATCGTTTTGCACTATTTTTTGTTGATTTGTGTTCGCTTTAAGTTTTCGGTTATTTTGACTACAAACCGCTGCTGCTGCAAGAAATTGAAGTCGCCGGAGACATGCGATGTTGCCGGCTGTATCACCCATGTCGCGAGAGACATCGTTGATACCGCCGTTAGCATCGCATTCCCCAGAAATTTTGCTTTCTTGCGGGACCCTTTCTTTACGGTACTCAGAAAGCCCTGTGCCTGTCTGCATGCTGATGTCGCCCGTCACATAATCGATGTCGCCGGCGGCATCATTGATGCCGCCAGCGACATCAACTTATCTTCGGCGGCATCAGATGCCCCACGGCGGCATGGCTTTCTGGAAAACAATATTGTCTTCGTTTGTTTCCAAATTAATTCATTTTCTAAAGCTAGGACCTATAGTGTAACGATGGAATTTCGAAACCTCCTGAAAGCAGACCCGCCCCGCGATGAGTGGTATATTCACTTGTAATCCGATTAAAGCAACGATCGAATCTAAAATTTGGATAAAAATGGAATTTCCCCGCAAACGCCATTCAAATCTCATTTTAGCCATCCAATCAGGCTTTATGATGTTATAAATAAAATATGCCATATTTGTGTCGACCATCCTCTGCAGGTAGATGTATATCGGACATTCGGGTATTTCATTTGTTACGTAGAAAATGTACAGGACTTGAAAACCTTGTAATAATTCCACTTTCCGCACTTACTTTTCTTTTACGATTGTAAATATTTTATTTATCGCTTTAATTGCTTGATAAATGCGAAAACCACAAAATAACTGAAAATACAAATAAATAGGGTGGATTAAACCGATTAAGAAAGAATGAAGTATCCTAACTTGGCCTAATGAAAAGTAGATAACATCATCCGAACTCGGAATCTCTACTTAAGGTATGGTCCAACCACCCGGTGGGAAAATTGTACCGAAAATTTTTCGGTTGAGCTGAACCGGGTGGCGACTCTATTCTAAGTACGGGGTTTCGATCTCGTATCTTTTAGGCATTACAATACGCAAAATCATTTTCTTTTCAACCACATCACACTCATCTCCCCGACACACTAAAAAATGGGCCGCCCGACCCGGTCCGGCCCCGCGCTGCAGCCGCGCGGATAGTCGTCCGCTCACAGTGGCGACTCTGTTGGGGAAATTCTTTAAACTTGAACCTTCTTTCATAGTTTAAAAGATTTTGATGATGTATTGAAATCATTGGCCAAATTAAAACTTCATTCTTTTCTTATGACGTCTTGTCCTCACGCGTGTAGATAGTTCGGTAATTTTAGGTACCCTATTTCACCCGAGAAGCACACAAAGTATCACTCATGCCCTGTTGGAATTGAGGATGCCTAGTGGGTGGATCACTCGTTTTAACCAACACATAAACTCCTGTGACCGTGCCCATTTGGGCAATGGTCGAGTAACGTAGAATCAAGGTAAACGGGAACCTTCTACATCAACAACCCTATACCAAAGCCGCGTTAGAAAAAAGCCTTAGCACATCATTCCCCTTAGGATTACCTAAAACGAATAAAATAATTTGGACGCGCTACTTTCGCCATTACCGGTGAAGCAGCCAAACTCCATCCTACCAAAGAGGCGTTACGCGGGAGTCAAAAGGTTGGAACAGGGTCGATTCGCATGCTAAGTGCTCTATGATCATGCACCCCCATACATCGGCTTTAAGGGCCGAAAATAAATCAACTTGCCCTTACCACTTCCACCCGTGGAAGAGGTTTAGCAACATGTGTGGGACTTCTCTTGTACCTCCGTTACGTCACCACATATCGCTATGTATGACGTGAAGTACACAAGTCTCATATATGTTGGAGGGATAAGCCATCACATCATCTCTAACCACATCTACGTGCAGCCATGCGCACTATACGTCACTCCCAGGGCATAAAAAGACATACATACATACCATCCATACCATTTACAACCCATTCCTGGTCTGATCTGCGACTCGTGATCCTGAGTAGCCTTCCTCTTGAACCGAGACCTTCACAACCAACCATGTCTCTTCCCCATGATGACAACCGTACCTCATCCAGAGGATAAGCTAGCCTTCCCTCCATCGTAGGGGCAACAGCTCACCCGCCGTCTCTTAGATCGGAGATCACCGCTGCTATCATTCAGTTTCTGAACTCCGATCAGTTTAGAAACATCATTCACAAGATAGTGTGTGTATCCGTCAAGAAGGTCCTAGAAAGTCAGGACTTCGACCAGGTCATGCGATCTCCGGGCATGACACCTGATGGCGATACACTATGGCAATCACCGCCAACTGCTTACCTTGGACAAAGAGAAGGAGCCCAGAGTACTCTTCCACCATTCTTTAACACCTTACCACCAACTTTGGTCACCCCATCACAATTTAAAATCCCCGCTGCCCCGATGCTTCCTCAATACGACCAAGTCATGCAACACAAAGTTGAAGACTTCTCACGTCAATTGATGACGGTAGACTGCTATCAGAAAGAGGGAAGGGCCTAATCAGAGAAAGACCAGTTCTTTCAAAATACTGAATCACCTACACCCCCACCTCAAATCACGGTGGACCAAGAGACCTATCAGAAGTCGGCACCAATTGCCATTATTCGGCCAAACGACGGTCTTAAGTATAGAACCAATCCGTGGAAACTGCCACTTAATGTAATCTTCACAGGGTTGAAGGAAGCTGGGATTCTTAAACCTCTTCACGAATTCAATCCCCCCATGAGAGAAGAAGGAAAAGGCTTTTGCAGATATCACATGTTGTCGGGTCATAACACCAACCAGTGCAAAGCTTTGGTCCGTACCATCCAACGACTGGTGGATGAAAAGAAGATTACCGACCCTAAAAGGGCATCCTACCCCTTACCAGAGTTTGGCAACCAGACACGGACGATTAATCCCAGCTTTTCCAAACAACGGAAAGCTCCTCAAGATCTCATCAAGGCCATCTACTCAAATGGTGGGGGAAAATCGCGCTCTGATGGTGAGGACGAAAAATCCCGATTTGCAATCCTTAGAGTTCAAACCTTTTAGCTCCATAAGCCACTTCCATTTTTCTTACTTACATTGTGTTTGTATCCTTTGATCAGCGTCTTCATATGAGCATACGTACGACGCTTTCAGTGTTTAAGATATTTTTATTAAATGGAATTAAATTGAGTACATTATGTGGTAATCAAATCCAATAATTTAAACCCTGTCAAACACATGAGGGATAATAAAGTGCTTAAAGACCATGATAATGCTTTTGCTCAGTGCAATAATCGGATTGTTGAAACGCCATGGGTCCCTTCTAGAATTGACTCAACGGCCCTACAACGGTACACCTTCAAGCCACCAAAGAAGTATCAATCGGTCCCTCGAAATAGAGAATCAAGGCTTACGCCCAACGGAGCCCAACCTCCATCAAATAAACATCGTAGCCAAAATCTCAGACCAACATCACCACCAAGAACATGACCAAATTTGAAGAGAAACACATCTTCACCCGGTACAAATCAACCCTATTGGGCCCTTCAACTACTAAAGGTCAGGGGGCAACCACTTCCTAGAACACCAAGCCTAAAGGCAAGCACCTTCATCCCACAAGCCACAAAGATGATCGCGCAACCAATGTCGTGATCGGCTTACCAAATGAACCAACAAGGCAAACAACCACTACAAAGGCACCAAACAAAAGGTCCTTAAGCCGAACATCACTTGTTCACAACCCATCACCCCTAATACAGAATACGAGTTCAGGCCTAAACAAGAAGGGCTCTGCAGACCACGAATTGAAGGAGCAATCAAAATAGCGATCAGGACGATAATCAAACCAATCGATGAAGCTTTGGAGTAAGCACCAAAAACTCCCGCAAACTAAACGGCTTGCAATAAGGTCAGCCAAAAGCTCCCGACGTAACTTTGAAGGTTAGAATGAACTGGGTGATCCAGGCGAAAATCGAACGGGCACCAAGGAACTTGGAGAATCTGCAAAAGCACAACTATGCACACAATAGCAAATCAGATATCCTATGCCCTTTCCAAGAGTCATAGACCCAGCACTGAAAAGTTTGAGACCTTCCGGTACTAAGGTTAAGTTCAGATCAGATTGAAGAGACCATCAAATGATCGGAAATGGCACCAAATAAGCGAGGCTGTTAGAGTCATGAGCGTAGGCAAGAAGCGAGTTCATCGATCTAGTCGACCAAGACAAGCTTAAGCATTATCATTGTAAACAAAAGAAATAAATCAGAAAAAGCGGCACACTAAAATATATATATATATATATATATATATATATACAATAATCGCCCGCCTGTCGGTCTTCTATTGACTGGGCAAAAATTAGGGTTATACCCGATGGTCGGTACCCTGCAAATTGGCTGTACAAAAATTAGGGGATAAGTCAATAACGCCTGTTGAACTGAAAACCCGAAAAGGGCGGTTCAGACGAAAATTAGGGCACGAGAGAAAAACAATAAGATGTTAACTTGAAAACCTGTAAAGGCTGGTTAACACCAGGGGTCCCATTAATGGAAATGATTGCCAACATCTTGTACTCAAATTAGATTCACTCGATAAAAGTGTCTTTCATATTGGAACATCTGTGTTTGTGATTATGAATGCCTGGCGATCGAAGGATGGAAACATCACAAGTAAGCTTAATCGAAGATACTATGCGCTCAAAGGTTGGAATAAATCTGTTAGGGCGAAAACCCGAAAGGATAGTCCATGCAAACCATGGGGTCAAATTGGAGCCCAAAATCTGTGTTCCCCAAGCTCTACAGAAAACCCCACAGCTTTTGGTTATGGGTTGCCATGACGGAAACGGACGGAATGGTTTAAAACAGGTTGCTGGAAGATTGAAGCCGCCGGCGATGAGAGTGATACCGCCGGCGATATCATGATACCGCCTCCGGCGATATAGGATTGATTTGGACGACTTGGATGATGCCGCCGGCGGCATGGAGTAACTTTTTGGGCGGCATCGGAAGCATTTCTGCCATTTCAGACCTATACAAAGCCTATAAATAATCCTATGCTATGTTTCCAATGACTTATCAAACAACAATTCATTTTTTATATTCAAAATAAAAGCCCGAAGGCGCAAATTGCTCAAATTGTACCAAACCATCTAGCCCACGACAAAATCAAATCATCGAAACCCCAATGTATCGGAGGTACAAACAAGAACTCAAGGGCAAAACAAAAACGAGAAGTAAAACTAAGCATGTCCGCCACTACAGGCTGGACGGGATGAAACGTCATCAAGACTTGCGAGCCAATCGTCAACATCGTCTTCCTCTCTTCCCTCGGTCATGGGAACACTACTAGACTCCTCAGCCGCGGTAAACGCATGTCGGCCGGCATACTTCTTGACCCCCCTACGACTGGTACCCCCAGGGTGCACACGGTCCCGGTTTTGTTTACTTCTCTGTTCCTGAGCGGTGGCCTCCAGCTGACCCTCGAGATAGCTCACGTGGCGCTGTAAAGCTGCAGTCTCCTCCTCATATCGCCGCCGGACTGCATCAGCATCAGACAAAGAAAGGGCTAAAAAATCCTGCAAATCGGAGAAAATATCAGCCTTGCATGTCATGTATAACATCCATACATATATCCCATCTTAACATGTGCATAAAATACCTGAACGAGAAGCGATTGCCCAATAAGGGTATCCTGGAGAACAAAATTGTTCTCCGCGAGTTGCTCCACATGACTCCGCGCCACCTAGCAAATCCAAAAAGCAAATCCTTAGACACCCGAATCTAAGACTTAATAAGAAAATAATTATTAGGTCTTACGTAGGTTGTATTTTCAGGCATGAAAATCAGGGCTTGCCGGCTCGAGCCAACATTCCTATGAGAGAATTCGCCTCGGGAGTTTATCAACAGGAAGGTGGTTTCCAACGGATTGACCAATCTCCCCTCCACGAAGTTCATGCCCTCCGGCGCGCCATAATGTCGGGTCCCACTTTGGTTATCCCGGCCCCTCTTTCTTACAGGCTCCTGCAAAACGTGAAAGTCACACGTCAACAGCATCCTTAAACGACTTCAAAATCATACACACAAGCATAATCATACCTCGAAAGAATGTTGTTCCCCCTGGGATGTCGGCACACTCCCGCCAGCTACACCCGCACCTACCTCATCCTCCCCCTCAGGGTCGACCGCAACATCCCCTTCCAGCGCTTCATCCTCATCATCATCCTCCTCATCAACATCCACAACGCCTTTGAGACGCCTCTTTTCGGCCTCCAATCGTTGCTCGTTATGATACTCAATTGTATCGTTGCCGTGGATGCGAGGACACACAGGGAGTAGGCGCTGAAAAAGCTGCTCGTAAAGGCCAGGAACGCTAGGGATCACTCAGCCATTCCCTTCAATATAATTAGCTTTGTCGGCCTCGGCAGAAATCACCAAATGAGGCCACCACAAGCCCCTCGGAGGATCGGCAGGCACCGGTCTAGCAGCAACCGGAAGGGACCTCCAGCCTCGGACGCGCTCGCCCAAATACCACTGCTGGGACAGGGGGCACTCAATAACAAACCGGCGATCATCCACCTCCCTTCGGACCCGTACAACCTCAGCCAAGTTCTCCACCCCATCGAACGGGTCCAAGACGAGCTACATCAAAACAACCAACATAAGTCCATAGACCAAATAAATAAATAAAAAAAAATTTTGCATACCGAACTCAACCGCACGCTCCTTAGGACCTCCCTATACTGCATAGGGTACTTTGCCTTCCCACCGATACCCTCGCACTAGCGAGCAAGGAAATGAGAGCCCGGCGGCACAACCTTCTTAAACTCCACCTGTGGGAGGATCAGATGCTCAAAGGCCCAGGCCTGCACAAATGACGACCAATCGATCAATCCAAAAAACGTCATGCAATAAACGAGAACACATGCTATCAAGGAGAATATCTACAAAAAGTTATACCTAGAGTAGTAGATGGTAAAGGCGAAGGGCTTTCTCCTTCTTTCGGGCTCCCACGTCCAGCCCGTGGTACAACTGGGCCAAGATGGCCCTCGGCCAATTCTTCCTCCTGATTCCCAGCACATCTTCCACTGCGGTTATAAGCATGTAGTTGATCTTACTCCCCGAGATTGGGAAGAACAGCACGGTGAGTAGTGAGATCACAAAGGAACGGACACAAGCCTCCCTCTCCTCCTCGGGTACCACATTCACCCGGGTCCAATGATGGTACAACTCACCATAGGACAGCCGCTCAGAGACGGGCTTCAGACCGAACAACTCCTTTACCCTCCTCACCACGGGCCTCTCGACATGGTACTTGTCCATGTAGACGTCAAAATGTATAACCTCATCCGTCCAAGGAAGGCCGGTCATGGCTACCACATCAGAAGGGGTAATTGTAACTTCCCCAAAGGAGAAATGGAAGGTATGGGTGGTCTCGGACCACCTTTCAGTCAGGGCCGTTACTGAAGAATGAGGAAGCTTTGGCATTAACATGGGCATGATCCGCGCCAAATCTCCAAACCCTGTCTCGTTAATTGCAAGCGCGAGCTCGGGATCGTTCTTTGAGATGTGGTGCCACCACTCACCGATGGTACCCATCCCCCCTGTGTAAGTCAGTTCGTATAGCTGCAAAATCGAAAACAAAACGGATCAATTCTGTGCATTTCTGTCAAAAAGGCTGCTGATGTCACCTCTGTTAAAACCGATATCGCCGGCGACATCAGCCCATACCGCCAGCGGCATGGTTCATGTCGCCGGCGACATCAGCTTAAACAGAAGCGACATCAGACTCCCATAAAGCCTTTGGAAAGGACTGATGTCGCCAGCAACAACACTGATGTCGCCAGCGGCATCACTCATGCCGCCAGCGGCATCACTCTGCGCGGGCAGAACCAGTTTTCTCCCTAAATCGCACCCATCGTGCCAAAAATCACAATCAATCGAACAACAAGGCAAAAACTGATCCTAAAGCATGCAATATAACTGAGATATTCCACATTTTAAACCCCTATCATGGCATGTTTTCAAATCTAAAGCAAAATCACATCGAATTCGAAAAGAAGTAATTCGGGTTTTTGTGGGACTACCTGGACATAACAGAGGTGTTTCTCCTTCTCCGGAGTCAGATTGGTGATAGGAGAGTTAATGCCATAGCCATACATTTTGGCCGTCTCCTTCAGGCCGTATGCAGTAGGAACGGAAAGGATTTTCAATCCCTCAACGGAAGAATCGGGTAGGCTCTCCCTAGCCTTTGATTTGCCCCTAAAAGCCTTGCTAATTCTCTTCATAATTTCAAAAACAAAGGAAGGAATCAAAAAGCTTTGGAAGAGAAGAGAGGGAGATGCGGTTTGTGAATAGTGAGAAAGAAGGGAAGTCCCATCTCTTTTTAAACTACCGCGCGGAATTCGAGGAGTTTTAATTTATCTGAAACTGTTGCTCCATGCCGCCGGCGGTATCAATCCATACCGCCAGTGACATCACTCATGTCGCCGGCGATATCACTCATTTTTAGTTGAAATTTTAAAATTATCTGACCAGTCAAAGCTGCCACGTGGCATCCATACCGCCGGCGATATTAATCCACGTCGCCGGCGATATTAATCCAAGCCGCCGGCGATATCAGTCATGTCGCCAGCGACATTGCCTCATTTAGTTTGAATTTTGAAGTTGTCTGACCAGTGAAAGCCGCCGGCGATATTAAACCATGCCGCCGGCGATATCATCCATGCCGCCGGCGATATTGCACATCGAAATCAGATTTTCAAGGCGAGCCCAACCGAAGGGCAATCTCTTCAGAACGAAAGCCCAACCGAAGGGCAATCTCTTCAGAACGAAAGCCCAACCGAAGGGCGTTCTCATCAAGATGAGCCCAACCGAAGGGCAATCTCATCAAGATGAGCCCAACCGAAGGGCGATCTCTTCAAAATGAGCCCAACCAAAGGGCGTGCTCACAAAATGAGAGCCCAACCGGAGGGCAATCTCTGCAAAGTGAAAGTCCGACCAAAGGACAATCACTATACCAAAATAAAAAGCCCGACCGAAGGGCGATCTCATCAAAGTGAGCCCGATCGAAGGGCGATCTCTTCAAAGTGAAAGTCCGACCAAAGGACAATCACTATACTAAAATACAAAAGCCCAACAGAAGGGCAATCTCTTCAGAATGAAAGCCCAACCGAAGGGCAATCTCTTCAGAAGGAAAGCCCAACCGAGGGGCAATCTCTTCAGCACGAAAGCCCAACCGAAGGGCAATCTCTTCAGAACGAAAGCCCAACCGAAGGGCAATCTCTTCAGAACGAAAGCCCAACTGAAGGGCGATCTCATCAAGATGAGCCCGACCGAAGGGCGATCTCATCAAGATGAGCCCAACCGAAGGGCGATCTCATCAAAATGAGCCTGACCGAAGGGCGATCTCTTCAAAATGAGCCCGACCGAAGGGCGATCTCTTCAAAGTGAAAGTCCGACCAAAAGATAATCACTATACTAAAATAAAAAGCCCAACTGAAGTGTGATCTCATCAAAATGAGCCCAATCGAAGGGCGATCTCATCAAAATGAGCTCGACCGAAGGCCGATCTCTTCAAAATGAGCCCGACCGAAGGGCGACCTTCTCAAAGTGAAAGTCCGACCCAAGGGACAATCACTATACCAAAATACAAAAGCCCAACCGAAGGGCGATCTCATCAAAATGAGCCCAACCGAAGGCCGATCTCTTCAAAGTGAAAGTCCGACCAAAGGACAATCACTATACCAAAATACAAAAGCCCAACCGAAGGGCGATCTTATTAAAGTGAGCCCGACCGAAGGGCGATCTCTTCAAAGTGAAAGTCCGACCAAAGGACAATCACTATACCAAAATACAAAAGCCCAACCGAAGGGCGATCTCATCAAAATGAGCCCAACCGAAGGCCGATCTCTTCAAAGTGAAAGTCCGGCCAAAGGACAATCACTATACCAAAATACAAAAGCCCAATCGAAGGGCGATCTCATCAAAGTGAGCCCGACCGAAGGGCGATCTCTTCAAAGTGAAAGTCCGACCAAAGGACAATCACTATACCAAAATACAAAAGCCCAACCAAAGGGCGATCTCATCAAAATGAGCCCAACCGAAGGGCGATCTCATCAAAACGAGCCCGAATAAAGGGCGACCCCTTCAAAGTGAAAGTCCGACCAAAGGACAATCACTGTACCAAACGAGAGCCCGACCGAGGGTTAAACCTATCAATTCAAAACGAAAGCCCAACCGAAGGGCAAACCTCTCTATTCAAAGCAAAAGCCTGATCAAGGGGCAAACTTGTCCCTTCAAAGCACAAAGTCCGACCAAAGGACAATCACTGTACCAAATGAGAGCCCGACCAAGGGTTAAACCTCTCAATTCAAAACGAAAGCCCAACCGAAGGGCAAACCTCTCTATTCAAAGCAAAAGCCCGATCAAGGGGCAAACTTGTCTCTTCAAAGCATAAAGTCCGACCAAAAGACAATCACTGTACCAAACGAGAGCCCGACCAAGGGTTAAACCTCTCAATTCAAAACGAAAGCCCAACCGAAGGGCAAACGTCTCTATTCAAAGCAGAAGCCCGACCAAGGGGCAAACCTCTATATACAAACCACAAGTCCGACCAAGGGGTAAACCTCTATATACAAACCACAAGTCCGACCAAGGGATAATCTACAAAACGAAAGCCCAACCGAAGGGCAAACCTCTCTATTCAAAGCACAAGTCCGACCAAGGGATAAATTCTCTACGAAGCACAAGTCCGACCAAGGGACAAATTCTCTTCGAAGCGCAAGTCCGACCAAGGGACAATCTACGAAGCACAAGTCCGACCAAGGGACAAATTCTCTACGAAGCATAAGTCCGACCAAGGGACAAATTCTCTACGAAGCATAAGTCCGACCAAGGGACAATCTATAAAGCACAAGTCCGACCAAGGGACAAATTCTCCCCGAAGCACAAGTCCGACCAAAGGACAAAATCCCTACAAAGCACAAGTCCGACCAAGGGACAAAATCCCTACAAAGCACAAGTCCGACCAAGGGACAATCTACAAAGAACAAGTCCGACCAAGGGACGAACAGTCGATAAAGCGTAAGTCCGACCAAGGGACGAACAAACGACAAAGCATAAGTCCGACCAAGGGACAATAAACGACAAAGCGTAAGTCCGACCAAGGGACAACAGACGACAAAGCATAAGTCCGACCAAGGGACGACAGACGACAAAGCGTAAGTCCGACCAAGGGACAACAAACGACAAAGCGTAAGTCCGACCAAGGGACAACAGACGATAAAGCGTATGTCCGACCAAGGGATAAACAATCGACAAAACGTATGTCCGACCAAGGGACCAACAGACGACAAAGCGTATGTCCGACCAAGGGACAATCTACAAAGAACAAGTCCGACCAAGGGACAATTTCTCCATAAAGCGTAAGTCCGACCAAGGACCAATTTCTCCATAAAGCGTAAGTCCGACCAAGGGACAATTTCTCCATAAAGCGTATGTCCGACCAAGGGATAAACAATCGATAAAATGTATGTCCGACCAGGGGACAAACAAACGATAAATCGTATGTCCGACCAAGGGACAAACAAACGACAAATCGTATGTCTGACCAAGGGACCAATAAATGACAGAGCGTAAGTCCGACCGAGGGGCAAACAAATGACAGAGCGTAAGTCCGACCGAGGGGCAAACAACTGACAGAGCGTAAGTCCGACCAAGGGGCAAACAATCGACAGAGCGTAAGTCCGACCAAGGGGCAAACAATCGACAGAGCATAAGTCCGACCAAGGGACAAGCCAGTCATCCTTCAGGTATCATTTCTATCCCTTGCTCTTTCGTGTGATCATACTAACCTGTGTCAGCAGTGATCCCTCGAGGGGCAGCCTGTGAGCACGGGATTTTGCAGTCCCTCTCGCGAGACGATGATGACGTGTACCCGATTTCAATACCTCAAAATAAAAGTTCTCTTCAGAATTTTTATTACCAAAATAATATTCCTTGTGAATTTTATAATTGGTAGAATCCAGTTCGGCGTGGCCAATAACGCGTTCGGTAGGAGCTTGAACCGATGATTTACACCCAAATTAAATAATACCCATTAAAATATAATTAAAATTCAAAAAGATACCTTTCCACCCACTAATAAATCACTTTTCCTGACTTTTTAGGCTTTTTGACCCGTTGGTTGTCGGTATGCTGGAGAATAATGTCGCCACCGACATCATTCATGCCGTCGGCGGCATCACCATACCGCCGGCGGCATGATCCATACCGCCGGTGATATCATCATGTCGCCGGCGACATGGCACGAAATGGGTCCTCCACAGACAGCCTTTCGGCCACTTTCGGCGGAATAAGTCAAAAAGGTCTCGAAAAATACCCCAATTTGCCTATAAAAGGCACCCAAAAACTGCAATTAGAGGGGGACTGAAATTATAGAGGGAAGGAGCTAAAGTTGGGCAATTAAGAAGCCGAAATCGAGAGAATAGATTTTAGTGAGATAAGAACAAGAAAAGGCAGGAAAAAGGATTCTAATCCATTTTTCCTGATTTTTCTTCTTCGAACTCTCTGATTGTGAGCTTAAATCAGTGGGTCTTTGGGTTAAATCAACTCGATAGAATTTAGAGACTTAAAAACTTTAAATTAACAATCAAATTATGGTTGCAAGCTCCCCGGAGGTGTTATTGTTCAGTTCACGAAGAGTTGGATTCACTACCCCGAGGTGAAAATCCTGAGTCTCATAGCTCTTTGGCATTATTATTATCGTTTTGCACTATTTTTTGTTGATTTGTGTTCGCTTTAAGTTTTCGGTTATTTTGACTACAAACCGCTGCTGCTGCAAGAAATTGAAGTCGCCGGAGACATGCCATGTTGCCGGCTGTATCACCCATGTCGTGAGAGACATCGTTGATACCGCCGTTAGCATCGCATTCCCCAGAGATTTTGCTTTCTTGCGGGACCCTTTCTTTATGGTACTCAGAAAGCCCTGTGCCTGTCTGCAAGCTGATGTCGCCCGTCACATAATCGATGTCGCCGGCGGCATCATTGATGCCGCCAGCGACATCAACTTATTTTCGGCGGCATCAGATGCCCCACGGCGGCATGGCTTTCTGGACAGCAATATTGTCTTCGTTTGTTTCCAAATTAATTCATTTTCTAAAGCTAGGACCTATAATGTAACGATGGAATTTCGAAACCTCCTGAAAGCAGACCCGCCCCGCGATGAGTGGTATATTCACTTGTAATCCGATTAAAGCAACGATCGAATCTAAAATTTAGATAAAAATGGAATTTCCCCGCAAACGCCATTCAAATCTCATTTTAGCCATCCAATCGGGCTTTATGATGTTATAAATAAAATATGCCATATTTGTGTCAACCATCCTCTGCAGGTAGATGTATATCGGACATTCGGGTATTTCATTTGTTACATAGAAAATGTACAGGACTTGAAAACCTTGTAATAATTCCACTTTCCGCACTTACTTTTCTTTTACGATTGTAAATATTTTATTTATCGCTTTAATTGCTTGATAAATGCGAAAACCACAAAATAACTGAAAATACAAATAAATAGGGTGGATTAAACCGATTAAGAAAGAATGAAGTATCCTAACTTGGCCTAATGAAAAGTAGATAACATCATCCGAACTCGGAATCTCTACTTAAGGTATGGTCCAACCACCCGGTGGGAAAATCGTATCGAAAATTTCCCGGTTGAGTTGAACCGGGTGGCGACTCTATTCTAAGTACGGGGTTTCGATCTCGTATCTTTTAGGCATTACAATACGCAAAATCATTTTCTTTTCAACCACATCACACTCATCTCCCCGACACACCAAAAAACGGGCCGCCGACCCGGTCCGGCCCCGCGCTGCAGCCGCGCGGATAGTCGTCCGCTCACAATACTAAAAGAAAGAAATGTATGAATAACCCATAATATAGATATACCATGATGGGAGCATAATTGAATACGTCAGCACAGTCTCGAAACATCGACATTTCAAGGATTCTAGTGTTATTAATCAGGTGGTCCACTGAACATGAAATATAATTAATTAAGAAAATAAAGTTTAAATTAATGAAAATAGACGAGAAATCAAGTGTTTAGAGATTATATCGGCCAAAATGAAGGACCTTCTGATAAATCAAACTAGAGGAATCTTGAGGGTTGGAAATGTCGGGGCAAAAGACAAGTAAATCAGGGGAACCAAACTTCTTGGCTTTTGTAGCTACAGCTTCAAGTTCAATTCATCCTCACTTCTTGCTACAAGTGCTAAACGAGCCCCTCTCTACCCGTACTCATATACCAATTTCTTCTTGTTAATTTATAAACACATTTTAGTTACTTTACTTTTTTCTGTGTTAAGGGACATTTTTCTTAAACTTTTATAAATTAAACTGAACTTATTTCATTATAATTCTATATTCCTTTAAATTTAAACTGAAATAAGTTAAACTTATAAAAGTTAGAGAATATAAACTGAATTTGTATCTATACCATAATTTGCACCGAAACAGATTTACTTTTTTTTTTAATTTTATTAATAAAAGACAAGAATGTAATTTGGTGTTTGGAAAGCATTTGGAGCGACATATTTCTAGGTAAAATGGAAGGTGTTTTTCATTGTTTATAAACAAACCAAATTAAATTATAAGTACTTTTCAACTTTATAACATTGGCCATTAAAGTACTTTTGATAGCTAATATAGTAAACTAAGCTAAGCTATGCAAAAACTGTTGAACACTTATTTAGTTTCAGAAAACATTTTCACTTTTCATTCCTTTTTCTACATTTTCCAATTTTTCTTTTCCAAATGCAAAAATAAAAAACTGGAAAATGTGTTTAGTTAATCTTCAATTCTCTAATTTTATTTTTTCTCATTTTAATTTCAGATGTTTTTTAATAGTATAATCTCAAGTGTTATATATATACTTTCAAAACTATTAACAAATCCAATGGAAAGTTGTTTTTTTATTATTTTCTTTTTTTTTCTCAGCTTGTTTATAAATTCATGACTATTAACTGGGAAAAGATTGTATTTATAAATTTTTGTTTTATCTTTACAATTTCCATAATTTATTTTAATAGAACATTAAAATTAGTGGAAATGTCAATATAACTGTAATTGGAGGGAAATACGAGATCAAACTAAAGATATAACAAATTTATACATATGAATATGTGGGATATTATATAAAAATCATTTTAAAGAACCATTATTTTTTTATTTATTTAAGGTTAATATAAATGTAAGATTGTGTTGTAGCCTAAAAAAAGTTGAAAGTTCAGATAAACACCCCCTACGTAAAAACAACTTATAAGTTAAACCATCAAGACAAATACCTAAATACCCTTTTTTCATAGATTTTGAATCAAAATATGGAAATACCCTTGTTACCTTCCAATTTTTTTTTCTGCCAAACACGTACTACCGAATAAACATATATATGTTTTCTCTTTTGATCGCAAAACTAATTTATCAACAAATCTCTCAGTTGTTATATTTAATTTACTTTTCTTATGGTGTCAACCGGATAAATAATTTTCCATCTCCATAATTAACAACAATTTTTTTTAAGTACAAAATAAATCAAGTTCCATATAGGATTATGAAATTTTTAGAGAAGTAAGAGATGTCGTGGGACTCAGGACACAGGATCGGCTCGGTCTGTCTCGGGTTGGGATCTGCACAAGTAATAGCTCTCCGATGCTCAAGTTAATGTAGCGTGGGGGATGATGTAGCTATTACTAAAAGAGGTAGGTAGAGTGTGTTGTCTTACCTTGGGACGTGTGCCCTTATTCCTTATATAGGAGGGTAGTGTCCCTTGGATGATTGTCATGTATCCGGTCTTGGGGGCTAAGGAATGTCTAGATGATTGATATGTGCCCAATCCTTTTGACTTGGTGGGCAAGTCCCCTGAGTGGGCTTCATGGGCCCTGTTGGTATTGGAGCTTTATGTGTCATGTTATCAGATGTCCCCCCCTTGATCAAGGTAGACTCTTTTAGGGTCGATCATTGGCTTTGAGTGCCTTTAGTGGATCGGATCTATTCCGAGATTTCGAAGATGGATTGAGACAAAATGCGTCGTCGCAGTTTGTCTCTGTTTCTAGAGATGTCCCCCCTCAGGTCGGTTCGAACTCTTTAGCGTTCGAGAACCTTGATAGGAGGTTTGTCGGTCTTGCGGAGACAAAATGTCGCATTTTGTCTCTATTTCAGAGATGTCACCCCTCAAGCCGGTTTGAACTCTTTAGGGTTCGAGAAGCTTTAAATTTTATATGGTGGGGCATTAATGTGGCTTGTCGGAGCGTATTATGACCTATCCTCGAACTTACGTTGGTAGTGGTCGCTAATATCGACTGAGGTTTTCGGCGTGAAGAAATGGTCAAATTTTTCGAGATAGAATTTTGACCATCAATTGCCAACTGTGTTTGCGTGTTCCCAATGCCTTGGAATTTATTATCATTAATTGCAGACATTTACTCTCTCTACTCCTATAAATAGGGGTGGGGTAAACCGTTATTTCTCATTATTCACTCACTAGTGATTTTATTAGTTCTTCCTTTCTGGTAAACCAATCATGGGTCGCGATGCTTGGGTGATTGGACGTCGACCTCTAGACGATTTGCACATCGGATCAGAGGGTCGTCTTGAAGACTTTAATTTGCCCAAGGGCGGACGTAGCGTGTTGGGCTTTGCCTAGGGGGGACTTAACGTCCGAAGGTTGGTGGTGGTGTCGTTGCAACCTCCCTCGTTGCACACCTTGGCGAAAGGTACTTGCTGTTGCCATTATATGCGACCTGGAGTCCCATCATCGGCGATGGTTGGGCATGCCATCCTCCTCCAATATTCCATTTCTTACTACTCAAAATCTTCTCCTAGGGGTTCCGATGGTATTTTATTTTCTTTTTATTGGTCATGAGCTCGGCCGTTGTGAGCTCGGTTTTATGTTCTATGAATAAAGTTGTTGTTTTATTTGCTCCGACTATCTTTTATTGCTTGCTTTAATTTTGTGGGTCAGCTCTTTCCCTTGCGGATGGCCGATATGTAGCTTCTTTTACTTATGCTCCGATTAGTTTATTTTACTTGTGCGTGGGGTCCACGCGCGCCTTTTCAACTTCAGCATGCTTAGCACGCAATCGCTTAGGCTTCTCTAGGTCATAATTGCATGTCGATTTAGTTTTCAAGGCAACGTTTCAAATTTTGCCTCATTTTCTTTATAAATATCGGGGTTATCTCCCCTTTCTATATCTTGCTCTTCTTGCTCTGCTTCTCTTACATCGGCTTCGTACAACATCGGTAAGTCTGTTCTTTTATTCCAATGGATATGCCCATTGCAGCTTTATCTGGTTCAAGATCCTCATCTTTTGCCTCGACCTCTGCCTCGAACTCCTTCTCGGCATCGGTTGATCCGATACTGCATCTTGCAACGAACGCCATCGCTGCGCCTCCGCTTCAGGTCGTCCGTGATCGACATTTTCCCCACTCAATTACCGGGCAAACATCCATCGATTCTGATGGGTTGTACAGCTTTCGATCAGAAGAGCGGAATACAAAAGCTTATATCGAAGAAACCTTTTTCTCCCCGTCACTCCTTAGCTTGAAGGTGGTAAACCCTGAACCAATTAATAATATTCCAAAATCTATCGCGGTATCTTCGAAAGCTATAGTGTGTACTCCCACCTTGATTAGTCAGGACTTAGTTGATCACTATACCGAAGTTATGATTAATGGTCACCCCAGAATTTATGGTAGCGCGTCGACCCCAAAAGATAGGATGGATATGTCGCCTACCGATGCCTTTGCCATTTTCGTGCAGCATATCAAATTGGGGATTCGGGCTTCCTTTATACAGGCCAATATGTTCAATTCTAAGGGAATTTAAGGTCTGTCCCTCCAAGTGTCGCCCAATGCTTTCATGGAGTTAGCATTGATTGCGAAGTTATGTCAGGAGCTGAATTTATAGCTTGATGGCGCTATCTTTCGATGATTTTACCATTTGGCTCAGACAGGGGCCGACAACTGCCTATATTGGTGTCATGGTCGGCTTAAGATGAACAAGCTCGTTCATCAAAAGGATTCAGTAAAGGGATTTAAGGATAAGTGGTTCTGGGTCACTTTAGATACCGATGGCAAGATCATATATCCGAGGAATGCCCTTTTATAGGAATGGTTACTGGCCCTTTCCCTTAATGTGGAATACCCTACATGGGAATCCTTCTAAGTGGAGACCCGACATGCGACTGACATAATAGCGAGTTAGCACTATGAGTTATTTATCGAGCGTTAGGGTCCCAAAACTGTCATGGACTGAGGCTGCCCACTTGTTGACCACTAATTATAGCAAGTATACCAAGGTCAAGGACAGGGTGGTTGAACTTATCCAGAGGGTTGAGGGTGACGAAGACGTTAAGCCTGTTGCTCCACAAGGTAACGATCATCGTCTTTCTTTACTTTTTCAAAATTGATTTATTATTTTGCCGATGTGCAGGTATGTCTAACTAGGGCAATTACTTTGACATTCTCGCAGCCACGGCGAGGCTTAATAAGAGGAACATGAAGAAGGCAAAGGTGCCAGATACTGCGGTTGCCGAGGAGGATAACATGATCGGAACAACCCAGTCTACTCCTCTCCCATTTGCTTATGAAGGGGGTTCGAGGGGAGCTCTTTCATTGGTCGAAATAGGGCCGATGCCTCCTCTTGGTCCCTATAGGGTCACCGGCATGACCGGCTAGATTGAGACCATGAACGAGAATCTAGCCAATGCCATCTGTATCGACTCATACCAGGAAACGGCTGGTGATTTCTCAAGGTCAAAAAGGCCTAGGCTGAGTGCTGGCAAGAAGGGAAAATTGGTGACTAGAGTTGATGAGAGTACCCCTTGGTCTGACCGAGGTCTATACATGTCGTCGCCTGACGTAAGATGATTGCTTATTTTTACGCTTTCTTCTCCCTTTTGCTTATGTCTTCATTTCCTTTTTCTTTAGCTATGGATGCTATCCTACGATCCAGATGTGGAGTTAGAGAATGATTTGGTTGTTCAAGAATTTGCTAGCTTCACACGTCTTCCATCGAAGGTGGAGAGGTAATAGAAGGTGAAGGTTGGGCAATAGGCCTTATGCCACCAAGCTAACATTATCTCCGTAAGTGTTGCCTTTATTAGTAATTATTTCTTATTAGCCTTTTTCCTATACTAAAGTTGAGTGATTATCTAGCCGTTGTCCAATGCCGTCTTCTTGATTGGGGCCTTATTAGAGAAAGATAGGGAGATCGAGGCTCTTAGTTGTTCTAGGAAGTATCTGGATTCCATGGTTACTTCAATTTCGAGAGAGCTCAATGATTGTCAGTTAAAGGCCCTTAAGATGGAGCAGGAGTTGAAGGCTCTTCAAGTGTCATTGGTCAATAAAGCCAAGGAGGTCAAGCAAAAGTATGCGGGCGAGCTGGAGGCTCTAAGAAAGGACAAGGCTGCTTTAGAAGCTGATGTGCAGAAGTTGAAGACTAAGGCTAGTGCTACTGCAAAGGATCTAGATGATGTGACTAAGAGCCGTGATTTTTAAAGGAGGCATAATAAAGCTCTGAAGCACCACTTTCAAAAGAAGGAATTAGTATCGCAGGATCAGTCGCGGCATTACAAAGTTAACTACCGCTCCAAATTCCTTCGCAAAGTGCAAGAGAAGTTTAAATGTCCTACTTCGGAGCTAGATGAATTAGCTCTCCTTTTCGATTAGGAGGTCGATGCTAGAATGATGCCTTGGTCCGAGGATGTTCACTTATTTAACCTCGGTGGTGGCGAAGAGGAAGTTAAGGATGGTGGGGAGCAAGGCGAGGATGAGGATGAGGAAGAAGAGGATGATGTTATTTCCTATCACTCGTATGCTACCTCAGACCTTAGCGAGATGAGTGAGGCCGAGGATGATGCTTTGTCTCGGTCCCACAAGAATGTGTAATTTCCATTTACTTTAATTTTATGAACAATCTTGTTGAGCCCTATTTTTTTGCTTGTTTATTTTTCGTAAGGGGGGGTTCTGCTCGGGGTCGCCTTGCTCATTATGTACTATGTTTGTGCATTTATTCTCTTACTGTAAGGGGGAACCCTGCCCGAGGTTGCCTTCCTCATTACATGTCAGATTTGTGCAATATCTTAAGATAAACTGAATAAACTCTAAATCTTTCATTAAAATATGCCGAGGAGTACATCTAAAAATAAAAACATGCTAACACTTAAACTGACGTTAAAAACTACGAACGACCGACCCTAAGATAGACACTCACATAGGACTGACTTGAACAAAACAAAGATAAGCAAGACCGACCTATATAAGACCGATGCTAAGACTTATTGAAAATAAAACTACCACGACTGCTGGATGGTCTACTCCCCGGTGAAAAATTTTCTTAAGGCCGGATTTCCATATCTGAGGCACAATCTTCCCTTCCATATCTTGAAGTTTGTAAGTATTGAGCTGATTTTTTGATTGATTTTAAATGGACCTTCCAATTTGATATCGAGCTTGCCTTGGCCTGCCCTTGCTCTTGATACTTCGGTGGATCAGAGCACGAGCTCTCCCAATTGAAAGCTCTGCGATTTGACCTTTTTGTTAAAGACTGAAGCGACCCTCTGCTTATATGTGGCCATCTTAGCTTATGCTCGATCTCTACGCCTCTCTAGGTCGTCTACGTTTCCCCTTAACTTTTCATTGCTATTGATGGGGGTGATGTAGTGTGTTACCCTCTCATTGGGAGTGGCTATGTTAACAGGTACTACAGCCTCCGTGCCGCATATCAAGGCAAAGGGCATCTCTCCTATGGCCGTTCTCGGAGTAGTTCGATAAGACCAGAGGACATTTGGCAGTTTGTCGACCCAACTCGACCCGCTCTTGAGTACCTTCATTTTGATTCCTTCCATGATCGTTCTGTTTGTGACTTTGGTCATACCGTTACACTGGGGGTACGATACCAAGGAGAATCAGAGCCTGATTCTAAGCCCATTGTAATAGGACTTAAATGCTTCAAAGTTGAACTGTGTGCCGTTGTCCGTTATCAGGGTATGCGGTAAGCCGAACCTAGTGATAATGTTCTTATTGAAGAACTATATGACCTGATGAGGGGAGATTGTGGATATAGCTTCGGCCTCGACCCGTTTGGAAAAGTGATCGACGGTGACGATGATCCATTTTTTCTAGTACTGGGCCACAGGCAAGGGTCCAACTATGTCCATTCCCTACGTAGAGAAAGGCCAAGCTACATGGATAGTAGTCATTTCCATGGGAGGCACTCTGATGTTCTTAGCATATGCTTGGAACGATTCACATTTTTCTACAAGTTCTTTAGCTTCTAGCTCCATCATCGGCCAGTAGAAACCCTATAACTTCGCCTTCCTGACCACGGTGTCTTTCTTCTCTTGACCTCCGTAGATCCCTTCATGTGTTTCTCTTAGGACATAATTAGTGTCCCTCTTTCCAAGGCATTTTTTCCAAGGGTACTGAAGGATCGTCGATATAAGTGGTCACCCAGAATCGAATATTGGAATGATTTCCTTACAATTTTTTGGGCTTCGACCTCATTCTCTAGGAGGGTGGAATCTTTTAGGTACCTTCATATCGGGGAGTACCATTCCTCAATCGGTTTGACTTTACGTAAGATTGCTAGGACCTCATTCCCTCTAACCTACCTAACATTTTTAGTCTCTGGGGAACTTTTTTCAAACCCAGGTCGGTTCGGATTATAATTGTGCGAGATTGGAAGTAATGTCTCAGCCTTAGAGATGCAATGATGACGGCATAGGCAGCCTTTTCAAGATGAGGGTATCTTAGTTCCGCGTCTCTGAGAATCTTGCTATACTGATACACAGGATACTGCTCCGCTTTCTCTTCCCTAACTAAGGCCATTCTTAGTGCCTCTTCAGAGGTGCTGATGTAAAGGAATAGACATTCGTCGGGGGTAGGTCAGCTCAACAGTTGATGCAAGGAGAGAAACTATTTTAAATCGTCGAAGGCCTTGGCGCATTCGTCGGTCCATGTGAAGTTCTTTACACCCTTCAAGGTTTTATAAAAGGGCATACATCATCTGGCCAAACACGATATGTATCGTCCTAAGGCATTAATTATGTCGTTCAACCTCTGTACATCACTCACTATTTTAGAAGGCTGTAACTCCATTATTGCCCTGATTTTATCTGGGTTTGCTTTGATTCCTCTGTGGGAGATCAAGAACCCTAAGAATTTCCCTGTGGCTATACCGAAAGTGCACTTCTCCAAGTTCAGCTTCAACTGATATTGGTTTAATATGCGCAGGGCTTCTTTAAGGTCCGCTGAGTGTGCATCGGTTGTCTTACTTTTTATGATCATGTTGTCCACATATAATTCTACTACATCGCTAATTTTACCCTCAAACACCTTATTGACTAGGCGCTGGTAAGTCGCGCCTGCATTTTTTAGCCCGAATGGCATGACTTTGTAACAGTATGTTCCCTCATGGGTTTTGAACGACGTCTTTTCCATATCGCCCGCTGCCATGGGCATCTGATTATATCCTACCTTCATATCTACAATGGAGTAATACTCGTAACCCGCAGTTGCGTCTACGAGTAGGTCGATGTTGGGCAGCGGGTAGCTATTTTTTGGGCAAGCTTTGTTGAGATCGGTAAAGTCTATGCACATTCGATACACTCCGTTAGGTTTTTTTACTAGTACCACATTAGCCATCCAGTCGGGGTATTAAACCTCCCTGATATGACCTACCTTTAACAGTTTTGCGACTTCTTCCTCAATGGCCGATTGTTTTTTCGGACCGTGGTTCCTTCGCTTTTATTTAACCGGGTTGGCTTTTGGGTTGACATTCAGCTTATGCTCCATCACCCTAGGATCGACTCTAATTATATTAGCTTCTGTCCAAGCGAATAAGCTTTCATTGTTTTTTAGCACTTCGATCAAAGCAGCCTTTGCTTGGGGCATTATGTCTTCCGAAAATAAACACTTCCCTATCTTAGCTTAGGAGCAACGTCTCCAGTTTACCGTGAGGCTCAGTCTTATCTGGTGTATTTTCTTCAGGCTGGTGGGTCGACTCGGCTCTCATTAAAGCTAGGTAGGTTTCTCGTGCCATCTTCTGGTTGCCTCTTATGACTGCCATCCCCTACTTGGTCGGAATTTGCATCGCCAAGTAGCACAAATTGATCACTACTTTAGAATTGATAAGGATCAGTCTTTCGAGGATAATGTTGTATGCTAAGGGCATGTCTATGATTAAAAACTTGGCTTGTGACTTCTATTTAATCGAATCGTCACCCATTGTGTGTAGTGTGGCCGACCCTATTACTTCAACTGCGTGGCTGCTCAAGCTTAATATTGGATCTTGGCCGAATCTTAGCTTGTTCTAATCTAATTCGAGGGCATCGTAAGCGAAATGAGTCATCAGGTTAACCAAGTTGCTGGTATCTATCAATAGTCTTTTGACCAGAAACCCCTCAATTTCCATTTCAACTACTAGTGCGTCCTGATGTGGGGCAGGCTTAGGTATGTGGGCAAAGGAATAGTACACAGCTCTGTCTCGATCGATGTTATTTATCGGTAATGCTTTATATTTCTTTGACGTTGGTCCGCTATAAATGATGTTAATAACTCCTCTGTGAGCTGGCAATGGATCGACTGCTCTCTTAGTGGGAGCAGCTCGATGCTTCTTCGCTCGTTCCTCTTGTTATCGATGAGGCCGCAGTCCTGTCAAAAAGTGGTCGAGCTTGCCATCGGCTGCCCTTTTGTTAAGCTTAATGGCCAAATGCCGACAGTCCTCTGTGTCGTGGCCTTCAGACCTATGAAAATTGCAATAGGTGTCCGGCTTTCCCGGCCGCTTTGTCTTTGGTCGGTACTCGATATACTGTCGGTTCTTCTCTATCCAATACAATACCTCCTTCCGATATGCTCTCAAAGGAATTAAGTCCTTAGGGAGATCGCGACACTTGTGCTCATATCTAGGGGGCCCCAAGGGTAACTTATTAGACTGAGGAGGACTCAACTGTCCGACTTGTATGCTCGTGGACCAGCATTCCTTTTTCATAGGCTTCATAAGTTACCCACTCCTACCCCTTCTACATCATTAGTGCTAGGCTCTTCGGCCTTCTAGTGAGTAAATCCTTTTTGAGGTCGGCGTTTCTACAATTATTTGCTAGTATATCAGTGGTAACGTCGACACTGCACCCTTTAACCTTAAGAGTAACCCTTTGGAATCGTTCCACGAAATCTCCTAATGTTTCGTTACGACCCTACCTCATCAACTGTAAATCTTGGATATTCTTATAAGGCAGGATCGATGTAACAAAATATAGGAGGAAGTCTTTTATCACTGTTTTGAAGTTCGTGATTGACCCTGGCTTTTGATTCTCAAACCAGAAGGTAGCGGGTCCCTCAAGGGTTGTTGGAAAGATTTTATATAGCATAGCATCAGTTGCCGTGGTGGTTGCCATTTTCTACCTAAAATTCTTAACATGAAGGGCCGGGTTACCAGTGCCAATGTAGTCCCGTAGCTTCGGCCATTTGAAACTCTCAGGGAATTTAGCCCTTAAAATTTCAGGGGAGACAGGTGATTCTGCATCCTCAATTTCAGGGATAGCCGGTTCCATTCCCATATCCGCTAGGAGCGCCTTCACATTTTTCATCACGTCACTTGCCTATTTTAGAGCCAAGTTTTTCTCGATTTCTTCGATCGCCTACTTGGAGGTTATGGTTTGATCAGACCTGGCTGTCGATCTTCGGGGCTCTTTCATCGATGAATTAACATATGTATTCAGCGAACTGAATCGTGCCTTCTTCCTCGGCTCTTCTTTCTTCCGACCGCGCTCATGGGGGTGAGTGAAGTTGGTATAATCTTTTGTTGGCACAGTTACTCCAAGTCGTGGTCCAAGCCGTGATTTCACTGGGCCTTTATCTGACCGGTTTGACCGTGGTTCTCGCAGACTTGGCTCATACTGGGGGTCTGAGGCTATAGGAGTGGAAGGAACGCCGCTATCTTGCCTTCACTCGTATGTCACGCCTCTTCAGATTCCGACACCCTTTCAAAGCAGACCTAGATTGGGTCGATGTTGCTGCTCTCCTCTTGAGGTTAACGACCTTACCCTCCGTGGCCAATCACTGCGCGTTTAAGGTGTTTACTGAATGTTCCATGTGGCCTATTTTGTACATGACTTGCTTCGTCATTGTCGCCAGTTTTTTAAGATCGTCAGAGGCATCGGGCTTTGCTACCATTGCTTCTATCTAAGCATCGAACTCCGGCCCTATTATAATGTTCTCAATTTTGTTACTCGATGCATCGACCGGTTTTGGAGGTGTCGTTAGATTGCTTATCGTTCCCGGAGCTAATTTTAGGTCGGCTCGGCCCGATGCTGACTATAGGGCGGATTTTCATTTCGTCGAATCTTCCATTACTACTATCGATCTTGAAATGCAGGTTTTGAAACTGAACGAACCTGGTCATTGTGTTCAATCCATGCTCACCGCACCAATTTGATGTTGTGGGACTCAGGACACAAGATCGGTTCGGTCTGTCTCGGGTTGGGACCTGCACAAGTAACAGCTCATTAGAGGGCCAGGTCGGGTATCCGACGTAGCCTCTCCGACGCTCAAGTTAGTGTGGCGTGGGGGATGATGTAGCTACTACTAAAAGAGGTAGGTAGAGTGTGTTGTCTTACCTGGGGACATGTGCCCTTGTTCCTTATATAGGAGGGTAGTGTCTCTTGGATGATTGCCACGTGTCCGGTCTTGGGGGCTAAGGAATGTCTAGATGATTGACATGTGCCCAATCCTTTTGACTTGGTGGGCAAGTTCCCTGAGTGTGCTTCATGGGCCCTGTTGTTATTGAGGTTTTATGTCCCCTGTTATCAGAAAATACTTTATTTCGTAAAATTTAATATCAAAATAGAATTAACACAATTTGATTATCAAGATATTAAAACTTAAGCCAAGACACTAGTAAGACACATGCTATATAGTTACAGCAATTGAATCATAATAACTATAATAACGACACATAATGTTAATTTCAGAAAAAAAAACAACACATAATGTATTATGCTAGGTCGATCTGATTGTATTTGTTTTGGTAGTACATGAAAAATTCTATTCTACAAGAGAAAATAAATAATTGTAGTGAATTTGAGTATGCATATGCAACTTTGAGTATGAACCTCACCTCACTGATGCCCGAAGAAGCTCCAGTAATGAGGACTACCTTGCCAGCCACGTTTTCGCTATATAAACGTTTCTTGATACGGCTTAGCAGGTTGAGAGCAAAGTATATGGGGAAGATGAGTGGGACTAACTTTATTGTTAAAAAAGGAACAAAAATGTTCATAAACTTGATAATCCTACTCATCCTTCAACTATAAAATTGAAGTTTTTCTCAGTATGGAACTGCAAACACAATTTGCTCTTTAAAATTGAACTATTTCTGAGTATGGAGTAGACCTGTTTATGGGATTCGCGGCCCGCCCAAGCTCATGATGTATTGGTTGGGTTTGGAAAATGATTTTTTGAATTTTGTTCGATCCGGCCCGAACCCATTAAAACCCGTAAGGTATATGGTATGAGTTTGGGAATAATTTCAAATTTCATTGGGCGGCCCGGCTCGCATTCTTTGTATAAAAAATAATTTTTTATATATATAATGTAATATTTGTAATTGTTAAGTTAAAAAATATAAATACTATTAGTTAAAAATATATTTTACACCATTCCAATTTATAAAAGTTTAATATAATATTATTGGGATAGAAAAATATTTATATTAAGTATTTATAATTTAACATATTTTATAATAAAATATACATATATATTTCTTTGGGTAAATCCGAGCCCAGCCCAACCCAGCCCAACTTAACTCAGCCTAAAAAATATTTTAGACGAATTGAAATAAGTTTGAGATAAACTTTAATATATAAAAGTCCGTAAAATCCGATTCGAACCCATCTCAACCCAGCATATAAACCAGTGGAGTAATAATTGTTTGCAGCTACTCAATATGGAGCAAGTATAATGGGAAATTCGTAGGTCTACGTACTGTGCTTTACAGCCATAATTTTGCGAGTAAAATCTATTCCATTTAATGAGCCAATCAGGGACTATTATCTTTTAGACTAATAATAATAAGTACTAATACTTTAGCATTTAAATAAATTGTTAACTATAATAACGGATATTTTACATTTTTTAATAATATTTTGATTTTATTAATAATAATAATAATTTTAAATAAAACATTTTTTATTTTATTAATAAACATCCTTGTTAGTAACTTATTACTATCAATCTTTATCACTCTCTCCATCTAATTTTAGATGTCCATTATTAAATTGAATCAATAAAACTAATAAAGAATATATTACACTGTAAGTAATGACTAATTTATTCTAATTACACTAAAATATATTTTCTCTTAATGATCTCTATTCAAATTAATATAAGAAAAAATTAGAGAAAAAATGAGAAATAATGCACTGATAATTAAAATTGAGAGCTAAAGAGAAAAATAAATGAAAATGTTAAATGCACTAGTAAAAGTAGAGGAAGTGGGTATATTATTATTTGTAATAATTATTAGTGTAGTATGATGCATCGATAGGTCTAAAATGACACATTTAATACTCTCTATATTATAAAAATAAAAATAAAAACTATTAATGCTGAAAAAATATATTATATTGTGTATCAAATTAAATTACGGAAAACCTCTATATATACTACATTTGCAGCTTCATATGTTAAAATATTATTAATGGAGAAAAAACTTAAATTAATTGGATTTTAAAGAAGATATAATATTTATATGGATAAACTACGTAACTCAATTACCGTATCCCTTAACTCATTTGCAGTTTTTTCAATCAGTTGTTGCACTTGACGGTCCCAAATTAGTAAAGATATAAACCCGGTGTCATCCATTACACGAACTTGAAGATTGTATCTGTGAAACCAATTTGAATGCTTAATTCGTGACAATTTTAATATCGGAATACTTTAACTATATTAATTGAACAATTATAAGCCAAATTTTAGATGCACAATATTTACCTGTGGAAAGCTGAGTAATCTAAATGATTGCAGTTTTGGCAAAAGAACTTGTTCCCATTTACTTCTACCTTTTTGAAACATTTACTATTTTTACACCCCAAATATGACCAACCATTTTGACACTCTAAATTAATAATTTCTACCACAGTTTAAAAAACTCATTCCTGAATAATTTTAAAAACCATTATTAACATAAATGTGAAGCATGATTTCTAACACAAATGATATAATCTAATATAAGAAACAGATAAATATGGGTATTTCACATAATCTTTTATACTATGAAAATGAATGATTAAAATCATGGTATTGAAGTTTCAAATCCATAAAAACCCTGTTATTTTCATTAATGGAACGACTTTGCACATCACCACGGCTGACAATTTTATCAATTATATCCAACAAAAAAATCGATGATTTTAATTATTTGTAAAGTAAAATTTAAAAATATGGAATTCAATTTAGAAATAATTAAAAAATGTATATATACCAAATAGAACATCTTCATTGACTTTGCTTGGATCAAGCAATTCTTAACTAATTCGAATAAATTCAAAGTAAAATTTGGGTCATTGACCTCCTTAACAATCGTCCTCGACGAAAATATTAACCTCCATTCATTTTTTATTGGCTTAGGTGTTCTAATATTATTCGACCTGATAATAAAGTTCGTCATATGGTACATCTTGAGTTCTTGAAGATTATCAACAAACTTGAAAATATTATTTTTTATTACCGTTGCTTGAATGCGATCTCCCTATTGTAATATCACAAAAATCAGGAAAATTATAACTTTTTGTTAGTTATGCGATCTCCCTAGTAAAGAACTCTTTTTTTTCTTAAATATGATATGTAAATGAATTGATTAATTTTTTTGTTAGTTATGTAATACTCAATGACAAATAATTGTTTAACATACCTTTTTGTCTTTCAAAATCATTTTAATAGTAAATATTGATTTTGGTTTATTGCGTTCTGGAATGGTTCAAAGGCAGAGAACACGTACTTTGAGGGTCCAATCCATCTTAGTTGGATATATATTAGATATAAAATCTGTCTTCAGTTTCGCCCTGCTTGGGTTGATATCATTCACCGAATTATGTTTCTGTTTCAACATAATTTTCTGCAGGGATAAATAGTAACAAAAAGGAAACCATAAATTAGAATAACATAATAGGTAGCTAATTTGAATAGTATATTTTCACAATTGAACTGCCATTAGGAAATCCTAAGTAAAACTCAAGTTAGTCATGACCAAGTGTGCTGTTTCTTACAAAAAAAATAGTAATTACTATTATCTTATATATTTTTTTGAGGTTTTATTATGTAACTAAATTTTTATTTGTGTTCGACATATTAAATCTGTCTCTTATCAAGCATGTCAAACCTAGTTTATATAGGTTTGATATTGTTGCTTTTGCTTCCTTAGTTAAGATTTTGTAGTCTAGTTACTTTATGTTTGATTATATTTTACTATGAGCTGGCTATTATTTTGTTCTAATTGGTCAATTGGGAGGCCTGAAGACTACCACCATGTTTGACAACACCAACCTAATTAACGAAGCAATTTGGAATCGTAATAGCCATTCCAGATTTCTAGTTTCGATGGAATTTAGCTTTAGTTGTTGGATGTTATAATTGGCTTACAATTTACAATTGTGACTTCGTCTTTTTCATGTCTTAGGAATATGTTTATAATTGATATTCTTACTTTATAATTTTAATCAAGTTTCTTTCTTGTGTAAATTACACACAAAGGCAATTAAAGGTAAGCTTGCTAAAAAAATATTCATAATATTTTAAAATACACCTGTGCCAATATAAAAAATAAAGATGAACTTTTATTGTGGTTTTTCTGTAAGTTTTCTGACAATACTTTTTCTGTCTTTTAGTTTTTGTAAACCAAAACAAAATTAATAAATAAATATTTGTTTAGTATCATGAATATTCAGTGAAAAAAGTTTAATCATAGTAGGAATGTTAAATACATTTAATCCACGCTTCTAATGGGAATTTGATTACTTTGATAAATTCGGCTATTAATATGTGATTAGTTTAGATTACTATTATAAAATGTATAAGGGTAAAAAAGACTTTTAAGACTTCTTTTCTTTTATAAATAGGTAGATTTTAATTATTAACAATTTTGGTCAAGTTTAAAAATTTGTTCAATTTTGTTAAAAAACATAACTTTTTTTATTGTTCATTTGATTTATCGGAACAAAGCTTCAATTACATCCAGATCTGATCGGGATCGCGCACATGTTTATGGTGGGTGAGTCTCGCAATAAGGATTTTTTGTATTTACTAGGATTCAAACTCGAGACCTTGCTTAAAGTCTATCACACCGCTTAGTACTTGGACCAACCTTATTGATTAAAAAAACAGAACCTTAATTGTTTGGTTATAAATTTTTTGTCCTAGGCATCTTTACCTTTTTGGGAGTTATATGTGTTATAAACAACTTGAACGATACCATTCGCTTTGGCGCCTTCAGAGCCAACCTCACGGCTTTAAAATGCGTCGTTTAAGTTAAGGCCTTCAGGGCCTTGTTCATATACAAGCTCAATGGATACATGGAGAGCGATGTGGGATTTCAATCCTAACACACCCCCTTATCGCGATCGTGCTAATAACGTGTTATAAACAGCTCGAACGATACTGTCTACTTTGGCGCCTTTAGGGCCAACCTCACGGCTTTAAAACACATCGTTCAAGTTAAGGCCTTCAGGGCCCTGTTTATATACAAGCTCAGTGGATACACGGAGAGCGATGTGGGATTTCAATCCTAACACACCCCCTCATCGCGATCTTACTGATAACATGTTATAAACAGCTCGAACGATACTGTCCGCTTTAGCACCTTCATGGCCAACCTCACAGCTTTAAAATGCGTCATTCAAGTTAAGGCCTTCATGACCCTGTTTATATACAAGCTCAGTTGATACACGAAGAACGATGTGGGATCTCAATCCTAAAAATATGTAATTAAAAAACTGTAAATACTTTTTTTAGTTCTAACTTCTCATCTCATCTTATGGTTTTTACTTTTCAACGACCATAATGCTCAAATGCAAGAAACGAATGTTCTTTACTTTGTCAGTTCAAAATCTATCAATAATTCCCTTTATTTGTTTAGGACTATCATTATCACATTATCTTTCCCTGAACTTGTAGAAATTGTGATAAAGTTTAATATGGATAAAATAAAAAGTTGACTTAACTAAATTAAAGGCTAATTAAAGGTTGGTTGCGTAATTAAAGGGTGGCTAAATATGATTGGAAGATGAAAATTTTATATAAATACCCCCTTTGTGCATCCATTAGTTTCATCCTAAAATCAAATGTCTTCCTATTCTTAAGGCTTTGTTCTTCTTTCTCTTCTATATTTATAATATTTCTTTGAGTGAAATATTAATTTGGTAGTGTCCGGAAATGTAAGCAAAACTAGCCAAACCTCATTAAATTATTGGTGTTCTCTCTATTTTATTTTGGTTTTAGCAATAGTTTTGAATTTATTCATCGCTTCTGCAATAATTGGTACCAGAGTGTTGGTTTTCGGAGAACTTAGTATGCTTTGTGCGCCGTAGGTGTACTACGGTCGGCACATCAGAAAGTTTTTTTCCTACTTCTGATCCTGTTGTATACTTGGCATTTAGTAAATTTAAAATTATTGTTAAAATACTCTTTTGGTAAAATCTAGAATAATAATAGTATATTGTCTCGAGCAAACCGAAAAATTCTGTCACCAAGCGATAAGAGCCTAAGGAAATTGGTGTGTAACTAAGACCGTTTGTGACTCGACTAATTACTTAGGAATTTTTTCTAGCACACTTTAGTAATATTATTATTTGTGATTTTATGGTTTGGCTGAAATGGAAAATCCATTTTCAACGAAGGCATCCACATGAAATACTTCAAGTATTTTTCAGAGAGTTGCTGGAGTAAATTCGAGAGTGATGGTGGAAATCTTTGATGGCAGCGGTCATTTCGGCATGTGGCAAAGTGAGGTTCAGGACGCCTTATTTCAACAGGGTCTTGACATTGTACTTGAAAGAGAGAAACCAGATGAATTGGGTGAAGGAGATTGGAGTACCCTCAATCGGTTGGCTTATGGTATAATTTGGTCGTGCTTATCTAGAGTGCAGAAGTACGCATTTTGCAAAGAGACTTCGACTAATAGATTAATGACGGCATTGGAGGAGAAGTTCCTAAAGTAGAGCAGTCAGAATAAGCTTTACATGAAGAAAAGACTGTTCTGATTTACGTTCAATCCTGGTACCATAATCAATGATCACATCACTAGTTTTAATCAATTGGTTGCTGATTTGTTGAACCTGGATGTGATATTTAGAGATGAAGATCTCGCCTTGATGTTATTGGGATCCCTTCCGGAGGATTTTGAGTTTCTTGAAACGACTCTACTTTATGGGGTGGCTGCTGTAACTCTCAGTGAAGTCTATGGAGCTTTGTATAGTTATGAATTGAGGAGGAAGGATAAGTTAGATAGCTCAAGCAGAGGGAATGAAGCCTTGATTGTCAGAGGACGCCCGGGGAACCAGGTGAAAGGAAAAAAGGGACGATCAAAGGCAATGTCAAAGTTGAGCAAAGATGAATGCGCCTTTTGTAGAGAAAAAAGGCTTTGGAAAAATGAGTCTCCTAATTTGAAGGAGAGAGGCCAATTTGACAAAGGAAAGACTGTTGCGGTGGCTGAGTATGATATGGACTCAGATTGTTCATTTGTTGTATCGAGTTCTACCAGCTCTTCTAGTGTTTGGCTTCTTGATTTCGGACGCAGTTATCATATGTGTCCTAATCGAGAATGGTTTTATGATTTTGAAGAACTAGAAGATGGAGTAGCATATGCAACAAATGATATCCCTATTACCACACATGGGATTGGTTCCATATGATTGAAAAATCAAGATGGATAATCAGAACTTTAAAGAAAGTTCGCTACCTACCAGATTTATCAAAGAATCTTATTTCTGTGGGAGCCTTAGAAGAAGAAGGTTTCATCGTACAAGCAGAAGGTAGAGTTATAAGGATAATTTCTGGTGCACTGGTGGTGTTGGAGGTAGTTCGAAAGAGTAACAGGTTGTATCATTATCAGGGTACTGCAGTTATTTGAACTGCTAAATTGGCTTCTAATGACGAGGTGTTAGAAGCAGTCGGATTATGGCAAATGCGCTTGGGATAAGTTGGTTTAGTATATCAGCAAGATAAAGATGATGATAAACATCGATCAAATACTAGTTACGTTTTCACTTTGGCAAAAGGACCAGTGTGTTGTAAGTCTACTTTACAGTTACCAGACGCTTCGTTTATGATAGAAGCAGAGCATATGGCATGCACAGAGGCTGTAAAAGAAGCAATTTGGCTTCAAGGGTTGCTTGATGAGTTGGGGATTTGGCATAAGCATGGGAAGGTACATTGTGATAGTCAGAGAGCTATTGTGTTGGCTAAGAATAAAGATCATCATTCAAGGACGAAGCATATCAATGTTCATTACCACTTTATACGAGAGGTTCTCAAAGAATGTGGAGTTACAATTCGGACCATGGAGAATCTAGCTGATGTTTTGTTAAATGTTGTAAGCTTTATCAAGTTCCAATGTTATTTGGACTTGATCAATGCTATTGAAAATTGAAGATTGCATTGGAAGACACTACACAAGATAAGAGATTGAAGATGTGGACTTTGTCAAGGTGGAGATTTGTAGAAATTGTGACAAAGTCCAACATGGACAAAGTAAAAAGTTGGCTAAACTAAATTGGAGGCTAATTAAAGGGTGGCTAAATATGGTTGGAAGATAAAAATTTTTTGTATAAATACCCCATTTGAGCATCCATTAGTTTCATCCCTAAATCAAATGTCTTTCTATTCTTAAGGCTTTGCTCTTTCTCTTCTCTATTTGTAATATTTCTTTGAGTGAAATATTAATTTGATAGTGTCCGGGGATATAGGTAAAATTGGTCGAACCTCGTTAAATTATTAGTGTTCTCTCTATTTTATTTTAATTTTAGCAATAGTTTTGAATTTATTAGTTTCTTCAGCAACAGAACTCATATTTGCATTACAGTTTCTTGTTATTTACACACAGTTTGAAGTAGGTTTGCATTATTCATCTCAGAATTTTTGCTTTTCTTGAAAGTATTAATGTGTGGCAAAGGCTTGGTTTAATGGTTGAGTCTTGAAGCTGTGATTCTAGAAGTCGCAGGTTCGAGTCCACACTCGGGGGAAGGGGGGTGAGATAATGTTTTCCTTTGTTATTATTGTAAACCCATATGAGGTAAATTTTAAAAAAAAATAAAAAAAACAATTAATATTATGTATATTTGAAGTTATTTCTGTTAGTTTTTTTCAAATATAGTATTCTAAAGTAAAGATTTTTAGTATATGTAACTAATTTTTACTTTTTTTTGTACTCTGCTAAGGTATTTCATAACTATTAACTGAATTTTGCCGCATAATAAATGGGTAAGATGATTGGGAGTAACTTAACAACCCAATTCAGTTTATTTTTATTTATCAACCATAAAACTGAAGTACCTAAATCATCTTTAGTATATCAAGTTTCTATCATTTATTTGAGGCCTAATACATCAGGATCCTCCTGAACTTGTCTCTAATAGCCCATCGCCCTCCTGAACTTTCAAAGGTACTTGTCACCCCCTGAACTTGTATAAAGTTTCACACCCTTCCACTTGCCAAAGTTGAAAATGTCAAACTTATCTAAAATGCACCACTTAACTCCCTTACCCAGACTTTACCATTCTCACCATGGAGAGTGAGTTTCACACCCTTCCACTTGCCAAAGTTGAAAATGTCAAATGAATGATATTTTAACACGTACCATTGATCGTAAAATATTCACACAACTCCTTAATAACTTTTTTTATATCAAACTTACCATCTTCTACTTGTTCATTTTCTCTAAATCTAAACAAGGAATTGCAGCCTAAAAACTTAAATTCAAACAAAGAAAACTTGGAAAATGTTGAACAAAATCAAACCCAACCTCTTTCCCTTTTTGAATTCCAACTAGAATTACACGATACCACTGTTAAATCTATTTTCTTTGAAATCTCGTACAAATTTTTTTAGTTTTTGTTTATGTTTTGGTTTTCCTTTATCAAGTGCAGATTGATCAAAATCCCAATTCAAAGTTCAATCAAAATTCACTAAGCAATAGGTTAAGCCGTATACGCTGCCTAATTAATTCGAAGGTAGAACCTTCGACGGAGCACCGTCGACCACAGAGGCGCAGCCGAAATTGACGAAACCGCTGCTCTACGTAACAATCCAAGTAAAGAGACAATTTGAGTTTGAGTTTGAATCGCCGAAATTGAAATTTGCAGAGTTTGAGTTCCTTTTCTGTTTGGATCGATACTGTCCCAGGGGTTTGAAATTCAAATCGAAATGAAGATGAATTTGAGTTTGAGTTTGAACTGCCAAAATTGAAATCTGCAGAGTACCTAATATCCGTCAAATTTCATCTGCAGCTTTCGCCATTAACCGTACCAATTGCTTCCTAACTGATTTTGCTGAAACTTGAATTTGAATTGTTGAAATTTATTTTTTTTATTGCAATTTAGGGTACATGATAACCAGAGAATGGTTTAGAATTGTTGAAAATGATTTTTTTGGGATTGAAATTTTGGGTATATGACGAAAAAGAAGAAGAATGGTTTAGGGCAGAGAATGGATTTTGAAGAGTCAAAAGAAAGAAAGGGAAGAAAGAAAAAAAGAGTTTTTTATATAATTTTTAAATTAAAAATTCAACCCACTCTCCACTTTTTTTTCTTTGACTGCCACATCGCTGCCATATCAGCTCTAGGGGTTTATGAGGTATATTTTAGACAATTTTAGAGGGATAAGAGGTATTTTTAAAAGTTCAGAGGGGCGAGGGACTATTAGGGACAAGTTAAATGTATTACTCCTTTATTTGAAGACGCATTCTATATTGGTTTTATTGGTTAAAAGTAAATATTATTTTACTCTTTAGATAGTGATGTGAAATTTAGTTCAATGATATTAGCTACCAAAACTGATTCTGCAATCCGATATATCCTTACTTCCCAATAACATCATTCCCAAATTCTTTACTTTTCTTTTTATTTTTTAATATTGAATATTGATATTAACTGTATATTTTCAATAGTCTAATAATATGTTTCATTAAGAAAATTAAGACTAAATATATGTATTTTACTTAATTTATTGATTAAGTTGATACATCAATTGCGTGTATAAAATTACTTTTTAGGTATGTTTTTTTTCCCGAGAAAACAGTTTCATTTGGATAAACATTCAAGACTAGCACATTTAGAATACAAGAATGCAATATAGCCGACCTGATACTTCGATCAGACGAAGACAGAAGCCCAAGCAAGTACACTAGCTATGTGATTATTTATTGACCTTCTAATACAACTTAATTTACAACCCGGAATCGCAAAAATACAAATTTACAATCATAAATGACAAGGCCTAGACAAGTAGGTAAGACTGATAAGTGACTAATAAGCGCAAATAATTTTTAAATCCTCTTCAACAATAACTAAGAAAACAAATAAAATGTATCCTTCAACCTAACTTAAAACTTCTTGCAAGAGAGAGTTCGAAGAACTGCCATAATAATAGATTAGATGGCCCATATATACTAAGACTTGAAAGAGTCTGCAATGATTTAGAGTAGAAAATTAAGCCACAAGCCACAAGCCACATGTTAGATAAATTGATGAAATTAATCTGTAATAAAGTATTCTGTTAACGGTTTTTAGAAAATTGAGGGAAGAAATATTGCAAAATACGGTAACCTTAGCACCTCTTGGCACACTTAATTATTGGATTCTGATGCCTTTAAATATGCTTACAAGATAATAAGGGATAAAACTTAAAATACAAACATAACAAATCTTATCCTAACAAATCAAATAATATCTAATTTAATTTTTTTATTGATACTCTCTCTTGATTCAAAATCTGTAAAAGCAATAATTAATACGATTCATGGAGAACTTCCTCTCCATTTGCTGAATGTTTGAAGCCCTTCTCTCCAATTTGAATAATGTCCTTCTCACCATCCAACATGTTGATGCTCTTCTCATCAACTTTTGATTATTGGAACCCTTTCTCTCGAATTTGAATGATGTCTTTCTCACCATTCAACATGTTAGTGCCCTTCTCATCAACTTTGGAGGATAAAACTTAAAATACAAACATAACAAATCTTATCCTAACAAATCAAATAATATCTATTTTTTTTACTGATTTTGAATCAAATTTCAATACTTTCTCTTGATTCAAAATCTGTAAAAGCAATAATTAATACAATTCATGGAGAACTTCCTCTCCATTTGCTGAATGTTTGAAGCCCTTCTCTCTAATTTGAATGATGTCCTTCTCACTATCCAACATGTTGATGCTCTTCTCATCAACTTTTGATTATTGGACCCCTTTCTCTCCAATTTGAATGATGCTCTCCATAAACTTTATTTGATGCCCTTCTCGCCATTAAAAAAATTATCAGCTCTTCAATTGGGGCAGAATACGCATCCATAGGTCCCTTAAGAATCTAACTCGAATACCACTGTTAGCTTTTTTAGAAAATAGGAAATTGAGGAAAGAAATACTGCAAAATGCAGTAACCTTGGCACCTCTTGACACACCTAATTATTGAATAGTGATGCCTTTAAATAGGCTTAGAGGATAATAAGTAAGGGATAAAACTTAAAATTCAAGCATAACAAATCTAATCCTAACAAATTAAATAATATCTAATTTTTTTTTGAAAAACCCCCGGAGGAACATCGTGTCCCTCCAAGGGAAAAAAGGTTGGGGCGGGTGAAAATTTCGGGGCGAACGTCCCAACTAGGTTGGCACCTTCGCTTGCCTACAAAACACCAACCCCTCTTTTCATTAAATAAATAAAATGGTTCTCAAAACAAGAACCAAAATGTAAAGTTACAAAATGAGTAGCAAACTCAGATTCGTAAAAATATCCAAGACCGAGAGGCTAATGTTGTGTTTGTAAGCATTAAAAATAAACCAACAAAAATTAATGCTACTAACTAGGGTATCCCCGTTGCCAATAGTGCCCTCGAAGATGAATTTATTACGTCGTTTCCATATGCTCCAAGCTATAGTGAACCACAACGAGGTCCCAAAATCTCGGTGATTACCACTCTTAAAATGAGATCTCCATAGAGGCAAAAAATCGTACCCCCTTTGTGGCATAACCAACGAAATACCCAACCATTGAAATAAGTCACACCATATTCTCGGGCTAACCAGACAAAAGAAAAGACAATGATCCATATTTTCTGAAGAATTACAGAAGGACAGGTGTCATTGGAGATGGATTGGCACCCGCGACTCCATAGAAATGTACGAGTGGGTAAGCGCCCATGAAAAAGTAGCCAGCCAAAAAATTTAATTTTGGGATGCAAGCAGATACTCCATATCAATTTGAAGTCTTTCAAGGGAGGAGACCATTGAGGAAGTTGGTAATAACCTTGAAAAACCGAGGCTGCCGAATAATCATTATTTCTCCTGATCTCCAAATATTTCGATCTTCGTTCCCCAAAAAGGTAGGGTGTGTCATGGTAGCCGAGTTGTGGAAAAGATACGGACTTGAAGCTGAAATCCATGCCTTTAATTCACAACATCGTTGCTGCCCCGTAATTCGTAAATTCTTTTTCCAAAAGGGTCGTCCAAATGGGCGAGTTGTAAATAAGAAAGCACACCCCTCCTGGATGGAATAGAGTTTCCTATTGCAAGTGATATATAAATCTGGGAAAAGGGATTTTATCGGGGTGTTTGAAGTCTAGTTGTCATTCCAAAACGAACTCGTAAGTCCATTCCCCACCTTGACACGTGTCTGAGAGGAGAAGAAGTTCCAGTATTCATCATTCTTGAAGCTGGCTAAACGTCTTTGAAATCTAATAAAACCATTTCATGCCATGAACGCACTCCATAGCGTTGGATGCAGTACACAAACCAAAGGGAGTTATCGTTGCGAACACGCAATTTCCAAATCCATTTAAAGAGTAAGCTAGCATTGACTGGGCGTAGATCCCGAATCAAAAGACCCCCAAGATGATATGGTAGGGTAATAGTATCCCAACTCACTTTGCACAAGCCGCTTGCATTGGAGTCACCTCACCACAAAAAGTTACGCATCAAACGGTTTAAGGTTGAAATTACCGAGACAGGCATTCTAAAAAGGGATAATAAATAAAGTGGTAGTGAAGAGAGTATCGATTTGATGAGGGTGGTTCGACATGCGTAAGATAAACAACTGTCCATCCAATTAGCTAGACGAAACTTGAATTTTAAAATCAAAGGCTCCCAGGCTGAGACGGCAGGTTGCTTTAAACAAAGTGGAACGCCAAGATATTTAATCGAGAATTTCTTTGTACGGTAGCCAAATAAACCTGCATAAGAGGCAAGGGAGCTATCAGGTACATGAATACCCATTAATGCGCTCTTATGGTAGTCAATACGAAGCCCAGAAATAAGCTAAAAACACCGCGAAAGACGTTTGAAAACAGGAATGATTGCCTTGTCTGCCTGGAGAAAGCAAATCGTATCGTCTGCGAACTGTAAAAGTAAGATATCAGGTAAGGAGTCATCAAGCCGAAATCCCGGTAACACACCTTCTCTAATACTACAATCCATGAGTTGTTTCAGGCCTTCGACGGCAAGCACAAAAATGAACGGAGATAGGGGATCCCCTTGTTTCACGCCTCTCTTGATGGAAATAGGTGGACTTGGTTTTCCATTTATCAAAACAGAAGTAGAGGAATTCTTCCGACAATTCGACAACCAGGATATCCATTTATGATCAAAACCCATTTTGATAAGGACCGAATCAATGTAGTTCCATGAGATGCTGTCAAAAGCCTTATGAAAATCAAATTTTAAAATCAAGCTAGGTTTTCGATAGGCATGAAGGGAGTGTATAACCTCGGAAGCTAGGAAAGAGCATTCATGGATACTTCTACCCTTTATAAATGCAAATTGATTACTCGATATCAAAGAAGGGTGAACAACTTGGAGGCGAGATGATAACAACTTCGCAATAATCTTGTAAACCCATGAATAAGAGCAATCGGTCTAAAATTGGTCAAAGAACATGATCCTGGAACCTTGGGGAGTAGCACAGTAAAAAATGTTTTTATGGAGTCAGGCAGTCAAGAAGAATTAAATAATATCTAATTTATTTTTTTTACGGATTTTGAATCAAATTTCAACATATTCA